>OY998246.1:33055440-34255440 GCA_963922005.1 Cornus suecica | reverse complement strand
ACCATTTTCACTCCATTTATATTTTCAAATCTCTAACCAGAAGAAGCACTAAAAATATATATATATCCATGACTGTTGATCAATGATCAAATTATATATACACTAATGGGTTATGAGGATTTAACATAAATTAATAACAAAAATTAGTGAGAGACTAGTCGACTTATATTCACTAAACATGCTTAAATGCAATGATCAAATTAAACAAGCAAGGATTGAAAAATGCAAGTAATAAAGTAGGTACGTACTGCGTGATGTTGCCGTAAAAACGTTTTGGTGTACATTTGATGCATAAGCGATTTTATTAGTGAGTACCATATGATCATAAACACCTTGCATACCAACAAAGCTGTTATTATTCAGTACCATATTGACGCCGAACAGAATAGAGATTATTCTGTAGGCTAATGCAATAGGTACTTTACAAGGGAAAAACAGGAGAATTTTGACCCAAAAATTCAGAGAACACTCTGGAATTTTATATAATTGTTTATAATCAAGAATGAATAAAAAACAACGCACAAGCGGGGTTTAAATAGCTGAAAATCGAACCCTAATGGGATTTTTGCCAAAAATAGCAAAACCTTAAAAGTCCTACCAAAACAAAATACGGAAAAAAATAAAAAGATTGCCAAAAATCTGGCCCAAATCGGGTTTAGAATCATCTCCTAATTGACAAATAAAAGATTACCATAAATAGCAAAAATTAACTAAAAATAAAGATTTGAAAAGGAAAACAGCGGATTTGGGGCTCGAAATGATGTGCACCGAGTGTAATTGGGTGGCCACGACGTCCGCGCCGAGATTAGCTTTCCGAATTGGGGTCACGGGCGCAAAATCGACACTTGTAGCTCCAGTTATGGCCAAAAAACCGACGCATGCACGGAAACTGCCCCAAATTAGGCTAGATCACGATTTCTTGCCATCCTTGCGTTGATCCTCCCGCTCCAGGTAATCCAGCGCCATTAATGAGCAATCTGACAGCTCGGCATCGTCTGACTCGGATCCCCCTGCATCAGTCACCCCGGGTTAGAAAGAACTCGCCCTCGAGTTCATGGCAGCATCAACAAAATCCGCTAAGCAAGGAGTCAAGTGTTTCACATTAAAAACATCAGAAGTCTTCAAGTGACTAGGCAGACGCAACCTGTATGCGTTGTCATTAATCTTCTGCAATATCTCACAAGGTCCAATCTTCCGCTCCTTAAGCTTATTATACTCGCCAACAGGGAAACGATCACGAGTTAATACAGCCTAAACAAAATCACCAACATCAAAAAGTACCTGACGACGATGACTGTCCGCTCGAGCTTTGTACTTGTCATTGCTCTCGTGAATGGCCAGTTTCACCTGCTCATGGATGCCTCAAAGATGTTGGGCCAACTCATCTACCCTAGGATGCAAACAACCCACACGTGGAATGGGCGCTAAGTCCAGTACTCCAGATGGATTCTGACCATAGACGATCTCAAAAGGACTCATTCCTATGGTCCTGCCCGTTGACCTGTTGTAGGCAAATTATGCTTGAGGTAATGCCAGATCCCACTGCTTGGGTTTAGTGCCTGGTAAACACCTCAACAGATTGCCTAGACTCCGATTCACCACTTCGGTCTGACCATCCGTCTGGGGGTGATAAGCGCTGCTGAAATTCAGCTTCGAGCCCAGCTTTCCCCATAAGATCCTCCAGAAATTACAGATAAACTTGGTGTCTCGATCTTAAGTGATGGATCGAGGAACGCCATGGAGACGCACAATCTCCCGGAAGTAAAGATGGGCTATTCGGGCAACATCCATGGTTTTCCAGCAAGGTACAAAGTGGGCCATTTATGAAAACCTGTCAACCACAACTAAAATAGAATCACAGGCCCGTTGGGTACGGGGTAAGCCCAACACGAAGTCCATGCTGACATCGAACCAAGGAGCTTCAGGAACCGGCAAGGGGGTGTAAAGGCCTGCATTGGTGAGAACACCCTTGGACCTTTGGCATACTTAACAATGCTCCACAAAGTGAGCCACGTCACTGGTCAATTTGGGCCAATAATAATCAGAAGCAAAACGGGCCAATGTCTTGTCTCGCCCGAAGTGACCCTCATTATCAAGTTCACTAATAATATGTTGCCTTAGCGAACAATCAGGAATGCACAATTGTAGCCCACGAAACAAATAGCAAAAGGAAATCATGACGATGACCAGATGTTACCTCCTGAATGATCTTTCCAAAGGAAGGATCTGTGGCATACAAATCAGTGAAAGTTTCAAATCCTGTGACTCGGGTACTCATGGTGGTGAGGAGTAAAGTGCGACGACTAAGGGCATCTGTAACACGGTTCAGGTTCCCTGATAGGTGCCTCAGGGAAAAAGTGAACTCTTGTAAGTACGCCACCCATTTGGCATGTCGTCTGCTCAGCTTGTGTTGACCATTGATGTACTTCAAGGCCTCATGATCAGTAAGAAGGATGAATTCCTTATGCACAATGTAGTGACGCCAATGACTAAGGGACTGAAAGATGGCGTAGAACTCCAGGTCATAGGTGGAGTAATTCTTCTTGGATCCCGACAGTTTCTCACTGAAAAAAGCTATGGGTCGCCCTTCCTGACTTAGAACACCACCAATGCCAACTCCAGATGCATCACAATTCAGCTCAAATACTTTATTAAAATCAGGGAGTGCCAACACCGGTGCCTCTGTCATCTTCTGCTTGACCAGTTTAATGTTGGTTTCTGCCTCTTTAGACAAGTGGAAATCACGTCCCTTGAGGCACTCTGTGATAGGAGCAATCAGAGTGCTGAAATTCCTGATGAAGCGGCGGTAGAAAGATGCCAACCCATGGAAACTCCTGACATCATGCAAGGTTTTTTGCTGGGGCCACTCCAAGACTGCATCTATCTTTGACTGATCTGCATGCACACCATCAATAGACACAACAAAACCCAGAAAAGTTACAGAAGTGGTGAAGAAAGAACACTTCTTCTGATTAACAAACAGGTGCTCCTTCCTGAGCATATCAAAAACTGCACGGAGGTGATCAAAGTGTGAGGCCCATGTAGGGCTATAAATAAGGATATCGTCGAAGTAGACTACCACAAATTTCCCCATAAAAGGCCGTAAAACCTGATGCATAAATCTCATGAACGTGTTGGGCGCATTGGACAGTCCAAATGGCATGACCATCCACTCATACAACCCATGTTGCGTCTTAAACGCCGTCTTCCACTCGTCTCCATGCCTTATTCGGATTTGGTGGTATCCGCTCTTAAGGTCAATTTTGGAGAAGACCTTAGAACCGGACAGTTGATCTAGCATGTCATCCAGGCGGGGAATGGCAAATTTGTACTTCACCGTAATTTTGTTAATGGCTCTGTTGTCTACACACATGCGCCAGGAACCATCTTTCTTTGGCACCAGCAAGACAGGAACGACACATGGGCTCATACTCTCACGGATGTAGCCCATCTCCAGCAACTCTACTACCTGTCGCTGCAACTCTTCAGCTTCCTTTAGGCTGAGGCGGTATGCTGGTCTATTGGGCAAACTCGAGCCCTGGATTAGGTCGATCTGATGCTGAATATCACTCATAGGCGACAGTCTAGGAGGAAGGTCTTCTGACATCAAATCAAAGAATTCCGAAAGCAGTTGTTGGACCTCCGTGGGTAATTCTGGAACCTCACCTATTGCACTATTTCCACAAGTCAGTAAAGCATAAACTACATGTTCACGCTCAACTTCAACCAAAAACCTGGACATAGAAAGCAGATTGTTACTATTGACAACCGGGGAGGGATTGGGTCCTTCCCGACGAGGTGCCAACACAATCTTTTTCCCTTTGATGCTAAGGGAGTATGTATTCTTCCATCCGTCATGTACCACACTTGGATCATATTGCCAAGGTCTGCCCAACAGTATATGACACGCATCCATGGACACTACATCACACCAAACATTATCGAAATATTTCTTACCAACAGAAAAAGACACTAAGCATCTTCTATGTACTGTTACCTCACTTCCTTTATTCAGCCAGGACAGTTTGTAGGCTTGGGGTGACGATTTGTCTTCAACTGCAATTTCTGGACAGCGTCTTCAGAGACTACATTCTCGCAACTGCCACTATCAATAATCATCTTGCAAACTTTATCGGCCACGGTGCAGGTTGTGTGGAAAATATTGGTTCTCAACCAGTCATCTTCGTAATCGCCTCTGGAAGTCAGTAGGCTCTTACGAATGACCAGAGTTTCATGGCCGTCTCCATACAACACATCCTCATCTCCTTCTTCGTCATACACTGGCTCTCCAACCTCCTCAGTCTCATCTTCCATGCCTTCCTCAAGCAGTAGATTTTTGCCCGTCTAACTGGCAGGCTTCCTGCAATGGGTTGCTATATGCCCCTGTTCACCACATCGAAAACACTTAATAGAAGGGTTAGGATTACCCTTTGGTGGCTGCTGGGGAGGACGGGATTCTTGAGGGCGAGATGGCCTACTGCTTTGGTCGTTTTTGATGACGGGTCGTCTATTCTACTGTTTCTCTACAACAAGGGCACGCTGATAGGCTTCAGAAACTGTCCACAGCGAACGCTGAGGGCATCCTGTAGAGGTTGGCGTAAACCCCCTAAATATCGGGCTACCATCTGTTCTTCTGTCTCAGTTAGATCATTCCGAGCGATCAACTGATAGAACTCCTCTGTATAATCTTCCACGGATCTCATCCCTTGCCTCAACGAATGAAGTCGCTGAAACAGGGTTTGAGTATAGCCAAAGGGAAGGAAGTGGCTCTTTATCTTCTTCTTCATCTTCTCCCAATAAGTGATCTTGGCCTTGCCCTGCCTGTTTCTTGAACGTTTCAACTGCTCCCACCACGCAGATGCTCTACCCTTGAGTTTGATGGCCACCAATTTCACTTTGACACGGTCCGGGACCTCTTTATAATCGAAAATTCGTTCTACTTCATTCAACCAATCAATAAAGCAATCGGCTTGTAACGTATCAGAAAACTCGGGCAGGTCTACTTTGAAGCCGAGATCTCTATGACGGTACTGATTGTGATACGGATTTTCGAAGATGGAATTGTCGGTATCAGAATCTTCCACATCATGATTACCGATTTCCTGCGCCGCCAGGCGCTGGGTTAACTCTGCCACTTGCCTCTGCAAATCCTCAATCATAACATCTTGAACGTTACGATCACGGTATGCGACTTCCTCAATCGGAACCAGCCCACCACGACCACCACGACCACGACCACGATTATTAGCTATCGAAAACTGATGGAAATACCGCCTCAGGAAGATGCTGAGCTCTGATACCAATTGACGCCGAACAGAATAGAGATTATTCTGTAGGCTAATGCAACAGGTACTTTGCAAGGGAAAAACAGGAGAATTTCGACCCAAAAATTAAGATAACACTCTGGAATTTTATATAATTGTTTATAATAAAAAATGAATAAAAAACAACGCACAAGCCGGGTTTAAATAGCTGAAAATCGAACCCTAATAGGATTTTTGCCAAAAATAGCAAAACGCTAAAAGTCCTACCAAAACAAAATACAGAAAAAAATAAAAAGATTGCCAAAAATCTGGCCCAAATTGGGTTCAGAATCATCTCCTAATTGACAAATAAAAGATTACCATAAATAACAAAAATTAACTAAAAATAAATATTTGAAAAGGAAAACAGCGGATTTGGCGCTCGAAATGATGTGCACCAAGCATAGCTGGGTGGCTACGACGTCCGCGCCGAGATTAACTTTCCGAATTGGGGTCACGGGCGCAAATCCGACACTTGTAGCTCCAGTTATAGCCAAAAAACCGACGCATGCACGGAAACTGCCCCAAATTAGGCTAGATCACGATTTCTTGCCATCCTTGCGCTGATCCTCCCGCTCCAGGTAATCCAGCGCCATCAATGAGCAATCTGACAGCTCGGCATCGTCTGACTCGAATCCCCCTGCATCACATATGATCATATACACTTTGATTATGTGTTGCAGCTTCAATATTCGAAGAGGTCACTGGAAAACTTTGTCCTTGTTGAAGATAAACATTTGTTGCTGAAAAACTTTGTCCTTGTTGATTATGAACTTTTGAAGTTGGACAACTTTGCCCTTGTTGAAGATCAAAATCTTGTCCTCGTTGAAGATTAAAATTTGCAGTTGGAAAAGTTTGTCCTTGTTGAAGATGATGAAAATTTATAATTGAAAAATCAAATATTGGCAACTGATCAACATCAGCTTCTCCATTTTTGTTTCTCTTCTTGTATACTTTACATAAGACGTCCTCATCCAGCTGCATCAGAGTAACACCATCATAACCAAAGTTAATGTTATTATAAACATAGCCAAAAGTTTTTGTTACTATATGCATAAATGGATATATATATATACCTGCATATTAGGTGCACTAGTACTGGTACTGGTAGTTGGTGGAGAACCCTTGTGGATTCTATACTCGTGCATCTTCCAATATGTTCTTACTGCATCAAGATGCTTCCCTTCGTAGAAGTCCAATGACTTGACAAATCCTATTTCCTGATTATTATGGTCTGTGATAGGTTCATCTCTTCCTGTTGGCTTCCACCACCCGCCATCCCCAGATCGGTTTGGCCGATTTCCGTTCGGGTACTTTCGATTTCGAGGCGTGAAAAAATACCACGAGTCCTCTCTAATCCCCTTGTACATGTCTGTGTCACGGTTCCCAGAAAATTAACAAATGCAAATATTAGTTTATGATGAAACACTACAAGAAATATTAGTCTGACATTAAAAACTACTCTTATACCTTAGATCTTCTAAATAGAAAAATTAGGACTTGTTTAGTTTGTATTTCTGAAAACCGTCTTCGAGAATTTTGAAAACTAAAAAACTGTTTTCTGATAACAGAAAAAAAAATTCTTTGAAATCTTACCGGTGCGTTTGGAAAGCCTGTTTTTTGTATTTGTTTTCTATCTTCAAATATAAAGCCTGTTTTTTGTATTTGTCTTTGTTTTTTTCAACAAAAAACTAAAAGCAAAAAAGCGTTTGGATGAAGGTGTTTTCACCACTTTTATTTGGTGAAAGTTGTATTTTATGGATTTGGTGTTTTCACTGTTTTTACCACCTAAACAGTGAAAAAACTCAAAAAACAACTAAAAGTTGTATTTGGTTTTTCACCACTTTTACACACTATTTACAGAAAACAGTTTTCTTGGGGAAAACAAAGTGAACAGTAAACACGCTTGCCAAACGTGTTTTTTTTTTTTGTCTGGTGAACAGTAAAAAAACAAAAACAGAAAATAGGGTATCCAAACGGACCCTACATTTTAATAACTGAATCTTTCGAAAACAGTTTTCAAAAAACCTAACCAAACAGATTTTTATACAGTTTTTTGATTTTTCAATTTTCAGAAAATAAAAAACTGTTTTCATAAATACAAACTAAGCAGACCCTTAACTTTTTGTGCTATGATTACAAATAATTTTAGTATGCAACTAATTTTTTTTATGACACTTTTTATAGTGGAAATTCCTAATCTTCACTGTTTTCTTCTTGACACATATAACTATACTTTATTTACCACATAGCTGAAACACGCCCCTTATGTTGTTTTTAACTTTATTCTTGGGTTGCGAGTATTTACTCTTATTTTTAAGATTAAAGGAAATTTTGTTTAAAATTTTCAGTCTCGTCTAAATAATTAACTGTAATCAGGAAAAAAAAAATATTATGGTCATTCAAGAAAAAGACTAAGCAGAGTTTGCAACAAAATTAAATAGTTTAAAGAGTTTATTAAAGGATCTTATGTGTGAATTTGAATATATATATTTACTTAATAAGTTTGCTACAAACATGTTAGAAAATAATACCTAGTTCACAAATAAAATTTATCAGAATAGTTAAGCTCTTACGTACTTACACCATTATACAAGAAAAAATCATCAATTCTTATTTTCTAACTGAATTTGAGACCTTGATTGCTTCCTAGAGTTATTTAAAAGAAAGAAAGAAAGAAAGAAGCAAAGAAAAATAGAATAAAGAAACAGAAAACAAGAGGAATTATAGATACGCATAAATACAAACGTCCCTAATGGCTTTTATGAACTACATGCAGAAAAAGAGGCTACAATATTATGTCTATATACCTACATTGATAAAATATAAAGTACATGAAAATTTTATAAACAAAGAAACAAAGAAAAACAAAATCATATGCATGAATACAGAAAGCAATTAAATATATATATATATATACTTACCGAAAAAAAATTTAAATATATATATATCAAAGTGTTACGTATATATAAATGGATTACCTGTGAGTCTTTGCGGATGGTAGTCATATAGACTAACCGAGCGAATGGGACAAGCGGGTATCGGCAACTTTCGGACATGCAAATTCAAGTAGTACAAAAGTTTGTGCTTTGTAGGGCAAAACCTATAACCAGGAGGAAACCTATTTATATAGTTGTCCACCGCTGTCCAAGATTGCAGTGGCGGCAGTGGTGGCTGGTGGTTGCGGGGATAGTGGTTTTGCTCCATTGGGGGTTGATTTTTGTGAGGAAGCTAGAGAGAGAAAAGATGACAGATTACAGATAGCTGAGAGCACAAAAATGTTACTTCCCCATATATGTATTTTCATATATATACACTATATTGTAAAAGGCAGAAAAAGCGGAAAATTAAGAGTTGTGATTAAATTAAACTACATGTTTTGAAACTATGAAGAATTGAGATTGAAATATACTATGTCGTTTCGATAGAGTCGGAATTCATAGTTCGACTAAGATTATAATTACCGATTGATTTTTAAAAAATTATCAGATCATTTAGAGTATAATCCTGATCAATTAGCGTTCAACACAAAAATAAAAATTTAACACTACTTTGCCGATTATGATGAATATTAGCCTATGATTTGAAGAAATTATTAAATAATAATAAGAACTCCTCTTTTATTTTATTTTTGTAGAAATTATTGTAACATGGGATCGAATATCTAACTCCATGCGCAGATATGCCCACACAACTACTTGTTGCAATATTATGAATTTCTTTTCTTTCTTCTAATCTTTCCCAATTTGTTCCTTTTTTGAATTTTGATTGAACCATGGCCCTCCAAAGTATCAATTTGATAATTAAATGTGTATTTCAATGAATGTATGTCAAAATGCTTATCTTAATTAATATTTGAAGTCTGTAAAAGCATTTTGGTCATATAATAGGTAAAGTCATATTATGTGTTAAGATTAGAACATGCTCTACTATTCCGTTCCTTTTTCATAAAATAAACATAATGAAAGCAATCATGTGAGAGATGTTTGAAAAGTTAATAGGATTATTAGATAGTTTCTATGTTGACCGTTGTTAATACATGGAGGAAAAATTATGATTATGATTTGATAATTAAAGAAAATATTGTTTCAAATGTTGGATATCTGAGTTAAATTAATGCATGCATGCAAGGACGGATCCAAAAAAAGAAGTTAGGGGGCCGGGGGCAATAAGAATTTGTTGACAATGTTAGGGTTTTTTAAACCCGCCCAAGAACACTTTAATGGAATTCAAACCCTCTATTCGAAAATCGTGCACACCTGCTGTAGATGCAGAAAAATACACAATAATAATTGGGTTAAAAATTGGATCCTTCATTCAATTTTTGGCCATGTATTTATACACAATTTTGGTAAATGGATCAAGCCCATTTACCCAAGTTTATCAATCCCTTAAATTATGAGATTTGATAAACTTAATTCTTTTTTTGGACTCTCTTTTCCATAAGTAGGACAACTCCCTAACTTATGGATCACTCATCTTCTAGAGAATTCTATAGGCCCCTTTACTTATTTGGCCCAACCATATTCGGCCCATCCGTCCTCGACCCATCAGTCATGTGGCCCATCAATCCTGTGGCCCATCTTAGTTGGACCATATATTATTTTGACTATTACATAGGCGCCTGAAGTCATGGGCTTATGGGCTAATTCATAGCCCATGACCGAAATTAAATACCTTCATATATCCACATATATATATATACATTGTTTATGGGATATGATGATGATGAGTTGTGACGCCGGACAGAATAGAGATTATTCTACAGGCTAGTGAAATAGGTACTTTGCAAAGGCAAAACAAGAAAATTTCGACCCAAAATTAAGAGAACACTCTGGAATTTAATAAAATTGTTTATAATCAAGAATGAATAAAAAACAACCCACAAGTATGGTTTTTATAGCTGAAAATCGACCCCTAATGGGATTTTTACCAAAAATAGCAAAACCCTAAAAGTCTTACCAAAACGAAATACGGAAAGAAATCAAAAGATTGCCAAAAATCTGGCCCGAATCGGGTTCAGAATCATCTCCTAATCGACAAATAAAAGATTACCATAAATAGCAAAAATTAACTAAAAATAAAGATTTGAGAAGGAAAACAGCGGATTTGGGGCTCGAAACGATGTGCACCGAGCGTAGCTGGGTGGCCACGACGTGCGCGCCAAAATTAGTTTTCCGAATTGGGGTCACGGGCACTAATCGGACACTTGTAGCTCCAGTTATGGCCAAAGAACCGACACGTGCACGGAAACCGCCCCAATTAGGCTAGATCATGATTTCTTGCCATCTTTGCGCTGATCCTCCCGCTCCAGGTAATCCAACGCCATTAATGAGCAATCTGACAGCTCGGCATCGTCTGACTCGGATCCCCCTGTATCAAGTTGTCATGTCCTCATTAGGTATTAATCACATTTCAAAATAAGAGGCAATTACTTCCTCAATCCTTGCACCATGACGGCTCATCGTGGGTTGTGCGACCTTCGGGCTTTGCGCAGTCTTTTGGCATCCCTCTTTCTTTCTATAGAAAACCCCCCTCCAAGCTATTTCATTTCTCCATTCTTCATTTACAACTCTCTGTTCTCACTTCTCTCTCTCTACTTTCATCTCTGAAACTCGTCTCCCTCTCATTCCTGAAATCCTTTCCGTTGGTCAGTTCAGATCCTCCAGCAGAATAGAAGTCTAGTTCTACCCGAAGCTTTCCCTGACTCTTCACTATCAGCTAAGTAAGTCGGACGGTCCCTTCCTTTTCTTTAATTTTCACCTCTGCCCCCTTTCTGTCTCTTCTACATTTCTTGGCACTATGTCTGACAGCGACGACACCCGGTTGGTAGAAAAGGTCATTATGTCCTCTACTACTGGTACCGATCCCACCAGTAGTGATAGCCCCCCTTCTACCCGTCAAGGGGTCCCAAGAACAGTTCCCCAAAACACCGACCTTCCAGGTTCGTCAACAAATCCGGGAACACCCATTTCAAGGGGTCCCAATGAATCTGTGGACCCCAAGTCCTCTGAACCATTCGTAGTGGCCCCACTCAAGAAAATCCGCCCTGAAGTAGATGTCAAACATCTTCGATCAAAGACCCATGTACCTGGGGATGTAGATGTGGACCCTTACCCAAGTTACTTCGATTTCACTAAGAGTTAGGGACTCCAGCCCAGTAGCATTCTGCTATCGGCAGTTCACCTTAAGGTTCTAAGGTTTCCCCTTCATCCTTACTTCCACTATGTATTCTTCATGTTAGGCTTACACCCCCTCTAACTTAACCCGAATAGCCTTAGGATTCTGTCCATGCTCCTATTATACAATAGGGATCTGGACCTTAATCTAGGTTTAGCCGACTTACTTCTCTGTTATTTTTTTCAAAATGTCAGAGAAAGTAAGGGTAGATACAACCTATTTCCCTTCCATGGTCGGAGTATATGCTCTGGTACCGAAAAGTATGATAAGGGTGGAAAGAGAGAATGGTAGTTGTGAGCGGTAATTGGTCTTACCCTTTTTCTCGTACATTCCCGATCCTCCATACGTTTGGTGCCATTTGCTTACCTGTCTACCGTCCACTCTATAAAGCCTCTTGTCTTTGTGGGTTCTATGATCTACATCGGGGGGAGTATGCATATAGGTTTTTAGGCTATGAGGACATAGAAATCCCCATGTCCCTCATAAAAAGACGTGTAGCCCTCCTGAAAACCAGAATCTGGAACAATGTTCGGTTTGCTACAGACCTTCTGACTTCGGTAAACTGGAGTCGATTTCTAACTTGGGCGTTGTTGTTAACAGGATAGACTTGCCCGACAAACCTTTTTCTGCCAGACGCCCTCAAGTTCCTGAAGGGGTCAATCTGGTTGATGTTGTACCGCTCTCAACAGCACCCCTAGCGCCTCCAGTACCTCCGCCAACACAGAGTCTGATAGCTCTACCTCAGCCTCCTCCTGTAAATCCTCCAATCACAAGGACCCGATCCGGTACAGGCAGTGGAGCGGCCAGTAAGAGGCCTAGGACTCAAGCTGTTGATGCCTCTAAGAGCGAAACCCCCTAGGCTCAGGAGGCCCATCGTACTTCTATTCCCTGGGAGCCAAAGTTCCTTCTACCCGATGGGACTCCGATCTGCGCCGATCAGCTCACCATCACCTAGCCAGAAGCTCTTCAGGTTATGGCAAAAGGGATTTGGACTCCAGCCGATAGGGTTGCTCAGTAAAAAATCTCGAGGACTGATCTTCAGAAGAAGACTTCCACAATGGTCATGGAGGTATATACTTGTTCTTCTTTTTGTAAATAGGTTCATTATTTATTACCACTTTATGTACTAACATGCCCTTTTTGCGCAGCTTCTTTATGGGGTCCAGGCCTACAACCATGTTATGGAGTCTGATGTTAAGGAAACGGCCAATATGAAGGCCCAGAACAAGCAAAACAATGAGCATCGGGTCGCTTTGGTCAAAGAGGCAGATGGTCTTCGACAGAGCATCTCGGAGCAGAAAAACCTTTTGGAGACCGGTGAGGCAGAGAAGAAGGCTCTGACTACCGAAAAGCTAGCTTTAGCTGCTGAGCTTGAAGAGGTGAAAACAACTTACCAGAAGATGGCTGCTGAAAAAGCGGAGTCATATAATCTTCTGGCTCTGGAGCGGTCCAAGGTAGAGGTGTGCCGCTTGGGGGGTCTGGACATGTACAGCTGGTACACCACTATCTGTGACATCCGAACGGTCAGAGCGTGGCGAGAAAGGCACGAAATTGAGCATATTCCTTTGGCATATCGGGAGTTCAAGACTGCTAAGGAATTCGATGCCTTCATGGGAGTTTCCCTTCCTTACATAACCCCTCCTGCTTCTGAAAATGAGAAGTCGTTCGCTGCCATTTTGAAGGGAGAAGACTATCATCCTCCCGAGTAAAATAGGTTTTTTCAAGTTTTATCTGTACTTACCCTTTTCAGAAGGGTGTTTTTGTAATCTCTTTCCTTTATTTAATGAAAAAGAATTTTTCCCATCTTACTGTTTATTTTATTTTTCCTGTAATGTTTAGTCTTCGGGCATATGGCCCCTGGTACTTGTTTCTTGTCCTCTGGCTAGTTCATATTTTATGTTTGAACTTTAGCACTTATTTAAATTTTAATTTAATAATGGAACCTTCGGGCATATGGCCCCTGAGGCTTTGCCTTTGTCCTCTGGTTAGTTCAAATCAGGTTTGAACTCAACACTTAGAAAGATTTTAATATCAAAATGGAGCCTTCGGGCATATGGCCCCTGGGGCTTGTTTTTGTCCTCTAGTTAGTTCAAATTAGGTTTAAACTCAACACTTAGGAAAATTTTAATTTCAAAATGGAGCCTTCGGGCATATGGCCCCTGAGGCTTGTTTTTGTCCTCTGGTTAGTTCAAATCAGGTTTGAACTCAACACTTAGGAAAAATTTATTTTCAAAATGGAGTCTTCGGGCATATGGCCCCTGAGGCTTGTTTTTGTCCTCTGGTTAGTTCAAATCAGGTTTAAACTCAACACTTAGGCAAATTTTAATTTCATAATGGAGCCTTCGGGCATATGGCCCTTGAGGCTTGTTTTTGTCCTCTGGTTAGTTCAAATAAGGTTTGAACTCAACACTTAGGAAAATTTTATTTTCAAAATGGAGCCTTCGGGCATATGGCCCCTGAGGCTTGTTTTTGTCCTCTGGTTAGTTCAAATCTGGTTTGAACTAAACACTTAGGAAAATTTTAATTTCAAAATGGAGCCATCGGGCATATGGCCCCTGAGGCTTGTTTTTGTCCTCTGGTTAGTTCAAATTAGGTTTGAACTGAACACTTAGGAATATTTTAATTCAAACATGGAACACTTGCATAAAATAGAATGTATCTTTATTGAAATGAACTTGAGAATCATGAAGCAGAGGTGCCAAACATCGAGCACATGTGCTTTATTATAATTAGTATAAGGTATCATGAGTGAGACACAAATTTATTGCTTTAACAAGAAAAAGAAACTGCCTAACGATAATACCTCTTCAGTCGATAAGCGTTCTGAGAGTTGGGCTCGATGTGGTCTGTCTTGTTTTTCCGTACTCGATATGCTCCGCGTCCGATGACCTCAATTATTGTGTAAGGTCCTTCCCATGTCTCTCATAATTTGCCAACAATCCCAATCTTTCTTCTGAGCTTTATTTCGTCTACCTGGAACTCTCTTCTCTTGACTTCCTGATTAAACTGTGCCCTGACTTGTTGTTGATAGGCAGCCAGCCTTATCCCGGTAACTTCCATTCTTTCCTCCAGTAAGTCCAAAGCATGGGCCAGGTGCTGATTGTTTGGACCTTTCTCCCTTGCCTGACTTCTTAAAGTAGGGACTCTCAACTCGGTCGGGATAATGGCTTCAGCCCCATAAGCCATGGCGAAAAGGGTCTCTCCCGTCGGTTGCCTTGGAGTAGTCCGATTGGACCATAACAACTCGGGAAATTTCTCCAACCAAGCTCCTTTTGCCTCTTCAAGCTTTTTCCTGAGTGTATCAAAAATTGTTCTGTTTGTTCTTTCAGCCTGTCCATTTCCCTGGGGATAGCGAACGGAAGAAGTATTCTGATTGATTCCATGTTTTGCCAGGAACGCTTGAACCTTCATGTTATCCAAATTGGTGCCATTATCCATCATTATAGTTCGGTGTAGACTGAACCTACAAATGATCTGACTCCAGATAAACTTTATAACATGGCTACTCTTGATGGTAAAGTATGCATCGGCTTCCACCCACTTGGTAAAGTAATCCATAGCCAGAAGAACATGAGTGGTAGATCGTATAGCTTGGGGAGAGGACCCACAATATCCATACCCCATTGGGCAAAGGGGTGAGGGATAATCGTTGGGTTCCGTAAGTCCGGCGGTGGATGAATGGCATCTCCATGAAATTGGCACTTTTTGCAGTGTCGGGTGTAGAACTCAGCGTCCCTTGACAGATAGGGCCAGAAGTATCCCTGGGTGAAAACTTTATGGGTTAAAGACCTCCCTCTAGAATGATTGCCACATGCTCCTGCATGAATCTCTTCCATGATCTCCAAAGCTTCGGAGGGCATGAGACATCTCAAGTATGGCCCGGAGAAAGACTTGCGGTATAGTTGGCCGTTGTACAAAGCATATCTGGATGCCTTCATTCTTATTTTCTGGGCCTCAGGTTTCGACTCAGGTAATGGACCAATCCTCAAATAATCTGCTATATGGTCCATCCAACTTGGCTCCCATGGAATGATCATCACGTCTTCGGGGGGCTCCAAGCTTGATTGGACGATGAAGTTTATTGGAACAACGCGAGTCATACTTTCCCCTGTTGCGGAGGCCTGGTTAGCCAAATGATCTGCTATAAAATTATCCCCTCTGGGGACCTGTTCAAAGGTTAACTGTTGGAACCCTTCAGCCTCTTTTAGCTCCAAATTCCTGTACGCTTCCATTTTCGGCTCTCGGGTTTCATACTCCCCTTTTAACTTCCGTACAACCAACTGGGAATCACTTCGTATCTCTACTTTATGTACTTGAAGGCTTCGAGCCAACCAAATTCCTGTAAGAAGGGCCTCATACTCGGCTTCGTTGTTGGAGGCAGGAAACTCCAATCGAACGGACTTCTGAATTTTTGTGCCATCTGGTGTCACGAGCTCTACCCCAATTCCTGCTCTGTTGACATTTGATGATCCGTCCATGAACACAACCCATAAGCTAGGCTCATTTTCCTCTAAGAAATTTATAGTTTCTATTTCCAACAGAAAGTCAGCTACCGCTTGTCCTTTAATGGCTGTTCGGGGGACATATGTTATGTCAACAATCCTAAGTTCTATTGCCCATTTGGATACTCTGCCCGATAACTCAGGTTTCGCCATTATGGATCTGATCCGGGTTGCAGTTGGCACTACAATCGGATGTGCTTCAAAATAATGCTGAAGACGTTGTTTATCATTGATTAGTGACAGTAGCAACTTCTCCTGCTTCGAACAACGGGTTTCTGCATCAGCAAGGGCATTGCTGCTGTAGAAGACTGGTATCTGATACCCCTTGCCCTCCTTGACCAGAGCGGCGCTGGTAGATGTTACAGATATGGCTAGATATAGGTGTAACGGCTCATCACCTTCTGGGGTTACCAATATAGGAGGCTTTGCCATATAGCTTTTGATTTTTTCCAGGGCTTCAGATTGCTCCGACCCCCAGATCTCTCCTTTTTTCGCCTTTATAGCTTGAAAGAATAGCCTGCACCGATCGGTTAAACGAGAGATGAAACGGCTGAGGGCTGCCACTCTTCCGGTTAGCACCTGGATCTCCTTCCGAGACCTTGGCTCTGTTGACTCCATGAGAGCTTTGACTTGTGCTGGGCTTGCTTGTATTCCAATCCTATCAACTATGTGTCCCAAGAACTGGCCCGAGGACATTCCGATGGAACATTTGGATGGGTTGAGCTTCATCTTGTACTTTCTGAGGGTGTCGAACACCTGCTGCAGGTCATCCAGGTGGTCACTTTTTGCCTTGGTTTTGACCACCGTGTTATCGATGTAAGCTTCTATGGTAGATCCCATCATGCCCTGAAAAACTTTATTTACCAACCTCTGAAAGGTTGCACCTGTATTTTTTAGTCCGAAAGGCATAACTATGTAACAATATGTACCTGATTTAGTGATGAATACAGTATTTTTCCCGTCATCTGGGTTCATTCGTTTTTGGTTGTATCCAGGGTACGCATCCAGAAAGCTTAAGCGCTCAAATCCTGCGGTGGCATCTACCATCTGATCGATCTTAGGTAAAGGGAAACAATCCTTCGGGCATGCTCTGTTCTGGTCGGTGAAGTCTATGCACACCCTCCATTTCACATTCTTTTTCTAAACCACAACAACATTTGCCAGCCAGGAAGGATATTGTACCTCCTTAATGAATCCTACTTGGAGAAGTCGATCGACCTCCTCAGCTATGATCTGGTTTCGGTGAGCCCCCATCCGCCTCTGCTTTCCTTTGACTGGTTTTGCGCTGGGATCCACGTTGAGAGAATGTTGGGCTATTGACGGATCGATGCCAGTCATATCCATATGGCCTCAGGCGGATACGTCAGCGTTGGAGCGTAGGAGGGCCTCCATATCCCCCTTTTCTTGTGCATTGAGGCCAAAACCAATATAAGTCAACTTCTCAGGGTGATCGGGGTAGATCTGAACTTCAAGCAAAGGTTCAGCTACTATTGATAACCTCGCACCCTCCTCCTGTAATTGCTATTGATCATCGGGTACCGCTTTGGATTGTGATTCTCATTCCGGTTCAGCCCTCTTCCTCAGACCTTTCATGGTGACAGCGTAACATTCCTTGGCTTCTACCTGATCACCCCTGATGTAAATCACATCAATTCCGTTAGGATCGATGCATCGCATGACTTGATGCATGGTTGAAGGAACGTCATGCATCCGATGGATTCAACCCCTTCCCATAAGAAGATTATAGGAGGGTTTAACATCCACAACCACAAAAGTTTCTCTGAGCGTGCGCCTTGCTACTGTTACTGGCAGTTGGATCTCTCCCACTAGTTCCACTCTCCTGCCATCAAATCCGGCTATCGGGCTTCTAGAAGAGACTATCTCCTGAAGGTTGATCTCTAACTTCTCAAAGGCCCACTTGGTGATAATGTTGGCGCTGCTCCCTGGGTCAACCATCACCTTCTTGATTAAGTAGTTCGAGACCATGAGGGAGATAACCAAGGGGTCGTCATGTGGTGTTTGAATGTTCCGCATATCCGCAGAAGAGAAAGTTATCCGGGCGTCTTCCTTCAAGCTTCGAAACTCGTTGACTTCCCTAACCCTTCGCAATTTCTGGGCTTGACGCATCTGAGATCTACGGGATTCTTCTACTTCTGATCAGCTTGGTCCTCCGTGAACCATGTGAATGACACTTACGGGCTGTCCCATTGCCCCCTTGGTAGGTGCATGTGACGTTTGGTCGGATTGGGAGCCCTCCTTGGCAACGTACTCGGTCAGTTCTCATTTCGTTATCATGGGTTCCACCTGCCTCCTAAGGCTTTTTCACTCGTTGGCGTGATGCCCGTACTCGCCATGGAAGGCACAGTTGCTTGACATGTCCATCTGGTCCATTGGTTGTCTAATGGGTGGTGGTGATCGGAAGATTTCTTTACCCTTAATCTTTTGATACAGCTTTGCCAGGGTAACCTTCAACGGGGTGACTTTGTCTTCAAACCTCTGGCGTTTCTCTAGGACTGGGGAGGGTGCAGGAGGAGCCCTCGGTCGCTTCCGATCTGGTGCCCGATCCTTTACCCAAGAAGGTTCGGTTGCCCTCGCCTCTACGCTTGCAAAGGTTGTCCTTCTTTAGCGTATGGCCAACTCCTCTTCTATTCCGAGATGCCCTTGTGCTCTTGAATTGAGTTCTCCGATGTCTGTTTGTGGCCTCTTGACCAATGATTGATGGAACTTGGTTCCAGGGATAAGGGTCATTCTGAAGGCCTCGACAGTTGAATGCTGGTCACAATTATCAATTAAGGACATCTCGACATTGAATCGAGAGACAAAACTTTTCAGGGATTCGTCTTTCTCCTGGATCATGGTGAATAGACTGGAGATGGTCTTCTTTTGTCTTTTATTGCCAAAGTACTTGGCAATGAATAATTCACAGAGTCTGAGCCAGCTTCCAATGGATCAGGTGGTTGCTTTCTGAACTAGAGCAGGGCTACTTTAGTTAGGCTGGTGGGGAAGACTTTACAGAGTAAGGCTTCGTTTTCGTTGTCGACATTCATCTTGGTATAAACATGGTAGATGTGCTCCGTTGGATCTTTTGTGCCGTTGAACAGGGTGAACTTTGGTAGTCTGTACCTCTTTGGGTAGGGCACACTGGTCATAGCCACGGTGAATGGAGTTTGCACGGCGTCGATGGATGCCTCGGATGCCAGATCGATAGGTGTCTCCATCTTCAGATCCTTAAGCACCTCCCTCTGGAATCTTATCATAATTTCCTCCAATTTCTTCATGGTCAGAATCTCCTCGGGATTGCGTCCCCCGAGCACCTATAGGGACGACTCTCCATGCTCTTCCCGATCGTTGTTGGATTTTATTTGGTGGTTGTCCCTTTCTGACCGTTGGCCTATAGACCGCTCCCGCTGGCTGGACTATTCATCATTCTGGATCTCTTGAGGGTTATGAAGTAGTGCTAGTTTCTCAACTAGTTCAGCGTTCTGCCTCTCCAATTCGGATGTCCTCTCCTCTAGGACTCGCCTAATCGGATCTTCAGCTTGTTGGCCTCCGTTCGGGGGTAATTCGGTTTGTTGTGAATAGGTGATCACCGCCATTGATGGTATGAATCTCTGCTTTTTCGTAGAGAATGGGAAGCTTATTGAAAAAAGATCTCAATAATACAAGTTTCCTATAGACGGCGCCAATTGTGTAGATGCAGAAAAATACACAATAATAATTGGGTTAAAAATTGGATCCTTCATTCAATCTTTGGCTATGTATTTATACACAATTTTGGTAAATGGGTCAAGCCCATTTACCCAAGTTTATCAATCCCTTAAATCATGGGATTTGATAAACATAATTCTTCTTTTGGACTTTCTTTTCCATAAGTAGTACAACTCCCTGATTTGAATCACTAATCTTCTAGAGAATTCTATGGACCCCTTTACTTCTTTGGCCCACCCATATTCGGCCCATCCGTCCTCGGCCCATCAGTCTTCAGTCCATTAGTCCTGTGGCCCATCAGTCTTCGACCCATCAGTCCTGTGGCCCATCTTAGTTGGACCATGTATTATTTTGACTATTACACCTGCAAATCAGAAAATGCACACAAACTCACAAAACAAATAATCGACACAAAGACATATACGTGGTTCAGCCAAATCGTCTACGTCCACAGAGAACACCGCTTCACTATAATCAATGAGAAGATTACAAGGGGATTATTCGCATATCATACACATGCACACACACATTGTATATTCATGCATGTATCACCGGAAATAATATAAGTATATATTATTCCTAACTCTCACCAAGAAGAATCTCAAATTTGTATCTCTTATTTCTCTCTCTATCTTGTGCACGGTCTTGTGTTTTTCTCACCCTTCTGTGTCACACAATAGAATAGGAATAACCCATGTATTTATTAGAGAGGCTAGGGTGGAGGACAAGTCAATTGGAATCACATCCCAATTAGAATTGGAGTATTTCAACCTTTCCTTTTAAAATCCTTATTCTGGGTCACCGAGTACTCAGTGGATGCGCAAGTTCCGCGCAATGGTGTGCAAGTTCGCACACCCCTCTGGCCTTTTTTCTTCATATGCGCAAGTTCGCGCAAGTTCACACTTACCGAGTACTTGGTGAAGAACCCACTGAGTACTCAGTGGTTTTTAGTATTATACGAAAGAGAAATTTTTTTGAATAGGGGGCAAGGGCCCCATGACTTTGAATGACTCCATGCCTGCATGCATGTGTTCATTTTTTTTTTTTTGGCATTTGTAAAATCATGAAAGAAAAGAGAAAAGTCCACTTCCACTCATTCTTATGGGAGCTAACCCTCTAGTTCCTCCTACTCATCGAAAGAAAAGAGAGAGCACGGGCTTTTGATTTGTATTTCTGAAAATAGTTTTCTATTTTTTAAAAATTGTACAAAAATATGCTTGGTTGGGTTTTTTGATAATTGTTTTTATGAAAATTCAATTATAAAAATGTCTGTTTTTAGATAATTTCTTTTTATTGTTCTCAGAAAACCGTTTTCAGAATTCTCAATAACAATTTTTTGAAATACAAACCAAACATGCTATAGGTCTCTAGTGCTGGACTTGTTTCATTGCGATTAACATGGTCCATTTTAGTTCTCTTACCAACCAAAGATGGCATAAAAGGAAGAGTTGGTTAGACTCTTCAATTTCTACAGGATTCCAGCTATAAGTAAAGCACAATAGAGAAAAGGGTTATTTTCGAAAAACCCCCTATAGTTTCATACAAGGTGCGATAAACCCCCAATTGTTACAAAATGTGTATCTAAATCCACTATGTTTCAAACATGTGCAACTTACCCCCAAAACAATATAAAACCCCTAAAATACCCCTTTTAACCTAATAAAAATAATAAATATTGAATTAATATTAAATAATCTATAATAAATAAATAAAATAAATACTAATAAATTAAAATAAATAAATAAAATGATTAAAAATGTTTTTAAAATATATATATTTTTTTCAATTTTTTTAATATTTTTGAAAATAAAATTGTAATTGTTTTTGATAATTTTATTAAATATATTTTTTATAAGCATATTTTCAGTTTTTTATTTTTTTAACAAAATTTTGTTATATATATATTTTTTTTAAAATAAACTGGATTATTTTTTTTAATCAAAATATTATATAAATATAAATAAAAAGTTTTAAAAAATAGTCTTTTTTTTTTTTCAAAATAATTTTAATATTTTTGAAAAAATGTAATTACTTTTGTCATTATTTTCTTAAATATATTTTTTCTAAATATATTTTCTATTTTTTTTTTGTTATTGTAATTTTTTTTAATTTTTTTAAAAGAATAACTTATTATAAGGGTATTTGGGACAATTCATGTCATAATAGGGGCAAAACGCACATATTTTTGAATAATAGAATGTTATAGAACCACAAGGGTTTATACGCACTATATGCATGCTCTAGGGGATTTTTCACACCTGACCCTTGAGAATATAAAGATAAATCATGTAGGTGCAGGGTACATATATTTTTATTTTTTAAAGTTAAGTCAATTTTATAGAAAAAAAAAAAAAGCTAAAAGCCTACAAGGATACATGTGTGTGCAGGGTGCATATTGCTGTTGACTATTTCAACAATTAAATATATTTTATTTTTCCCCGTAGATTGATACAAAGATATACGGCGGCCTGTATGCATGGTCGGTAGTACTATAAAACTGTATCCGGTAGTACTATAAAACTGTATCCAATCCAATTTAAAGATCATATAGTGTTGCAAAATATATCATGGGCATTGTGTGTATTTTATTTATGGCCTTTTTGTCTCATCACATAATCAACTTCCCAATTTAGGAGAAGATATTCGCTACAACAGAGATGGGACCGGATTCTCTGCAATTGATTGCTACTGCAATCATAAAAAAGGCAACGTATTTGATATTTTTTTCTTTTCATCTTTGGCTTTCTTATTAGCTACAACTGTGCCTTTGTCAAGCCAGTAAGTCATTATCTCCTAAAAATCTATTCTCCCGCCCAAACACGTCACATCATCTCCTTACTTTCAATTTTTCCGCGCACACAAAGACTTCAGATAAAAAATAAACCTCAAACACATTCTCTATATTTTCATTTGATCTCTCCTTTTTTCTGTATCCTCATAATTTTGTAGTCTCTTGGTCTTCATCCGTTTAAGCTCACTCACTCTTGGTTTCTATCCACTCAAGTTTCAGAAACCTGAAAGGAATGTATTACTGCAAAAATTTAAGGTACGCAAGAATTTTTTTCACTGTTTTCCATTGAAATTGTGTATATATTAATTGCATATTTTTGTTGGTTTGTAGATATTAATTTATTATCCATCTTCATCATGAAACCCAATCAGAAACCTAATATTCATTAGAAATACAAATTCAATCAACTTAGAGGATTTATACATTTTTTATAGTAAAAGTAGTGGACTAGAAATTGAAGTAGAAGACTGTGTGTTAAATACTAGTGGACTGAATTCATTTTCAGAAGACTGATAATTAAATAATTGTAGATGATACCGAATTCAATTTTCTTCTAGGTGATTTAATTTTATTTTATTACTATTTTCATGCCCAATATAATTTTACAACTTCTAAAAAAAATGACTAATTTGTATGACTATTTTAAATAAATTACACTAAAATATTTGATTATTTTTATTATAGTTTGTAAATGGATATCAGATGTGCTGTGACATCTCCAATAGAGCCTCTTGAATTTAAACCCAGGATAGGGATGAAGTTTTCAACCCTTGAGAGTGCTTATGACTTTTACAATGCATATGGCTGAATTGTCGGGTTTGGCATAAGAAAATTTAATACCAATAGATATCAGCATGTCACCAGTGCAAAAATTGTTTGTTGTAAGCAAGGTAAAAGGCTTGAGGATAAGAGGGATTGTTTGGTCAATGAACACAGGGCAAAGACGCGTACGGGATGTCTTGCTTCATTTCATGTAAAATATGATAGACAAGGAAAGAAATTGTTGGTAGATGGTTTTATTGAAGAACACAATCATGAGTTGGTTAGGGGTGATTGCACCGAATTTTTGCGATCACAACGAAGAATATCTGAAATTCAAGAAGCTGAGATAACGTTGGCTGATAATTGTGGGATACCTGTTAGCTGTTTAGGTGAAATTCAAGAAGCTGAGATAACGTTGGTTTTAGGTGTTTTGGTTACAAAGAGATGATTCTTTGCACTGAGATGTTATAGACATATTCGGTTATATGTTATGTCATGTAATAACTATTTTTGTTGGGCCTTGCCTATATAAATTCATAGGGTAATTTTAATTTGTATCTTTGAACTTGTACTGCAGAATTATTGTTATTTATGAAAGTCTGAACTTTAAAAGCAAGCAGTGTGACTTTGAATTTAAGTCTCATTTCTATTTCAGAGTACTAATAAAATGTTGGTTCATACCACACTGTATTGCCTTGAATGGCTAAGTTAGCTTTATGAAAAATCCAGCATACAAAACCACAATGATTAAATCCACTTTGCATATGACTAATATGCTTGAATCCAAGGACGATCAATTTGATCAAGTTTGCAAAAGACTGAATAAAGTTTGGAGAAGACTGAATCCAATTTGCATATGAGTAATCTAGAGGACTAATATGCTTTGAATCAATTATACAGATGGTGACGAAATATTAAGTCTGCTATTTGAAGCCTTAGTGAACCTCAAATAGATGATTTTTTTCAATTTTTTGGATATGTTTTCCGAATTTTATCCTTAGGGCATGTTTGAGTCTATGTGGAGTTGCATAAAAGTGCTTAAAATGGTTATTTGAGTCTTGTTTCGTGATGAAATGTAAGTATGTTATTTGAAGCCTTAGTGAACCTCAAATAGATGAATTGTTTATATTTTTTGGATATTTTTTCAGAATTTTATCCTTAGGGCATGTTTGGGTCTATGTGGAGTGGCATAAAAGTGCTTGAAATGGTTATTTGAGTCTTCTTTGGTGATGAATGTAAGTCTGCTATTTGAAGCCTTAGCGAACCTCAAATAGATGAATTGTTTCTATTTTTTGGATATTTTTTCAGAATTTTATCCTTATGCCATGTTTGGGTCTATGTGTAGTGGCACAAAAGTGCTTAAAATGGTTATTTGAGTCTTGTTTCGTGATAAAATCTAAGTATTCTAGTTGAAGCCTTAGTGAACCTCAAATAGATGAATTTTTTCAATTTTTTGGATATTTTTTCAGAATTTTATCCTTAGGGCATGTTTGAGTCTCTGTGTAGTGGCATAAAAGTGCTTAAAATGGTTATTTGAGTCTTGTTTGGTGATGAAATGTTGAGGCTGCTATTTGAAGCCTTAGTGAACCTTAAATAGATGATTGTTTTCTATTTTTTGGATATTGTTTCAAAATTTTATCGTTAGGGCATGTTTGAGTCTATGTGGAGTGGCATAAAAATGCTTAAAATAGTTATTTGAGTCTTGTTTGGTGATAAAATGTTGAGGCTGTTATTTGAAGCCTTAGTGAACCTTAAATAGATGATTTTTTTCTATTTTTTTTATATTTTTTCAAATTTTTATGCTTAGGGCATGTTTGAGTCTATGTGTAGTGGCATAAAAGTGCTTAAAATGGTTATTTGAGTCTTGTTTGGTGATGAAATGTTGAATCTGCTATTTGAAAGAGTTGATTTTTTTACAAGTTGATCAAGTTTGCAAAAGACTGAATCAAGTTTGCAAAAGTCTTTGCATATGAGTAATCTAGAAGACTAATGTGCATTGAATAAAGTTTGCAGAATACTGAATCCAGTTTGCATATGAGTAATCTAGAGGACTAATATGCTTTGAATCAAGTTTGCAGAATACTAATTGAATCCAACACATGCATACACCTCCACAAACTTCAATTTAAATCCAGTTCCATCATACTCAATTTTTGCCCGCATCCATACATACATACATATAACTCCATAATCAAAATGTTAAAACAACTAATTAGAAAAATGTTATCATACTAGTTAGAAAAATGATGATAAAAGTAGTTTTCTTAAGGTATTTCTAATCAATATTAGATATAAGAATTCTTTATTCTTTACTTCTATAATAGAATTATTTTGTTCATAGTGTTGTCTGTAGTAGAAAAGATGCCAAGATTAGTAGATATCGTGTTGTCCAAGTGTGGAACACCTTATAAACTATTCGGGTTTCAATAATCCACATTCGAATTTTTAAATTTATCAATATTTACTTTTTAAAATTTATTCATATTTACTTTTTTAATACATGTTTTATTTGTTGACAATAGTACTATCAGTGTTGTCAGTATTAGAAACTATGTTGACATTGGTAGAAATTTTGTTGCCTAAATATGGATCACCATTAAAATTACACAATTAATATTATATTAAAATTTTAATTAATTAATTTGTATCTCAAAACACTAAAAATTATGCGGGGTTCAACCTAATCCTCATTCTCATTCAAAAATTAGAAAATAAAACAATTAGTTATCGTATCAGTAGATAAAATAGTATCACCTTATAAAATACTAAATTAAAAAAATAGTTATCCCCATTTTGTATTACAAAAAATGCCAAGGTTAGTCGATATTGTCTTTTCCAAGTGTGGAACACCTTATAAACTACTCGGGTTTCAACTTAATCCACATTCTAATTTTTAAATTTATTAATCTTCAGTTTTGTAATACATTTTTTATTTATTGACATTAGTACTATCAGAGTTTTCTGTATTAGAAACTATGTCGACATTGGTAGAAATTATGTTGGCTAAATATGGATCACCATTAAAATTACACAATTAATATTGTATTAAAATTTTACTTAATTAATTTGTATCTCAAAACACTAAAAAATATGCGGGGTTCAACCTAATCCTCATTCTCATTCAAAAATTAGTAAAAGAAACAATTAGTTATCATATTAGTAGATAAAAGAGTATCACCTTATAAAAGACTAAATTACACAAATTAGTAAAGGAAACATTTTGTACAAAATGGGGATAACTATTTTTTTAATTTAGTCTTTTATAAGTTGATACTCTTTTATTTACTAATACGAGAACTAATTGTTTCATTTACTAATTTTTGAATGAGAATGAGGATTAGGTTGAACCCCGTATAATTTTTAGTGTTTTGAGATACAAATTAATTACATAAAATTTTAATACAATATTAATTGTGTAACTGTAATGGTGATCCATATTTAGGAAACATAAGTTTTACAAATGTCGACATAGTTTCTAATACAAAAACACTGATAGTACTACTGTCAACAAATAAAAAATGTATTACAAAAGTGAAGATTAATAAATTTAAAAATTAGAATGTAGATTAAGTTGAAACCCGAGTAGTTTATAAGGTGTTCCACACTTGGACAAGACAATATTTACTAAACTTGGCATCTTTTGTAATACAAAATGGGGATAACTATTTTTTTAATTTAGTCTTTTATAAGGTGATACTCTTTTATCTACTAATACGATAACTAATTGTTTCATTTACTAATTTTTGAATTAGAATGAGGATTAGGTTGAACCCCGCATAATTTTTAGTGTTTTGAGATACAAATTAATTAAGTAAAATTTTAATACAATATTAATTGTGTAATTTTAATGGTGATCCATATTTAGACAACAAAATTTCTACCAATGTCGACATAGTTTCTACTACAGACAACACTGATAGTACTAATGTCAACAAATAAAAAATGTATTACAAAATTGAAGATTAATAAATTTAAAAATTTGAATGTGTATTAAGTTGAAACCCGAGTAGTTTATAAGGTGTTCCACACTTGGACAAGACAATATCTACTAATCTTGACATATTTTGTAATACAAAATAGGGATAACTATTTTTTTAATTTAGTCTTTTATAAGGTGATACTCTTTTATCTACTAATACGATAAGTAATTGTTTCATTTACTAATTTTTGAATGAGAATGAGGATTAGGTTGAACCCCGCATAAGTTTTAGTGTTTTGAGATACAAATTAATTAAGTAAAAGTTTAAGCACTTTTATGGCACTACACAGAGACTCAACACATGCCCTAAGGATAAAATTCTGAAAAAATATCTAAAAAATAGAAAAAATTCATCTATTTAAGGTTTACTAAGGCTTCAAATAGTAGACTTATATTTCATCACGAAACAAGACTCAAATAACCATTTTAAGCACTTTTGTGCCACTACACATAGACCCAAACATAGCCTAAGGATAAAATTCTGAAAAAATATCCAAAAAATAGAAAACAATTCATCTATTTGAGGTTCACTAAGGCTTCAAATAGCAGACTTACATTTCATCACCAAAGAAGACTCAAATAACCATTTCAAGCACTTTTATGCCACTCCACATAGACCCAAACATATCCTAAGGATAAAATTCGGAAAACATATCCAAAAAATTGAAAAAATTCATCTATTTGAGGTTCACTAAGGCTTCAAATAGCATACTTACATTTCATCAAGAAACAAGACTCTAATAGCCATTCAAGGCAATAAAGTTTGGTATGAACCAACATTGTATTAGTACTCTGAAACAGAAATGAGACTTAAATTCAAAGTCACACTGCTCGCTTTTAAAGTTCAGACTTTCATAAATAACGATAATTCTGCAGTACAATTTCAAAGACACAAATTAAAATTAACCTATTAATTTATATAGGCAAGGCCCAACAAAAATAACTATTACATGGCATAACATATAACTGAATATGTCTATAACATCTCAGTGCAAAGAATCATCTCTTTGTAACCAAAACACCCAACACCAACTTTATCTCAGCTTCTTGAATTTCACCTAAACAGCTAACAGGTATCCCACAATTATCAACCAACGTTATCTCAGCTTCTTGAATTTCAGATATTCTTCGTTGTGATCACAAGAATTCGGTGCAATCACCCGTGACCAACTCATGATTGTGTTCTTCAATAAAACCATCTACCAACAATTTCTTTCCTTGTCTATCATATTTTACATGAAATGAAGCAAGACATCCCGTACCCGTCTCTGCCCTGTGTTCATTGACCAAACAATCCCTCTTATCCTCAAGCATTTTACCTTGCTTACAACAAACAATTTTTGCACTGGTGACATGCTGATATCTATTGGTATTAAATTTTCTTATGCCAAACTCGACAATTCGGCCATTTGCATTGTAAAAGTCATAAGCACTCTCAAGGGTTGAAAACTTCATCCCTATCCTGGGTTTAAATTCAAGAGGCTCTATTGGAGATGTCACAACACATTTGGTATCCATTCACAAACTATAATAAAAATAATCAAATATTTTAGTGTAATTTATTTAAAATAGTCATACAAATTAGTCATTTTTTTTAGAAGTTGTAAATGTATATTGGGCATGAAAATAGTAATAAAATTAAAATAAATCACCTAGAAGAAAATAGAATTCGGTATCATCTACAATTATTTAATTATCAGTCTTCTGAAAATGAATTCAGTCCACTAGTATTTAACACACAGTCTTCTACTTCAATTTCCAGTCCACTACTTTTACTATAAAAAATGTATAAATCCTCTAAGTTGATTGAATTTGTATTTCTAATGAATATTGGGTTTCTGATTGGGTTTTATGATGAAGATGGATAAGAAATTAATATCTACAAACCAACAAAAATATGCAATTAATATATACACAATTTCAATGGAAAACAGTGAAAAAAATTCTTGCATACCTCAAATTTCTAAAGTAATACATTCCTTTCAGGTTTCTGAAACTTGAGTGGATAGAGACCAAGAGTTAGTGAGCTTAAACGGATGGAGACCAAGAGACTTCAATATTAGGAGGGTAGAGAGAAAATGAGAGATCAAATGAAAATATAGAGAATGTGTTTGAGGTTTATTATTGATCTGAAGTGTTTGTGTGCGCGGGAAAGTTGAAAGTAAGGAGATGATGTGACGTGTTTGGGCGGGAAAATAGATTTTTAGGAGCTGATGGCTTACTGGCTTGGTAACGGCATAGTTGCGGCTAATAAGAAAGCTAAAGTTGAAAAGAAAAAAAATACCAAAAATGCTGTCGTTTTTGGTGATTACGGCAGCAATCAATTGCAGATGATCCAGGTCCCAGGGATAGAATCCTACATGGCATCCCTTAATCTTTTTCAGAACTATAAAACTCTTATAAATTACATCATATAACTTTTGATATTACAAAAGATACTTATTATTTTATATTAATTACACAAAGTTCTTATCTTTTACAATGGATGTGTTTTTAAAGTTATTTAGAAACTTTTAAACTTCTTTATACACAAGATCTAATGTATATTTTTTATTAAATCAATTCATGTTTGGTGGAGTTAATTCTTTCACAAAATTTGATAGCAAATCATGTTTGGTGACATGTTTTGCTTTCAGAATATATTATTTTGGTAAAACATTAAATAAATATATATGTAATAAAAACCCGTAAGTGAAAATAAAAATACATTTAAATATTTGTACATTAAATTGTTATAAAATTATGAAATGTTTGATTATATTTTTGGGTTATATATATTTCGGAAAAAATATATATATTTTTAAAAAATATATATAAATTTCATAAGATAATGTATATTTTTCCAAAAGATATACTCTCTCCGTCCCAATTTAAGTGTCCATTTTGGAGAATCTAACTTGTTGAGACGATGACTTTTATTGGTGTGATAGTGAATGAAAAACCATTTTTACCCTTGGTCCCACCAAGTGATGTGATGTTTGTAGTTTAGATATTTTATAATTTGAATGATTGAAGGGTAAATTGGTAAATTGACCAAATAAAGTGACATTGACTTTTCTTATTTTGGAATAGGTTGAATAGTGAATGTGGACACTTAAATTGGGACGGAGGGAGTATATTTTATAAAATATATAATTTTTTCGAAATAATTTCAAAATATAAAGTAATTATATAAATATAGATATATACTTGTGCAATTCTATCTAACTTGTGGGGTGGTTGTATAATGAGATAGTGGAAATCTGAGGTGGACAACCCGCTAGTAGAAATAATCAATTACCTAAATGAACTTTGTGTAATTAATATAAAACCTTACGTGTAATTAATATAAAATTATAAGTAGTATTTGTAATGATAAAAGATAAATGTGTAATTGATAAAAGTTTTATGACTCTAAAAATTATTAAGGATACCAGGTAGGATTATATCCCCTTTGTAGCGAATATCTTCTCCCAATTTAGATAGGGTGAACAAAGCAATTTGTTTTCGTGTGAGTAACTGCAATTTAACTTTGAACACTTTGTTTTTGAGTAACTAACTGTTGGGAATTTAACCGTTAATTTGTTGTCTAGGTTCTGAGAGTGGAAATGTTTTTGGTAGAATCATTTTTTAGTAGTAAAACCATTGTTAAAAGTCTTCTTATTAATTCCTCTAACTAAATTACCAATAATATAAGCTAAGAGGGTTTTATTACTATTATCTTAGTAAAATATAGTTATTTATGAACAAGTTAACAAAACTATTTATGACGAGCATGGAAATATGACTATACATAATATGATAACTCCCAGCCCCCTTCACCCCCTCCACCCTCCCCTCCCATTGCAGCCTTCCTGACTGCAATGTGATTCCCTTCTGTTCGTTTCTGAAACCCTTTCTCACCTCTTGTTCTATCCCTCCTTTCTGTTGAAAATAAACTTCATCCACATGCATGCATGCATCATAAGTCCAAATAGGCTGCATCAAAGAGCATGCGTGAGTGCATGCGTGAAGATAATGCAAGCCAATCCACCGAAGTCAATAATGGCTGCCATGAAGTGATTTTGTTTGTCTTGTCTTAGATTAAGTTCTATATATACATGTTGTATTGTATTGTATCAGATAGAAGCTAGAAGTGAGAAAAGAAAGGAAAAAGAGAGAGAGAGCTTTGTATTTTTGAAAGTGTGAGATTTGGAAATAAAAGCTCCGTTCTCTCAATTAAGTGTGTATTCTGGGTAGTTTAATCACCATTAGTGATTTACAACACTTTCTTCTTCTCTCTTTTTTCCCTTTTTCTGTCCCTCCATCATATCTGGTCCTGCACTAGTTGCTGAAAACCAGATCCACATATCTGATGGTGTCATTTTCTTAGACAATGCTAGGGATGTTGCTGCTGCTAGGAATGAGATCCAGATTGCTAGAGAGAAGCTTACCTTGAGAACTCTCTCAAACCCTTCTACCCACCAAGCCAAGGAGGTTAAAAACCCCATGATCATGTTGATCCTTTAGAAAGAGGTAGAGGCAGAGGTGACTACCATTGAGGAGGAGGGAGAAGAAGCTATGGGTAGGGGTGACAATTGGGTGGGTTTGGGTTGGGTTGTTAATGGACGGGTCAATAACGGGTCACTAACCCATTCTCAATCCGTTATGAAGGGTCATAATTGGGTTGGGTCATAAACGGGTCGGAACTCGACCCGCTATCTTTTTTTTTTTTTTTTTTTTTGAGAAAAAATATCTTTTCATCTTTAATTCAAAATTGAAAAAATTAAGTGCATATAACTTTAAAAATAATTATATTTTCGAGAAAAAAGAAAAGTAATGAACAAATATATGTAGATTTTGAAATTCAAAAGATTTATGGGTCTCTTTGCTGGTTTTTCAACAATAATGTTTTATCTTTGAGAGATGCGGGTTGATACGGGTACCCACTACTGACCCTCAATTTTAATGGTATTTTTACAACCCAGCCTGTTAGGCACCTGACAGTTAAAACACCCACCCAATGACTCATAATTTGCGGGTGGGTGCAGGCGGGTTAGTGGGTCACGGGTTGGATTGCCAACCCTAGTTATGGCCATGATTTCCAATCCATGCACGCGCTGCTATTAGCCTTTTGCCAAAGGAGAATACTATTCCCACCAACCCCATAGGTCAGTATGCTTGTTCTGATGACATGCTTTCTACTTTACCCCAATCTAAGGATAAAGTCTCTGAGAACCTTTCCACTCAAACTGGAAATGCCTCTAACAAAGTTGACTAAACTGATTGTTGTTTAGGGCATGACCAACCTAACAACTCTAAGCCTTCATGGGCTACAGTTGTGGGCTTACCCAATTTGACCACCTCCAAAATGAACCTGGAATTTTATGCCCATCCCTCTAGTGATGAACCATTTATCCTTGTGCCACCCCTTGAGATTGCTGAGGAGGGTGTTAGTGATTGGATGTATTGCCTTGTTGGATACTTTATCCAGAAAAAACTCATATATATTGGTTTATAACAATGTCATGAAGATGTGGAGCTCCAAGGGACTCATTAATGTTATAGCTGACGATAAAGGCTTCTATATTTTCAAATTTTATGATGAACAAGCCTGCACTAATGTACTTGCTCATGGTCCATGCTTGATTACAGGTAAGCCTCTTATCCTTAAGCAATGGCACAAGGGCCTTGAATTTTCGAAGGACTCATGCAAGATTATCCCCCTCTGGGTTAAAATATACAATACTCCTCTTCATTTTTGGACTTCGAAAGGTCTTGGTTTCATTGCTAGTGCCATAGGGTAAATCCCTTTTTGTTGAAAAATTGTCTGAATCCATGAAGAGAATTAGTTTTGCCAGGATCTGCATTGAGGTTGATGCCTCAAAACCTCTTGTTGAAACTCTTAAATTAAAGGTTGGACAGAGGGTTGTGAACCTCACAATTAATTTCCAATGGAAACCTCAAATTTGTGTTGTTTGTTCCAATTTTAGCCATCTGGACTTAAAATGACCCTCCTCTAATGTTTTGCCTCCTCTTGTGGTTGCTTTTCCCATCTTTGAGACTAAAACTGATCCTAAATCTCCAACACCTCCTCACACCTCTAATGAAATTGCCCTGCTCACAAGCACCTCCCCCACCACCATTGAGGTTGCCCCCCCTGATTGGAACTGGACTGTTGTTCAATCTAGGAAGCACAAACTCTAAATGATGTGATGATGGCCTCTTCTGGGGTTCCTGCTTCTGATGGAATGCATGTTAGTAAGGGAAATTGCACCTCTTCCCCTTTAGTGGAATGCCTTGATAATGAGAAGACTATATCTTTTAGTGTTAATGTGCAGCAACATGTTGTGCTTGCTCAATGCAACTTTGAAACCAACATTGCTTCCTTTAGCTCACAAGGAAATGTTAACTCTCCTTCCATATCTACTTGTTCATCATGCTCCCATTTTGGCACTACAAGTGACTGTGTGGCTAAGGGTTCTAGTGTTAAGGTAAGAAGAGAAAAAAGAAAAAGAAGAAGGGAGAGGCTACAAAAACATCTGTCTTAGGGTTCACAGGGCTTCTAGCCCATTCTCTTGCTCAATGATCCTTGGTGTTTGGAATATCAGAGGACTTAATTCCTTTACAAAGCAACATGAAATTAAAAAATTCATCTTGGACCATAATCTCTAAATGATTACTATCTTGGAAACAAAAATTCAGGAATCTAATATCAATGTTGTGCAAAGATCCATTGCTCCCTCTTGGCATTTATTACACAACTACTCCCATTCGCCCCTTGGTAGGGTTGCGATTTTGTTTAACCCTTTGAGACTTTAGCTCCAAAAGTGCTTTAACTTTGGCCAAGCTGTGCATATTAGTGTCTCTGACCTGCAAAACCATGATTTTTGGTTTTTTTTGTCATCTATGCTTACAACATTGCTGCTCATAGAAGATTACTGTGGTCTGACCTCATTTGTTGTTCAAACCTTTATGACTCTTCCCTTTCACTGGTTATTGATGATTTTAATGTAATGGCTCATTCGAATGAGAGCTTTGGAGGTTCTGGTGCTTGGAAACAATGCATTCATGACTTTAGAAAATGCCTTCATGACAGTGAGCTATGTGACCTCAAATTTAGTGGCATATTCCACTCTTGGTCAAACAAGAGTATGGTCTCTGCTAACATCTCTAGGAAGATTGATATAGCTCTTGTGAATGACTATTGGATCTCATCATTTCCTTCATCTTATTGTACCTTTTTGCCCCAAGGTGTTTTTGACCACACTCCTATGGTAATCAAATGTGGCTCTCCTCTTACTAAAAGAAATTGCACATTTAAATTCTTTAACTATCTTGCTGATAATAGTGATTTTTTAACCACTATTCAAGATGTTTGGAACCAGGATATTTTTGGCACCACCATGTACCAGGTTACAAAGAAACTCAAGCTACTCAATAAAAAATTGAAACTCCTAAATAGAAAGGAGTACTGTGACATTTCTCTCAAAGTTAAGGATGGTAAATCTCTATTGATAGCTGCCAAACTCACCTTGATCATAACCCAGGGAATCAAGCCCTTAGATCCTTGGAGAAGAGGCTGCTTCAAAACTATTCTTCTTTATCTAGAGCTGAAGAATTATTCTATTTGAAAAAGTCTAAGGTGAATTGGCTCAAGGAGGGTGATAGAAACAATAAATACCTTCTAAAGACCTTCAATTATAGGTGCAATAAGAAGAAATCATCTCTCTAACATTGGAAACTGGTGAAACCACAAACTCTCCTAATGCCATCAAAAAGTAAGTGGTGGATTTTTTCCAAGGTCTGCTTGGTAGAGACACCTCAAACTACTCCGGTATGGAATCTCTCAGACAGGTTTATTCAAAAAATATTCCTGAAAACATTATGGTTTCTCTTTCTGAAATTCCTACTCTAGAAACCATTCAAAAATGCATTTTTGGCCTTAACAATTATAAATCCCTTGGCCCTGATGGCTTCAATGCCTATTTCTTTGAGAGAGCTTAGTCTATCATTAACAATGATTTTAGTAAAGTTATTCAAGACTTCTTTGTTAATGGTCAACTTCTTAAAGAAGTGAACTCCTCTTTCATTGCCCTTATCCCAAAGGTCCAAAACCCTACTTCAATGACTTGTTTTTTTTTTACCAATCTCCTATTGTAATACCATTTATAAAATTATCTCTAAGATTATTGCCATGAAGTTCAAAAAAATCCTTCATGTCATTATTGATTAGAGCCAAACTGCGTTTGTTGCTAACAGAAGGATAGGTGATGGATTTTTCCATGTTCAAGAGTTTTCTTAAGGGGTACCACTTACCCTCTTCAACCCCTAAGTGTACCATGAAAATTGACTTGCACAAGGCCTTTGACTCTATTAACTGGGCCTTCATCCTTGACACACTTAAGGTTTTTCAATTTCCTTCTTGCTTCATTGGGTGGATTAAGGTTTGCATCTGCAGTCCCTCCTTCTCTGTGTCTTTGAATGGAGAGCTTGTTGGGTTTTTCAAAGGTGCCCAAGGTCTTAGACAAGGGGATCCCATCTCCCCTTTCCTCTTTATAATTGCTATGGATGTTTTATCTTCTTCCATCAACCACTTCATTGTGTCTGAGCCTAACTTTTCCTACCATTGGAGATGCTCTAAAAATAAAATCTCCCATGTTTGTTTTGTTGATGACTTAATTATGCTTTGTTATGGTGACACCTTATCTCTCAAGGTCTTGCTTTCTGGTCTAAACTATTTCTCTTATCTTTCTGGTTTGAAACCTAACCTTCACAAAAGCTTTCTGTTCATGGCTAATGTTACCCCTGATGAGCAATCTTCCATGAGTGTTGTTTGTCATTTTCAACATGGCACATTCCCTATTAGATATTTAGATTTCCCTTTATCTTTTTCTAAGTTATCTTCCACTGACTTTCATTCCCTTGTTGAGAAAATTACTTATAGAATCCAGAGCTGGCCTTGAAAATTTCTCTCTAATGCTGGTAGGGTTCAGCTTATCAAAACCATTATACTCAGCATTCATACATACTGGAGCACCCACCTTTTACTCCCTCTTCAGGTGGTTAAGAAAATCAATTCTGTACTCAGATGCTTTCTATGGTCAGGCAAGGAGATGAGAAATTCTTCTGTAATAATGAAGTGGAATTCTATTTGCAGACCTAAGATTTTTGGGGGATTGGGCATTCCTAATATAACTCTCTTGAACATATTGTCCATTATAAGACACATTTGGAACATATTCAATGATAGCAGCTCTCTATAGTGTCAATGGGTGCACTCTAACCTGCTCAAGCATAAAAGTTTTTAGATGATTAAACCTTCCATCTTAAGCTCTCAGAACTGGAGGAAAATTCTTCAATTGAGAGGGTTTTCTAGACAATTCATCAGGCATTATGTGGTTAATGGGAAAGAGATTTCTCTTTGGTACGACCATTGGTTACCTTCTGAGCCTATCATTAGTTCCATCAGCTCCACCATCTTTTAGTTGATTGAGCATTCTGTTTGGGATGGGAATTCGAAGGTTAACATAATCATTAGAAGGGATGAATGTAGGATTCCCTTGGGCCTTCATAGCATTGCTCATGCTGATTACTTCCTTCATCTCCCTCCTCTCCAGCTTGGTCCAAAGGATTGGGTTGTCTGGTCCCTCTCACCCAATGGGAAATTTAGCATCAAAAACACTTACGTTAGTTTGTTTCCTCCTTCTTTTCTTTGCCCTCTTTATCATTCCATATGGTTATCTCATAATATCCTAGTCATTCCTTCATTACATGGTTGGCAATCAATGAGAGACTCAGATTAATTTATAATTATTTACTTTTCATGTTGTCTATTTATTTCTTTATTGCTAAAGGACTAGCAATATTTTAGTTTGGGGGATTGATGAGACCAAAATATTCGATATTCTGGGCATTAATTAAACCTTTGTTAGTCTCTTTATTTGAGCAATAAAATATTTTTATCAGAGTTGCGTGTTGAAGTATGTTTCAGGGCCTCAACGCAAATTTGATTTAATTTCGGGTTTTTAGCAAATTTACTTAAATCCTGAATGACACTTAGAAGATGAAAACACTCAGATCAGGGTAAAGTACAAGTCAGGAAAACAGAGTACAGGCAACTAAAGCACAAAATCATAGAATAAATAAATATCTAATTTCAGGGACCACCGATAGATTGGTGGCCTATTCGATCGATCGGTAGCACCCACATTGGAATTTGTGCGAAAGTATACTGCAAAATTATGGCTCCTTATGCAAGTGTATTGAAGGGAAAATTGGTGCATTCACAGCTTTTAATTGGTCCTCACACTAAGTCTTCTTGGAGTGCAAGCAAAGACATGCCATGATTACACCAATTTTTTTTTTTTGAATGTCAAAGAGATTTTATAAAATATGAAGAGACCCTAAAGGCTACATCAAAATTAGGGGCAAACCAAAATAAAGAATGTGGAATCCAAAACTCCACCAAATAAAAAGAAAAAGGAAAATGAAGTAACTACAATGATAGCTATTACTCCATCTAATCCTCCAAGCAAAGAACCAAAAGCAAGCTATGACCATAGAATGGGAATGAAAGCCACAAGCATCATCACAATGCCAAATCCCAGAAATAGCAATATCAACACTAAAGATAGGCTTCAAAATCCACCACGCACCAGCATGATGAATCCAGAGAAGAATAGGAGCAACATCATAGACACTGAAAGCTACTAAAGAATACACAAACCAAATCAAAAGACAGATCATGAGGCACTAACTATAGAAGTGAGAGCCCAAAGCTGTATAAGTTGTTGATAAGAAGCAGAATCCTTAGAAGAAACTGAAAAAAGCTTGAGATGAACAACTTGAACAATTTTGATACACATAGCATCTAAAGAGCAAAATTCATCATTGAAGATTCTTCTGTTCGCTCCATCCAAATCTCATAAATTGTAGCTGAAAAAGCCAACTTGTTCATGACATATTGAATAGAGTTTCCTAATTTATTGATCATGTACCACTCCATGATAGAAATCCAATCACCATCAGGCCAAGGAAACAATCCCTTCTACAAAATTTGATGCCATAGTCTTCTTGTGAAACTACTTTGAAAATATAAGTGATCCCTGTTCTCCATGCTCAACCACAAAAAACACAACTTGCACTAGGCACCAAGCTAATAGACAAAAGAAAATGAAGAGAGTTGAATCTGTTGAAGGGCACCAGCCATAGGAAGAAAGAATGTTTAGGAATATGATGCTTGAACCACACAACTTTGAACCAATCTACATGAGGATCTTTGTATCTAATGTCATCCCAAGTTGTAGCAATAAAAAAGGTAGAACTAGTAGGAAATCAAATAATCTTATCCTCTTTAGACATATCATAATGAAGAGCTGTAGGAAAAGAAGCCTTAAAATCCAACCAAGCTTAAGAATTTGAAGTAGGGAACCTCTAGCCTGTAGAACTTAGCAGCCTACTAATAGTGGCATTTATCCCTAAACCAGAGCCTCTGATCATTGTAGGACTAAACATAGAATCAAGGGAGCCATTTGGATGCCAGTTATCAAACCATAGAGAAGTTATTCTACCATTTCCAATCCAGTAATGATTCAAATGCTTGAAAATAGGCCTTAATTGTAAGATTGTCTTCCAAGTCCAATAACTCTCCCTAGGAATTGGAATGTCCCAAAAGTTTTATCCTCTAATTAGATGATACTGAACCTAATTTATCCAAAGAGAAGAAGAATCCCACTGAATAATATACCACAAATGCTTAGCTATAGGTGCAAAATTCCATTCCTCCAAGTCTTTAACCCCTAAGCCACCCTCTTTAAAAGGCAAACAAAATTGAGCCCAAGATACCTTACAACCACCTCTACACATCTTGGAGCCATTCTATAAAAATTGTCTGAAAATAGTAGTGAGCTCTTTTAAAATAGCTTTAGGAAGAATAAAGGTTTAAAACCAATAGACTTGAATGACAAAACAAACTGCCTTCTCCAATTGTAATCTCCCAACTTGAGATTCTTGAGGACAGTTTAGCCACCAAAACATCATAGTCTTGCTTCTTAAGCTTGGCAGAGAGCAAAGGGACCCCTAAATACTTCACAGGTAAGACTCCCAAATTAAACTCCAATCTACTATGGATTTGAGCTAACAATGGAGAGCTAATGCCAACATGAAAAACAACATTCTTGGAGAGATTTGGAAGAAGGCCAGAGACATAACCAAAGTCATTTAAAGCCTTCATAATATGATCCATTGAAGCCATATCCCCAAAACAAAATAATAACAGATCATCAGCAAAAATGAGACTAATGATTTGTTGATGCTTACACTTCTAATGATAAGTAAGGGTTCCATTTGTAGCCTCCTTCCTTAACATTCCTATTAAGATCTCCATAACTAACACAAAGAGATAAGGAGATAATGGATCCCCTTGTCTGATTCCTCTAGAGCTTTTAAAGTTGTATGCCAAAAGCCTATTAATGTTAATAGAAAACATATGAGAGCTAACACAAGACATTATAAGCTTGATCATATGAGTAGGAAAGTTAAAAGCCAAAAGAGCAGCTTCTAAAAATCCCCATGAAACTATGTCAAAAGCCTTGGTAAGGTCAACTTTCATAGCCTACCTAAGATCACCATCATCCCTTTGATAATTCCTTATAAACTCTTGAGCAAAAAGGATGTTATGGGAAATACTTTTACCCTTAATGAAAGCCCTTTGATTTTAGCTTATACAAGAAGGAAGACACACCTTGATCCTATTGTCCAACATCTTAGATAAACATTTGTACAAATTAGTACACAAGGAGATAGGCCTATAATCAGAAACCAAATTAGGATTATCAATCTTTGGAACAAGAGTGATAATAGTAGAATTTATTTCCTTAAGCATATGCCCAGAATGGGAAAAAGCTTGAATAGCTTTGGTGATATCAGTTCCCACAATACTCCAAACATTCTTGAAAAACATGGCATTGAAACCATCAATCCAGGAGCTTTCCTATCCTTAAGAAATAACATGGACAGTCTTATCTCTTCATCAGTGATAGGCCAAGATAAAGTACCAACCAATTCTTGAGAGAGAGGAGACATGGCAAAAGGCTTAAGATCAGGAATTTGAGGATTACTAAGAGCCTGCAACAAGTTTTCATAGAACTCAACAATCTCTTATTTTATCAGAAGGGAATCAACAAGCCTAAAACCAATACTGGAGGTTATATAAAGAATATAATTGGCCTGCCTTCTAAAGTTTGCAATCTTATGGAAATAAGCTATATTTTTATCTCCCAATTGAAGCCATTGGACTCTGGATTCCTGCTTATACAAGGACTCCTCATCCTCGGAAAGATGCAAATAGGGAGCAACACTATCCTTCTCAAGCAACAAAGCTTCTTCATCTGTTAGATGTTTATCAAGATGTAATTGAGCCTTCTCCATCTTTTCTTTAGCTGCCTTCATGTGAGCTGTGAGATCATGGTAATGAGTTCTATTAAGGAATTTAAATTCAGTCTTTAACATTCTAAGTTTCTGGGTAACTTGAAAGATAAAAAAACCACTAATTTAATTCTTCCAAACCCTTTAAACAACTTCTAAAAAATTGGGATGCTTGAGAATATGATTTTTGAATCTGAAAGACACCCCTTTTCCACAAGATTGAGAGTCTATATGAAGAACTATGATTTTATGATCAGAGACCAAACCTGGCTCAAATTGAACCTCAGAGTTACTAAAACTTGAATGCCATTGCTCATTCGCCAAAACTCTATCAAGTTTATGAAAGTAGGTGCCATTGTTCCATGTCAAATGAATGCCTGAATGCTTCAAATCATTCAATTCATCATTTTGAATACAATCACCAAATTCTCTTCTAGTTGGGTCCCAAATAGTAGATCCACCAATTTGTTCATGAGGATATCTAACAACATTGAAATCCCCAGACAAAAATAAAGGAGAAGAATTATAAGCCTGAACTAAAGTAACTATGTCATCCCATAGCTTCCTTTTGCCAATAATGTCATTGAGCCCATATATGAAACCCCCAAAACAGCTAAAATTTACTTTAGAGAACTGAATAGAATAGAAGATTACTTTATCTGAATGGTAAGAAGAATGAACTGGAAGTCTTGAGGCATCCCAACACACCCAAAGTCTCCCATTAATAGATTATCATGATTATTGATGAAACTCTATCCTCTAACAATAGACTGAACAATCCTAGCAGCTTTGGGCTCTTTAACTCTTGTCTCAATTAAACAAAACAAATGCATACTATGCTTCCTGATAATGGAGGCCACTTCTCTTTTCTTAGAAGAGCTATTTACACATTTTATATTCCATATTCCAAAAATCATTGAAAAACTATAACTAAATGTACAACCTTTAAAAGGAACACCCAAAAATCAATTAGCTTTTCCCCCATAAGAAGGGGAGCTAGAAGCAAGCCCTCTCCTAGTTTTAACACCTGGGGCAACAGACTTTAAGGATTTAGATTTACCTTTAGGAATATGTTTTGAAGGTTTTGGCAATTGACTATCATCATGTCTTATCTCTATTGAGATCACTTGATCAGAGCTGTCAGAAAGTTGAACATTAGCATCCTCCTTAGCTATAATGGCATCATTTATCTCATTAGAAGGAATCAGTTGTCGTTCAAAACTAGTACCCTCCTTAGCTATAATAGCATTACCATCTTCAACCCTAACATCCTCAGTGCCATGAGTAGAAGAATCATCCTCATTATCTTGTAAAAGACTCAACTTATTAGCATCTTCCAAATTAGGAATAAAATCCTCCAAAGCTTGATCATGAATAGTTGTATCTTCAACATTAGTACAACCATCCACGTCAACTATATTATCCTACATGGGAATATCATGCAAAACATCACTAGAAGGATCATTCAAAGCAACAGTTGGAGCACTAGTCTGACCCCCTTCCACAACTACCATTGCTTCAGATATTCCTTTGCCTTTTTGGCCCACTACTCTCCATTCAAAGGTAACAACAGTCCCTTTCTTAACATGAGTTGAATTTGTAACAATATTTGAACAAACCCTATCTCAGTGGCCAAATACCTTGCAACGAGAGCATCTAGTAGGGTTCTATTGATACTCAACCTCAATAGTAACATTTTTTCCAGAAGATAACTTGATATCAAACTCCTTAACAAGATCAATTTGAGAACTAAATTCAATACAAACTCAAGCAAAATTAATGCGTTCTTGCTTCTCAGTAGGTAAGTCAGTATATAAGCGTTTTCCAACGCACTTGCAAGAAACCCTAATCCTTCATCACTCCAACATTCCATGGGGATATTCATTAGCTTTGCCCACAAAGGAATGGTGGAAATCATCTCTTTATGCAAGGATAGTCCAGCATGCCATTTCCTAAGGATTAGGAAATTATTAGCAAAGTGCCATGGACCATTATCTAGAATCACATGGTAATCCCTCTCAGTTCCAAACTTTAAAAAATAAAAGCCCTTATCCATGCCATAGACTGTTTGCAAGCCAGCACTACCCCAAAGCCTCATTACAATAGGATTGAAAACATTATAGGGCAATTTCTTGTTTAAAAATTATCCAACTAAACAAGGTTGCCATTTTTGAGTAGCAACCTCAGTCACAGCCTCTAGTATTGATATAGTAACCCTATTGTTTTCAATGATAGGCGAATGGTATGCAAGCTTCACTCTTAGAGCATTAACAGGCCTTGTTACTGTTGCCCAACTCTTAGCTACTAGTCCCCTATCTGATTGATATCTTATTATCCCGATCTTAGATCTCCTTACTACCTTGAGCTCATGGTGTTGTACCAGAATCACCCGTAGATGCAAGGGCACTAACCACACCTTGAATATTACGTAGTAACTTAGGAAAATCATTTCACAGTCGTCATGATAATCCTAAACTCTATGAATCAACAAATTGAATGAAGAAAAATGAGTAGAACCGAACACAATTAGCAATAAAAAAAGAATGAAGAAACCCTAGAATCAGAATGTAGGGTTAGAAGAAACAATGAATGCAAAAACAGATTAAAGAAGAGAGATAAAACCCTAACAATTAATGGAACGCAATAATAATAAACCACTGTATGAAACCCTAATAAAACCACGCAAAACATACACCACACTAGATATTTGAGAAGAGAGATGCAATACAAAACTATGCTCGAAACCCTAGTTTAGACTACAAGGAACAATCATCGCCCCCTAACCCATTCTCTCTCTCCACAATTCTAATAAACCCCGATTACACAAACTTTTGTCTATAAATATGTGAACACTTCATGAAGAGAAAATATCTTTTAATCTTAGATTATATATCTTCCATTATCCTAGAGGGAGAGATACAAAATACAAAGTCTGTCTCTAGAGAGGCTCCTCTTAAGAACTCAATAACCAACTACCAATCATGAAGATGATTGCTATATTAGTGATGCAGTATTCTCCCTCCATGAGCGGCTAATCGGTATCTAGGGTTTCCAACGAAACCCTAGTCGAGTAATGTAGAACTTTAATTTATTTTATTGCAAAGAAGGGAAGCTAAAGAACACTTATATAATGATTATGTAGTGAGAGATCGAACAAATAACCTAAATAAGATTTCTTGTTAATTCTCTTCTTAAGCTGAGATTGAATTAATAATTGATTTTGAACAACTGTGTTTTATCATTAGAAGCAAGCACCTCTGAAGATTTAATAATGTTTTCTACATAATGGTTCTTAATTGGCATGATAAAGTCTTAGGTTTACACAGTCTATGCCAAGAGAGATGGTTGTTAGCATGTTTTTAATTTCTTGTTTTAGGAGTAGATGGAGTATAGATGCATGCAACAATCATATTAATGGAAGATGGATTGTAGCAAATCGGACTGATTGCATCTATTTGGAGATTAGGCAATTGCTTGTAGCATTACTAATCTGATTCATATAAGATGTATCTCCCTCTTGCAATAATAAGATTAAAAGACTATATTACAATACTAGTAGTGGAGTTGGATAAAAACCCTAGACTTGTTTATCTTGATTTAAAACAAAAAAAAAAACTATATCTTTTATTTATTTTATGTTTAGTAGTTTATAAAACAAACCAATCAAAACATCTTTATAATATAATTCAATTTTCTACTTTATGATGATTTGAAATACAACTTTGATCTCTCTGGTTCGATACCCTCTCTACCCAACTATACTATATACTACTCGCATACTTGCGACTGGGAGGTAAAACTATATCGTGTTATTTCTTCATTTTAAATACTTTTATTCTCACACGACTTGAACTGATTAATTCAGACTGAGAAAATTTATCCCATTACTACAGTGAGAAGTAATCATGGAAAGGAGTTTGAAAATTCAGGGATTGATACTTATTGTGAAGAAAAAAGAATAAAGTATGAATTTTCTGCACCACATACTCCACAACAAAATGGGGTTGTTGAGAGGAAGAATAGGGTTCTTTAGAAAATGGCAAATTTTCTGCACCACATACATGAAAGGAATGTTCCAAGGAACTTTTGGGCCAAGATAGTGAACACAACTTGTTACACTTCAAATAGAGTTTATCTTAGGCCCGACACTTTAAAAACCACCTATGAATTATGGAATGGCAAGAAACCAATATAAAATATTTTCGGGTGTTTGGTTCAAAATGTTACATTCTTAGAGATAGAGAATATTTAGGGAAATTTGATTCTTAGAGTGATGAGGGAATATTTTTGGGTTATTCTTTGAGTAGTAGGGCATATAGGGTTTTCAACCTTAGAACCCAAACAATGATGGAATCTGCCAATGTGGTTGTTGATGACTTATGTGTTGATGAGTTTCAGTCTACTATAAAGGAAGAAGGTAGTGAGCAATATTTCCTACTAATTGATGATTCTCCTATTGATACTGAAGAGGGGAAAATGGATCATGAAGATACTCCTAGTCCAAAAGGATCACATGAACCATCTCATAATATTAATCTTACTCCTACTAAAGAACCATCTGCTAGAGTTAAGCTGAACCATCCTTTAGATAAAATAATTAGATCTGTTGATAAAATGATGGTGACTTGTAGAAAGGCTAGGAATGAAATCTCTTATGCTTGCTATACATCCTTCTTAGAATTAAAAAATGTTAAGGATGCTCTTCAAGATAATGAATGGATAAATGAAATGCAAGAAGAACTTCAACAATTTATTAAGAATGATATGTGGTATCTTGTGCCTAGACCTAAGGATATAAATGTTATTAGTACCAAATGGGTATACGAGAACAAAAAGGATGAGAATGGTACTGTTATAAGAAATAAGGCTAGGCTTGTTGCTCAAGGTCATACACATATGGAAGGTATAGAATTTGATGAGACATTTGCTCCAGTAGCTAGACTTGAATCTATTCAAATTTAATTTTCTATTGTATGCCATCTTGGTTTTAAGTTGTACCAAATGGATGTTAAGAGTGCGTTTTTGAATGACATTCTTCATGATAAAGTATATGTGGAGCAGCCTAAAGGATTTGAAGATCCTCATTGTCCGGGTCATGTTTATTAGCATAAGAAGGCTCTGTATGGGTTAAAGCAAGCCCTATAGCTTGGCATGAGAGATTGACCAATTACCTATTGGGAACAGGTTTTACCTGAGGGGAAGTGGACAAAATACTGTTTATTTAGAAAATTGAGAGTAATATAGTTATTGTATAAATCTATGTTGATGGTATAGTATTTGGTTCCACCTCTGACCAAGTTGCTCATTATTTTGGAGATCAAATGACCCATGAGTTTGAGATGAGCATGATTGGGGAATTAAACTTCTTTCTAGGACTATAGATTAGGAAATTAACTGATGCGATTTTTATTTATCAAACTAGATATGCCTTAGAATTAGTAAAAAAGTTTGGGTTTGATAAGGCTAAGGATGCTCGCACTCCTATGAGTACAAGTGTCAAACTTAGCATAAACACTAAAGGCAAAGATGTTGATTCTACACTTTATAGGAGTATAATTGGGAGTTTGTTGTACTTAACTACCAGTCGACCTGACAGATCTTTTTGTTTTGATGTTTGTGCACGCTCTCAGGCTAGTCCTAAAGAGTCTCATCATAATGCATTTAAATGTATTATTAAATATGTAAAAGAGACTTTTACTTATGGACTATGGTACCCATCTAGATCTAATATTAATATTGCTTCTTTTTCTGATACTGATTGGGCTGGTAATGTAGATGATAGAAAGAGTACTAGTGGATGACATTTTTACATTGGTAATTGCTTAGTTGCTTGACATAGCAAGAAGAAAAATTGTGTCTCCTTTTCCACAGCTGAGGCTGAGTATGTAGATTGAAATTTCCTAAACGATTAATGAAACTAGCCTAGAGGGGGGTGAATAGGTTTTCACTTGATTTTATGATTAATTAAAATTATCTAGTGGAGATTCAATTTTAATCAATCACAAACCCTAATTTTCTAAATAGATAAATCAAGCAATTATGAATATAAGTGCAGCAAATAAATCAGGAGAAGACACTGAGATTTTTACATGGAAAACCTTGGAAAGGCTCCAAGTAAAAACCATGGATACACTCGGGTATAGATGCACTATGAATTAGAGAATCTGTACAGACTCTATAAAAACATAACCTACAACCGCTATAATTTATTGTTCTTCACTCGATGTCTAAAAGTCTAGATACACTCGTACTCCACGAAGCTTTCGCACTGATCTTCGTACTCAGACGACTCTGCTTCTCAAAACGAATTAAAGCAACCACGTTGCACAAGGTGGTGTGTAAAATTTTCAGAATCTAAATCAATCAATCGTGCATAAGATTATTGATGTAGAAGCACGATAGAATTAACTCCAAAACAAGAAAGAACTAGAAGAATCACTCAATGATATTTTCTCTCACTGCCTCTATCTTTGTAGAAAAATATTAATGATAGAATACTGCACAGATCTCTCTAAAAAACCTAACATTCTCTTTTATAGACCTATTTATTTATAGACAATGATAAAGCAAACCCTAAGTTTGCCCTTGCTCGTAATTTCACACCCAATTGAGTCACGGGGTGTGTTAGAGTAAAGAAAAGCTACCAGAGGGCAAAAACGTTATTTCAAGACATCTTCACTTCACCGGAGGGTAAAAATTTCATTTGGAAACATTATTACTTCAACCAAAAGCATTGAGAGTCCGAGATGACCAATATAGCTTAAATATGAAAAATAGGTTTTTTACAACAAAAGATGCATCATACCCTACGTTGTCAGAGGAAAAACCAGGCAGAATGCCACTAACCAACGCTTTGGTTTTGGAGTTGGGAATGGACCCTACGCCCCTGACCTATGCCTAAGCGTCAGTCTCACTTTGTAGCCACATGATCACTTGTTATGCAGGAGTTGTTTCGGAGTATTTTCAGTTTTTTCCAGTTTTGTCCCTACTTCGAGTTTTTAAGCGATCGCCGACTCTAAATCTCTACGTATACACATATTTACATCATATTTTAGAGGATTTTATCAACGTATTATGAAATTACGCAAAAGGGCAAGGTTAGGGTTTTCCTTGACTTCGTCTATAAATACCAAGGTTCAATAAGAGAAGAGGCTATGGTTTTTTATGACGATTTTTCAAGAGGGTTATTGGTGAAAACTCTACAATATTCTATCATTCATATTCTTCTACAGAGAGAGGTGATTATGGATTGATCATATATATTGGTGTTCTCACTTGTGTTGAGATTCTCCAATCATGCGTCTACACCGAAGTTCTTTATGCACGATTGGATGAATGGTTGCTGAAAAATCATCATATCATCCGTTGCAATGAGGTTGTATTGATTCAATGAGAAGTGGAGCCGTCCGAGTACAGAGCGATTCGAGGATTTCAGACCGCGAGTAGAGAAAGGCAAATCAGGTGTGATTTGTGAGTCTCTCATAATGTCTGGCGGAGTAAGCGTGCTTCGTGAAGTACAAGTGATTCAAGGGTTTCAGCCGTGAGTATAGGAAGGCATATAAGGAGTGATTGTAAGTCTAAAACTCCCATAGAGTCTGTACTTGTCGATTCATAATGCATCGGTACCTGAGTGTACCCGTTGTTTTTCCTTGAAATATTTCCTTGGTTTTTTCACGTATAATTCTGTGTCATCTCTTGGTTTATTTTTTGCACTACATTGATGTTTGCTTGATATTGTTTGAATGATGTTATTTGAGAATTAAGGTTTTGTGATTTGATTAAAATTGAATTTTCTGCAATTAAATATTAATTTGTCAATAAATCCACAAAAAGCCTATTCATTCCCCCCTCTAAGCTATTTTCACTATCGTCTAGGTAATTTCAATTGGTATCAGAGCTTGGTTGCCCCAATTTAGGTTAAGTACCTAGGGTTAGATCTTGAACTTAAACGATGGACGTACCTCGTGAAGAAGGTTCCATATATAGGTCCCCTTGGTTTGATGGCTCAAATTACACGTATTGGAAAGCGAGAATGAGAGCATTTTTGAAATCGCTAGATGAGAGAGCTTGGCTAGATGTAGAGGTAGGATATTCACCACCCACTGTGAAAGATGTTATTACTAATGAATCAGGGTAAAACCATCGAGTGATTGGACTACTGCTGAAACAAATAGTGCTAGTTGGAATTCAAAAGATTTGAATGCGTTGTATAATGCGGTGATGGCTAGTGAGTTTAAGAGAATAGCCACATATGATATTGCTAAAGAAGCTTGGGACATACTCCAAGTAACTCATGAGGGAACTTCAAAAGTTAAACAGTCAAAACTCCAAATTCTAAATTTAAAATTTAAACATCTTAGGATGGAGGAGGATGAAGTTTTTGGTGATTTTGAGGCTAGGTTAATTGACATAGTAACTAGTTGTCACAATCTAGGAGAGCCTATTTCCGAGACGTCCATTGTGAACAAAATCCTTAGGTCTTTTCCTAAACGTTTTCAATTTAAGGTTACAGTCATATTTGAAATCATGAGTTTCAAGGAAATTAAACTTGAAGAGTTGGCTGTAATTTGAAATCGTATGAGATCGAGTTGTGTGCTCAATCCTCTAAAACGTCAGGCAACACAAAAGCGAATGACATAACTTTGAAAATCACTAAGGAGGGTTCTAGTGTGTCAGATGAAGAGGGTGAGAGTAAACCAAGTCATTTTGACATGATCATGAAGCAATTTCATAAGTTTTTAAATATCCTTGTGGTCAAGAATTGATAAAAGAACAAAATTTTGGAGATAAATCACATGATTATAAAAATAGAAAAATCCTAAATAGGAATGATAAGTTTTTTCATAAAAAGAAGAAACCTCAATGTTTTGAGTGTCAAGGGTTCGGTCACATAGCTGTTGAGTGTGCTAATAAGTCAAAATGGAAAAAAGGTTTGGCTGTTAGTTGAAGTGATGGATTAACTAGTGATTTGACGGATTCAGAGGTAGGAGATGAGATTGAGAATTCACTGTGTTTTCTGCACAAAGTAAGGAGGTCGATGAAGTTGCTGCAAGTTGGGCAATGTCTGAGGATGATGATTCTGAGGATATTGAAGATCGTGGGGATTTATATGAAGATGTATACTGTAAATTGTAGAAAAGTCCATGCAAGTTAGCAAAGTGTACTCAAATGTTTTTGTTAAATTCAACAATGTTGATAAGGAGAGACAATATTTAAGAGAAGAATTGACCAAGTCTGAACAAGAAAGGACTCAGGCTTTGAAGAGGGTAGATGGTTTCAACAAGGAATTATAAACTCTAAGATTGAAATTGAGTAAGAAGTCTAGAAGGATTGAGAGTTTGGAAAAGGAATTGAAGGATGCTAACTGAACTATTCATAGATGGTCTAGTGGAACTAATAAGCTTGATCACATGTTAAGTGTAGGAAAGTCAGCAGGAAATACTAAGGGGTTAGGGTTCAAAGGAATGAGTGATCCTGACATTGTTTCCAAAACAACCTTGTTAAGGCTTCCCAAGTAGCATCTAGTTCTTCTCAAGGTAAGTCTAATAGGAATCTTAATGCTCGATTTTATGTCAGAAAATCTGTTGAGAGTAACCATCCCTTTACCTTTAGAGTCAATAAGGGTTCAAATAATGTTCAGAAAAGACCCAATGTTGAAAGTCAAATTCGGGTGTTGAGTGAAGAGGTGAAGAGGCTGACTAGGCTAGCAAATAGAGCACCGAAAATTAAACAAATGTGGGTTATAAAATATGAATTGCATTGTTTGGTTGCTCGTACTGCATGTCTAGCACATGACTCTAATTTTGAGAAAGGTTTTGAGTATATATCCACAGATTCTCAGTCAACAGACATCTCTACGAAACCATTAGATTTTCAAAAGCATATGCATTTTAGAAAATCTGGTGGCATATTATCATTAGGATAGATGTCTTCATATGTATCATTCTAGGAATATCTTGTATTATATTTTTATCCTAGAATTGATATATTATCATGCATTTTATTTTATTTGCATGTTTATTTTTTGGGTAAATTCCACTTACACCCCCTCTGATTTGCCTATATCCCAGTTACACCCCCTCTATTATGGTATATCTCAGTTACACCCCCTTGTCATTAACACCGTCAGATTCACTAACGGAAAATCATGAAATGATTGTTTTGTCCACCATTATATTATTAGTTTTAAATTAAAAACATAAACATTTTAAAAAGACATAATTACCCTTAAAATGTATATACATGGATATATATATATCATATATGTTTGCATATATATGATATATCTCTGCACATGGATTCATTATCCACCAATCTCTGCACATGATTCATTTTCCACCAATCTCTACACATGTATATGAATCCATATACATAGATATATATATATCTATCATATATGTATATACATGTAGAGATCTAGGATTCGGGTGCCGCTTCCACCTCGTCGCTGGTGTTCGATACACGGAACTAAATCTGAGGGGGTGAAACTGGGATATAGCATAGTAGAGGGGGTATAACTGGGATATAGGCAAATCAAAGGGGGTGTAAGTGGGATTTACCCTTATTTTTTTTGTTTTGTTATTTTATTATTATGCATGCATCATGTTTTGCTACTATTAGGATTATTCATGCATGCATCCTTAGGACAAAAACTCCATAACAATTGAAAAACATTTCTTAGCATGTTGAGCTTGGCTAAGTGTACAAATGATTGTCATACTTCACTTTATTCTCATATTTAATTTTCTTATTATGCTTATGAGAGTTGGAGTTGTTAGTCTGACCTGAGGTTATGAGTTATTCACTTGACATGTTTAAGTATTATTTTTGGAACTCATCAACTTTGGGTGCTTGTTTTACTTCAGAGATGACTGTAATACTTGTTGAAACTTTTAGTCTTTTTCATCTAATCCGAAGTGATATGTATGTCCTTGAGTTATGCTAGATTGATTTATGCTTTTAAATACTTTTTGCATGTTTATGAATATTGTGGTGAAGTTGAAAAGAGGAAAGAATGAGATGTTTAAAATAAAGAAATGCAAAAACTAGTTCTTCGATCTGAGTAACCAGGCCTCTTGCCTTAGTAAGCATTGAGTGTTTGTGTCAAACAGGGAGAAGCCTAATGAGCATAAATCCCATGGAAGAAGCTCGGGCTCAGTTGGTTGGGACTAAAAATCCTCGTTGGAAAGTCCAGAGCTTAGAAATATAAAAAGGAATTTGGTAAAAAAGTTGAAAAGGTGCAAAGAATAAATTGTGTGACAATAGGGTATTATTTTTAAAAAATAAGTAATAAGGTCCAAGTGATGCAGGGGGATCTGAGTCAGACAATGCCGAGTTGTCAGATTGCTCATTAATGGCGCTCGATTACCTGGAGCGGGAGGATCAGCGCAAAGATGGCCAGAAATCGTGATCTAGCCTAATTGGGGCAGTTTCCGTGCATGTGTCGGTTTTTTGGCCGTAACTGAAGCTACAAGTGTTCGATTCGTTCCATCGTGATCTAGCCTAATTGGGGCAGTTTCCGTGCACGTGTCGGTTTTTTGGCCATAACTGAAGCTACAAGTGTCCGATTCGCGCCCGTGACCCCAATTCGGAAAGCTAATTTCGGCGCGCACGTCGTGGCCACCAAGCTATGCTTGGTGCACCTCGTTTCGAGCCCTAAATCCGCTATTTTCCTTTTTTAAATCTTTATTTTTAGTTAATTTTTGCTATTTATGGTAATCTTTTATTTGTCGATTAGGAATTGATTCTGAACCTGATTTGGGCTAGATTTTTGGCAATCTTTTTATTTCTTTCCATATTTCTTTTTGGTAAGACTTTTAGGGTTTTGCTATTTTTGGTAAAAATCCTATTAATGGTCAATTTTCAGCTATTTAAACCCGGCTTGTGGGTTGTTTTTGATTAATTATTGATTATAAACAATTTTATTAAATTCCAGAGTGTTCTCTGAATTTTGGGTAGAAATTCTCCTATTTTTTCTTGCAAAGTACCTATTGCACTAGCCTGCAGAATAATCTCTATTCTGTTCGGCGTCAATTAGTATCAGCGCCCAGCATCTTCCTGAGGCGGTATCTCCATCAGTTTTCGATGGCTAATTATCGTGGTCGTGGTCGTGGTGGTTGTCGTGGGTAGGTTCCGATTGAGGAAGTCCCGCATCGTGATCGTAAGGTTCAGGATGTTATGATTGAGGATTTGCAGAGGCAAGTGGCAGAGTTAACCCAGCACCTGGCGGTGCAGGAAATCGGTAATCATGATGTGGAAGATTCTGATACCGACAATTCCACCTTCGAAAATTCGTATCACAATCAGTACCGTCATGGAGATCTCGGCTTCAAAGTAGACCTGCCCGAGTTTTCTGGTATGTTACAAGACGATTGCTTTATTGATTGGTTGAATGAAGTAGAACGAATTTTTGATTATAAAGAGGTCCCGGATCGTGTCAACGTGAAATTGGTGGCCATCAAACTCAAGGGTAGAGCATCTGCGTGGTGGGAGCAGTTGAAACATTCGAGAAACAGGCAGTGCAAGGCCAATATCATTGATTGGGAGAAGATGAAGAAGAAGATAAAGAGCCACTTCCTTCCCTTTGGCTATACTCAAACCCAGTTTCAACGACTTCATTCGTTGAGGCAAGGGATGACATCGGTGGAAGATTATACGGAGGAGTTCTATCAGTTGATCGCTCGAAATGATCTGACTGAGATAGAAGAACAAATGGTGGCGCGATATTTGGGGGGTTTACGACAACCTCTGCAGGATGCCCTCAGCGTTAACTCACTGTGGACAGTTTCTGAAACCTACCAGCGTGCCCTTGCTGTAGAGAAACATCATAATAGAAGACCCGTCATCAGAAAGACCAAAGCAATAGGCCATCTCGCCCTCAAGAATCCCGTCCTCCCCAGCAGCCACCAAAGGGTAATCCTAAACCTACTATTAAGTGTTTTCGATGTGGTGAACATGGGCATATAGCAACCCATTGCAGGAAGCCTGCCAGTCAGACGGGCAAAAATCTACTGCTTGAGGAAGGCGTGGAAGACGAGACTAAGGAGGTTGGAGAGCCAGTGTATGACGAAGAAGGAGATGAGGATGTGTTGTATGGGGACGACCATGAAACTTTAGTCATTCGTAAGAGCCTTCTGACTCCCAGAGGCGATTCCGAAGATGATTGGTTGAGAACCAATATTTTCCACACAACCTGCACCGTGGCCGATAAAGTCTGCAAGATGATTATTGACAGTGGCAGTTATGAGAACGTAGTCTCAGAAGACGCTGTCCAGAAATTGTAGTTGAAGACAGATCGTCACCCCAAGCCATACAAACTGTCATGGCTGAATAAAGGCAGTGAGGTAACAGTAGATAGACGATGCTTAGTGTCTTTTTCTGTTGGCAAGAAATATTTTGATAATACTTGGTGTGATGTAGTGTCCATGGATGCGTGTCATATACTGTTAGGCAGACCTTGGCAGTATGATCGAAGTGTGGTACATGACGGACGGAGGAATACATATTCCCTTAGCATCAGAGGAAAAAATATTCTGTTGGCACCTCGTCGGGAAGGATCCAATCCCGCCCAGGTTGGCAATAGTAACAATCTGCTTTCTATGTCCAGGTTTTTGGTTAAGCGTGAAAATGTAGTCTATGCTTTACTGCCTTGTGGAAATAGCTCAGCTGGTGAGGTTCCAGAATTACCCATGAAGGTCTAGCAGCTGCTTTCGGAATTCTCTGATTTGATGTTGGAAATAGCTCAGAAGACCTTTCTCCTAGATTGCCGCCAGAAGACCTTTTTGATGTTGGTGATTTTGCTTGGGCTGTTTTAACTCGTGATCGTTTCCCTGTTTGCAAGTATAATAAGCTTAAGGAGCGGAAGATTGGGCCCTGTGAGATATTGCAGAATATTAATGACAACGCATACAAGTTGTGTCTCCCTAGTCACTTGAAGACTTCTAATGTCTTTAATGTGAAACACCCGAGTCCTTGTTTTGCGGATTCTGCTGATACTGCTGTGAAGTCGAGGACGAGTTCTTTCCAACCCAGGGTGACTGATGCAGGGGGATCCGAGTCAAACGATGCCGAGCTGTCAGATTGCTCATTAATGGCGCTGGATTACCTGGAGCGGGAGGATAAGCGCAAGGATGACAAGAAATCGTGATCTAGCCTAATTGGGGCAGTTTTCGTGCACGTGTCGATTTTTTGGCTATAACTGAAGCTACAAGTGTCCGATTCGCGCCCGTGACCCCAATTCGGAAACCTAATTTCGGCGCGCACGTCGTTTCGAGCCCTAAATTCGCTATTTTCCTTTTCAAATCTTTATTTTTTGTTAATTTTTGCTATTTATGGTAATCTTTTATTTGTCGATTAGGAATTGATTCTGAACCCGATTTGGGCCAGATTTTTGGCAAACTTTTGATTTCTTTTTGTATTTCGTTTTGGTAAGACTTTTAGGGTTTTGCTATTTTTGGTAAAAATCCTATTAATGGTCGATTTTCAGGTATTTAAACCCGGCTTGTGGGTTATTTTTGATTAATTCTTGAGTATAAACAATTTTATTAAATTCTAGAGTGTTCTCTGAATTTTGGGTCAAAATTTTCCTATTTTTCCTTGCAAAGTACCTATTGCACTAGCCTGCAGAATAATCTCTATTCTGTTCGGCGTCACCAAGTGAATGATTTGATTTCTAGCTTAGGTTTTGGACTGAAGTATCATCACGATTAGTGAAGAACATTATCAGAATTAGTACGTATTGCTTTCATCTTAGGTGTTTACTTGCACCAAAATATTTTTCATATATGCAAATGATACGTAAAGCTTGTCTTGTGACTGCTTATATCTACAAGGTATGTGTGCTGTTTTTCTTCACTAGCATGTGTATAATAGCTAAGTCAAATATGCATATATGAGTTGTTAATGACTAACTCATTGTCTCTACTGCCCTACTCACATGGTTCTAAGAACAAAAAGATTTTTGGTTGTTTTTCATTTTAAATTCATGCATTAGTCTTAAGTTCATGCATTGTAGAGATTTATGTTCTTGAGAATTTGGATATATTCTAATAAAGTACTTTATCTTATTATTTAGTGCTTATGTTAGATTCTCTTGAGTATCCTCTGTGATCCTTTCCCTATGTTTTCTTCTTGAGGTTTTCCCTTATTTCTCTCGTGTGCTTTGATTATTTTTGTTGTTCCTTGTCATTTCAGTGACAAAAAGGGGGAGAAATATTGAGTAATGGGGAGTAATGGTTTTAGGGGAAGAATTTTTTAGTAAGTGGGAGTAATGATTTAAGGAGGAGAAATAGTGTGTGTTTTATGATCATTATGCTTACATGGATATTGTGTTTTCCTTATGATCATTTAATATATGTTTTGCACACTTGCGTTTAATGGTTTGTTTAGTGTTGTGGTTACAGGATATTGTGTTTAGTAATGATTTAAGGTGACAATTTATATCTATATTTGTCGGTGTGTGTTCATAGGTATAGATGTTATGTTGATTGTGAGACTATATTGTAAAAACATGGTTTTGTCTCAGAAATGCCAAGGGGTAGATTATAACAACATTTATAGTATTATTTGTGTTTGACATGTTCTAGACAATAACCATATTGAGTGAATTGTCATGTTGAGAGTTTTATGTATTTGCAATCGAGTTGTTAGTATGTTCGTTTCAATCTCGAGAGAGGAGTCAAGGGGTGTGTGTCAGAGCAAAGAAAAGCTACCGGAGGGCAAAAACGTCATTTCCAGACATCGTTACTTCATCGGAGGGAAAAAATATCATTTCTAGACATTATTACTTCAACCAAAAGCGCCGGGAGTCCGAGATGACCAGTCTAGATGAAATATAAAAACAATAGGTATTTACAGCAGAAGACGTATCATACCGTACGCTGTCAGAGGCAAAAAGCGGTAGAATGGCACTAACCTACACTTTAGTTTTTGGAGTTGGGAATGGAGCCTACGCCCCTGACCTATGGCCAAGCATAGGTCTCACTTTGTGGCCATGTGATCACTTATTATGCAGGAGTTGTTTCGGAGTGTTTTCAGATTTTTCCAGTTTTGTCCCTACTTCGAGTTTTTAAGTGATCGACGACTCAAAATCTCTACGTATAGGTGTATACACATATTTACATCATATTTTAGAGGATTTTTCAATGTATTGTGAAATTACGCATAAGGGAAAGGTTAGGGTATTCTTTAACTTGGTCTATAAATACTAAGGTTCTACAAGAGAAGAAGCTACGAGTTTTTATGATGATTTTCAAGAGGATTTTTGGTGAGAGCTCTACAATATTCTATTATTCATATTCTTCTATAGAGTGATACACACAGAGAGGTGATTATGGAGTGATCATACATATTGGTGTTCTCTCTTGTTTGAGGTTCTCCAATCGTGCTTCTACACCGAAATTCTTTGTGCATGATTGGATGAGTGGTTGCTGAAAAATTATCACATCATCCATTTCAACGTGGTTACATTGATTCGTTGAGAAATGGAGCCATCCGAGTATGGAGCGATTCGAGGGTTTCAAACCGCGAGTAGAAAAGGCAAATTAGGTGTGATTTATGAGTCTCTCATAGTGTTTGGCGCAACAAGCGTGCTTCGTGAAGAATGAGTGATTCAAGGGTTTTAGACCACGAGTAGAGGAAGGCATATCAAGAGTGATTGTAAGTCTAAAATTCACATAGAGTTTGTACTTGTTGATTCATAGTGCATCGGTACCTGAGTGTACCCTTTGTTTTTTCCTTGGAATGTTTCCTTGGGTTTTCCATGTTTAATTCTCTGTGTCGTCTCTTGCTTTATTTTATGCATTACATTGATGTTTGTTTGATATTGCTTGAATGATGTGATTTGAGAATTAGGGTTTTATGATTGGATTAAAATTGACTTTTCCACAATTAAATATTAATTTGTCAATAAATCCACAAAAAGCATATTCACTCCCCCTTTAGGTTATTTTCACCATCGTCTAGGTAATTTTAAGATGCATAGTAGAATAAAAAATAGGGCTGAATCGATATTACAATAAGAAATAAAATTTCCTGTTGCAGCTACGCCTTAGGCATAGGTCAGACGTAGCTTAAGTGTAGATATCCACTTTCTAGCCACTTTTTGCTTCTGTAGGTGTAAGCTTGAGCGTAGGCTTTTCCATGAAAATCATTTTTCTTTGCAACTATGCCAAAATGACCCTCTTGACTCCCCGAGACTTTTTGCTTGAATTGACGGCTTTAAAAAATGCCGTTTTTGCCCTCGAAGAGACATTTTTACTCAATACACTCACTTTTGCACTTCACTTGTATTCTTCACTACTTCAATGCTTGATTTTGCCTTTGTCGAAGCTTGTAGATGTTGTTGAAATCAAAATGACCTATCCAACACTCAACATGGTTATTGTCTAGAACATGCCATAAATAAACAATATTTAAAAGTGTTATTACATAGTTGTTGTACTCATATTTTATGGATGCGTCAGTTGTTACAGGATTATGGTGTTTCCTAAAGCACAATGACTATTTTCTGTGATAATACTAGTGCGATAAATATTTCTAAAAATCCTATTCAGCACTCTAGGACAAAGCATATAGATATTCTACATTATTTCATTCGAGATCTTGTTAAAGATGGTATAGTGTTTCTAGAGTTTATATCCATAGATTCTCAGTTGATAGATATCTTTACAAAACCATTACATTTTAAAAAGCATATAAGTCTTAGGAAATCTATTGGCATGCTTTCTTTAGAATATATATCTTCATGAGTATCATTCTAGGAATACATTGCATTATTTTTCTCCTATAATTAGCATGCATTTTATTTTAGTACATTTTTTGTTGTGTTTATTATTATGCATGCATCATCATTTGCTACGATTAGGATTATTTATGCATGCATCATTATGACATAAATAACCAAACAATTATAAAATAAAATTTCTTAGCATCTTGAGCTTGACTAAGGTTACAAAGGTTGTCATATTTCACTATATTTTCATATTTACTTATCTTATTATACTTATGGGAATTGGCGATGTTAGACTGACCTGAGGATTTGAGTTGTTCACTTGGAATTTTTAAATATTATTTTTAAAACTCATTAACCTTGGGTGCTTGTTTTACCTCAGAGATGATTATAATGCTTACTGAGACGTTTAGTCTTTCTCATCTAAACCAAAGTGATATGTAGGTTCATGAGCTAAGCTAGATTGATAGATGCTTTTGAATACCTTTTTGCATGCTCATGAATATTGGGGTAATGTTGAAACAAGAAAGAAAAATTAAAAAAATATATGATTGTCACTTTAAACCCCTTAGAGCACTGATGCTTTTACTGACTAACCGGGTCTCGGTGCCTCAAGAATCAGTGAGTATTCACGTCAAAGGCGGGAGTGATTATTTCAATTTTTCAACCCAAGTAACCGGGCCTCTTGCCATAAAGTAGTGAGTGTTCGCATAAAAAGGAAAGAAACAAGAGATATATGAAGGGGTGCGAAACAAAAAAATATTCGAGACAAAAAGAAAACAATAAATATTGTGTTCCTCTTAATTACTAGTAAGGTCCGAGCTAAATATTTGACTTCTAACTTTGGTTTTGGACTGAAGTATCATCACGGTTAGTGAGGAGATTATTAGAATTAGTATGTATTAATTTCATCTTCGTTGTTTGCTTGCACCTGAATATGTTTTCATATATACAATTTCTATGTAAAGCTTGCCTTGTGACTGCTTATGTCTACAAGGTATGTGTGTTGATTTTCTTCACTACCATATGTATAATAGCTAATTCAAATCTGAAAATATGATGTGTTAATGATTAATTCAGTGTCTCCCCGCCCTGCTCACATGTTTCTAAGAACAAAAAAAAACAATTTCTTAGTTTGAGCATTTTGTATTCATACATTAGTATTAAGTTCATGCATCATAGAGACTTTTGTTACCCGAGAATCTGGATATATTCTTTAGAGTTCTAATTTTATTATAATCTTTGCTTAGATTCTCTGGTCTTCCTGTATATTTATCTTTCAACTCTCTTAATTATTTTTATTGTTGTTTAATTTCTTGTCATTTCAATGACAAAACGGGGGAGAAGTATTTAGTAAGGAGGAATGATTATTTTGGTATGGGGAGAAGTATTTAATTGAGGGGAAGAATTATTTGTTGTTAATTAATGATCATTATGCTTTATAATTGATATTAGTCGTTTGATTATGATCATTAATATTGGTTATGCCTGTTAGTTGTTTTCCACACTTGCTTTTCACAGGTATGTTTGTTTAGGTGTTGTGGTTACAGGATTGGTAGATCGTCATGAGATCAAAGGAAAAGTCTATGTCTATGTTTGTCGGTGTGTGTTCATAGGTATAAATTTTATTTTGTTTATTGTGAGAATATATTTGTGAAACATGGTTTTATCTCAGAAATGCCAAGGGGAAGATTCTAGAAACATTTATTTGTAATGGCATGATTCTGATAAAAAAACATGTTGAGAGTAGTTAGTTTTGGTTTGGTTTAATCAAGTTGACAAGTAAAATGAAGTTCAAAGAATGGTTCAAATCAAGTTTAAAGTGATGAAGAACATAAAAGTTCTAAAGGGAAGTTGATCAGAAGTGGTGCTGCAGAGATATAAACATAAAACATAGTTACAAATAGCACATTAAAGCCATCACTCCCTGGAGCTTTCCCATACTTGATAGAAAACATAGTTAGCCTAATATCCTCATCAGTAATAGGAATAAATAGATCTTGATATTGCTCCTCAGTCAAAGGACACTTCACAAAAGAACTAAGATAAGGAATTGGAGCACTACTTGAAGATGTCAACAAATGCTTGAAAAAGCTGACAATTTCTTGTTGAATCAAGTCAGGTTGTCCAAGCCTTTGGCCATCTCTTGAATTTAAACAAAGAACACAATTGGACTTCCTTTTAGCATTAGCCACTTTATGAAAATAAGCAATATTCCTATCCCCCAGCTTCAACCAGTGAACCCTTGATTGTTGCTTATTAAAGGACTCCTCAGCTTGAGACAGAAGTTGAAAATGAGCAAGACACTCCTTCTCTTGAAGCAACACATCTTCATCCTTGGATTAGCATCAAGCATGAGCTGTAAGTTTTTCAATTTCTTCTTGGCATCTGGAACTTGAGTAGATAAATCACAATAGTGAGATTTATTCAAAACCTTCAACTCCTGCTTTAATAGCCTAAAATTTTGAGCCACCCTAAACATGTAAGAACCAGAAATGTCAAGGGACCAAACTTTCTTAACAATATCCAAGAATTGTGGATGATAAATAAGATGATTGTTAAATCTAAACGGAGCACCCTGCTTTTGAAGTCCAATTACAAAACACAAATAACTATTGAAAATATAAATATAAGAGACTGAGAGAGACTAAGAGAGGATGAAAGGAAAATATTACAAGAAGACTCGATTTTTCCTTCTTCTGTTGTAGTAATCGTCAATAGATTTTCAAAATTGTTAATTTTTTCATTAATAATGTAATAACACTTTTGAGTATTGTTTATTTAAGGCATGTTCTAGACAAAAATTATGTTGAGTGTTAGATAGGTCGTTTTGGTTCAAAAATATCTACAAGCTTCGACAAAGGCGAAATCAAGCACTGAAGTAGTGAACTATACAAGTGAAGAGCATAAGTCAGCGTATTGAGTAAAAATGTCTTCCGGAGGGCAAAAACAACATTTCCCAAAGATGTCAATTCAAGCAAAAGTCTCAGGGAGTCAAGTTGCTCATTTTGGCACAGTTGCGGAGAAAAGTGATTTTCATGAAAAAGCCTACGCTCAAACCTATGCCAACAGAAGCAAAAAATGGCTAAGAGTGGATATTTACGCTCACGCTATGCCTGAGCCTACGCCTATCCTATGCCTGACCTTTTCTTAAGGCGTAGGGGCTACGCCTCTGTGACAAGAAATTTTATTTCCTGTTCCAATGTCGATTCTGCCCCGGTTTGATTCTATGATGGGTGGATGACTCCTACAACTTGGTATATGTGAAATACACATAATATACATAAGAGATTAGGGTTTTGCTTAGTTGAATGTGAAATTACGAGACAGGGCAAACTTAGGGTTTCCCTCAGCATTGTCTATAAATACCAAGGTCTTCTACATATGTAGTGCAACCTTTGAGCTATTAAGATATCTCTGCAAGTTTTGTATAGAGTCATATTCTTCTACATAGATAGAGATAGAGAAAGAAAATCATTTAGTGATTCTATATCTTCTACTTCTCTCTTGTGTTAGGGTTTGTTCAATTGTGCTTCTTCATTGTCGATCTTATGCACGATTGAATGACCCAGATTCTAAAAAATATACACATCGCTGATTGCAACGTGGTTCCTTAGATCTGTTTGCGAAATAGAGCCATCTGAGTGCGGAGATCGGAGCAGGAGGCTTTGTAGTGATTTGATCCATTGAGAGGCGGAGTCATCAGAGTACGGAGCGGAGCGAGAAGCTTTGTGGTGCGCGAGTGATTCAAGTTCATCAGATGTCGAGTGGAGAAAGGCAGATTTGGAAGGATATGTAAGTCTAAAGCTTCGTAGAGTGTAATATTTGATTCATAATGCATCAATACCCGAGCGTATCCGTGGTTTTACTTGGAGTCTTTTCAAGGTTTTCCACGTAAAAATATCGTGTGTCTCTATTATTTTATTTTTTGCACTTAGATTATTCTTTACATGATTTATCTTGATGGAGAATTGGATTAAATTTGACTTTTTTGCAATTATTATTAATTTGGCAATAAATCCATAAAAAGCCTATTCACCCCCCTTTAGGCTATTTTCATTGATCGTCTAGGTAATTTCAATTGGTATCAGAGTGTGGTTGTCATGTTTTGGGTGAATTACTTAGGGTTATTTTCTTAACTTAGATGATGGAATTTCTTCGTGAACGAGGTTTCCTTGATAGCCCCCCTATAGTTGATAGGTTAATGATTCGCTTCAAGCTAAGTATAATAAATTGCATGATAACTACACTCATTTTAGCGAAGTTTTCTCAAAATCTATAGGTAGATTTAAAAGTGTTGACAAGGAAAAATAATCCTTAAGAGAAGAATTAATCAGCATTACCCATGACTTTAATCAACACATGACTGATAAATTTGGATCGATTGAAAGGTTGAGAAAGTCTGAAAAAGAGAGGAAGGAGGATTTAAAGAGTGTAGAAGATCTCAATAAGGATCTAATAACTGTAAGATCTGAGTTTATTGAGAAATCTGTGAAGATTGAAGATTTGGAGAAAAATTTGGAAGATGCTAACTCAACTATTCATAGATGGTCTAGTGGAACTACTAAGCTTGATCATATGTTAAGTCTAGGTAAATCTATGGGAAATTCTAAAGGTTTGGGGTTTATAGGAACACCAAGTAATCATAATGTCATTCCCAAAACTTGTTTTGTTAAGGGATCTCATGTAGAATCAAGTTGTTCTCGAGGTAAGTCTGATAGGAATCTGAATGCTCAATTTTATGTCAGAAAACCTGTTAAAATTAAGCCTTTCTTTACCTCTAGATTCAATAAGGGTTCAAATAATGGTTTACAAAGGTTTGTCCCAATATGCCATCATTGTGGAGTGAAAGGTCACATTCGGCCAAGAAAGACCTTGAAATCTAAGAGGAGATCTAGAACTCAGAAAAGACCCAATATTGAAGATCAAATTAGGGTTTTGAGTAAAGAGATAAAGAATTTGTCTAACCATGTAAGTAAAACACCTAAGATTAGACAAACATGAGTTATAAAATGTGACCTACATTATTGTGATACTCATACATGGGTTAGAAAAGGTTAGCTACATTATTGTAAGGGTTATATTGAACTTAGAGCATGTGACTCTAGTTCCGTGTGTTTAGATAGTGAATCCTCTAGGTACATGATAGGAGATAAGTCAATGGTTGATAATCTGAAGGATAGTGATGGTAATAATGGTTCTTTTGATGAAAATAAAAAGTCTAAAGGTTTAGTAAAAGGCACCATTGCTGTTTATGGTGTACCTAGACTAGAACATGTTGATTGTGATAAGGTCCGAAAGGCCAATTTGCTTAGCATTAGCCAGATATGCAATGATTGTCAACATGTCAATTTTCGTCTTGATAAATGCATTATTAATGACTCTTTTGGAAATTGTCTTATGGAAGGTGTACGTACATCTGATAATCGGTATCGCATATTTCCTAAATTTGGTACTGAGAAAGGTCTTGAGTTTATATCCACAGCTTCTCAGTGTACAGACATCTCTATAAAACCATTAGATTTTCAAAAGCATGTGCATCTTAGGAAATCTAGTGGCATGTTATCATTAGGTTAGATGTCTTCATATGTATCATTCTAGGAATATCTTGCATTATTTTTTATCCTAGAATTTATACATTATCATGCATTTTGGATTATTTTCATGTTTATTGTTTTGTTTGTATACATCATGTTTTGCTACTATTAGGATTATTCATGCATGCATCATTATGACAAAAAGTTCATAAAAATCATAAAAACCATTTTAAAAATATTCTAAGTATGTTGAGCTTGGCTAAGGGTACAATTGGTTGTCATATTTCACTGTATTCTCATATTTACTTTTATTATTATGCTTATGAGAATTGAAGTTGTTAGTCTGACCAGAGGTTATGAGTTATTCACTTGACATGTTTAAGTATTATATTTGAAACTCATCAACTTTAGGTGCTTGTTTTACTTCGGAGCTGACTGTAATACTTGTTGAAACTTATAGTCTTTTGGGTTAACTTCATTTACACCCCCTGAGGTTTTCTTTTACTTCAATCGCACCCCCTCAGGTTTGCAAATCTTCAATTACACCCCCTTATAGTGTGAAATGTCTAAAATACCCTTATACCAAACACCCCTTAAATCAATTTAACCCCTAAACCAAACACCCCTTAAGAATCAATCTAACCCTCAAACCAAACACCTCAACCCCAACCCCAACTACAACCACAACCACCACCACCAGCACCATCCGCTGCCACTACCACCACCACCACCACCATCATCCGCCCCACCGCCACCACTACCACCATCACCCGCCCCACCACCACCACCACCACCACCACCAGCCGCGAATTAGATAATGTTTTCGAAAATTGGTCGAAAGGTGTCGAAAATAGGGGGAGGCGGTGGTGGGAGGGGGCGGCACCTACGGGGGAGGCGGTGGGAGGGGATCGAAAATGATGTAGATCTATATATATATGTGTGTGTGTGTATATATATGTATAGATCTATATATATATGTGTGTGTATATATATATGTGTGCGTCTGTGTGCAGAGGTGTGTGTGTGTGAGAGAGAGAGAGAGAGAGAGAGAGAGAGAAAAAATTAAATAAATGTTTGTCAATAAATGTGTTTCTAATTAAATATTTGTTTTTGAATATTTGGGGTTGGTGTTGGGGGTTTTGAATTTGAAATCTTTTTTTAATTTTATATTTATTTTCGAATTTAGTATTTGTTTTTGAAATTTAATATATATATTTTTGTATTTTATATTTATTTTCAAATTTTATAATTGTTTTCGAAATTTAATATAAATGTTTTTGAATTTTATATTTATTTTTAAATTTTATAAATGTTTTTTAAATTTAATATATATATTTTTGAATTTTATATGTTTTTTTAATTTTGAATATTTGTTTCAAATTTTTTTTATATATATTTTGAATTTTATATTTATTTTTGAAATTTAATATATATTATTTGAATTTTATATGCTTTTTTTTTTAATTTTATATATTTGTCTTGAATTTAATATGTTTTTAAAAACAAAAATTCAAAATTTATATATATATATTTTATTTTATATTTATTTTCGATTTTATAATTTGTTTCGAAATTTAATATATATTTTTTAATTTTATATGTTTGTTTTTTAATTTTATATATTTGTTTCATTTTGTTTATGTTTTTTGCGATTTTTATATTTATTTTCAAAATGTAATATGCTTTTTTGAAAAAAAATAATTTCGAAATTTATATATTTTTTAATTTGATATTTATTTTCGAATTTATAATATTTTTCAAATTTTTTTATATATTTTTTTCGAATTTTACATATATTATGAAATTTTAATACAAATTAAATTATTAAATGATGGGAGGGGGTCTAATTGATAAAAGCACTATCCTTGTTTCCAAACAGAATAAGGATAACACATTGAGGGTAGTTTTGGGGATTTTAAAAAAAATTCAGGATGATGTCATCGTTCAGGGTCTAAGTGATGAAAATATTGAACAGTAGAGGGTGTAATTGAAGATATTGAAACCTGAGGCGGTGCGATTGAAGTAAAAGCAAACCTCAGGGGGTGTAAATGAAGTTAACCCTAGTCTTTTTCATCTAATCGGAAGTCATATGTAGGTTAATGAGCTATGCTAGATTGATCTATGCTTTTGAATATCTTTCGCATTATTCTGAATGTTGTGGTGATGTTGAAAAGATGAAAGAATGAGATGTTCAAAATATAGAAATACAAAGTTATTCGATCTGAGTAACCGGGCTTCGTGCCTTAGTAAGCATAGAGTGTTCGTGTAAAAATGGGAGAAGACTAATGAGTATAAATCCCGTGGAAGAAGCTCGAGCCCAGTTGGTCAGGACTAAAAATCATCGCTGGAAAGTTCGGAGCTTAGAAAGATAAAAAGGGATATGGTGAAAAGGTTGAAAAGATTAAATTATGTTCCCTTAATTAGCAATAAGGTCAGAGTTAAAGATTTGAGTTCTAGTTTGGGTTTTGAACTGAAGTGTCATCACGGTTAGTGAGGAGATTATTAGAAATGGTACGTATTGCTTTCATCTTTGTTTTTTTCTTGCACCTGAATATTTTTCATATATGCAAATGCTATGTAAAACTTGTCTTGTCACTACTTATATCTACAAGGTATGTGTGCGGATTTTCTTCACTATCATGTGTATAATAGTTAAGTAAAATATGTGAATATGATGTGTTAATGATTAGGTCATTGTCTCTACTGCCCTGCTCATATGTTTCTAAGAACAAAAATAATTTTTTTTTCTTTTGCATTTTGCATTCATGAATGCATTAATCTTGAGTTCATGCATTGTAGAGATTTATGTCACTTGAGAATCTGGATATAACCTTATAGAGAACTTTATCTTAGTATTTAGTGTTTGGCTTAGATTCTCTAGAGTCTACTCTGTGATCCTTTCCCTATGTTTTCATCTTGAGGCTTTCCCTTAGTTCTCTCATGAGCTTTGATTGTTTTTATTGTTCGTTGTCATTTCAGTGACAAAAGGGGGCAGAAATACTGAGTAATGGGGAGTAATGATTTTAGGGGGAGAAGTATTGAGTAAGAGGGAGAAGGAGTGTGTGTTTTATGATTATTATGCTTACATGGATATTGTGTTATTGTTATGATCATTTTATATCTGTTTTCTACACTTGCGTTTAATGGTTTGTTGAGTGTTATGGTTACAAGATTGGTGGACCGTCATGAAAGCAAGGTGAGAGTTTATATCTATGTTTGTCGTTGTGTGTTCATAGGTATAGATGTTATGATGTTATTTGTGAGGCTATATTGTAAAACATGGTTTTGTCTTAGAAATGCCAAGGGAGAGATTGTAAGAACACTTTTGAGTATTTTTTATTTATGACATGTTCTAGACAAAAACTATGTTGAGTATTAGATAGGTCGGTTAGGTTTCAATGACATCTACAAGCTTCGACAAAGGCAAAATCAAGCCTTGAAGTTGTGACGAATACAAGTGAAGGGCATAAGTGAGCACAGTGAGTAAAAATGTCTTCCAGAGGGCAAAAACAACATTTCCCAAAGCTGTCAATTCAAGCAAAAAGTCTCGGGGAGTCAAGAAGGTCATTTTGGCACAGTTGCTGAGAAAAGTGATTTTCATGAAAAAGTCTACGCTCAAGCCAATGCCTACAGAAGCAAAAAATGGCCAGAAAGTGGTTAACTACACTCAAATAACGCTTGAGCCTATGCCTATCCTATGCCTGACCTATGCCTAAGGTGTAGATGCGGCAGGAAATTTTATTTCCTGTTGAAATGTCGATTCTGCCCTAGTTTGATTCTATGATGGATGGATGAATCCTACATCTTGGTATACGTGAAATACCCATAATATACATAAAAGATTAGGGTTTTGCTGAGTTGGATGCGAAATTTCTAGAAAAGGAAAACTTAAGGTTTCCCTCAACATTGTCTATAAATACCAAGGTCTTCTACAGATGTGGTGCAACCTTTGAGCTATTGAGAGATCTCTGCAAGTTTTCTACATATTCATATTCTTCTACATATATAGAGATAGAGAGAGAAAATCATTGAGTGATTTTATATCTTCTACTTCTCTCTTGTGTTAGGGTTTTTTCAATTGTGCTTCTACATCGTCGATCTTATGCACAATTGAATGACCTAGATTCTGAAAAATCCACACATCACTGATTGCAACGTGGTTCCTTAGATCTGTTTGAGAAATAGAGTCGTCTGAGTGTGGAGATTGGAGCATGAGGCTTCGTGGTGATTTGGTCCATTGAGAAGCGGAGCCGTCAGAATACGGAGCGGTGCAAGAAGCTTCGTGGAGCGTGAGTGATTCAAGTTCACCAGACGTCAAGTGGAGAAAGGCAGATCTGGAAGGATTTGTAAGTTTAAAGCTTCATAGAGTCTATGTAATCTTTGATTCATAGTGCATCGATACCCGAGCATATCCGTGGTTTTACTTGGATTCTTTCCAAGGTTTTCCACGTAAAAATATCCTGTGTCTCTATTGCTTTATATTTTTCACTTAGATTATTCTTTGCATGATTTATCTTGTTAGAGAATTGGATTAAAATTGACTTTTCCGCAATTATTATTAATTTGTCAAAAAATCCACAAAAAACCTATTCACCCCCCTTTATGCTATTTTCATTGATCGTTTAGGTAATTTTTAATAATTTCTATTGCCTATTGAATACAGTCAAGAGAACTTTCAATATTTTCTAGTTCGGATTTATTTTGGAACTTTTTTGTCCAATTAGTTAGTATGTCAATTTACATATTTATATTTGCACTAATCTTGTTTACATTAGTTTCATCATATTTGCTTATATGAAGAGAGTGATTGTAATAAGTTTATTATTTGTTTCGCCATGTACAAATACATTTCATATCTTCGATTTCTTCTGTGATATTTGAATAAAGGTTCTTAAGACCAGAGTTCTGTTAGAAATTATCTCAACAAAGCCTAACAATAATAAGCATAAATGGCATAAAAAAGATGAAGTAATAGAGAATATGAGATTTATATCCAGACAATATAGATATTCAAAGATATAAGTAAATTGAAATATTAAAACTTACTTTATTACAAGACTCCACCTTGATTCGTCACAAGGCTCTGATACCAATTATAAAATACAAATAAAAACTGAAAATACAAATATAAATGTAATGACCAAGTTTAATTAATTATTTCATTATTCATTTTTTTTTTATTTTTTTATTTTTTATTTTCTCTTGTAGCATTACATGACACCTAGAGTTTGTTTACTCCGTTTAATTGTCACTCGTTATTTGTACTTATTTTGTACACGTATATATATTTACGTTATGCGTATTTTAGGCATATTTGATAAACTTTTGTGTTTTCCTATTTTAGGAGTTTGGTATAGATTGGGACATACACGGTATTTTAGTGGTTGAGTTTTATACCCCGGATGATTTAATTTGTAATGTATTATTTATGTGGCTTCCCGTGGTTAATTGGGTTCGTGTGATTTTGTTTAGAAGTTGGTCCGTTATTTTTCGGGACAAATTATACATATATAGATTATTATTTATAATTATATAGAGGTGTAATTTTATTTAATTAGTATATTTATTGATTAGATATGTATACATATGGATATAGATGTGCATATTAAGTAAAGTGAAAGAAAAGAAAATGAATGAATTACATGTGACCATAACTTTGGTCACATGGGACGTTTGGACTTTTGTCACACCACATGTGGTGTCTCAAATTATAGGCTATTACACCTCACTTCCATGTTACAACTTATACCTTATTATATCTATACTCATATAATGTTAAAGATAAATATAGGTATATCTATAAGGAATTTTATCATGTCATCTCTCTCACACTGAAACTCATGTCACTTCTCCTTCTTCATTTTCTTGATTTTCCTTTGAGAATTGGCTCAAGACCTGAACTAGAAAGTTGTTTTACTTGTTTTGATCTTAGGTATGATACCAAATTTAGTATGTGATGTTCATTATTTGGTTTTATTTCTGTTTTACAAAATTTTAGATTATAGAACTTCATGTTTAGCAAATTAAAGGCTTTTTAACAATGATTTGTTTATCTATGTTAGGTTTATTTATATTTTATGAACATTTTACAAAATCTTTATATGTATGTTATAGTGTATTCATAAATATTTCAGAAATTATCGATGAGTATATATTTAATTAAAAATCTAGAGAGGCATGTTGTCCGGATCTATCTTGCTGCTGCAAAACTATTTTTATTGTTTCTGTTTGAGCAATTTATTACTCATGCTCGTATACTTAGAAACTTTTATAGCATTTTTCTATATATGTCTACTATCATAATTCAAAATTTCAAATTATTTTAACAAGTATTTAAATTAGTAAGTATCATTGAAGTAAGCTGTCTAGTGATGTAATATTGCATGCTGATCCGATTTTGGTTTCGGTTTTGCCAATTGTTTCACATTTTTCAATATTTTTTAAATTACTGAAACTTTTATTGTAGATTACCACATATTTCTAGTATATTTGTATCAAATGTAATGATTTTATCAAGTAAATATTTTTATATAAAAATTTAGGAGTACTTGATGTCCTGTTTACTCCGCTATTGGGAAAACGTAACTTTGGGTACTGATTTGAGACATTTATACTTATAATTTGGTCCTAAATATTTTATCACATGATTATGAGTGTATATTATGTAAATGTGGAGAATATCATAGGTATTTAACTTATGTATTGCTTTGGAAAAATCTGAGAGTAAAAGATGTATAGTTTTCAGAACTATTATAAAGGTTGTATTTTTGTATTAATTTAGACCATTTTATATTGATGCACTTTTGTGAATATTTTATAGTAGTATTCTGTATCTGTATAAATTAACTTATGAAAATTTCATGAATTTTAAAAATCTATAGATTTTTATAAAATTCCTTGATTACCTGCTGTCCATTTTCGGTAACATGCTGAAAATTAAACTTTACTTGATTAACTTGTCTTCATAGATTGATTCTAATTTTTTTGTATATGTATTCTTATATATCAGATTGTTTATTGATGAAATTCACTATAAAAATTAATGTGTTTTTGGTTGTACAAATTATTCAATGTGTTACGTGATTTCGGGCATAACAGGGTGCAAGTGAAGACGTGAATGACGAATCGATAACTTTTTTGTTCTTTACGCAACATTACTATTTTAACATTGGTATTTATTGGATTTCATCTACGATTGAGGTAGGGATTTATTGGGGTATCGTGTGAGTTTAATAATCTTCATTTATGCATTTGAATGCTTATATATAGACTGTGCATGAGATTTTTATTATTTTCGACATGAGTTGTGAAATTATATTTAGGTGTTTAAATGCATTGATTCATGCCATGATAGACATTTTATTAGGTTGATCATGGAGTGTGGATATATATTTATTACTTACGTGCGCATGTGAATGACATTTATGATGTGATAAGTTGTGGATTTATTGTTGATTTTGGGAAAATTGTTGTGTGGTGTGAGAAAGGGGGGATGAAGGAGCTCCTGGGGTGCAAGTCCTTAAATTATCACGCGATTGGTTGTCATCACCTTAGGGTCAGTAGCCCCAAGGCGATCATTTGACTAGGTAGATGGACCGTTGTTTATGTCTTAGGGTTTGTGTCATGAATGAATTTTCCCGACTACATGATTTCGATATTTTATACTATCTGGTTTGTGATAGTTAGATTTGAGTCAATGCTGAGATTATTAGTTTTCATTCTCTCGTTTGGGAGCTTTTTAAACTATCTTATTGGTGATATTTAAATTGTTCTACATGAGTTATATTGTGATTTTTGATGCATTTATATTATGGCATCGGACTTGATTAGAGACCGACCCTATATGTATTCATTTATTTACATACTTGCGGAATCTTATTATACTTGTATGATTGTTTTCTCTACTGGGCCGTTTGTGCTCACCCCTTAACATTTTTCAGGGAAAGAACCGTTGGTGGATGATGCGTGAGCTCTTGGAATAATAAAGAATAATTGTGGGATTTGAACCTAAGTTAATTACATCTTAATGTAATAACAAATATTTTGTGTGGTGTATTGTTTGTATTGAGTATTTGTAATTGATTGTCTCTAGATTAGTATATCCATGCTTGTACATTGATTTGATTTTTAGGAATTGTATTATTTATAATATTTTTTCGAATTCGCTTCAGCAATAGTGAATAGTAATCACGTAAATAGTATTGGTTAACTAGATTTGACTAGTTCACTTTTCATAAAATTCTGGGTATTCTAGTCATTATCTAAGTCTTTGGATTCTGGGCGTAACAATAAGAGATTGAGATAGACTAAGAGAGGAAGAAAGGAAAATATTACAAGAAGACTCGATGGGAGACTATGAATGAGAGAGCTTTCTTTAAAAGAAATAAAAAAACCAAAAATTTAAAAATTGCTATAGTGCTTTACAATAATTAAGATTCTTTTTAATCTTTATCTCTTCCACCTTTTATGTCACGTGCTGGATATAATTGCAGTCATCTGAAAAAAGGTGTTGAGCTAGAGGATAATGGTTTTAAAAATTGCTATAGTGCTTTACAATAATTAAGATTCTTTTTAATCTTTATCTCTTCCACCTTTTATGTCGTGTGCTGGATATAATTGCAGTCATCTGAAAAAAGGTGTTGAACTGGAGGATAATGGTTTTAATCATCCATTTCATTATCAAGATTTTGAAACCCGATATCATCTAGGTCAAGCTCTTTATCACCTAGGCTTTGAGCAAATTGCTGAAGGCGAAATTTTTCGGTATCTTGTGCATCGATCAACCTGTCAGTGGGTAGATCAAGATCATAGTTGAGCATGATCAGACATTGGAGAAGGTTCAAAATTTTCTTCTGAAGTAGTAAAAGTTTAATTCCAAACATCATACACAAGAACCATGCCTAACTTCCTGAAATAATTATGATTTGTCCAAGAAAATTGAACCCCTGTATATTTAAGATCATCCAAATAAGCCATCTGGATATATTCCCAAAACTCTTTCTTGGAAGAATCCCAAAGAGAAGAGCCACCATATTGTTCATGAGAGAATCTAATAGCAGTAAAATCCCCTACCAAGAAAAAAAGGAATTATGAGACTGGGCTAGTTGTAAGATAATCTTCGAAAGCCTTATCCTTCCAATAGTATCATTCAAGCCATAAACACCCCGTCTCACACATCTGAAAGAGCCCTTTAAACAATTTATTGAACACAATATAATCTGGTCAGTTTGCAAAAAAGGAACCATATTAAGCCTAGAGGGATCCCAGCATACCCAAATCCTATGATTGAGAGCATCATCATAGTTGTTCAAAAAACTCCACCCTTTGACAATGGATTGGACTACTCTAGAAGCTTTTCTGTTCTTCACTCTTGTTTCCACCATGCAAAAAAAGAGGCATATTGAACCTTCTAAAAACATGTGAAACATGTATTAAGACCTCTAACATTCCAAATTCCTAAATTCATTAAAACTAAAAAGAATAAAGTATAACGATTAAAAGGACAGACCTTCAAAAAAGATTAAGAAATATTGCTTCTAGAAGATAGAGAACCCATAGTAACCCTTCTCCTAGTTTTCACACCAAGGATAACAGACTTTATACCTTTAGCCTTATCTTTAGTTTTACCTTTAGGAGGTTTAGATGTCAAGCAATAGTTAATTAGGTAGCCTCCTTTGAGTTTAAAACTGGATCATTATGCTTCGGACCACTAATATCGCCCACAGAATGAGACTTCATATCCTTTTCTTGATTTTCATTAGCATTCTTACCATCCTCAGACATGCCTTTAAGAGGATAAGAATCAACATGAGTAACAATAATCCACTCCGCCTCCTTAATAAAATCTGCTTCATCAAGAATAATCTCCAGAATAGGAGAGTCATGTCCATTAAGACACCCTTCCTCTACCAAAATATTTTTACTAACATCCACATGAGAAGTTTGGGGTTCATCCACCAAAGGATCCTCATCATCCTGCAATGCATTGAAAGCATTGGTAATTGGAATATTGACCCGATCTAGTAAAGCATTAAAATCTGTATGCACGATTTGCACACCATTTGAGACCAACTCATTTTCAGGCTGAGTATCAACAACCTCTGCAAATTTACTAGCATTCCTCCCCACAACTCTCCATTTAGTAGAAAAAACCTGATCTTTCTTCTATTGGGAAACAACTTCTTGAGCTGCAACAACTTTAATACAAGTCCTCTCCCAATGCCCAAATACCTTACACTTGCCATACCTTATTGGAAACCATTGATACTCAACTTGAATTGGCACAACTTCACCAAAAGGTATGTGATACGCATTAATAGGGGTTAAAAATAGTGCTTAATAATGAACCCTTATGACAAAAAGGTTTTACCTACCGCAAGTGGACGAGTCGTAATGTAGTACAATCCGTCTTGAGAAAGGTTATCGAACCCAAGGGACTAAGTCGTATTCTGAACTCTCGTAAAGTAATACTCTCGAATTGCTTTAAAAGTATGGTTTGTTGTGTTTTATTTATTAATTAATTAACTAATAAAGAAAATAAAGATAGATTAAGACAAAAACAGTAGAGATAAGAACTAGGGTTTTGAGATAATGCATTCATTCAATCTAAGATAAGAATATAATAACTATAAATCCCTTATCATAAATAACTACGGTCTCTGATATACACAATCATCACATGTGTCGTCTTCAGTTTCCCCCATTACAATTAGAAAAAATAAATAACTACATTACTTGGCTAGGGTTTTGTTAGAAAATCCTAGATACCGAATTAGTTGCTCATGGTGGTGGGAGACTATGTCGTTGATGTAGAAACGACCTCCATGATCATCTGCTCTGGATCTCTAGGTCTTGAATGGCTCACTTCTTCAAAAGATGTAAATCTCCGGAGATAGTGCTCTAGAAATTATTTAATTAGTAGCTCCTTAGATCTGAATCAGACCTTGGTATTTATTGAAGAAGTTGAGAAGAGTCCTGCTTGTATTCGACTTGTCCCACTAGGAGTAGGATTCCTCTTTGATGTGTTTCTCCAAAATTATGAGCCAAACCCCTTTAATTTGAAGTAGATATACCTTATACACATGTTTGGAACTGTTGGATTCAAACACAAAGTCATCTCAATTCAAAAGGACCAATTCGGGTTAAACTGGGATTTTTTGCCGAATCTGCAGTTTTCAACTTTTTCCTCTAGACACGTTTTACTCCTCTGATCATAAGTCAAGTTACACAATTCTGATTGAATCGTACTTTAGCTTATTGGAAATCTGACTTCAAGTTCTTGTGTTTAGGCTCAAGAATCACTTCATTTGGACCTGTTTTGACCAAGATATGGTCGTCTGAAGTAGGCTGAAATTTTGGAGCTACTATTGGCCCCTACGCTTGAGCGTAGGGCTTGCAACGCTTAAGCATAGCTCCAAGCGTAGGGAAAGCTATTGTATGCATAGCTCAAGCGTAGTTTTGATGATCCTAGTCACTATTAGCAACTGTATGCGTATCTCAAGCGTAGGGAAATTCATTGAAACCACTTTTTCTAATTATTGCTCTGTTAGAACCCCCTCTACTCCATTCGTATGTTTTCCGAAGTTTCAGCTCCAAAAAATGTCATTTCTGCCCTCTCGGAGACACTTTTTGCTTACAAAACTCCTCTTTTGCTCTATTCTTGGATAAACAGAAGCACATCCTTGGTTAATTCACAAATGTTATCTCATTTTCTTTTTTAAGCTCCTAAAACACCCTTAGACATACAAACCACATAAAAATACCAAATAATGGAATGATAAAACATAACAATAGCGGACTTTCCAACAGTAGAAACAAGCACACCGATTCATTTCGAGTTGGAAGGAGATTGATGGCAATTTGGAGAAGGCTGCGAGGAGGAGGCGAATGAGTTGGTGGATGATGAGAATACTGTGGCCGAATCTTAAGATATGCTTGCTTCAGTTCATGTTGCTAAGAATGTAGTGGATGTTCCAAATGTTAATGTTGATGTGAAGGTGATGGAAATTCCAAATGTTAATGTTGAAGTGGATTCTCAGTCCTATATGAAATCAGATCACCCCAAAATGGACTATCCCAAAGAGGTTCATCACACTCCTGTTGCAGCAAGTGGCTCAAACTCTCTACTTCAAGATAGTGGTAAGGGTGTGAAAGGTAATGAAAAATTATCTAAGCCTATTGAGAAGCATAAAGGTACAAATGTACCTCCTTCTAGCATGAAAACCAAGAGGAGTAATGCCAATGCATAATTTTATTCATATCTTATTTGCCCATGTATTTTGGGATTTGTTACATTAGGGGTTTAAATTCCCCAGATAAATAAACTGAAGTTAAAGGGCTGATTAAGATGATATAGGTTTTCTTTATTTTATTTGGTGGAAACAAAAGTCAAGAGTAAAGAATCTGTAGAGTGGTTAATTTAGTGGTAAAAGGGTGGAGCTTCATTGCTAACTATGACCATGCAAATAATGGTAGAATTTGGGTGTGCTGGGATCCTTCTAGGTATTAGGTTACAAAACTCTATGACTCTTCTCAGATTATTTTGTGTCCAATAGTGGATAATTCATCTTCCAAGAGCTGAATTGGAGGTTTTGTTTATGGCTTGAATGATGTTGTTGGCAGAAGGAATTTGTGGAAGGATGTATTACAATTTTCTCAAAACTATTCCCATTCTCCTCTATTTTTATTTAGGAATTTTAATGCAATTAGGTATCCTTTTGAAAGGTTTAGTGGTTTCGATGGTTGGGACTCTAATATGAAAGAATTTGGAGAGTGCTTGGATGCTGCTTCTTTGTTGGATCTCAAGCACTCAGGCATGAGATATATATGGTCAAATGGTACAGTTTTCAGCAAGATTGATAAAGTTGCTGTTAATAAGTGTTGGGGTGATACTTTCACTAGTTCTAAAGCTATCTTTGAGCCTAAGAGCATTTTTTATCATGCCATGATACATTTAAAATTTCAATGTTTGGTGCAAAAGGAGGGTGCTCCTTCTAGGTTCAATAACCATCTTGTTCAACATGCAAATTTTATGGAAGTGGTTCAGAAGGTGTGGTCTACCAAGATCCCAGGGTCATATATGTTTCAAAAATTTTAAAAGCTCAAGTTACTCAAGCATGAGTTGAAGAGACTAAATACAACTTCATATAACAATATTGTTTCTCAGGTGTTAGATTACAGGGATAAGATGCTTTTTGTACAGCATGCCATTGATAGTAATCCTGGAAATAAAGGTTTAAAGTAGCATGAAAAATAATGCCTTTCTAATTATCTTCATCTGGCTAGGGTTGAAGAATCTCAAAATAGGCAGAGGTCAAGGGTACATTGGCTGCAGCTAGCTGATAAAAACTCCTCTTATTTGCATAAGATTTCTAACTACAGGAAGAAATGTAACACCATCCATTCTGTCACTTCCAGAACTAGCATCAGGCTTGAAGATCCAAGCTCTATTCTAGGTGAGTTTGTGGGGTGTTTTTAGGATTTATTGCAAGCTCATGATTCGGTTGAAATCCCTGATCTGAGTAATTATGTTCAAAACCCTTTATCTCTTGATCATATCCATAATTTGAGTATTCCAGTCTCAAGTGATCAACTTAGGAAGGCTATTTTCTCTATGAAGGATGGGAAAGCTCCAAGCAGTGATGGTTACAATGCTTTCTTCGATAAGCAAGCTTGAAGTATTGTTGGAGATGATGTGACTAAGGTTGTGCTAGATTTCTTTCACACATGTCATTTTCTTAAGGAGATGATCTCAGTTGTGATTACTCTAGTGCCTAAACTTTCCTCTCCCAGCAAAGTTTCTGATTACAGACCTATCTCCCTTTGTTTAACCCTTTACAAGTGCATCACTAAAATAATAGATAACAGACTAAAAGGTTGTTTGAAGGAATTTGTGAGCTGGAATCAAGGAGCTTTCATTCCAGGAAGAAGTATTACTGATAATATCCTTTTAGCTCAAGAGATTTTGAAAGGGTATAAGAAGGAAGATGGTGATCCTAGAATAGCTATGAAAGTTAATTTAATAAAGGCTTTTGACACTTTGTCTTGGGGTTTCCTAGAAGCAGTTATGTCAGCTTTCAAGATTCCTTCTCATCTAATTAAGCTCATAATGACTTGTATTTCTACTCCCATGTTTTCAATCAATATCAATGGTTCCTATATGGCTTATTTCAATAGTGGAAGGGGTATAAACCAAGGAGATCCTTTATCTCAGTACCTATTTGTGCTTGCAACGGAAGTTTTGACTGGCATGATAGCTAGGAGAATTGTTTCTTGTAGTACTTCCAGTATCATTAGAGGTGTAAAGAGCATCAAATTACTAATTTATTGTTTGCAGATGATCTCTTTCAGTTTCCAGCTAGAGATAGAGCTTCTGTTGATTGTCTTTTTTCAGCAATGGAACACTTTAGCAATATGTCCGGTTTACAGCCAAATCTTCAAAAGAGTACTCTTTTTCATGCTGGCATTGATGCTATTTCTCTTAATCAGATTCAGGAAAGTTTGGGATTCCAAGTTGGAACACTTCCAGGTAATTACTTGGGGGTACCTTTCTTGTCAACTAAGTTATCAAAATATGATTGTGCTATTCTTGTGGAGAAGATTTCTAGAAAGATATAAGGTGGTCTATAAAGTTTTTATCCTTTGGAGGAAAGTTACATCTATTAAAATCAGTTTTATTTTCTACTCGAGTTTACTAGGCCTCAACTTTCATTCTTCCTAAGTCAATTCTATATGATATTACTGCTCTTCTAAGTAAATTTATATGTATAGGATCAAAGATGTGTAAAGGGGGTTATAAAGTTGCTTGGAGATTGGTTTGTACCCCCTTAGATGAGAAGGGTTTAGGCATAAAAGATTTTAAGGAATGGAACAATGCAGTAATGGCCAAGCTAATTTGGTATATTCTAAACCCTAATCATAGTTATCTATGGGTTTTTTGGGTTAAGAATCACCTCATCAAGCATAAAAACTTTTGGGAATTGGGTAAAGCTCAACGTTGTTCCTGTATTTGGAAAAACTGCTTCAATTAAGACTTCTTCTTAGAAATGCTTTTAAAATGTTGATTGGGGATGACAGAGATACTTCTTTATGGTTTGACAATTGACATCCTCTTGGCCCTCTCTATGCTATTTGTCCAATTAATATCATCAGAAGTTCAGGTATTGGAGCTAATGCATCTGTTAGTAGATTGATCAGTGCTAGGGGTTGGCATTTTCCAGCTTTAAACTCTTAGTTTTTGCTTGATTTTAAAGCTGGGTTTCCTCATGATCTCCTTCAAAATATGTCCATAAAAGATCAACTAGTTTGGGTTCCTTCACATGGCAAATTCTCTATTCATTCTGCTTGGGAGTTCCTCATAGTCCATTTTGATAAGGCTCAATGGAGGAAAGTTATCTGGTTCAAGAATTGCATCCCAAAACACTCTTTTTTGCTTTGGATTGTCAACCTTGATAGGATAACTTCTCTATATTTTCTTCTATCTATAGGTCTTGTGCAGCAGGCCACATGTCTATTATGTGGAATTAGGCAAGAAGACAGAGACCATCTCTATTTCCAGTGTAGTTTTACTTCTAGGCTTCGGAAGTTTACTGTTCAAAAGGACCTTCTAGAATTGCCTGATGGTACTTGGGTTAATATATTTCAGCCGATGACTGCTAAATTAGATGATAAATCTTTAGCTTCATTGCTAAATAAGTTAGCATTGTCAGCCACAATGTATGAAATATGGATTGAGAGTGGTAGAAGACTTTATGCTAATGCGTTTACTACTTTGAAACAACTTAACAAGAGAGTAGTTAATAGTGTGAGATACGCTTTGTTTCCACTGTCAAATTTTCCAAGAACTGCTCAGAATCATGAGATAGTGCAAGCCTGACATCTCCCAAATTCAATACTATTGTAATGTTGCTTGCTAGTTTCTGCTATGTTTGCTTCTGGTTTGTTCTGTTCCTAAGTCTGCATCTACTGAAGGAGGTAAGTTGTTGGTTCGCTTGTCTTTTGGGGCATTCTACGATGATGGAGAATTGGCTACAATTTTGGGTGTGGTCTATGCCTTGCAATGAAGCTTGGATTGTGCCTGATATGGAGAGCATGTTGTTGCAACTATTGGTTCTGCACTTTACTCCTACAGTACTAACAGTTAATGACTATTATGGGATTAGTTATATTATCTTACTTTGTTCTCTTTCGTATAATTGCTCTTATAGACAAAGAGGTTGTAGGCATTTTTTTCATGTTGTGGAAATTTGGCTTTCACATTGTAATCTGGGGTATGCCCCTTAGCACCTTGTAAGGCTTTGGCCTTTTATTATTAATACGTTATCTTGCCATTCAAAAATAAAACATAACAATAGCGACTTAGGGGCCTAAAATGGAAAACTCATATTCAATATTCCTATTAATTAGCGAAACCAACTATCATCTTAGAAGTCCAATTTCCTATTCAGGTCAAGTAGTCCCGCCAGCTTGATTACTCTAAGTAACCGGCTTTCTTCCTTCACACTTGAACCTGTTTTTGCTTGAGAGATGCGCTTAGTTATGTACTTGAATAAACTCGTCTTGCTCCTTCCCTACGATTATTCAACACCTATCAGTAGGTTAAGATCAAAATCCTTTGTAAGTTCATCTTCAACAGAGACCTCCACACAAACCCTATCATAACTAACTCTTTGGCCTTTATCTGTTTGAGAATCAGTATATAGAGGTTTGCCCAAAGCACTGGAAACATGACTAAGACCCTCAACTGTCCCAAACTCTATTGGCACATGTGATAGCTTAACACAAAGTGGAATAGAGGAAACCCCCTCTTTGTGAAGGGAAAACCTCCACTTTTGAACCACCAAAAAATGATTGGAAAAATGCCAGGAACCATTATCCAAGATCACCTCACACTTATGTTCAGACAAAAATTGAAAGAAATAAAAACCTTTTGCATCCCCATAAACAGTTTGAAGTCCCAAACCACTCCATAACCTTGTTCTTATAGAATTGACAACATTATATGGTAATTTATTATCAAGCAATTACCCTACCAGACATTGCCTCCGCTTTAACCCCCCAGCTGCAACCACCTCAGATGGTGGTGATACAAATATTCTATCGCCAACTTGCTTAGGAGGAAAGTAGGCAAGCTTCATCTTTGGAACACTCAATGGTGAAGCAATAGCAACCCAAGATGGACCCGTAGCCCCTTTACTTTCCACCTGAGTAGTAAAAATATCCTGCACAGCCACAACAACAGCATTCTGAGATTCGGAGTCATATCTCAAATGGTGGAAAAGATTTAACATCATCAACCTTTATAGTTTTCTCAACATTGGGAAGTGTAACACAACCATAAACCCGACCTCTGCTGCCATATCTTCCATGTGAAACACCTATGTTATAAGTCAAGGATCGAACAATCTCCTTGACCCCATTCAACTCCTGCATCATCTTCTGGAGTTCACTATTAGCAGCCATATCAAACCTTAGCAATAAAACCCTAACAAAACAACCATAATGAAAATGATTTAGGATAAAGAAACAATCCGAAGATTGAAGACAACCTATCCACAAGCCGAAACTCACAAGGAAAAACCCTAATGATAATAAAGTCGCACACTATATGGAAACCCTAGCCGTTATAAGAAACTATAGCTGTTATCATAGACTGCATAAACCTTAATACACTATCTGAAAGAAACCCTAGCAAAGAGAAGAGAGAAGCATAAATCACAAGCTAAGATTAAACCCTAGCTATCTGCATGGAACCTTCATCGTCCCTACCCCATGCTCTCTTTGTTAAATCTACTTGTTTCTTTCCCGAATTTATTTTACGCTTTACTAGTTGTTGGAGTTTTTGTGGGCCGAGACACACCCGGTGGACCCAACAGTCGGGTTTAGACTTGAAGGTATTTATTTTTGGTTATGGAATTTTTTTTCATTAATATATATGTTAAAATTAATTATGAAATTTCTTTGGGATTTTTAAGGTAAAGGGGAATTTTGTAAATTCAAAAGTGTGTGCAGTTAGTGGAAAAAACTAGAAATTTGCCTAAGTGTTGAGCCTTCTAACATAGTGGGTGGCATTCATGTAATTGGAGTGGAAAACTTGTTTGGTGATATTTAAGTGGAATCTTTTAATCATTGTAGTGGTGGCACCATCACAACCCTTCATTTTCGCAAGACTAAATCACCACCCTTGATAGTGGGATTTCCTAGAGTTTGGAAAGTCATTCTTCCATTTCAATCTCAACCATTCATTTTTTTCATGATTGAATCATGACCCTTGAAAATTGAAGACTTAGTTGGTGAGATATTGTGTAGAAATCTCTTGACTTGGTGAGGTGTCAAGCTCTCATTCCTTTCATCCACCTATCTTTTACCAAACTCATTTTGGACCTTTGGATGAGAGTAGTTGTGAGTGAAAAATCTCCACACTTTTATATATAGATATGTATTGACCCATTTTCTTCCCCATTGCAAGACTTCACCAAACAAGCCCTACACTCATTTTTATTCCTCTCCTCTCTTCTTCATCCTTTTTTTTTGTTTTTGTTCTTTTATTTTTCTTCCACTTTATGCTTGGAAATTGAAGAAGTCATGAACATGAAATTTCTTCCTTATAATCTTGTCACCTTTTGGCACCTCTATTGGGTAAGTTTACTTGTGATTTTAGTCTTTCTCTTTCAAAAACCTAGTTTTGTGTTTTCTTGAAATCCACATCTTGATTTTTGGAGCTTTTTTACTTTGTTTCTTGATTCATGGTTAGGAGACCTAAGTGAAGCATTTTACCGAATGGTTTCACTTGAGGTGGTCTCTGTTGGAAGCTATTGTTTGGGACATTATTTGTGAATCTTTGCTTTTGTTTTGGATATTTGGCATTTTGACATAGGGGAAACTCCTTTCTTTCTCAACCTTTGGTACGTGAGTGTGCATTTATCTTCCAGGGTTTTCATATCCCTAGGTGTCTATGTGTGTTGTGTATAGATTATTGTTTAGAATTGTGGTTTAAATTAATTTTGAATGTGTACCAATGCTTATATGTGTAGTTTAATGCTATTTAACATGATTATGTAGATGATAGTAATTTTCCATGCCCTGTTCTTCCTAAGACTCCCATCCGAAGAATCAGCGAATCCCGAGGTATGAAGTCACTAAAAATGACCACTAGAATTAACAACAACGAAATACGTGGAAGAATGACGAAAACTACATATTCCATACACAGCGGAATCTACCGAAAATCCGACAGAGTTCCGTTTGTGAATGGAACATCCGGACACACAACCACAACACAAGAAGAAACCTACCAATAACAAGAGTACTAATAAAACTTGCTTGCAACCCAACATTCCAGAAACCTACTAGGGCCGAGGTCGTGAAACAAAACACCACCACCTCTACACAACCTCTCTAAAAATCTACAAAACCCCAAATGCTTGAATAAAATTACAAATAAAATCCAATAGAAGCGCCGAAGAGATACGATGGCACCCTGAGATAATATGTACATGGAATAAAAGATAGAACAAAAGGGGATATGCCAACAAGCTGGCTCCAAACTACAACACTAGTCTCTGAATAACAAAAGGAGGAGGAACATGATATAAAGAATATCTATATATAACAGGAACGAATATAAATAAAGGTGTCCCAAAACACCCGTACCGTCGCTGCCGTACGCGTCATACTGCACCCACCTATAATCCTGCAACCTGTGTGGGGGCGAGAAAAAATCACGGATCACCAATAATATCCCTAACAAACACACCCCTAGCCACTAGGAACCTCTAACCAACCCGTGTGCATGCATCTATCCTAGGTCAGTCAGTTGTCTCACCTGGCAACTACGCCAATCTGGGACCCTAAAATAGCCCCACAAATGATCCAAATCATATCTCACGAATCATAATAGAGTACAAGGCAACACAAAAATATCACCAACCTATGTATAAAGGTCAAACCAACATACAAATACACATAAACGTATGTATATGTAAAATCCCACAGATAACTAACCATACCCATATAGTCGTACATATAACTAGTCTAATACACACCCTCGTCTAGAGTTACTACAAGAACCCACTATCCATCATATCATGCACCAAGCACGCCACTCAATGTTCCGAGGAGGTAAATAGGTCAACTCTTAGGACTACCGGGAGGGAATAACCATAATCACGGCCACAACTAAATCAGATTCAGCAATCACAAGACATTCTCCAATTTATACTGCCTACTAAGGCACAGGAAAGGGGTACGGGAGTCATTTAGTCCCAAACGGATGCCGCTTTTAAATAAAAATGCTAAACCCCCGAAGGATTCAACTATTTTTAAGAAAAAGCTTAGGACCCGGTCAAATCTATTTGGTTCCAACGTCTCCGAACTCAACCAAAGCACTAGGAATCTCACTATATGTGCGTAAATCAATGTCATATCTCTTACCTGAGAATATAACAAGAAAAGAACTAAAGAAATTAAGTATAAGGATCGCATTAACAGCTAAGGCCCTAAACTACCCAAGTCTGCTATATAATCGAGGAAATGCTGACGAGGTAAGAGAATGACCACAAGGGTCCAAGATGAAAACCATTTTAAAATCTCCTTTAATTTTCTTTTAAAACCGGTCCTAAGACCTTTAATAATATTTTAAAAAAATTTATAAAATATTTTGAAAGAATACCGAAACAAAATAGGGCATAAGAAGGAATCCCAAAAATTAACTAGGAGAAACCTGGAGTTCTCAAACTCTAACGATGCCGAGATCTCAGAAACAACCTCAAGCCCTCAAGAACAGGGATAACCAGTGCTATGAACTCATTGACTTCACAAAAACGTTCTCAAATGGGATTTTCTAACATTTCTTTAAAAAGGAATTTGATTTCTATACTCCCGGTCACAAGAATTCAAACATATTTTATAAAACAAGTTTTTCACTGCTGGTTTTTAAAAATAGTTAACGGGCCCTGTGGTAAGTGGAGAACATAGCTTTATAAAAATTTAAAATCTTTAAGTTTTCAAAACTTTAAGACAACCTTGGTTTGACCCCGAAGATCCAAAACGTACCCGAGATTTCAAGGTACAGTAACTAAACACTGTTTATTTCTCAAACCATTTCCCAAAATGGAAGTGAAGAGTGAAAAGCTCGAAAATATCAATAGTCGGAAAAGATACGGTAAGACTAACGAGCCTCAACCGACTTTTAACTTAATAAACTCACCACACCACCATAAGGGTACGCCAGCCACCTCGTTATACCATAAATCGTCCAAAACAAAAGCCTATATAGCCAAAAATCAAAACGTGATCTAAGTCCCGGTATGAAGGTTTGACCAGCTTAACTAGAAGCCTGACTCTAGAGGAAAATGTGACGCCATTTGACCACTTTTAACTTAGCTCCACATAACCGTCTAGAAACCGACCAACCGTCGTTCCATCATCCCTGGTTCTTAATTCTTATTAAACTTTTGACATTCCAACTTAAGGTTTTTAAGTATTCATTCACATTGAGAGTTTTTGTTAGTCAATTTTCTAACATTCATAAAGGATTTAAATATCCCGGAGCTCAACAATTATCGTAACTATTGCGCCGTAGAACTCAAAGGGATAATTTAAATATTTATAAAATTTATCCACATACAACCTACTCTATATCAGTAAGCAATAACAATAAAAATTCTAAACAGATAATCATATGTCAAATAAATGCTCAATGTGAATGCTAGTGCAATGTCAATGCTAGTGACAGTGCCGATGCCAATGCAACCCAAGTGCAACCCTATCAACATAAGGGTTAAACAAATAACAAGGAATCCCAAACGATCACGTTTTGGGGGTAACAAGCCGCAAAAGGAAGGGTGGGTGTCACCAAATAAAGTACGGAGACCACAAGTCCGTCCGAAACGGCAAGTGAGGCCTAAGCCCTCACCCCCAACTTCTAACGATTCGAGAAATGTTAGCTCCCTGGGTGTTAGAACACCCACTGGCCAATTGTGGCGACTATCCTGATGGTCCATACGTATATATGTTACAAATGAGGCATGCAACTCACACCGACTCAATATATATGTTCACGGTGCTTTATGAATGCAAAATGCCTTTACATGGACCCCATGATCAATGATACAACATAAATTTTCATTTTCCATTCCAAGCATGCTTATAATCAAATTATATCAACAAACCACGAATAATCCATCACGGGAACATTAATTCACAATTTATCAACTCTTTATAATTTACTAGAAAATAAAAGGGAACTAGAACAACGTCTAAGTTTTCACGTCCCTCGTTTTCACGTATCCCATAACGTGTTTTTAATTTTAGTAAAACATAAACAATAGGGGAACTAATAACACATTCTAAGTCCGCGTACAATTTCCACAAACCTACATAACATAAATAGAAACAGATGCTATCACATATACACATAAATACATAACATCATGAAAATCATAATTTCTTAAACATTTAAAACATTCTCGATAAATAAAAAATAATAAAATCTACGGTTCCCTATGTGACAAGTGTGAGAGTTAAATATATTTAAAACGAACAAATCTAAAAAATATTAAACTGAAAATCGTACTTAAAATCAGAATTTTCTTGGCAAACCGCTCAATAGTTTCGTACTAAATTTCAGTATGACGTACACGGCTAGAAAAATCATATTTTCCTAAATTTTCATGATCATCGGAGCCTGAACCAGTCCGATCTGGTGCTGCGAAGTCCAGCTGAAATCGGGACTGCTCCGCCATCACGCGCGGCTGCACCACCACACGCCACCAACACCAGTAACTCACGCCGACCCACCAGGTCGCCATTGTCGCCCCTCTCTCTCGTCAGAAAACACCAACCCATCACATCACGCCACCCCTTTTTTAGATTTGCGCGCGATCCCCCCCAGCTCCGACCGTTTCTTGCACGATGCCTCTCTCTCTCTTAATCGCTCACCGGTAGCAGCACCTGCGCGTCTCTTTATCGCTAACGAGCCGATAGTGCTGGGGAAAAAGGAAGTTGTGCCGAGTACAAGAAGAGACGAAGAAAACTTCTCCGAGTCGAGTACTGAACAAAAATGAAACATTTACCCTCTATTTAATAATAAATAATAATAATAAAGAGAATATCATCAGCAAATCCCTAAATGAAAAAACGCGTACCCGAAAAATCTACGGAATGTCCGATAAATAATACAAACGGAGATAAATGATCCGGGGTACAAAACCCAACCACCGGAACAGCGGGTAGGTACAAAACCCATCCAAACTCCTAAAACAAGGAAACACTGAAGGTCTACCAAATAGATCGAAGAGCACGCGTCACGTAAGTATAAACACGAGGAAACAAAAAAGATAATGCAAATACCCCTAAACACACAAGTCAAATAGCCAAGGCACATAAAGAATCCGAAAAGAAACAGATAAGTAAAGTCATAAGAACATATAGGGGCACGCACATACAAACACGGAGAAAACAAGCAAAGGAAATATAAATTCTCGTAAGCATGTCAGCCAAACAAAGCACGTATTAATCCCACTACAAGGGAAACAAAATGACAAACCCCTAAAGTACTAGATGTCGAACTTGAACAACTGTGTCGAAACCTTAAATGTCTGATATACTAAGCATGTCGCCACCCAGTCGAAGCACCAAACGCAAAGCGTCAAAATAAAACCATGTAGTCGACAACTAGAACTCACATAAATGTTTCACGAAGTCTGAAACAATACCATCAAGCCAAGTCACGTAATCACCAACCAAAGTCCACAAAGCCCTCAAAGAGAAAATCGCCAAGTCGCCCAGTCAGATCAAAACGTAAACGCATAAATATTTACACGTAACTTGCCAAGAATAACCATGACGTCATGAACAACTGACGTCACAACCGAAAATAAGTCGGAAAGAATTTCAAGAAAAAGGAAAAAATAACACGGGGTGTTACATAATTGGAGTAGGATTTAGGGTTTCCTATGAAAAATCGTACTTGTAAGTATTTATATACCAATATCTATATGTGTACGCAAGAAACAATATATATATATATATGTATATATGTGCATTTAGAGGTTGGTGTTGTGGCCTGATGTAAGATTAGGCTAGTTCCAATGGTGTAGTTGGATTTGGAAAAGCTAGGTGTATTTTAGTGCACAGATATATATTTGGGTATGAATGTTTATTTATCCATAGGCTTATGGAAATTGGAAACATAGTAATGAGAATTGTGCAACATGGAACTTTGAACTTAGACGTTACTTTAGTTCCCCTTTTTCTTGTGAATTATAAAAGTCGCTACCTTGTAATTGGAATTGTATTTGAAATTGAATAAGTGAGAACTATTGCTTTAAATTGATTAAAAGCATTCTTAATGAATTGAAATTACTTTCATGTGTGTATATTGAAACTTGGTGCACGAAAGCATTGAAAAACATGCTTAAGAACTCACTTGACATATCATGAGGCATGAAATGTAGTTGATATGAACCATGTGCATAGATGAATCATTAGATGATTTTCTCATGTCACATTCGTGTCCCTTTGTGAGTCAGTCTTCGGATCATCGTAACAATTGGTCAGGAGGTGTTTTCGCTGCCTAAGTACTAGTAATCAGGAATTAAAGATGATGGGGGAGGACTGGGTTCGAACTCTAATTTCTGAGTGAGCTCATAGTTCTCGTACTTGATCATCCTTGATGAGTTTGTATCCTCGTAATTGAATGGTTTAGAGACACTTGATTTTTCGTTTATCCTGAGTGACTAGGGTTTGCATTAGCATTGACATTGGCATCGGTATGAGTTGTGACATACACGACATTGTGGGAACATATGTATATCATGGTAATCTTTGATATTATTTTGAATCATGCCTATTGTGAATTTTATTGTTTTAATTGAGATATCATGATAGTAATGGCAATAAAACTAAAATATGCTTAATGTGACTTAATTATAGTGCCCCATTTGCATTTCTTATGTTTGGTGATAAAAATAAAATGAATCTCTGTGCTTGTACATGTATGTATGTTTATGTGAGTATATGAACTTGTTCTAACAGCCTCCTTTGAGCTAGTTTGTGTTGGCCTAGGACTGGAGTATCAACCGTGAGATGAAGTTTTGGTGATCTTGGGTGCGCTCGTAGTCAAAATAAGTTGAGTGTATGGCAACGTCCATTTAGGCCCCTTAGTGTTCATGAGGATCGTGTTGACGTTGGGGTGGTGTCACACTTGTGTTAGGTTGTTGTGGAAAGTTTGTGAACTTGGATATCGAACCGACTGCATTCGGGTTAGTGATCGTTCCTATTAGTATAGTCATATCCGATTTCGTAGGAGCGTTGTTAATCTTTGGTCCTCATCCATTTTCCCTTCTTCCGATGGTTATTTTTCCAGCTAAACTATACCTTATGATGTTTTAAGTGTTTTGGGAGTATCTAGGATCATTTCGAAGTCATCCAGAAGAACAAAAAACCCTTTTGAACAAAATATGAAGCCCCGAGATCGATCTCACTATATTTGCAGATTTTTGGTTTTCATTTTTTTGAACTTTTGTCTTTTAACTCCAATTCTTGCTCTGATGCTTCCTTTACCCTTCCCTATGCACCATTAGAGGGTATTAACTTAGAGATTGTCCTTTGGTTCAACCGTTTCGGGTTGACGTCGAGATATTTCCCTTTTGTCCCCTTTCCACTTTAAAGGTAGTGGTGGTGACGGCTTAAGCCCAGTTTCTTTGGATGTTGCTCTTCTTGCCTGCCATGGCTCATGGAGGCAATGAAAAGGCTTTAGTAAGGGTGAGATGTATTTGTTTTTGTTAGTCATACATAATGCCTTCCTTGTTTGGGTTTATTTCAACTCGGTTGAGGCTGTAGGGTGGTGTTGGCAAGGGGTACAAGTAGTGTCGCCTTTTTTTCTTGTATTTGCGGTTTGGGTTCGGAAACATCGAAGCATAATAGATTTGACCGAGCCTTAAAAAATGTTTTTCGTAAAAATTGTTAAATACCTCGGGATTTAACACCTTTTTAATATTGTTCTCGCCATCCGCTTTGATTTTGATGGTTCCAGTACTATTATTTATGTACCTGTGGATGGTTTCACCTAGGAATGTCCATTTAGATTATCGATTTCGACATGGCATCGGAATCTTCCACTTACCTCCCTTGATCCTAAGATGATTGGATATGAGAGTTAAGTCTCTTGTGACCTTATGCAGTCGCATTCATTTTCCATATCAGTTAGTGAGTTGTGGTAGCAGTAGCGTGGTGGTCGAAATTGATTTTGTTGGCTTTGAAATTTACTCTCGGCAAACAATTCCAAAATTGATGATAACAAACCATTGTAGAGTGTTTGATACTAATGAATTATCGAGTTTATATTTTCAGCAAAAGACAGGTGAACGACTCAGAAATCAAACATGGAAAGGAAACGACTCGAAAAACAAGCTCGGAAAGAAAACTTGATTTAAAGCGAAAAGTAGTGAAAGAAATTGAAGCGCAAATGGAAAATCAATTAATTCAACGGCAAAGGCGAAAGTCGAAGACTCAAGACTCGGGGTAGATAGGTCGGGGAGCGATCATTGTAACAAGGTAATTTTATGTGTCGATTTTATCATATAAGCTCAAGTATAAAATGAACCGAACTCAAATGGAATGAAAAACGCTTTACCGAACTTAAACGGAAAGAAAAATATTTTTATTAAATGTTTTTCAAGTTATAGTCGACTAGAATCACCCTGTGTATTTTCTAGTAGTCGACTAAATCAATCAGTAGCTATTGGTTTTTCATCCACATCAAAGGAGTCAACTGAAAGAACTTTGAGTCGACTAGACTACAAGAAGTAGTCGACTAGAACTCATTCTAGTCTACTAGATGAATCATTGTAGTCGACTATAACTTAATCTAGTCGACTAAATGAAGCAATGTAGTCGACTAAAATAAAAAGTAGTCGACTAGTTGATCCTCAAAACCTGCAGATTCTTCAGAAAACTTTTCCCATGTTTTGTGGATTGTGTTTAATGGTGTTCAAACGGCTCTTGTCTTTCAAATACTATAATCATTCTTCAAAACCCTAATGGAATGCTATATATAGAATGAGATATGTATATTGAACATTAAGAGATTGAAATACAAAGAGAAAGAAAACTATCAAAAATTCTACAGAACTTTTCTCTACAAAAGTCATTGAAACCAAGCTTTGAAAATCTGATTTTCTCCAAGTTTCTTTGAAAATAAAAACCTCTAGTATCTCTTCTTAGTCTTCAAATATCATTCATTGATCATATCCTTTGAGAATACATTTCTAGAGCTATTGTAAAATCACCAAAAATACTTGAGCTTATATTGATTTATCTTCCATAAAAACCTTTGGGTTTTGAGTGTTTTTGTTCTTTAGTGATTTTATTGATTACATACGAATTTGTAATCTCGGACAAGTGAAGTCCACCGACTGTTCAAGAGAGGGTTGTTCTCTTGATTGAGAGACAAGCTCGAGAGGCTTGTGTTGTAAAGGTTTGTCATTCCACTTGTGAAGGAAGGGCCATAGTGAAAGGATCGGGAAAAGTCTCAAGAAGGGGTTCTTCAGCCGAGGAGTAGGAGTTACTGAACCTCAAAAAAATTACGGTGTCAATATCTCTATCTCTTTCTCTTTACTTGATTTATTTGCATGCTATAAATGCTTAAATATCTTGTATGCTATCTTGTCTTGAAATTAATAGTTACAGAAGTTTAAATTGAATCATCCACTTAATTTTTGAGAAATTGTGTTTTGTTTAGAGTGTGTTCCAATTTCGAAAGAATTAGAATTATTTTTGAACGCCCTATTCACCCCCCCCCCCTCTAGGGTTAATTTGTGACTGACAATTCGTATTAGAGCCTAATCTCTATTTATTTTAGACTTAACCGTCTTAGATAACGATCATGTCATCAAATTTAGTCACTCATGTTGAAGGACAATCAAATAATAGGCCCCCATAGTTTGATGGATCAAATTATAGCTATTAGAAAACTAGAATGATAGATTTTTTTCAAGCTATCGATTACCAAATTTGGCAAGTAGTTCTTGAAGGACCATTTGTATTGACCAAAATTGTTGATGAAAAAATCATCCCCAAATTACCCAATGAATGGGATAATGATGACCGTAAACTCATGTCGTACAATGCTAAAGCCAAAGTAAATTTAAATTGCGCTTTAAGTCCAAATGAATTTAATCATGTATCTACTTGTTCAACGGCAAAAGAAATGTGGAATAAACTTGAGGTAACCTATGAAGGTACATCTCAAGTACGAGAATCTAAAATTGACATACTCATGCATGAATATGAATTATTTGCTATGAAAGATGATGAAAATGTGAATTCTATGATGTCTCGCTTTACAAATATTTTGAATGGATTAAAGCATCTTGGTAGAATTGTTCCTAGATCCGATGCGTCACGAAAAGTGCTTAGAAGTCTCCCGGCAAAATGGGATGCAAAAGTAACGGCTATCAAAGAAGCTCATGACCTCAACACCATGAGTCTCGATGAGATTTTCGGCTCTCTACTCACTTGGGAAATAACATTAAAAGCTCGTGAAGACGACATCAAGCCAAGAAAGGGGATAGCTTTGCAAGCCTTCACCAAAAATAAAAACAATGAGCCGAGTGAAGAAGAAGAGGATGAGGACATTGCCTTGTTCACCCAAAAATTCAAGAGACATCTTCAAAGAAAGAAAGCAAATGGTGGAAGATTCGTGAAGAGAATCGATACAAGAGGTGAGCCTAGCAAAAGAGAACCCCTAACGTGCTTTAATTGCGGAAAGTCGGGACACTACAAAAGCGATTTCTTCAAGCTCAAAAAGGAAAACGAGAAGAGACCTAGCAAGATGGCAATGAATGTCACATGGGAGGACTATGACTCATGCGACTCCGATGAGGAGAAAAGTAGTGAGGAAACGACAAATATTTGTCTCATGGCAAATGAAGAAGAGGTACATTTAAATTTCAATGATTCAGATAAACTATCATATGATGAACTTCTTCTTGATTACAATGAATTGCAAGATGTGTTTGAAAAATTACATGATGAATTCGAAAAATTATCTAGAAAATATATCCTTCTTAAGAAAGCTAAATCTTCATGTAGTCTCACTAGTTCAAGCTTAGAAGTTTCTTGCAATGACAAAAGCATTGAGCTAGAAAAGGAAAATATTCGGTTGAAAAATACTATTGATGATTAAATAAATGTTTTAGCAAAATTTTCAAAAGGAAAAGAGAACCTTAGTATCATGTTAGGAAGACAAAAATGATCATTTGATAAATGTGGTCTAGGGTATGATGCTTTTGACAAAAATGCTCTCATTTTGAAAAAGAGAAAATCACTTAGCTCTACATTTACTAGAAAATCATCTCATGCATCTTCAAATGATTATAAACATGTTACTTGCTACTATTACAATAGAAAAGGACACAAAGCAAATGTATGCTTTCATAGAAAGAAGAAAATTATGTCAAAAATGGTTTGGGTTCCAAAAGGGACTATTGCATGCTCTCATAGAAAAGAAAATGTTGTAAGGAAACAAATTTGGGTTCCAAAAGAAACTATTGCGTATCTATCTAACCAAAATGGACCCAAAATAGATTGGGTACCAATAAAAGTTACTTGAACTTGTTTTGTAGGTATGCTTGAAGTCCACATCAAAAGAAAAATGGTTTCTTGATAAACCATTTATGGAGGAAACGTAACTTTTGGAGACAACTCTAAAGGCAAAATTATAGGAATTGGCTCAATCGGTATTTCCTCTTCTCTCTCCATAGAGGATGTGTTTTTAGTTGATGGTTTGAAGCATAACTTGTTTAGTATTAGTCAACTATGTGACAAGAGCGATGATGTTATATTTAGGACAAATGTATGCATAATCAAGAAAGATGGGAAACAAATGTTCAATGCCAAAAGAAATGGAAACTTGTATACTTTGTTGCTATGTGAATTGCATGATCAAGATGTTAAATGTTTTGTCACATCTAGCGAAAATAGTTGGTTATGGCATAGACGTCTAGGACATGCTAGTATGGATCTCATTCATCGTTTATCCAAAAATGATTTAGTCAAAGGCCTCCCAAAGACAAAAGATAAAATATTTAGCGCATGTCAAGTTGGCAAGCAAGTTAAATCTTCTTTCAAGAGAAAGAAAGATATTACCACTTCTAGACCTCTAGAGTTACTTCACATGGATCTCTTTGGTCCGGAGAGAACGACTAGCTTAGCCGGTAAACTCTATGTACTTGTTATAGTTGATGACTACTCTAGATATACTTGGGTTCACTTTCTTGCTCATAAAAATGAAACTCACTCCATTCTTGAAAGATTTTATAGAGTCATTCAAAATGAAAAAGATTTAAAAATCAAGAAAATTAGAAGTGATAGAGGTAGGGAGTTTGAAAATCAAGATTTAGAGAAATTATGTGATGACCTCGGTGTTTCACATGATCTCTCGGCCCCTAGAACCCCTCAACAAAACGGTGTAGTTGAAAGAAAGAATCGATCTTTACAAGAGATGGCTAGAATCATGTTAAATGAGCACAACCTTCCCCGAAGCCTTTGGGCGGAAGCGGTAAACACCGCTTGCCATATAATTAATCGTGTTATTATTCGGATGAAGTTGGGAAAAACGCCCTATGAGTTGTGGAATGCTCGAAAGCCCAATATTGGGTATTTCAAAGTTTTCAGGTGTAAATGTTTTGTGTTCAATGATAAAGACAACCTTGGAAAATTCGACACCAAATCGGATGAAGCAATTTTCCTAGGATATTCTATAAGGAGTAAAGCATTTCTGGTTTATAACATAAGGACTCTAACCATGGTTGAGTCTATTCATGTTGTCTTTGATGAATCACCCTCACCACCATCACCTAGAATTGACCTAGAAGAAGATGAGGTTGTCGGGATTGAGGATAATCTAAATACTCTCAATATCTCCAACTCATCATGTAGCCAAAAGGAAATGAGGGAAGTTGAGCATCAATCAAATGATGACTTGACCAACTCAATGCCTAAAGCATGGAGGATTGTTCACATTCATCCTCTTGATCAAGTCATAGGTAATCCTTCAAAAGGGGTTAGTACTAGATCTCAACTTAAAGATTTTTGCAACCACATGGCCTTTGTATCACAAATCGAACCCAAGAACTTCCACGAAGCTCAATGTGATGATTCTTGGATCGTAGCAATACAAGAGGAACTAAATCAATTTGAACGCAATCAAGTTTGGCGTTTAGTTCCTAGACCCGAAAATCAAACTATAATTGGCACAAAATGGGTTTCTCGAAACAAAAAGGATGAGAATGGAGTAATTATTCAAAATAAAACAAGATTGGTAGCTCAAGGATATAATCAAGAGGAAGGCATTGACTACGATGAGACCTTTGCACCGGTAGCTAGATTAGAAGCAATTAGAATGCTTCTTGCATTTGCATCATATAGAAATTTCACTCTTTATCAAATGGATGTCAAAAGTGCTTTCTTAAATGGTGTCATAGAACAAGAAGTTTTTGTGAAGCAACCACCAGGTTTTGAAAATAATCTTTTTCCAAATCATGTTTTCAAATTAGATAAAGCTCTATATGGTTTAAAGGAAGCTCCTCGAGCTTGGTATGAGAGACTTAGCGGATTTTTGACTAAAAATGGTTTTACAAGAGGAAAAGTTGACAACACACGTTTTACAAAAACCATCAAGAATAATTTGTTGATTGTCCAAATTTATGTTGACGACATCATATTCGGCTCAACAAATAATTCCTTATGTAGGGAATTTTCTATAAGCATGCAAAATGAATTGGAAATGATCATGATGGGTGAGTTGAATTTCTTCTTAGGGTTGCAAATCAAGTACATTTCCAATGAATTGGAAATGATCATGATGGCTAATGGATGGCTTATTCATTAGCCAGTCCAAGTACACTAAAGATTTGCTAAAGCGATTTGGTATGGAGGCTACCAAACATGCCATAACTCCTATGAGTTCCTCTATTAAGATTGATAAAGATGAAAATGATAAATGTGTTGATATTACTAACTATAGAGGCATGATCGGTAGTTTGCTTTATTTAACCGCTAGTAGACCGGATATAATGTTTAGTGTATGCTTATGTGCCCGGTTTCAATCATGTCCTAAGGAATCTCATTTTCTTGTGCTCAAACGCATTTTTCGCTACCTAAGTGGTACAATAAACTTAGGGCTTTGGTATCCACGGGGAACTTCAATTGATCTTATTAGTTATTCGGATGCCAATTTTGCGGGATGTAGAATTGATCGAAAAAGCACAAGCGGCACTTGTCATTTTCTAGGACACTCACTAGTATCTTGGTCAAATAAAAAGCAAAATTCCGTTGCATTATCTACGGCCAAAGCCGAATATGTGGCAGCCGGTAGTAGTTGAACTCAAACTCTTTATATTAAGCAACAACTACTTGATTTCGGTCTTACTTTCTCTCACGTGCCTATTAAATGCGATAATACGAGTGCGATTTGTATTTCAAATAACCCTATTCATCACTCACGCACCAAGCATATAGAGATTAGGCATCATTTTTTATGAGATCATGTTGTTAAGGGTGACGTTGAATTGATTTTTATCGACACTAAAAATCAATTGGCGGAGATTTTTACAAAACCACTTGCGGACGAATCCTTTTCTAAAATTCGTCGAGAAATCGGTATGGCCATGGATTTTGATGTTTTATCTTAAACTCTGTCATAATCTTTATTTTCCATATTTTCTTGCTACTTTTGTGTATTTATTTCATGATTTTTTCTCTAATTTTATCATTTTTACCTTCTAGTCGACTCATTCTATGTAGTTCAAATCATTCTAGTCGACTACTTCCGTCAATAGCTTCACCATTGCATGCTCTTCACCATTCTAGTCGACTACTTTGCTCCTTTAGTCGACTCAAATGCCCTTCGAGTCGACTCAAACCCCAATCTAACCGTCTCAACCCTTGCCTAGTCAACTCAAACCCTCTATCTAACCGACTCAACCCTAGCCCTAGTCGACTCAAGCCCTAAAAACCTAACCCTCATCTCATCTTCTCCATCCGCCTCCTTCAACCTTCACCCACCTTCAAACCCTCTTCTCTCACTCCCTCTCCTACTACCATTTATACCTTCAAATCCTCACCTACCTCTCATTAATTTTACATTTCTATTATCCTTCACCCATTTCCTTTATTTAATCTCTTCATTTTCATTATCTTTCTCACATTCATATATACACCCACATATATATATATACACCATCATATATCTATATATATCTGTACATTTGTGCATCATCTTCTACAATGCCACCGAAGACTCGAGGTCTATTTCAGAAACGTTCCCGCATTGATGGAGGCCAAAGCTCCACCCATTCACACTTTCCTACGGCTGTAGAGGAAGAAGTTTCAACTGAATCTCTGCTTCTTGAAGTACATCTTCTTGATGATGATAATCGAAATCAATTCATCACGGTTTTTGACCATCGTGCTCCTACACCTTGCCGAATTGTCACACAAGATTTATGCACTAAAATTAGGGATTGCACTTTCGAGTTGTTCTGAGCAATTGGTTGGGATTTTTTCGTTTCTCTTGACATTCCGGTACTTTCGCGAATTGTCAAAGCCTTCTACGCTTCTCTTGAAAATCATAAGGAGAAATTACTCTCTCATCTTCATTTTAGTTTATGTGGTGAAGACGAGACCGTTGATGACAGCAAAATCAAGCGCATTTTCTCGCTTCCGAATGACATTATCCGCCACTTCTCCAAAGATTGGTATAAGGCTAATGGTTTCGATTGTATTGAGGTTGTTCGGGCCATATGCGTCGACAAGGAAATTTCGCAGAACGCTGGTATTATCTCTTCTATGCTACTACCCCAGGCTAGATTAATTCATAATGTTATTACTTACTCTATTCTGCCTAAAACTGGTAGTCGTAGCAGTGTTTCTCATATGGAGGCTTTTTTGGTTTATTGCGTTTTGACAGGAACCCGCGTTGATTTAGCTTATATTTTCCGTTCTGTCATCCTCACATGTCAGCGCAAACCATCCGACCCGCTTTTCTTTCCTGCACATATTACATATCTACTGTAGCGGAAAGGTTTTAAATTTCCGAATGAAGTGTCCGAGCATCACCCTATTTTTCTTGACGCCACTCATGTTAAACATATGCATATTTCTTCTAATGCGAAAGGAAATTTCATTTCTGAAAGTGCACCTGCTCCTCGTTCGCGTACAGCTCCTAGCGGTTCTGCATCGCGCCAAGAAGCCTTTTCCTAGGTTCCTCCATTGGACGATGCTTCAGCTTCTTAGACTGCTTTTCTCAACCAACTTCTTGGGGTTGTTCCAAGCAATACGGAGCTTCTTAGGCAGCAGGAACAAGTGCTTCAGTGCCTTGATACGACCGTGAACCAGAATACAGAAGCCATTCGATTGATCAATGAGCGCCTTGTTATTCATGATGCAAAAATGTCTACCCGTATGACAAATCTGGTCGGGTCACTTGATAACCTTACTCTTGGACTCACGAACCCTCGTTCACGCACCCCTCGACGCTGACAAAAAAAGGGAGAAATTATGCTCTTGTACTGTCATGTATTTCATTATCCGACATTAGCAATTTCTGTTTTTGTGTGGCTTGTTATGGTTATTTGCGAACTTGTTTGTTTTGTTTTCCATGTTTTTCATTAGTATAAACAGCTTGTATTAAACTGAAACATCTATGATAGGCTGTTTATTTTTGTTATCTCAAATGTGCGCCTATTTTTATATATTGTATCAAAATGCCTATTAAATTGCAAATTTCATTTGCTAAGAGGGAGCATTTGATCAAAATATTATGCACATGTTGAGGGGGAGCATCACTTGATGTTTCGCCAAATGCCGAGCAAACACAAAATGTTTTGTCATCATCAAGGGGGAGATTGTTGGCTTAGAAATTTACTCTCGGCAAACAATTCCAAAATTGATGATAACAAACCATTGAAGAGTGTTTAATACTAATGAATTATCGACTTTATATTTTCAGCAAAAGACAGGTGAACGACTCAGAAATCAAACTCGGAAAGGAAACGACTCGAAAAGCAAGCTCGGAAAGAAAGCTTGATTTCAAGCGAAAAGTTGTGAAAAAAATTGAAACGCAAATGGAAAATCAATTAATTCAACGACAAAGGCGAAAGTCGAAGACTCAAGACTCGGGGTAGATAGGTCGGGGAGCGATCATTGTAACAAGGTAATTTTATGTGTCTATTTTATCATATAAGCTCAAGTATAAAATGAACCGAACTCAAATGGAATGAAAAACGCTTTACCGAACTTAAACGGAAAGAAAAATATTTTTATTAAATGTTTTTAAAGTTATAGTCGACTAGAATCACCCTGTGTACTTTCTAGTAGTCGACTAAATCAATCAGTAGCTATTGGTTTTTCATCCACATCAAAGGAGTCGACTGAAAGAACTTTGAGTCGACTAGACTACAAGAAGTAGTCGACTAGAACTCATTCTAGTCAACTAGATGAATCATTGTAGTTGACTAGAACTCAATCTAGTCGACTAGATGAAGCAATGTAGTCGACTAAAATAAAATGTAGTCGACTAGTTGATCCTCAAAACCTACAGATTTTTCAGAAAACATTTCCCTTGTTTTGTGGATTGTGTTTAATGGTGTACAAACGGCTCTTGTCTTTCAAATACTATAATCATTCTTCAAAACCCTAATGGAATGCTATATATAGAATGAGATGTGTATATTGAACATTAAGAGATTGAAATACAAAAACAAAGAAAGCTATCAAAAATTATGCATAAATTTTCTCTACAAAAGCCATTGAAACCAAGCTTTAAAAATCTGATTTTCTCTAAGTTTATTTGAAAATTAAAACCTCTAGTATCTCTTCTTATTCTCCAAATATCATTCATTGATCATATCCTTTGATAATACATTTCTAGAGCGATTGTAAAATCACCAAAAACACTTGAGCTTATATTGATTTATCTTCCATAAAAACCTTTGGGTTTTGAGTGTTTTTGTTCTTGAGTGATTTTATTGATTACATACGAATTTGTAATCTCGGACAAGTGAAGTCCACCGACTGTTCAAGAGAGGGTTGTTCTCTTGATTGAGAGACAAGCTCGAGAGGCTTGTGTTGTAAAGATTTGCCATTCCACCTATGAAGGAAGGGCCATAGTGAAAGGATCGGGAAAAGTCTCAAGAAGGGGTTCTTCAGCCGAGGAGTAGGAGTTACCGAACCTCGAAAAAATCACGGTGTCAATCTCTCTAGCTCTTTCTCTTTACTTGATTTATTTGCATTCTATAATTGCTTAAATATCTTGTGTGCTATCTTCTCTTGAAATTAATAGTTAGAGAAGTTTAAATTGAATCATCCACTTGATTTTTGAGAAATTGATTTTTGTTTAGAGTGTGTTCAAATTTTGAAAAGAATTAGAATTATTTTTGAACACCCTATTCACCCCCCCCCCCCCCCCCCCCTCTAGGGTTAATTAGTGACTAACAGATTTCTTCATGTGGACTTTAGAGCTGGTCTAGAGCCTCTTTTGGATTCTCGATTGTGTGTTTTCAGCACTTGATGATTGGTTTTGAGGACTTGAATGTTTGCGTGCTTGGTGCACAGTTCTGTGTGTTGCTTAAATACCAGAGTTGGAGCGTAGGATGCGTGTTTTAGTTATACTTTGGGGAGACCAATGTTGTATGTTTATATATATATGTACCCATTTCTATATATATATATGTATGTGTGTGTATGTTATGTGACTATGTGATGAGACCAGAATATTGGGCATTAAATAAACCTTTGTTAGTCTCTTTATTTTATTAATAAGATATTTTTTTCCAAGATCTGTGTTTAAGTGTGTTTCAGGGCCTTAACACAAATTTGAGTTAATTTCGGGTTTTTAGCAAATATGCCTAATTCGGAATGACACTTGGAAGATGAAAGAACTCAATTAGAGTAAAGTACAAGTCAGAGAAGTAGAGTACAAAACATTGAAGCAGAAAATAGCAAAATAAATAAATATATCAATTCAGGGACCACTGATCAATCGGTGCACTCTTCGATCGATTGGTAGCACCGACGTTGGAATTTGTGCAAAAGTGTACTACAAAATTTTGGCTCCTTGTCCAAGTATATTGGAAGGTAGATTGGTCCAGTCACAGCTTTTACTTGGTCCTCACATCAAGTCTTCTTCGAGTGTAGACAAAGACATACCATGATTACACAAACTTTTGTCTATAAATATGTGAAGACTTCATGAAGAGAAGATATCTTTCAGTCAGAGATCATATATTAATAATACGAAGTCTCTCTCTCTAAAGAGGCTCTTCTCAAGAACTCAAGAACCAACTACCAATCATGAAAATGATTGCTACATCTGTGATGCAGTCTTCTCCCTCCATGAGCAGCTAGTCGGTATCTAGGGTTTCCAACAAAACCCTAGTCGAGTAATGTAGAACTTTAATTTATTTTATTGCATAGAGGGGAAGCTAGAGAGCACTTATATGATTATTATGTAGTGAGAAACTGAAGAAATAACCTAAATAAGATTTCTTGTTAATTATCTTCTTAAGCTAAGATTTAATTAATAATTGATCTTGAACAACTATGTTTTATCACTAAGAGCAAGAACCTCCGAAGTTTTAATAATATTTTCTACATAATGGTTCCTAATTAGGCATGATAAAGTCTTAGGTTTACACAGTCCAAGGCAAGAGAAGATGGTTGTTAGCATGTTTTTAGGTTCATGTTTTAGGAGTAGTTGCAGTATAGATGCATGTAACAATATACTAATCGAAGATGGATTGTAGCTAATCGGACCGATTGTATCTCTTTGGGGATTAGGCAACTGCTTGTAACATTACTAATCTGATTCATATAAGTTGTATCTCTCTCTTGCAATAATAAGTTAAAGGACTATATTACAAGACTAGTGATGGAGTTGGATAAAAAACTTAGACTTGTTTATCTTGATTTAAAACCAAAATAAAATTATATCTTTTATTTATTTTATGTTTAGTAGTTTATAAAACAAACCAATCAAAACATCTTTATAATGTAATTAAATTTTTTACTTTATGATTATTTGAAATACGACTTTGATCTCTCTGGTTCGATACCCTCTCAACCCAACTATACTGTATACTATGAGGTCTCTTGGCTTCCCAAAGGATTAAAATGCATATATATCTATTAGTTTCTATTAATCCTCCTTCTTTCTTCCCTTCTTTAATAGGGAAGAAGACCGGAAAGAACGAGAGCTGGAGCCTGAACTGGAAGATCTAGACATAGACATAATAGGGAAAATCCGGGTTCATCAATTACTCATACATACAATGATAATACCATAATCATATATGTGAGTGTATCGCTAACAAAAATTTCTCAAGAAGTGGTCTAGGCAGAGCGTGATCCACGGATCAATCATACACCGTAACTCTCTTCAGGTTTGAAGGTATTTAAATACAGATATAATATCGCAGTCTAAAAAGGAAGGTAACCTGAGCATAAAAGGCCATCTGCCAACAAGCGCTCAGAGACTGTTATCCTTAAGAGACGAAGTACTATAAGGTATTTTGATACATAAAATAACACATTTTCACAAATAAAGAAGATAATGTTAGGAGCATAAAAGAAATGGAGCATGAAGCCAAGAACCAGGGTTTTTGAATATGGATAGTGAGATGGGGTGCAGCGAGAAAGGGAAGGTTTGGGTTGAGGCTTCTTAGGTTTACTGTATTCAACATAGTAATCGAAATTGCCACTGGGTTCTCCAAGTAAACCGATAGTGGGATCACCATCCTCATACCTTTCTGAAGACGGTATTGAGATAACTTCTTTTTGTTCTTGGAAGGCTTATCATCATCAAGATCTATAAGGCATGAGGCACAATCGCAGGCATCAAAATACTTGTGGCCTGTGATTGGGTCCTGAAAGAAATATATCGGATCACCAGAAGCTTGGAATCATATATTTCCTGCCATTTCTGCTGTTGGTAAGGGTATTTTGGTATTTTCAGTTCTTGAGGTCATAGCTGATGTCACAAGCCAGTATTATTAGTCTGTATTATTAATGTGTCCTACAAGGGATATTTTCGTCTTTTGTATCATTTTTCCTTAGCCTATATAAGGATGTATGTGTGATTGTTGAGGGAAGAGTCCCAGAAATAAAATCTTGTGTGTTTATATATGTCTCTTAGTTTCTCTTAACCCTCATTTTTTCTTCCCTTCTTTAATCTTTGATCCTGTTCCTACTTTCCTCGAAGAGATTCCACACCAGTCTCGTTCTATTTCAGGGTATAAAAATGGTGTTTTTACCTCTACTGAAGTTCACTACTCGCGTACTTGCGGTTGAGAGGTAAAACTAGATTGTGTTAATTCTTCATTTTAAACACTTTTATTTTCACACGACTTGAATCGATCACAAGTTTTTGGCGCTGTTGTCGGTGATCAAATGGATATTTCAGATTATTGTAATGAAGTTCTTTGAATTATTGTATAAATTTCAATTTATTTTTGCTTATTTTCATATTTTTTGTTGCAGATATTCAGCCACTACCGAAACTACTGTTTTCCAGAAAATTCACAAGTTTCAGCCCTCGATCGAGCGGCAGCATCAATGATAGATCGGTACATTAAATATAGTATGGTATAATACCGGTAGATATTAAAAGTAGTTGGAAAAAGCTCCAAAAAGAGTTTTCACATAAATTCTTCCCAGTAGGAAAAACTCACGAGACTCGTAGAGCTATCTTAATGTTCCACAAGGGAAATGATGGGCAAAGGGGGTAATGAATATAGTTGTTGAAATGGGCCAGATTCATTATAGTCAATAAAGGATTAACGAAGTGGCTATGAAGAGAAATGTGCAAAGAGACGTGCCAAGGATAGTTCCCACAAGCAAGTTGCAAATGACATGTGGCGAAAGAACAATAGTTGATAATGACATGTGGCAGCATTTGATGATGGAAGTTATAAGCAGTTACAAGGAGAATTTGGTGATCGTATAAATACAATACTTGGTGTAATTTTTGCAGCTCTCCTGCCGCAACCAACAAAACACTCATACATATAATTTCTTACAATTGTAATCTTTATCTTATCAATTTGTACTTTCATTCCTATAATGTTAGTCCAAATTATTTACGTTATTGTTCTTTCAAACATTATCTTGTAGTCTTTATTGTAAGTATTGATATTTCAATTTTTCTTTCAGTTCATGTCATTTAAATTCCTGTAACTTCATTTACATGCAACTTCATTCTATTTCAATTATACGCAAGTTCTTCAATTCCCTTTTCCAATCTAGTTCTTCAATTTCCTTTGGTAGTTCCCTTTGGCAATTTCCTTTGGCAAATTTCCTTTTCCAGTTATGTTCTCCAATTTCCTTTTATTTTAGTATTCTTACTTTCCTTACAAACTTTGACACCTCACTCAAAGAGACTAAGAGGAATATTAACACCCAGTATACCAAATATTAACACACCACTCGAATAAAAATACCAAATTAATATAATAAAGAGACTAAGAGGAATATTAATCCCCAGTATACCAAATATTCTGGTCTGATTACTAAATACAAAGAATATTTGGTATTCTGGGCGTTAATATACCTCTGGTTAGTTTCTTTATTATATTAATTTGGTATTTTTATCCGAGTTGTGTGTTAAGCATGTTTTTAGGGCTGTTATGCAAAAATGAGTTACTTCATGGTTTTTTGCAAATATGTCTGGTTCAGAGAACCACTTAGAAGATATTCGAACTCAAATTAGCAAGGTACAAGTCAGTAAAGCAGAGTACAAGTGGCTAAATTAAGGAAATTCTTGGATTAAATAAATAATAAAATTCAAGAGCCACTGATTGATCGGTGGAGCCTTTTATCATTCTGAAATTGCCGTATTGGAATCTGTGCAAAACTATATTGTAGAATTCTTACTTTGTGTACAATTATATCAAGGGGCAGAATCGTCCATTGAACGTCATTTCTTAGTAACTAAGTTCTCTTGGAGTGCAAGGAAAGAACATGCCATATCTGCACCAACTTGTTTATAAATATAGGAAGACTTCATGAAGAGAAGATATCTTTAATTATAGAATAGATCGTTCAATAAAAAGTCTCTTTTTAAGAAAGGCTCCCTTTCTTAAGAACTCAAGAGCTAACCATCCAATCATGAAGGCGGTGGCTTCATCAACAATTGAGTCTCCCATTTCCATGAGCGGCTAGTCGGTATCTAGGGTTTCCAACGAAACCCTAGCCGAGTAATGTAGTCTTTTATTTATTTTTATTACAAGGAGGGAATCTGTTGAAGGGCACTCATATGATGATTATGTAGTGAGAGAATGAACACGACCACCTAGATAAGATTTATTTATTAATTATTTACTTAAGCTGAGACTGAATTTTATCTTGAACAACTGTATTTTATTAACGGGGCAAGAAATTCCGTGATTTAATAATAATTTCTACATAATGGCACTTATTTTGCATGATAAAATGTCACACCCCGAATTTCCAAAGACTCACGAACTGGGATATCCGAGGAATCCGGGGTCATGATCCATAAAATGAACGACCAATTAAGATCATCAATAACCATAAAACAAATATAATATTATTAACAATAATAATTCCATGCATAATCAAGCAGCAAAGGATACACAAGGCACGTCTAGGTGCCAAAAGAATACACCTCTACAATGATGCAACGATATCAAATACAAGGAAGGGATGCGCCAACAGACTGGCTCCCAAGAAATACAAGTACAAAAGTCCCAATACAGGGGACAAACAAATGAATCTAGAATGGAACAACACTACATAAGAACGCCCCAAATCCCGAATAATATCCGTACCACTTTGGACAAATCCAGAACCTGCAACGATGAAATAAAAGAAAGGTGTCATTGCACCACAAGAAGTCCTTAGCCAAAACATCCCTTGCAAACTAGTGTAGACCACAAGGGCAAACCAACGTCAGGGTGAGCTCATTGAACCCCGTAAGAAAAAATATCCTAACCGTCACCTCCTCCGACCGTCCAAGTGGAGTGAAAATCAACCCGTGTACATGCATTTACCCTAGGTCTGTCAAACGTCCCACATGGCACTCATGCCAATACGAGACCCCTGAAACATCCCTTTAGTCCCCTACCATGCATCATCAAGGGCAACTCCCACATAACGAAACCATAATATAATATCATATGGCAAACGCACACCTATATATATAGAGAGACAACAAATAAGTACAAGCTACGGGGTTCTAATCTCACAAGAGAACACTATAATCGGTACCCACCAATCCAACACTAGTAGGCTACACTACTCACATAAACGTACTCCAAGTACACAATACCCTATCGTAACATAGTCATTCACTCTAGCGGCCACAACAATAACCATATGCTCCAGAGGAAGTAAAATCACCACGATGCCCATAAGAAGGAACATCCATAACTAGTACTAAGGAAACTCTCAAGTCCTTACGTACCCACATAATCATCGTCAATGCATATATACACAATACGCATACGACACCTCAATCTCTTCACAAAGGCGAACCACAATCACCTCAATATCACTATTGATGCCACAACATCAACCTCGCGATACCATCCACAAGGGGATCAATTCAATCACTAACGTCCTCACAATAAACAAGGAAGGATAGCTACTCAACCACGAAGGGTACGTGAACACTACCCTCAAGAATGGCCACACAAGACCATGACATCAAGCAAGGGATGAAACTCCAATGCTAACAAAAATAATACCTGGAATATCTCGTCAACATAGAAGGACATCAACCCGTGACGAGAATAACCACGAATATATATGTGCACTAAGACACACACGTCATAACCAAAACTCGGAAGAAAATAAAGTATGAGATACACATATCGAGAGAAAAAAACTCTCAACTCAACTGAACAATCCCAACTCTAGGATTTCTATATCGTCATACAAGGATGAAGAAGGAAAAGTGACACGCTGGAACCACATAACCCAATGTTCATTTCCAACCCCACGGATCAAATGATGATACAAAGGAGTGGCTCAACATCACGCCATGACCGACACTCAAGAAAGATAGACCTAAACCGATCCTTCAACCGAATAAAACTCATCCCTAAAGACCACTAATCAATGCCTCAAGAATAGTAGAAGAAGTGGGGAAGGACGAGGGATAGAAGGGAAATAAGTTAAAAAGACTACATAAAATAGTTTTCACCGAGTACTTGGTATTCATAACCACCGAGTACTTGGTAGCCATTTTATGCCCAAAACTCTCGGGTGAAAAATGAGGCTCGTGCACAAGTGCGCACACTTACGCACTCATCGAGTACTCGGTAGAATAATCACCGAGTACTCGGTGGCCCCCAGAATGCAAAGTCAAGGAATGAACCTAAAAAGCTCCAAAACAAAATCAGAGGACTTCGAGCCAAACCTAAACACAACGAAACATCTACAACACCATGCGGAGTGGCTTAACATCCAACATGAACCATGGGGAATGAAGAATGAAGAATAAAGTAAAAATCTAATGACAACAATTTAAACAAAATCGGGAAAACGATCTAACCACTCGATTCCCAACCGTGAACTCAATTCACTCTCAAAACGACAACTCATCTCAACCACCCCGAGTAGTTAAGGAAACCACCTCAGGAACACTCCTATTCTTAGGATATGAAAAGGATGACTTAGTAGCAAAAACTCGGATACTAACTAGGTTCACTCAAAACCACCTCTAATCCATTCAAACCTCGATTCCCATGTAATATCTTCTCTCTTAGAATTCTAATGGAATCAAGAACCGTTACCATACAAGTGACTAGGATCAATCCTCACTTCACCTAATCAACTTCAAACCTTGAAGTAAAATAGATGACATATTCCTCAAATGCAAAAGAAGTATCAAATGGCCACCACTACATAGCCAATAAAGATCCCCAAACTCTGAAGGATCATACACCCCTCAAAGGTGCAAAAACATCAAGTGGTCAATACCCCACTACCAACTAAGGTCACAAAACTATCACCTTATTCTCAAAGGTCACATTTCACAATCGACCCCATAATCCACTATCGACTTTACTTATCACAAGAAAGCCATTAAATAAACTCATAACCCTAGCTAAGGGCATATAAGCACATAACAACAAGTATAAATATTCATCTCATATTATACTTCAAAACAAGCATGCAAATCATATTCTCGCATTATTCAATTACACTTGAGTATTTTAATAATGTGATACCCTTTAATTTTCATGCATAGGTTGGCCAGGCCTATACCAAAAACTAAGGCGCATCCATACTCAATAATAAACAAGCACGGAAGCAAAGACATATTTAATAAATAACAGAGTCTCAAATGTTTAATTCTTATGAATAAAAAAATTTAGAAATGAAAAAAAACCCCAAATGGTACAACTCGGGAATCCATATCTAGGACCCCTAAACCTTAATGGAAAAAAAAACAAGAGTAAAAAAATATAACTAAATTGAGTCCCTACAATGAACTGAAATCAAACTGGAAGAACTCGCGTATGAATGATAAGAGACCTTAACTCTGTGGCTGAAACTGCTGAGAACCTGAAACAACAACGGTGGGTCAGACCCACGAGCAAAATAGACTCTACATGGTCTCAAACAGAGTATCAATAATCCCATCATCTATCCATTGTAAATATAAGAATAATATTATAATTCCTATAAGTACCACACTTAAATAAATATCTTTCAAAAAATAGGCATAACAAATAAGGTGCGATCATAATTAAATAATAAGTTAATAAACAAAACAAATAAAGCGCAACCAAAATCAAATCGCAAGTCAATAGGCAAACCAAATAAAGTAATACAATAATTAAACCACAATCTATAGGCAACTAACCCATGCCGAACCATAACCACGTACCCGAACTCCATGTCATGGTACAGATGAGATTGCGTTAATAGTCAACCCATCGTGGTTCCTTCCATTCCACAATACAAAATAATACTAATAATAATTAAATAATAACAACTATTCAAGCCGTGTCAGAGAATTAATCCCAAGTCACTATTCCAAAGCTTTAATTTCAGAGATTTTTATTTTAATCTTAATATTATTATTATTTTGCTTTCACCTTTAACACTAGATGATATACATATATATTTGCACATGATCATATATACACATATGCATTCGTATGTGAATAAATATATAGATGAAAGCATGTATGGTCATGGTATGCATTTAAAACAAAGTCCACTTCTCTAAAGAACCCATCACCTAAAATATAAATATATGAATTTGCCTAAACATAAAAGATCATGGTACAACACAAGTTTTAAAATAAATAACCATTACTTAGAAAGAAACCCATCACCATAGACCTTTCTCAACCATCAATCTGTTATCCTCCTATTTCACTATTTTCTTTTAATATTTGCTTTAGGAACAAACTTCAGAATCCATCACCAAAGTCACCCACATATATGTACTAATAATTACACATATTATATATATATATATATATATTCATCTACAACAATTTAAATAACAAAAATCAGACCTAAACATTCCATCACCTAAATAACTGTCTCTTAAAGTCAATTTCGCACCAAACAAATATGGACAGTAGGTTAGCACTAACGACACACCAATATATATAGCATATATATTAACTCACACAGGTTTTATATATACAGGTACGGATCTATACATATATACAAACATATATATATTAGCTCTTCAAGAATGGTTCGAACAGAAGTATATATACATATACGCATATATATTTATATATACACTCATATAAAAAAATACGAACATAGAAGAAGTGATTACAAGTTCAAAGGGGAAGAGAAGAACATTCTACTTGCCTAATTTAAGAACCAAATCACACGCAATTACAGATCCATCGTTGTTTCCCCTCCTCTTTCACGCAGCTCTCTCTCTACTCTCCCTCTATAGAATCGACTGATAGAAAACGTAGGACTATCTTTAGAGTTTTATTTTGGTTATATAAATATAAATATATTTAATCCTTCTGATGGGCCCAAAAATATATTATAGCCCATTAGCTAATAAACCCAACTAATTAACTTATAATTAACTAATTGAATAAATTAAATATATCCAATACAAATAAATAAAAAATTACGGGGGTATTACAAATAATATATGAATTATATTGCAAAATTCACATTAAACATGCTCCTCAATCACATTGAATAATATCATGATATACATGTCAAATGGAATCACATAAATGCTATACAAATGCAATGTGACTCAATACCACCCGTGGTACACACACGACCACACACCCTACTCTAAGGGTCAACGGATCATTCTCTAACACTTCAGTTTTTATTTCTCATGAATGAAGGTAGATTTATCTTTCCATTTCTTCCCAAGTGATTTTTATCTCTTTTCACTTTTAACAAGAAAGACGTCAAAAACGATGCGGTCATGCACATAGGATTTGGACAAGTCCTCCCCCTACCGTCTGCGTTTCTCAGAAGATTAGTTCTGTTAGAGCAAGAAGCACCCCCTGGCCAATTGTTACGACGATCCCGAACAAGTCTACTCACGCATAATTACACAAACGAACGTAGACCAACACCAATTGAATTCTCAATACAAAAGGTGAACTCATGCACTATGTCCTCAATGAACCATGCATCAACATAAATATGTATCATATCATATTTATAACCAACTTTCCCAAAATGTCAACAAGAATGTTGTTAGTCACTAAAATACCCTAGAGGGGGGTGAATAGGGTTTTAAAAATAATTTCTAACTCCTTTTTATTCTTACTAAAACATGCAACAAGGTTCAATATTAATTTACAAGGTAAAATATGCAATGAATGATTTCACTTAAATTCAACAAGCTATTTACCACAATATAAATTAAGCATGCATGAACATAAAGTAAAGAGATAGAGATAGAGATATTGACACCGTGATTTTTACGAGGTTCGGTAACTCCTACTCCTCGGCTCAAAGAATCCCCTTCCTTGAGACTTTCCCAATCCTCACACTATGGCTCTTCCTTCAATAGGTGGAATAGCAAAACCTTTACAAAAGAGCTAACTAGCTATTCACACAATCAAGAGAACAATCCTCCCTTGATACAATGGGCTTCACTCACCCAAGATCACAAATTTGTGTATGTAATCAATATATCACTCAAGAAACAAAAACACTCAAAACCCTAAGGTTTTTATGGATGATAGATCAAGATAAGCTCAAGTGTTTTTAGGTGATATTTCAAGAACTCAAGATATATATATATTCTCACAATATATTTTCAATAAGAGAATAGGCTCAAGGCTTGAGTTTAAATCTTCGAAATGATAAGAGTGAAAAGCGAGATTTTGCTATCAAAAGAGTTTTCAGAAGATGCTTGAGTGAAAATTAGAGATGAACAATATTTGGAAAATTTCTCACACAAGAACCTTAGCATTGTTAATCCATATCTCTTTCTTTATATAGTGAACACTAGGGTTTGGAGAGTGTGTCTCACCCTAGACAATATGGAGAGTAGGACCTGAAAATCTGCAAGCAAAATCATTTCTTTTTGGGCAAAAATATTGTTTAGAAATACTTTTCCTTAAAATCCTGAAGCACCCAGTCGACTGCCTACCGGCACCCAGTCGACTGCCTCCATGTTTAGATTTAAAATATTTTTCCCAACGGCTAGGGTCAGTCGACTGCCTCAAGAAGGCCAGTCGACTGCCTCAGGCAATCAAAAATGTTCGAAACTCTCTGGTCCAGTCAGTCGGCTGGGTCTTTAACTGCCAGTCGACTGGTCACAGTCAGTCGACTGCCTTGGACAGGCCAGTCGACTGCCTCATGCAGTTAGAATGTTTTATAACTCACTGGTTCATCCAGTCGGCTGGGTCCTTAAGGGCCAGTCGACTGGGTCACAGTCAGTCGACTGCCTTGGACAGGCCAGTCGACTGGGTGACTCCAAAAATTGTTTTCAAGGTCCGTTTTTGATCCGTTTGAGTTCGTTTGATTAATTACTTGAGCTTATAAGATCAATCAACGCATAAGATACCTTGTTACAATATTCTCACCCCGACCTATCTACCCCAGGTCTTGAGTCCTGCTTTTGTTCTTTCTTTGATCTTTTTGTCCTTCTTCGAGTTTGCGCTTGAGTTTCCTTATCGCTTGTTGCTTTAGCGATCTTCCCGAAACATTTACCTGTACTTGCTGAAACACTTAGCTCAAGTCCATATTATTACCAAACACGGTTTTGAATGTTTTGTTAATATCAAAATAAGATTTATTGCTTGAAATGGAATTTCAAAGCCAACAAATGTTTTTCATCATTCAACATGCTTTTAAATTTCATTTAAAGCAATAATCAAAAAGTATGCTTTCTCATGCACATTCGTGATCCCAAACCATAAAGTTACCCTTTAATTCACAAAGATAACTTTACCTTTCAAGCATTTAATAAAAGCATTTAATCAACACATTAACTCATTTTCATACATAACTGTAACGTTCAATATTGAACCCTGAAAATTCACAAGAATGGGGAAACTAGAATAACACTCTAAGTTCCACATCTCAATTCACTAACCAAGGTAACTAGCCTACTTACATTATCAAGACTACACTACTAACACCCGAAATCCTATATGTATACTTACACTTATGTATATACACCTCAATACTCATATTCATATATATATGCATACAAGTATATTTTCATCCCAAAAGTCCACAAGTCATAATCCATCTAGCATGCATCATATATCAAGGATGATATAAACATTGATTATAGCACATAAACACCAATAAACCCTAAATTCATATTTCTCAAGTTTACACTTAAGCAAAAATACATCTAGGATTATAAAGTCCGGAAATAAAATCGCACACTCACGAATCAAGGAATGAGAGATTAATGATGCTTTCCCCTACCTCAAATGAAGAAGAAGCCAACCTCCAAACAAAGCCTATGAAACCCTAGCATTCACCCGAAACCGAAATCGATGAAACCAATCGGCGAAAAGCTTTTCTATAGCCTAATAAGAATGAATCGAGACTCAAATAAGAAGCAAAACAAGAATGAACATATGGTTTGATAAGAAAACCCAAAACTAGGGTTTAAGAATAAAACTCACAAAGAGGAGAAAACTCTTACCAATCCATGGCTCAAATCGAAGCTGTGAATACTATGACCAACTTCCGTGTTGAAGCCATCACCGAAATCCAAGCCCAAATATATGATATAGGGCAAAGATTGCAAGAAACCAAGTAGAAGAGAAATAGGCTGAGCTTGGAGACGAAATGAGAGAAATGAAGCATTTTAGGTTAACATTTACTTATATAGGCAATCTGTGAAAATTGCTGAGTTGTACCTCGGGTACTCGGTGGTCGAGTACTCGGTATGAACAGTTATCGAGTATTCGGTTACCCCGAACCAACAATTGAAAGAAAAGGCTCCACGACCCCCAAGATGACAACAGAAAACACCGAAACAATCCGGGACACATCCAAACATTCCTAAACACATAGGAAGACTCTCATACTTCCTCAACAACCCACACACAAGTGAAATACCGAGAATACCCCTCACTCCCAAAAGTTCCAAAAATAAAAATTAATGCATAATCACATATGTGTTACACCGAAATGACTACGATAAACTAAGTAACACGTTCGAGCACGAAACATGATCGCCGAATCATCAATGAGAAAACGTTACGACGAACCCACGTAGTCGCCAATGAACAATAAACCAAAAAGGCGGAAAATAAAATATCACGAAGTCATCCCGCTAAGTTCAAAACTCAAATGCGAAAAATTTACATGTACCAAGAATACACAAGACGTTATGAATAAGTGACGTCACAAAACGTTAACTCTTGGAAAAGAATTTCAAAATGGATAAAGGAAAACGCAGGGGGTTACATAAAGTCTTAGGTTTACACAGTCCATGCCTAGAGAAGATTATTGTTAGCGTGCTATCTAATTTCATGTTTTAGGAATAGTTATAGTATAGATGCATACATCAATCATACTAATCAAAGATGGATTGTAGCGAATACGGACCGATTGCATCCTTTTAGGGACTAGGTAACTGCTTGTAGCGTTACTAGTTTGATTCATATGAGATGTATTGCCTTCTTGCAATAATATAACTAAAGAACTATGTTATAAGGCTACTGGTAGAGTTGGAATTCAACCATTTCTACTCAATTATATTATATACTACTCGCGTACTTACGACTTAGAGGTTAAAACTAGATTGTGTTAATTCCTTATTTGTAACACTAATATTTTCACACGTCTGGAACCGATCACAAGTTTTTGGCGCCATTCTCGGGGATCAAATTGATATTTCATATTATTATATTGAAGTTCTTTGAATTATTGTTTCAATTTTATTTTTAATTTTTAATTCTTCGCCTTTCTTTTACAGGAACTGCTTCTGCCGAAACTGAAAATTTTCTAGAAAACTCACAGACTCCAGTTCCTGATCGATCGACTTGTTCAGCGATCGTTTGGTAAATTTTACGATCATTCGCAATATTCTATGATCGATCGGTAATCACCCCGATAGTTCGGTTTACTCTGTGATCGATCAAATTACTTATGTTCGTACGAAAATAGCTAAAAACAGGACATATACATTGAATCATATCTCAACAGTATAAGAAAAAAATAAAAATGTAATCTTTTATAATAGGAAAAAACTATTTACAGATTTACATACCTATATATCTTATTATCATAATAGAATCAAATCAAAATCTAATCTTTTCCTAAAAATAAAAATATACAGATTTGCATAACATATATATATATATATATATCTAATTACTATATATATATAAATATTTATATATATTTATATACTAAATAGATAAATATTTATTTTTAATTAAATAAAAATAATAAGAAAATAAATAAATGATATAAATTTATTTATTTAAATGTATATTATTGTTGCATTATTCATTTATTGCAAGCCATTGTTTTATTTAAATATTATTTATTATTTATGCTTGGTCGTCGTTCAATTAATTGTTCCCATAAGGCATTTGACCATGAAATTGACCGAACGTACCGAATAAATAGAAGGAAGTTTTTAAAAAATAATGTAAACAATATAAATAATATAAATTGACGTGATAACGTATCAGAGATCGATCGGTAAACATCACCGATTGTTCGGTAAGTTCTTTGGTCGATCGGAAAATAATTTGATGGTTCGGTCTGATTGATGATCGATCGGAAACGCTTCTGTTCATGTAAATATATATGTATATATAGAAAGCATACAATTTATTCACAACATTTACATAGTAAAAAACAAATTTGCAGTTTTCGTGCATACTGTTAGAAAGTCCAATTTTAGTAAAAGAGGACAGGTTTTTGAGTGGAAAATCGATAATAAACAAGACTCACTGTAAAACAGTGAGCCTAGACATATTTAGGCCCAAACACGTCGTTTAGGATCTGAAAACCACGATTTTATGACTGTGAGGAATAATCAGATAATAATCCAATAGGAGAGAACCCACCAATAGGAGACAGGACTGATCATAATAATGCATACAATTCGGCGAATGTTCTATATTATAATTCAAACAATCCGGATTGGAGAAATCATCCAAATTTCCAATACCAACAATCAGATATAGGTAATTCATACCAAAGCTTTAATGAGGATCCACGATATTTTGATCACGGACTAGGTTATCAATCGTATAGTCAAGATTATTATACTCAAACATCTAATCAATTCCAATTTGAATAGTCAAATGTATATTCGTGTCCGGAACTATTGCCTTTTGAAGATGAATTCGTAGCAACTTTGAGAAGCATCAGTTCAACCACCTGTCTGGAGTTATTGTCTTCTGATGACAAAATCTTAGCATCTTTAAGCAAAATCGAAGTAACCCCTCAAAATTGTGATGAAATCACATACAATAGAGACACTTCAAACTTTCCGAACACTGAAAATGTTGAACCAAGTTTCAATATAAGTCAACAACCATTCAGTACTCAAGATTTTCAGTATAATAATAGCCAATTGTTCCAACCCTCCAACCAAAATCCACTCCAGTTTCAAAATCAAAATCTGCTGCCTAGACCAACTGGTGCGGTGAATGAAATGATGAGTACCTTGAGAGAGTTTATTGAAATTATCCAATGAAATTCTCAAGCCTTATCTAACTTAGAAACCTAAATGAGGCAACTAGTATGTGCAAACTATTCCTTTACTACAATAGCCAAAAGAGACCCCATATGAACCTGAAGCGATATGTACTTAATGTCTCGAGTTGTGTCTTGAAGATAAACAAGAAGGTGATGAGCATTATGTAATTGATGCGATTGATAAGGTGATAAAAGACTCATTACCTTATTCATTGCTAGAAGAGTCATTGGACATATGTGCTAAACATGGGATAAATGTAGAGCATGATAAATGAGATAAAGTATATGATGATTATTATTTGCTTGATGTCATGCTCATAGCTAAATATCCACAATGGACACCAAATAATGATTTACTTCCCAAACTTAGACCAAAAATTTGTGGATGTGTAGCGGAGAGAAAAGGTATTGGATAATACAATTAGACGAGGTCTTGCCAAAAACAGTAAAGATTAAAGCCGATAATCCGGAAATGTATATTAATTAGATTTTCTATTCTTTTTGCATGTGTTATGATTTCTTTTATTTTAAGGATTGTTTTTAGGATTAGTTTATAGTTTTTGAAATTGTAGAAGTTTATATAGATTTTTCAGTCTTTTAAATTCTAAATGAAGATTCGTTTATTAGGAAAATTTACACCCCTGTGATGAAATCCTATGCAGGCATAATGTAACACCCCGTGTTATTTTCCTTTTTCCTGAAATTATTTCTGATTTAATTTGGGTTATGACATCACTTGTTCATGACGTCTTGGTCATTCTTGGTATTTCGCGTGTAAATTTTTCGTGTTTAGTTTTAAAGTCGACTGAACGACATTACAGTTTCTCTTTGATAAATTCGAGAATTCTTGTTATTGATTAGGAATTTTTGTTTCGACGGAGCAACGAGACGTTTAGTTTATTCAACGTATAGGGTTCCGACGATTTGGGTTTCTATCCCGGTGTATTATTTCGGAGTATGTTAGTTATTTGGCGTCCCGTGGACTTACGGGGTCACGCGATATTATTTGGAGGCTCCCGGTATTTATTGGGATTTATTGTATATATATATATATTTAATTGTAATTATATATATATATTGTTTTGGGTAATTTTGTAATTTCAGATAATAGGAGGGTCATTTCTGCAATTAGGTTATACATGTATAAACATATCTATTGAATGAACCGACAGTCTCCATCTCCTTCACGAGTCTCAGCCTCCATTTTCTCCTTCTCTCCAGCAAGCCAACCACCCTCATCATCATCTCCGGCGGTTGAGAGAGAGAGAGAGAGAGGAAGAATTCGGCATGGAGGACTACGCAGAGGCGCGACCTGTGGGAGCTGAATTTCACCGCGATAGCTACAGTGAGTGGAGGCGACGGCGAGGGTTGGAGCGACCTGGGAGGAGGTCGTCGGCGAAGCAGGTGGTGGCTGCCGGAGCTACTCGCGGTGGAGCGGCAGTAGTTCGCGCGACAGAACAGGTTCGGCCGAACTTCGGCCGATGATTTGGTCGACTTCCCAATGTCGGATTACCGCGATGTTTGGAGGGTAGCTTCTCCTCGGTGCTAGGTACGTTATACTAAAATTTTGTAATTTTGCATTGAGCGGTTTGTCGAGAAATCATATTTATAGGTTAGCAGTTTCGTTTGGGTTATTTTAGATTTACCCAAATTGATTAACCTATTGCTAATGGACTTCGTATATATCTTATAGGATATCGAGGTGGGCATTTCGGTATATTCAAAATATTATTTGGGAAACTTTGGTCGACGGGCTCCATATACGGGCGTCGATACTATTCACGGTGGGCCGTTTCAGGCTGTTCTGTAAGCGTAAATTAAGATGGGAAATTTTATTCTCACTTCCGTATCATTGACGTGGTTTGGGTGTGCAAACCCGTATTTATTTTAATTTAGATATATTAAATTATGAATTTAAATATCTATAATTGAGTTATAATCGAGGCAGGACTTAGAGATTAATTTGATAAATAAATTAATTATTTTCCTTCGAAATTAAATAAATTCCTATTTGAATTGAAAAATAATAGGTGGCTTAGTTCCCTTTTTAATGTGTTAGGGAATATGTAAACGGGAGAGACGTGAAAACTTAGACGTTATGCTAGGTTCCTCTAATGATATGTGGATTATTTGCTTTAAGAGAATTAAAAGCATGTTTGAATGAATGAACTTGTATACTTGTGAATTAAACTATAAGATGACGAATTGCAAGCATGATTATGTGATATAATTGCTTGTCGTGGTTTATTGCTTTATTGTTTTAAAAGCATGTGAAAGAGATTATGAGATTCATGTGGTAGCATGTGGATATTTTCATAAATATGATGCATTACATATTTATGTTGAGACATGATTATTATTGAGGCCCAGGATGCATATAGAGAACATTGTGTGGTGTCAAATCATGGTGTTGGTATATGCGGGTTGTGAAATCATGTGGCGTGTCTTTGTGTCAAATGGTCACAACAACTGGCCAGGGGGTGTTCCCAACCTACGGAATAATGAGCCGGGAATGGGGTATATAGTGAGTCGTCTCATTCTCAAAGTCGCGGATCATCTCGTGCATCCGTTATTCGGATCTTTTATTACGGGTTATCTCGTGCATTCGTTATACGAATCTTTTGTCACGGGTCGTCTCGTGCAAACCGTCTTCCTTGTTGAAAGTGAAAGATAAAATTCACTTGGGAAGAATCGGTGCGGTACTCTTGTTCTCATAGTATGAGTGAGTGCGTATTCGTTAACCTGTATTTGGCGCCGTGTCCATCATGTGTGGGCGGTTTAGTGTCAGATGAGTATATATCCGTTAACCTGTGATTGGGCAAAGGGTGGTGTTGAGTCACATTGTATTTGCGTAGTATTTATGTGATTTCATTTGACTCGTAAATGTGATATTATTACATGTGGATTATTGGCGCAGGTTATTATATGTTATTATTGCCTGTGGATTTTGGAGCATGTTAAGTATGAATATTGCAAATAAATTCATATCTTTATAAAATGCTCAACTGATAGTGATTAATGTGAAAGAAAATTATTACATGGGGTAATTAATAAAGTATAATGAAATATATATTTTTATACTTGTGATTATATACTTTTGTACCCTTGGGGGAGGTTAAGTATATAGGCATAGTGACCTCTGTGGATAGTTGAGGTTAGTGATGGACTATAGAGTCGATGTTGAGTTAATTGTGTAGTATCAACGGTGAGTTGAGGCCTTGAGAAGACGGGTAATAGTCTTATGATTTTGGTTGGGTGCATATTACTGACCCTTGATGTCTCAATCCCACTTAGAGGGATATATCATTTATCATACTTTTGAGGTTTTGAGTGCGGTTAGACGAGGTTGTGATTGAACCTGTCTGGTTGAGTGACAATGGTCTCTTGATTCTGTTAGTAATCTAGAGAGTTAGAATCGAATGTGAAATTGAGGTTATGATGAATTAGAAGAGGTATTGATTGAACTAGTTAGTTCCATGGTATCGGCCACTAGTTTTCCATTTTCATGATATAAGGGGTCTAAGTGATTTCATTAAGTACTCGAGGTACTGTAGCTTGACAGTCTTGATACAAGGGGTCTAAGTGATTTCATTAAGTACTCGAGGTACTGTAGCTTGACAGTTTTGTTTCTAGTGATTATTTCATTCTCCTAAGTATTCCTTGTACGGTGTTTTGTACACTAGTATGTGATCGTTGACTTCTATGCTATTCCTAAAGTCGTCGGTTACGGCGTGGTGTCAAACCTCTTCCTCGTGCTGTCATTTGATTTTGTGGGGTTGGAAACGGATGGTTGTGTTCTGTGAGTCCAACGTATTGTTCTTCCTTCATTATCCTCTTGGACGTTACAGGAATCCTTGGCGTAGTAGTCACTTTTATCTAGCTGTCTGTCGGAAACAGAGTTTTTCAAGTTTTGAAAACAAACTCATTGTATTTCAAAGGAAACACCTATTTTTGCCTACCCCAGTAGCCAGGACAGGCGAACTACGGAGACCGGGGGCAAGACGGTCATTTTCACTGTGTGGATTTTTAAAGAAAACCTATTCTATAGAAATTTTGAGGTTACAAGACTTCTTTCTCAAAATTCTTGACCTGTAGAGTTTTGAAAAGTGGTTTCTTGTTTCACCTTTTCTTCGGATCATTTTTAAGTCTCTGATTTGAGGCATATTGTTCAGTGCACACATATTGTAACAATTCATCTTATTTTCCTTTTTCCTGAAATTATTTCTGATTTAATCTCAGTTATGACGTCACTTATTCTTGACGCATTGTTGTCCTTGGTATTTCGCGTGTAAATTTTTTGCGTTTAGTTTTAAAGTCGACTGGGTGACATTACGGTTTCTCTTTGACGACTATACGAATTCTTGTTACCGACTACGCAGTTTCGTTTCAACATTTTGCGTTAGTACTTCGACTCGATTTAAACAATATATTTCCTTTAATTCTTTAAGAAAAATATTCAATTAATCTTAACATGCCTTTAAAACAATTAAAGCAAATAGTCCACGTCCCTCATGTTCACATATCCCCTAACACAGTAAAAAGGGAACTAATATAGAGTTCTAAATTCACGTCTAGCTTTTACAAAATTTTACTAAGCCACCTATTCTTATTCAATTCAAATAGGAATTTATTTAGTTTCATAGGAATATAATTTAATTAATTTATCGAATTAATTCCTAAGTTATACTTCGATTGTAACCCAATTTTAGATATTTAAATCCACAATTTAATATATCTAAATTAAAAATAAATAATGGTTTACACACCCAAACCACATCAACGATACGGAAGTGAGAATAAAATTTATCACCTAAATGTATGCTTACAGAACAGCTCGAAAACCGCCCACTATGAGCAGTAACGGCGCCCGAATATGGAGCCCGCCGACAAAAGTAACCCGAATAATATTTTGAATATATCGAAACATCTGCCTCGACAACTTATACAATATATATGAAGCCCATTAGCAATAGGTTAATCAATTTGGGTAAATCTAAAATAACCCAAACAAACATTATAACCTATAAACGCGATTTCCTGACAAATCACTCAATAGAAAATGACAAAATTTAAGTATGATGAACACTAAGTCAAGACGAAGCTATTCACCAAAAATCGGCCGAAACCGACAACGGGAAGTCGCCGAAATTGCCGGGCGAAGTTCTGACCGAACGTCCCTATCGTGCGACTCCAGCTCTACCACGACCACACACTGCTGCGCCACCACCATAGCTCCTCCACCTGGTTCGCCCGCGCCGCAGCGCCCCAGCCGGCAACTCCTCCAGGTCGCGCTTCTAGCCGTGACCCCTGCACTCTCTTAGCTCGATTCTCTCTCTCTCTCCAGCCAGATGATGATGATGAAGGTGTAAGGCTTAGCTGTTGTTGGCGCAGAGAGAGGAGAAGAAGAGAGAAAATATGTAGCATTCGTTCGTGCAGAGAAGCAGAGAAAGGGTCTGTAGTTGCGTGTCTTGATTTCACTAACTCCCAAATTCGTGTATATACATATACATATACCTCAGATATCTATACATCACATACACTTAATTGAATTTTGGGCAACCTATATCCAATGGGTCATGTGACCTTATAATGTGGCCAAATGAAATAATTGTGACAAGGGTTCACAAATTTCAATACAAGCCCAAATAATTACTCCGGGTTACAAAAACCCAACAACCGGAACACCGAGGAAATAAAATAATACGCGTCACGCCGGATCCATAAAAGTACTAATACCGTAACCGAAATAATCGAATCGAAACTTTAATGTCATACGACAGAACGTGTCACAATCTAGTCGAAGCACTAATGCTAAATGTCGAAACAAAGCCACGTAGTCGGTAACAATAATTCGCGTAGTCGTCAAGGAGAAACCGTAATGTCGTCCAGTCAACTTTAAAACTAAACGCGAAAAATTTACACGCGAAATACCAAGGATAAACAATGCGTCAAGAACAAGTGACGTCATTACCGAAATTAAATCAGAAATAATTTCAGGAAAAAGGAAAATAACACGGGGTGTTACAGTACCTTATAGACTCATGTTGTGTACTTATATATTTATGTATATATATATTCCCGATATGTTTACTTATTTACGGTAGTATATGGGTACGTGCCTTGTGTTTTCGTAGCTGGGATTTATTGGGCTATATATATATATATATATATATCTTTCTAGATAGTTTAGCAATACCTAAACAGTCAGAGGATGTAGTAGTTAGGATATCATTTTTCCACTGAGCTTATTTGCTCACAGGGGTATTTCATCGCCCCCTGGTATTCTCACACCAGGTTCTAGGAAATGTTGCGGCTACGGGTAGTATGCAGTGCAACGACAGTTCCCTTTTGTTTTTCCTTGTTACAGGTTTTGGAGTTGCGCATAGTGACGCGGTTACGGATGCAACGTGACTAGTCTGGGGATGATAGTTATTTGCTGTCAATTTCTTTACCCATTTTGTATGGGATTGTCATACATTTCTTTTGGGAGCCACTATGTTCGCATATCCCTATTGGTATATCCTTTATTTTCCTGTATTTATTAGTTCAGGATGTTATTGTATCTATTCTGCACTGTCATGTGCTTTTCTGTATTCTAATTCGAGCATTTGTGGCTCTCTTGATTATAGAGGGTTGTGTAGGGATAGCGGTGCTTCTTTTCACTACCTCGGCCCTAGTAGGATTGATGAATGTTGGGCCTGTGAGCCATAGTTATTATCGAACTGTTATTGGCAGGTTATTCTGTTGTGGTTGGGTGTCCGGATGTTCCATTTACAAACGGAACTCTGTCGGATTACCGTTAGATTCCGCTGCTTTGTTCTATCATTTTATTTGGTATTAAATATACTATTTTTATCATTATTCCATATGTTTTCATGGTTAATGATATCTTAGTTGGTCGTTCGTATTAAGGATCACATCCTGGATTACTTGGATGTCCCGGTTCGGGTGTCTTAGGAATTCAGGGGCGTGTGAGTTGGTATCAAAGGATACTATTGAGTTTCTAGTATTCAGTTAGGCATGGAGTATATTTGTCATTGTTATTCCATGTAGTTTCTTGTTATTGTTTACTCTAGTGGTCATTTGGGGGGGTACGTTTTCAAAAATATTTTAGTATCTATATATACTAATTTTATATATACATATATATGTATAATTTTTATATATCTATTTTACTTAATTTAAATTATCTATATAAATATAAAATAATAAAAAAAAAGTTTTTAATTTTCACACTTCTATACATATATTTATCTATACTAACTTCTTATATATTTACCTATGTATACTTTTACTATATATATATTTTACTTATTTCAATTATTTTTATTTAGAAAAAAATAATTTTTAGTAATTTTAATACTTATACAAATATATATATATATACACTAACTTATTTTATATACACTTATATGTATACTTTTACTATATATATATATTTAGTTTAATTAATTGAGGATACGAATAGATAAAAATATGAAATTAAAAGAAAATTTGAAAAGTTTGGTACAGGAACTACCGAGTACTCAGTAGAATCCCCACCGAGTACTTAGTGGAACCTAGGAAATATTTTATGACTTATTCTTATATATATTAAAAAACAAAATTTAATTATTTTGTATTTTCTTTTGAAAATAGGATTTTGACTACAGTAAATTAGTATTTTTTATATATTTTAAGTAATTTTTAATTTAAGAAATGAGAGTTTTGAAAAGTTTCCATAAATATGGATTCCTTTTTAACCTTTGAAAATTATGCGTTAAAGCTTGTTACCTTTTTAATAATTTCCAATTGCATACTTTCTATTCCAGATTTTATGCCATAACTCAATCATTCCTCTCCTATAAGGGACTTTGATTTAGGTCTATAAAAATAGGGTCTCCTCTATTCATTCTTTCACAACTCATTCAATATTTTTAGAAAAGTAGAGTAGTAGGAAGTTTTATTTCACATCCGAGTCTTAAGAGTTAGTAAGACACAATTGCTATTAGAAGTTCAAATGCGAAAGAGATTAGGGCAACAACTCCAAAGGATAATTCTTTTGCGGATTATTTCCTAACATAGTACGTGACTTCTACCACAATATGAAGTGCAATGGACTTGAGAATCCACCCACTAGACTTTATATTAATAATATAGAGCTCAATCCTGAGTTTTGGTATCTTGATGTGATTTTGGTTAAGCAAACATGCCCAATAAATCAAGAAGGAAAACAATATCGCGTCATAGGTCATGCTCTTTATGATTTCAAAATGGGTTTTCGGGTCTATAAACCGGAATTGATTTATGATAATATGGTGGAGTGTTGGTATGAAATTGAGCACAATAGGGAGCCCATTGAGAACAAAATGACTCACACTTGCTATTTCCATATCTCATCATTGCTTTAATTGAGGACCAATTAGGTGAGAAATTTATTTTAAGTTATATGAAAAAGTGGTGGGCAAATGGAATGCCCATTTAGAGCTCGGAGATTTCACCGTATGTGACTAAAAAGAGGAATAGAGTGAATCCGTAGTATAGGGAATGGATTAGAAAATGGATTAGTCTATAGAATTTTCTCTCTTTCTAAGTTTAGTTATTTTTATTTTCTTTTCACCAAAACCTTTCCGGATTGGTTCTATCCATGTTTTGCATTTATTTTATTTTATTTTTCTAGAATTTTGATTCATAGGATTGTAGGCCCTTAAGGCCAAATCATTGTTTGTCTTACTGTAATGCCTCACATTTTCCTTTCTCTTTTCTGGAATTCTTTTCCAAATGTTAATGTTTTGTGACGTCACTTATTCATGACGTCTTGTATATTCTCGGTACGTGTAAATTTTTCGCGTTTAAGTTTCGGACTTAGCGAGATGACGTCGTGGACTTTCGTTTCTGGCTTCGGGATTTATTATTCATTGATGACTACGTGGGTTCGTGCAATGTTCTTGTTGGAGCTTCAACAATCGTGATGCATTCCCGAAAGTATTACCCTAGTTTATTTAAGACATTCGGTGTAGTATTTATGTGAATTGTTTGCTAAATTTTCATTTTGTAAATAATGGGAATAGTTAGAAACGATTTCGGGAAAGAAATAACCGAGGGGTAAATGAGTATTTTCATATTTAGAGCACTTAGTGAAAAATGTAGAGATTTGGCTAAGTGTTGGGTAATGAATGGCATAGTGGTTGCTACCCTTTCGTGGTGGTATGCGTCACTCTCGAATCTTTGGGCAAAATGTGTATCATGAGGTGTGTGAGTCACATTGAATTTGAGTTGCTACATATGGATCATGAAATTATCTTATGTGTTTTGAGGAGCATGTTTAATGTGAATTTTGCGATATATAATTCATATGTTATTTAAATGTTCAAGTGAAATGGAAGGATGTGAAAATATGTTTTGCATGCCTTGTTTAAAGTATAATGTTAAATAAATGTTTATACTAGTTGTTTTGTGCTGATATACCTTAGGGGGGTGATATGAGTTGGTTTAAAGATTTTCTTGTGAAAAGTAAAGTCAGTTGTGGCAATTGAAGTTTAGATGAGTTAAAGCCTTGAAAAGGTGGGTTATGGTTTTGAGGTATAGTTAACGTTGGTGTAGCAACGTGGCATAAATCATGATATTGATGTTTTGGTTGTGATAGATAAGGTTATGAATCAACCGAGTCAATTGTGTATTGATGGTCAATGGATTTTGTTAGAAACCTAAGTGATGTGGTTTTGAATGTGAAATTGAGGTTTGAAGGAATCGGAAGAGGTTCCTGATTTAAAACTAGTTGGTTCCGTGCCAATGGCCACTAGGTTCCCTCTAGCGATCTTAAGGAGTGGAATGTCATCGGAGTTGTGGTCATTCTCGGTTAAGTCATTATAAGGTTTGTGAGTTTGAATGTGGAGCGAAGTGTGGTTAGGTTAGAGTTAGTGCCTTGTGTATAGTCACTTGCCCTTTCCTTCGAGTTGCTTTTTAACTTCGGTTCTTCGTTCATTTGCTCCATTTGAGTGTGTACAAATACACTTTGGTTTTTCCGTTGGTTTCGGTTGTTTTCCGAACACAGATTTTAAGTGAAAAACCCATTTTCGCCTACCCCCGTGATGCCGACAAAAACTTAGAGTTTTGAAATGGTTTTAAAGTCATGAAATAAAAGATTTTGGCCTTTGGAAGTCGGTGGTGTCCAAAACAAAGATCGGGGCCAAGACAATTAGTTTTACGGATTTTCAAGAAAGTGTTTTCGATAAAAATAAACCGAGATTAAATGATATTTTTCTCATTTCTAAAGTTCCTAAATGATTTAAGGCCTTTTTCCCATGTTTCATAAGTGTTTAAAGTGCTTTCTAGTCATTTTTGCAATTTTGTAGGCATGTGTAATTGACTAAGTCATTCCTATTGTCGACTGGGGCTTCAAAATACCATTTCCGCAAGTTTTTGGGAAGTTTCGACTTGGTGTTGTTGACTGGACCTTTGGTGTAGTTGACCAAAGCCTCCTGTGTAGTCAACTACAACTTCCCGTGTAGTTGACTATAACCTCCTGCGTAGTCGACTGGGTAATTCAGCCATGTTTCGACCATTTTTGAAACTTCATTTCTCTCATCTCGTAACTCGGATTGAGGTCTCGTTTGTTCCTATGGCTTGTGCTAAGTACAAATTTTGTATATAAAATTTAAAATAATTTATTTAAATTTTAAATGACTGTTTTACCCTTGGTGAAAGAGGGATACATCAGCTTTCCGTTTTTATCGGCGTTGTCCAATATCGGTTTAAAAAATGCATATATCTCGCCTCGTGGCTTTGATTGAGTTCCCGTTTTTTTCTAGGGCCTGACTTATGTCCAAATATTCGATATAAAATTTAAAATCATTTATTCTCATTTGAAATGACTGTTTTACCCTTGTGAAAGAGGGGTACTTTAACTTTCTGTTTGGGTCGGCGTTGTCCGATGCCATTTTCAAAAATTCATATCTCTCGCGTCAGGGCTTTGAATTCGGTTCTGTTTGTTTCTATGGTTTAAACTATGTCCAAATAGGTGGGTTAACCTTTAAAAGTACATTTTTTCTTTGAAATGTCCATTTTACCCTTGGGAAAACATGTGACCTTTGAGTGGTTGCTGTGATTGGTTATTCAATCCATTTCACTTCCTTTTGTTCTTAGGCAACCTTTATGACTTCCCTTAGGTTGATTTGATTATTTTACCCCTTTGTTGGGTTTATGGATGTCGGTAGTGACATGTGAGGTAATTAATAGTATGAGTCGGTAGTGACATGTGAGGTAATTAATAGTATGGGTTTACAGATACTAATTTGAGATTTTGGAGCTCGGTATACTTGTGGCCTAGGAAGTGTGAGTGTTATCCTTCTTGGAGTTTTCTGAATAGGAGTGTTTCTCCTCTGATTTGGTGATAGTGTTGTGGTGGTAGTCTTGTGTTTATTGTCCGTGTGGGACTGACGGGTACGAGTCGTAGTGATCTATGAGGGGGTATGTACTACGTATCTTATATTGGTTGTATATCTCTCTCTATATATATACATGCATATATATATATATATAGGTGTGAGTTATTACATGTTGTTGTGATATAATTTCTGTCACGCCCCAAATTCCTAGGACTCCGAAACCCGAGCCTAAGAGTTAAGGGAGTGATTGCGGAAGTAAAAAGAAACGAAAACCAAGAGACATTCAGTCATCAAACACCCACAAAGGGTTACAATGGATGCTCAGATATCAAGCTGTAACGTCCCTAGCTCTGATATCATGCTGTCACGCCCCTAAAGGGTGACGCAAGCCAAACGACTACTAGAGTCAACAACAACAAAGAGACACATGGAATAACAATAAAAATATACTCCATGTCAAGTAGAATGCTAGAAACTTATTAGCATCCTCCAATACCAACTGACACGCTCCTAAATTCCTAAGACTCCCGAACAGGGACATCCGAGGAATCCAGGATGTGATCCTTAATACAAATGACCAACTAAGACATCATTAACCAAGAAAACATATGGGTTAATGGTAGAAATGGTATATTTAATACCCAAATGGATAATAAACAAAGCAGCGGAATCTAACGAAAATCCGGCAGAGTTCCGTTTGTAAATGGAACATCCGGACAACCAAACACAACACAATAACCTGCCCAAAGCAATTCAATAATCACAATGGCTTCCAAGCCCCACATTCATCAATCTACTAGGGCCGAGGTAGTGGAAAGAAACCAAAACCCCTCCAAACCCTCTAATATCAACAGAGCCACAATTGCTCGAATAAAAATACAGAAAAGCACCTAGCTGTGCGGAATAGATACAATACATCCTGAAAGAATAAAGACTGGAAAACAAAAGATACATCAACAGGGATATGCCAACAGACTGGCTCCCAAAGGAAAATACATAACAATCCCATAACAATGGGTAGAGAAACTGAAAGCGGATACCTATCGTCCCCAAACCCAGTCGTGCTGCAACCGTAACCGCATCACCCAACGCAACTCCAAAACCTGTAACAAGGAAACAAAAGAAAGCTGCCGTTGCACTGCATCCTGCTCATAGCCGTATATTTCCTGCAACCTGGCGTGGAATACCAGGGGGCGAATGAAATTCCCCTGTGAGCAAATAAGCTCAGTGGGAAAAGATACTCTAACTACCACATCCTCTGGCAGTTTAGGTAAAGCTAAACCGTCTAATAAGATATAAATATAGCCCAACTAGTCCCATCCACGTAAACCCAAGTCAACACGCTCATATACTATCGTAAACGAGTATACATAAGTATATAGGGAATATATATATATATATAAATACACAACATGAGTCTCTAAAACTCGTACTCCAAGTACCCAACACCAGTAGTCTACACTACTCTCACCAACGTACACTAGGTACACGATACTAAGGTCCAGTCTAACAAATCACCAATTACTCACAACACAATTCAGAAGATCCAACCGAGGAGATCACACTCACCTCTAATATCCACAAGAAAACAAAATCCATCAATAGTACCAAGGAAGGCTCAAATCCTACACCCCGATAACACAGGAAGGAAAACACCCACGTCCTTGCGTACTAACACAATTGTCATCAATATATATATATATATATACACAATATATATATATAACAACCCTCATCCCATCCCTAGAGAAAATCTACCTCTCATGGACTAGGCCACCTCAATCATATCTCCACATAAACACCTCAATTGCTATCTCCAACAATGTCAAAAAATCACCAACGCTCTCACTAAGGAAAAGAAAAACCACGTAAGAGCCAAGAACCCAAGCAAGGGAAAAGAAGTCCCAATGCTACACCAACAGATAACCGAGACACAATGTCAAGGTTAAGAATACCCAAACAAGGAAAGAACACCACGAATGAACCAGAAAGGAACACCACTAGTGGACAAGGGAACCAAAAGCGAATGGCCGAGTATGAAAGTAAATAAAAGAGGAATCCCGAGGATTTCCATAGTTTTTAAGAAAAAGGTTTTTAAAACTCAAACCATTTCATTCGGCATCCATGCCCCTAACAAGTGAAAAACCCCAATCACCTAGATGGTGACATCAACAACCCAAAGAAAAGGAAATGCAACACTATAAGTGTGCACTGAACAACACCAAGCCTCCTAACCGAGACTTAGAACGATCCGAAGAAAAGGTGAAACAAGAAACCACCTTTCAAAATACTACAAGTCGAGATTTTGAGAAAGAAGTCTCAAAATCTCAGAATCTCGAGACAAGTGATAAAATAGTTTTCTTTTTATCAATCACACAGTAAAAATGACCGTCTTTCCCCCGGTCTCCGTCAGTCGCCATCACAGGCTTTTAAAAGTTGAAAATCATTTCAAAGAAGATCTCAAGATCATTTTATAAGTATTAAAACTGTTCGTTTATTCGGGGGGAGGCGAAAACGGGTTTTTCCTTTTAAATACAAAAGTTTACTTTCAAAACTTAGAAAACACCGTTTTCGAAATGACAGCCAAATAAGTGAAAACAACTCCACAGAATCAAATGACAACACCAGGAAAAGGTTCGGCACCACGCCGTAACCGACAACTCAAGAAATGACATGTAAGTCAAAGACTACGTACTGGCGTACAAAACACAGTACGAGGAATGCTTAGAGAAATTAACTAAGCACTAGAAACCACGCTACAGTACCCTAAGTACTTAATGGAACTCACCTCAATCATAACCTCTTCTCATCAATCAACATCTCACACAATCTCATCACCTGCCTTCTCTAAGGCCTCAATCCTTAATTGACACTAAAATTAATCTCGGACCTCAAATCTCTAACAAGGTCACATAGCCAGCCAAAATCACCAAACTACTAACCACAATCACAAGACTACTAACCAAAGTCACAAGACTGCTAACCACAATCACATGGCTACTAACCATAATCACAAGGCTACTAACCACAATTACAAAACTATTAACCACATTCCCTAAGGCATTACTCCACCTCAACTCAACCTCAATTCTACAATCCATCTCTAACTTCAACTAACCACAGAAGTCACCAGACCAATATACTTAACCTCCCCTACGGGCACAAAAGTATACAACACAAGTATAAGGATATACGCCTCGTTTATACTTTAATAATTACTGCTTTTAAATTCCCGTTTTCACATTTATCACTTCCAACTGAGCATTTTATAAAATGAATTCATTTTGCATATTCATAAATAATCATGCTCCAATATATATATATATATATATATACATATCAATAAATCACATGCTGATATGCAACGCACCGTACTCACAGACCGTCTGTGGTACACACACACAAAAACACACCCTACCAAAGGGTCCTGGATCATTCTCCACCATTCCCCTAAGTCTGCAGGCTCACTAGGGAATGTGGACTCATCGAACCGTCATTCCCAAGTGCTTTACTGCACTTTATCCGGGAATACGTCACCACGACATAGTCGAGCACACAGGGCCTTGGACGATATGTCCTCCCCCCATCATAAGTATCACGAGCTCCCACAGGACTCCTAAACACGTTTCTCAGCTTTTTAGTTCTGAAGGCGTGAGACCTCCTGGCCAGTTGTTTCGACGATCCAAACACAAACGCCTACTCGTGCACCACGTGAACAAAGGAAGTAGACCACACCAAATAAATCTCTCTGTAAATGGTGAAATCATGCAATACATGCACCAACACCCATGTCTCACAATACATGGTGTACACAAATAAATCATGTCCAACATAAATATATCATGCACTATATTTATGAAAATACCCACATGGTAATATCAATAAAATTCTCAAAATCTCTGTACATGCTTTTAAAAATATATTAAAGCATTTAGATCACATGTAAATAATTTCATATACCATTCATATTCTCCAAAAATATATTTTCTTTAATTCTTTAGAAAATATCTCATTTTCAATTAATATGCCTTTTTAAAATAATTTAACAATTATTTCACATATTCCAAAAGTAACCTAGCACATCGTCTAAGCTTTACGAATCCCTACTAACCCATTTAAATTCGTAAGGGGTTTCTAAGCCGTCCATTCTTATTTAATTTAAATAAGAATATTATTTAATCACGTAGAAATAATTTAATAATTTTTCTTAAATTAATTCCTTAGTCCCATTCTAATCCTAAACAATTTATAGATATTTAAACTAGCAATTTAATATATCTATAATAAATTAAATAAGGGTTTTGCACCCCTAAACTACTTCAATAATACGGAGTGAGAAATATAATTTCCCACCTAATTTATACGTTACCGAACAGTCCGAACAACACAGTACCGGCGCCCGAATATGAATCCCCCCGACCAAAATCGTCCAAAAACTATTTCGAATATATCGAAATGTCCGTCTTGACAACCTATACGATATATATGAAGCCCATTAATAATCGATTAATTAATTGGGTTAAATCTAAAATACCCCAAACGAAATCTATAACCTATAAATGCGATTTCCGGGCAAACCATTTATCCTAAAATCACGAAATTAATATATATCGAATACCATGTATATACGGAACTACTCACCGAAAATCGGCTCAAACCGATCACCGGAAGGTCGCCGAAAAATTGGCCAAAGTCCAGCCGGGTTCGCCCCTGTCCACGCGTCCACGCGCGAACCAGTGCGCCTCCCGTTCCGGCGACTCACACCGCTCGTGTCGTCGCCTCCCGCCACCAGCACCGCCGCCGTCCACAGCCATCGCTGCCGTCTGCCCTAGCTCCAGCCGCTGCTGCCAATCGCCGCAAGCCAGCGACCACCACTCCTCAGCCAGTCGCGCAGCTCCTTCTCTCCCCGGCGACTCTCACTCTCCACAGATCCTCTCTCTCTCTCTCTCTCTCTCTCTGTAAGACGATAATGGAGGAGGAAGAATGAAGTTGTGTCAGGTGAAGATGAATGAAGGCAGAGTGTAGCAGGTCTGTTGTAGGTGAGGAGAAAGGTAGCGTACACGCATATACATATATATGCCATATTTGCAGAACAATCCCTCAACTTATCCATAATTGCGAAATGACCCCACTTCAATATATATATAATTAAATATATATATATATATACAGTAAACCCAAATAATTATCGGGAACGCCCAAACATAATTTCGTAAGCCCGAACTAATAACGGAACGCCAATTAAATATACCGGGTTAGGAATCCAAATGTCGGAACACTTAAACAAGCCCGATTAATTACAACGTGTCGTCGTCCAGTCAAGACACTAATCATTAAATGTCGAACGATACCGCGTAGTCGAGAATAAGAATTCGCGTAGTGTCGTCCAGTCGACTTTAAAACTAAACGCGTAAAATTTACAGGTACCAAATACCAAGAATAACCAATACGTCATAACAAGTGACGTCATTATTGAAATTAAATTAAAATTAATTTCAGGAAAAAGGAATATAACACGGGGTGTTACAGTTTCACTATGTGTCAGTTGCCCTATTTGTTGATGCACGATAGGGGATAAGGGGGATGTATTTCTGGGGTCTCGTATTGGCGTGAGTGCCATGTGGGACATTTGACCGACCTAGGGTATATGCATGTACACTGGTTGGTTTTCACTCGACTTGAACGGTCGTAGGATGTGATAGTTACGATTCTTTTCTCCTACGGGGCTTCAATGAGCTCACCCCAGCGTTCGATTGCCTGGCGTCCCAAACGCTAGTTTATAGGAAAGGTTTCGGCTACGGAAAACTTGGAGTGAAGGATGGCTTGTGGCACATATGCTGTTGTGGGAATTGGGACGTTCGTACGTTGAGTTGTTCATTTTCTTTTCCTTTACTTGTCCCCTGTGTTGGAATTGTTGTTGTATTTTCATGGGAGCCAGTCTGTTGGCATATCCCTTCATTCTATTGGCATCGTTGTATAAATGTGTTCTTTTGGCACCTCAATGTGCCTTATATATCATTTGGTTAGCTTTCGCTTTGTTTGTATATGGAATTATGATTATTAATAATATTCCATTCGGTTTATGGTATTGATATTCTTAGAATTAGTCGCGCATTTCATGGATCAGGACCTGGATTCCTTGGATGTCCCAGTTTGGGAGTCTTTGGAAATTTGGGGCATGACACTTACAATAATAATAATAATAATAATAAATAAATAATTTTTTTTAAAAAACATATATATATATATATATGTATACAAATAATAAATATATATCTATACATATTTATTTTAACAGTTAACATACATATCTTTTTATATTTATTTTATTCTTCATATTTCTTTACACATAAATATTTTAATTTATTTTTACCTTTCATCTAAATAAGTTTCGGGGAGGATTTTTATTTAAAATATATATAGAATAATAATAACAATAAATAATAATAATAAATATTTATATATTAATAATTTATGTATAATTATATATATTTAGGCCATAACATTTATATATATTTATGTAAATTTATATATATATATAATATTTTTCTACACCTAGCTATATCATTTCTCTATTTTTCAACTCTCTTCTAACTAAGTTTAGGGGAGGCGAAATATTTTTTACACTATATCATATTTTATAAGTTTCAGGCCATCTTTTAAAGATATTTTTTAAAAAAACATTAATATATATATATATATAAATAATTTGACTAATTCAAAAAATAAATAAATAAAATAAAATAAGCCATCAATTATTTTTCTTTTCTTGCAATTTCAATTCATTGTAGGCCATTGGCCACACTATCTTTTACTTTCTATTATCAATAAAAATTTCATTCCTTTATATTTCTTGTCTCTATTCAAAAATTTCATTCCTTTATAGAAAATTATGCATTACTTACTGGTTTGCTACTGTTAAAAATGTGCAGAGTAGTGGGCGATCGATCGACCTATGGTGCAATCGATCGGCTGACTTAAAATATATATATATATATATATATATATATATATATATAAATATACAATATATATAGCTTTATATATATATAGTACATATATAACTAACTCCTAACATCCACAAAATAAAAAAATTAAATATATATATACATAATTATATGTAAAATAAATATTTACTATATTGTTTTAAATACTATATTTTTATCTATCTTTATTTAAGCATATTCTTGATTAAACTTGTGAATTAGTTAGGAAAATTAGAATAGTCTAGAAAGTAGATGTATGTGATATTTTCTGTTTATCTGAATAATAATTAAATTAGAAAGGTGAAAAGATGTGGTTCTCCATAGATGAGTGAACTAGTGAAATTGAAACTAAAAAAGAAAATCTTGACCTATAAGCATACGCACACAATCTCTATAGTTATATTTATGAACATATAAGGTATTATGTCCGGAAAAAAGGGTTAACTTCATTTATACCCCTAGAGGTTTGCTTTAACTTCAATCACACCCCTTCAGGTTTGAATATCTTATATTAAACCCCCTCAGGCTTGAGATTCTCATCTTTTACACCCCTGACCACTTTTGGGATTAAAATGCCCTTACCCAAACACCCACTATCCCTATTCCTAAAAATATATAAAATTTGAACATAATATATAAAATTCGAACAAAATATATAAAATTCGAAATATATATATAATTCAAAATATATATATATATATAATTCGAAATATATATAAAATTCGAAAATAATATATATAATTCAAAAATAATATATAAAATTCGTAAACAAAATATAAAATTTGAAAATATTTAATAAACAATTAGAAAAATATATATAAAATTGAAAAAATATATATATATAAAATTGTTTTAAAAAATATAAATGGTGAAGGTATAGAAGACGTGATAGAGAAAAGAAGTGTGAGGCTACAACACTTAAGTTCTAACCAATGATGTTAGGTGCACATATAAACCATGGAGGCTTTAATTCTTTGAAGGCAAATGATGCAGTTGTCCCTCAACTACTTTTATTTCAGTACAACACCAAACAAGCACATAAGATATATTGGCAATCTAAGTAGTCTAGATTGAACTTCTCAAGTGCCACCATCATGTGCTTCCCTATGATGCCCATGATGGCTTCGAAAAATAAAATATATATAAAATTGTTTTCGATGAACTAAAATTTCATATATATATTTTTGAATTTTATATATTATTTTTGAATTTTCTATATTTTTTTAATTTTATATATTGTTTTCGAATTTCATATATTATTTTTGAATTATATATATATATATTTTAATTTTATATATATTTTTCGAATTTTATATACATTTTTCAAATTTTATATATATTTTTCGAATTTTATATATTATTTTCAAATTTTGTATATTTTTTGAATTATATATATATTTTTTGAATTTTATATATTATTTTTGAATTTTATATACATATTTCGAATTTTATATATAATTTTTGAATTTTATATATATATTTAGGAATATGGATAGTGGGTGTTTGGGAATAGGGATGGTGGGTGTTTGTTAAGGGCATTTTAGTCCCAAAAGTGGTCCAGGGGTGTAAATAATGAGAATCTCAAACTTGAGGGGGTGTAATTGAAAATATTCAAACCTAAGGGGGTGTGATTGAAGTTAAAGCAAACCTCAGGGGGTTTAAATGAAGTTAACCCAATATATATATATATCATGAAACATAGAAAAGTAGTACGTAAACCTTCTCTGTAACACCCCATTTTATTTTCCCAATTTTCTGGAATTATCTCCGATTTATTTTCGGTTGTGACGTCACTTGTTCATGATGTCATGATTATTCTTGGTGTTTCATGTGTAAATTTTTCGCGTTTACGTTTACACTCGACTGGATGACGTTGTGATTTCTCCTCGATGATTTCGTGGAATTTCTTTGGCGGTTATATGACTTGACGTGATAGTATTATTTCCGATTTGGTGATACATTGACGTGAGTTCTGGATTCGACAACACGACTTTGCAATCGTCTCCTTGATGACTTCGTGGAGTTTCTTTGGTGATTACGCTACTTGAAGTGATGTTTTGTGTTTCGGACGTGGCAAGAGGTTTACATGGGTTTTAGTGCCGATTACGTGAATTCGTTTTGACGCTCGACGTTTAGTGGTTCGACTGGGTAGCGGTACGTTTTATTGATCGGCGTTAAAGGTTTCGACTCAGCTGTGCGAGTTCGGCATTTAGTGTGTTAGGGGTTCGACGTTTTGTTTTCCCTTTTAATGGGATTAGTATGTGCTTTATTTGATTGACGTGTTCTATGTTTGTAAGTGTGTGCCCCTATGTATTGTTTGATTTGTGTGCTTAGGGGTATTTGCGTTACTTTGTTTGTTTCTTTGTGTTTATATGTACGTGATACGTGTTAGTAGAGTTATTTGGGGTAGATGTTAGTGTTTACCTGTTCTTGGAGTTTCGATAGGATCGGGTTGATTATTGTTTTTGGATTTATTTGCGTGCCCTAGTTATTTGCAGTTATTTCAGGAGTCTCGGTGAGCTAGAGACTTATTCGGTGTTTTATTGGTTGGGTTGTATACCCCGGGTTATTTATATCCATTTATATTGTCTATCGGGCGTCCCGTGTATTGTTCGGGCTCACGTGATTTTATTTAGGTGTTCCCGATATATTTTCGGAATTTATTGGACATATATATATATTAGTGAAAATGATAATATATATATTATAAGGATATAAAGAGAGGAAAATAGAATGGTGGGTTATTGGGCCTAGCATTTGGGTGAACCCCCTCCCCTCCCCCACCCCCCCCCCCCCCCCCCCCCCCCCCCCATTGCATCTCACCACAACCACACGTGTAGGCCACATGAATCATGGTGTACTACATTTCAATTGGTGACAAAGTGTGACACCAAAAAAGAGAATTGGAATTATAATACATTTGAATACTTGAGTGAACCCCCCCCCCCCCCCCCCTCCCCCCATTGCATCTCACCACAACCACACGTATAGGCCACTTGAATCATGGTGTACTACATTTCAATAGGTGACAAAGTGTGACACAAAAAAAGAGAATTGGAATTATAATACATTTGAATACTTGAAATGATTCCCAGGTGGACCTTGCCTAATGTAATATATCACTTATTATCACACACATCTATACACATAACTTAATCATATATATATACACACATGTGAAATAATTGAGAAAAATTAGAAATAAGAGTAAGTCGGCAGAAGAGATAAGGTCACAAATTCTTCTTATTCTCCTCCCCCACGTGAACCAACAACTGCTTCTCATTCTTTCTCAGCGATACCAATTCCTCTATCATCATCTTCATCTTGATGCCAATCGTGGGAGAGAGAGAGAGAGGATGTCGATTAGGTGGTGTTTCACGACCTAGGGCTAAGGCTGAGGTCGTCGGCCTTGAGCAACGACGATGGTGACGTTAGTGGTTCTTGGTGGTCGCGTGGCATCTGGAGGTGATTCGTATAGTGGTGGCGTGAGGTGGTCGCGATTGTAGTTCCGACGTGATTTGGCGAGGGTTTCAGCCGAGACCTAGGCTTTGGTCGCCGATCTGTGGTCGCCTGATAGAGGAGGGCGACGACGGCATCGTGGTGTCGCTCGTGAGGATCGCGGCGCAGTTCGAGCTAGGTGGCGCTGGTGACTAGGTACGAGTTCGGCCAGACCGAGTTGGGTCGATTCGGTACCGATTCGGGCTTCGTTTGGCGTGTAATTTTGGGGATAGCTTGCTCTCGATGTCGTGCACGATATATTCAAATTTAGTGCGAAACCGTTGAGCGGTTCGCCGGGAATTTCAGATTATATGTACGATTTTTCGGTTTGGTTTTCTTTAGATTTATTCAAAAATATTAACCAATTGATAATGGACTTTGTATATATCGTATAGGTCGTCGAGACGGACATTTCGGTATATTCGAAATATTTTTTGGGCGATTTTGGTCGGCGGGTTCTATATTCGGGCGCGGGCACTGTTCACAGCGGGACAGTTTGGGACTGTTTGTAAGCAATTAAAATAGGTGGGAATTTACATATATATATTCTTATATATATGCATATTTGACACTCACTAATATTGTATAGAAAACGTTAATACATCTTCGTTGCATGTTTATGGGTAAATAAAAACGTTTAATTAAATTCCTAGTAATAGATGGAAATCTAGGAATTTTATAAAATTTATAAAATACCCATAATTGGATTAAATGATGTCGGAAATAGAAATACTTCGGAGAAATTAAATTAGAAGGTGTATGTGGACGTAGATCTGGTAAATTGATTTTTCCCTTATTATTTATATTTTATTGAAATTAAAAATGTGTTAGGGGATCCACGAGAATGAGGGACGTCAAAACTTAAACCTGATTTTAGTTCCCTTGTTGTTGATTTTCTCGTAAATTATTAAGAAATTGGATTGCGAATTTAAATTATCTAATTGTCCCTGGGGTGGATTAAATTGAAAATAATTATTGATAATTAAATTAAAAGCATGCTAGCATATAAAAGTTATAAAGATTGGGTAATCGAGAACCCGAATATTTTTGAGATAAATGGAAGTGATTTGCTATGCTTTGTATGAGATTGCTTGGCTTTTATGTTGTTTTATTGAGTATATTGCATTCATGTGGAGGCATTTTGCATTCATACAACATCATAGTGTATATATTGTTTTGGTGTGAGATGTATGCCTCAGTTATATCATGTACATGTATGGATCGTTTTGAAAGTCGCAACAACTGGCCAGGGGGTGGTCTAGCACCCAGGGAGCTAGTAACTCTTAAATCTCTAGACATTGAGGGTGAGGGCTTAGGCCTTACTTGCCGGTTCCGGAAGGACTTGTGGTCTCCGTACTCTATTTGGCGACACCCACCCTTTTTGTTTTGGGTTTGTTGCCCCATTAGTGAACGGTTTGGGATTCCTAAATATTTATTTAACCCTCATGCAGTTAGGGTTGCACTGGAGTTGCATTGACATTCATATTGAGCATTTATTTGACATGTGCTTATCTGTTAAGATTATCTATTATTATTGCTTATTGATATTGAGCAGGTTATGTCTAAATTTTAATAAGAGATTTGTATTATTCTCTTAGGCGCTAGGGCGCGATGTTTGTGATTGATATTTTAACCGTGGTTAAATTACAATAAAAATTATGAATTTTTTAGTGTAAAGGAAACCGTGAAAACTTAATGTTAAAAGGTGAAAAGTGAAAGTGACCTTGGGGCGTAAGGGTTCCCCGTATGTTAGGCTATAGTTGAGCTGGGTAACAATATATTGAGACTTAGTTGAAATTGTGATCTTGGCCACATAGGCCTTTGTGATTGGTGATTAGTATCATCACAGGATGATTGATAGACCTCTCCGATAGTGTGGAGTATTGTTCAGGTAAGGGTCGGATAGAGCTCAATAGTTTGACCCTGTTCCCTTGGCTTTTGTAATTTTGAGCTTATCGCTCATTCTCCCACTTTGACAGTGTATGAGTTATAGACGGTTATTTGCCTTGTTTATTAAAAATCTCTTTCCGTAAGTACTCTTGTGAATTTAGTGAACTCTGGGCATGGTTTGTCCCGTTCTTTAAGCCTCGATTATGGTTCAAATCTTTGGAGTCAAATATTCAAAGTTTTGAAAACATAAAGCTTGGGGATTTTTATAAAACATGTTCTTCGTTTACCCCGAGACTTGTTAACTATTTTTGGAAAAACAGAAGTTTAAATACCTATTTTATAAAATATGTTTTAGATTCTCAGTACCGCGAGTATCGGTATAAATCCGTTTTTGAAAGAAATTTCAGAAAATTCCATTTAAAATTGTTTTGTAAAATTGGTGAATTAGGGCACGGGTTGCCCCCTATTTTAGAAATCTCGATGTTATTTCCGAGATCTCGGCATCGATAGAGGTCGATAAATCCAGGTTTCTCCTAGCTTGTTATCTGGGATTCCTTCCTGTGCCCGGTTTTGTTTGGGCATTCTTTCAGGATTATTTTTATAAATTTTTAAATAAATGTTAAAGGTCTTATGACCAAATTTGAAAGAATTTGAAAAGTGACTTTAAAATGGTTGTTGGTTTGAACTCTAGTAGTTCTTCTTTCTCCTATTGTTAATCCTTGGGTATTTCAGGGCCTCAGTTGTTAGTGTGGTCCTTATGTTTATCTTCTCTGATGCTCTTCCTGTCATGTTTCAGGTTTGTTATATAGTGTTGATTTATGCACACAAAGTGCGGTTTATAGTACTCTGGTTGGGTTCGGAGGCGTTGGAACCAAACAGATTTGACCGGGTCCTAACTTTTTCTTTAAAAACCCGAGGACCAGGGCATCAGTTTGGGACTAAATGACTCCAATAACCCTTTCTAGTGCCTAGATAGGCAGTGTGAGTTAGAGATAGTTCGGTTGGTTACCGAATCCGGTGTGGGGATAGTATCTTCCCGTTTTATGTTTCTTCGAGTGAACGGGTTGGTTCACTGGTTATTGTAAGTAGAAGAATTGAGTTAAAGATAGAAAATGTGAGAGCGACTTTCTCTCTAGGAATGATTTGATAGCGATGTTAGTTATGAGCGATGATCGAGTTATGGGCTTGGTTATGATGATTCACTTTCGGTAGTCCTAGTGAGTGATCTATTTACTTCCTAGGAACCTTGAGCAGCGTGCTAGATGCACGGTATGGTAGATAATTAGTTATTATTGTATCTCTAGATGAGAGTGAAGTTCAGATTGGTTGTCTATAGGCCTAGGTGACAGGCTTGGTTATTTACAGGACGTTATTTATATATATACACGTATACATGTTTTGTTTATATTTTCGTTGATCTATGGTACTTATGATATCCGTAGTGTATGTGAGATTATTTATGGGGTCTCGGATTGGCAGGGGTGCCATGTGAGACGATTGACTGACCTTGGATAGATACATGCACACGGGATTGTTAGCGTTTTCTAGACGACTATGAGTGTGATGTTTTGATATTATGGTGAGCACGTGGTTTTGCTCACCCCCAAAATAGGTTGGAGGTTTGCAGGTGGATGCAGAACGGTATGCTCGACGACGACGATACGGGTGATTTGGGACGGTAGTTTTGTTCCTCCTTTCATAGTCATACTTGTGTATTCTTTTATTCCCAAGGGAGCCAGGATGTTGACAGATTCCCTTATGTTGTATTTTCAGTCTGAGTATTTATTATTTTCGGGGTGCCTTTGTATCATTTAGGCACTACCGTATGACTTTCTGTATTCTTATTCGAGCTTGGTGGCTCAGTTGATTTTAGAAAGGGGTTGTGTAGAGGTTTTGGTGTTATTTTCCACTACCTCGACCCTAGTTGGTTTTTGGAATGTTAGGCTGCGTGCCATTGATTTTAATTATGTTATTATGGGAAGGTTGTTCTATTGTGTTGATTTTGGGTTGTCCGGATGTTCCATTTACAAACGGAACTCTGTCGGATTTTTGTTAGAATTTATTACAGAGTTTCTATCACTCGGGTGTCATGGAATACATTGTTTTCATTCTTATTCCATGTATGTCATTGTTGTTATTGATTTTATTGGTTGTTTTCCGTGACGTCATACCTCAGGATTTGTTGATTCTCCTGATTGGAGTCTTAGGAATAACGGGGCGTGACATTCTCCCTCTAAAATGATACAAAAGATTGGGTTATGGCGTATCAAAAAAATGAGTGGAAAAACCAAATAGGAGAAAAAAGTCTTCACCAAGAAAAAGAAAATATATATATATATTATATGAGAGGAAAAATCAAAAAGAGAAAGGAAAGCCCTCCCGAAAAATAAAAATAAATAGATAAATACTATAAATGAGAGTAAATGTGCTATAGAGAGAGTTCACAAAATAACGGAAGATTGTTGGCTCTAGAAGTAGAAATTAGCTAAGTTTCACCACTACTGGAAACCATTCTTGACAATAATCTGAGATAATTATTGTTTGTATAAGTAGAATTTATTTGCTCGTATTTATTTTATGGATTATATAATTTCCTAGGTGACAAACAAAAATATTCATTAATATGTGCAAGTAAAGATTATAATGAAGTCGTGGGTACTCTATTTAACCCTCACGAGACTTCACTCGTCCACTAGGATTTTCCCAAGGGGTTGAAAAGGCTTGTTACACGTGCTAAGTGTAATCGTTCTTCCTTCACGAAAGAAAATGATTAGTTTAAGTTGTTTAATTAAATTAAAATAATTAATTCTTCATGATGTTTTCTTATGTTTTATTGCTCAGGGACTAGCAATATTCAAGTTTGCAGGAGTGATCGGACCAGAATATTTGGTATTCTGGGCATTAATATACCTCTTGTTAGTCTTTTTATTATATTCATTTGGTATTTTTATCTGAGTTGTGTGTTAAGCAAGTTTCCAGGGCCCTAATGCAAAAATGAGTTAAGTCTGGGTTTTTAGCAAATATATCTAGTTCGGAGCAACACTTAGAAAATATTCGCACTCAAATTAGCAAGGTACAATTCACTAAAACAAAGTACAAGTGGTTGAAGCAAGGAAATTCATGGATTAAATAAATAATAAAATTCAGGAGTCACCGATCAATTAGTGGAGCCTTTGATCGTTCGCAAATTGCTGTCTTAGAATCACTGCGAAACTATATTGCAGAATTCTGATTTTGCATACAAATGTATCAAGGGGTAGAATCATCCATTCAATGCCATTTCTTAGTCCCTAAGTTCTCTTGGAGTTCAAGAAAAGAACATGCCATATCTGCACCAACGTTTGTCTATAAATACAAGAAGACTTCATGAAGAGAAGATATCTTTCATTATAGAATAGATCGTTCAATAAAAAGTCTCTTTCTTTGAGAGAAACTCCCTTCCTCAAGAACTCTAGAACCAACCATCCAATCATGAAGGCGATGGCTTCATCAACAATTGAGTCTCCCATTTCCATGAGCGGCTAGTCAGTATCTAGGGTTTCCAACGAAACCCTAGCCGAGTAATGTAGTCTTTTATTTATTTTTATTGCAAAGAATGGAATCTGTTGAAGGACACTCATATGATAATTATGTAGTGAGAGAAGGAACAAGACCACCTAAATAAGATTTATTTATTAATTCCTTACATAAGTTGAGATTGAATTAATGTTTATCTTGAACAACTATGTTTTATCAACGGGGCAAGAAATTCTATGATTTAATAACGGTTTCTACATAATGGTACTTATTTGGCATGATAAAGTCTTAGGTTTCCACAGTCCATGCCTAGAGAAGATGATTGTTAGCGTCTTTTTTAATTTCATGTTTTAGTAGTAGTTGTAGAATAAATGCATACAACAGTCATACTAATCGAAGATGGATTGTAGAGAATACGGACCTATTGTATCCTTTTTGGGACTAGGCAACTGCTTGTAGCGTTACTAGTCAGATTCATATGAGCAGTACCACCCTCTTGTAATAATATAATTAAATGACTATGTTATAAGGCTAGTGGTGGAGTTCGAATTCAACCCTAAACTTGTTTATCTTGAGTGAAACCAAAAATATTTATCATTATTTTATTTAATGTTTAGTAGTTTAACACAACAAACCAATCAAACAACTTTTATAAATATAATTCAATTTGGTACTTTATAATTATTTGAAATAAGACTTTGATCTCTATGGTTCGATACCATCTCTACCCAACTATACTATATACTACTCGCATACTTGCGACTTAGAGGTTAAAACTTGATCAAACTAATTCCTTATTTTTAACACTATTATTTTCACACGTCTAGAACCGATCATGACTCACATACCTCATGGTACACACTTTGCCCGATATGATTAACGGATACATACTCTAACCATTCACGCTGAGAAAGAGTATCGCACCGATTCTTCCCAAATGATTTTAACACTTTTCATTTTCAGTAAGGAAGAACGGTTGTATGGGAGCCCTGCTTGCCACTCCCGTGCCCCAAGATCCGAGGATCAAGACTTTGAGCGTGGCGCATTCCACCACGATAGGGAAGCAACCAAGCCTATATAACATTCTCGGACTTACTAGTTCTGTAGGTGGGGGACACCTCCTGGCCAATTATAGCGATGATCCGACACAAGTCTACTCACCCATAATTACACAACCGGGCGTAGACAAACACCAATTTAATTTCAATGTAAAAGGTGCACTTCATATGCACTATGTCTCAAAAGACCCATGCACCAACACAAATATGTTTCTCATCATATTTATGAAAAACATTCTCTAGAATGCCAACATGAATACCATCAATCCTTTTAACATGCTTTTAAATCACAATAAAAGCATTTAAATCACAATGATACATTATATGATCCCCTGCGTTTCTTTTCTCTTTTTTGAAATTCTTTTCCGAGTGTTAACGTTTTCTGACGTCACTTATTCGTGACATCTTGTGTATTCTCGGTACATGTAAATTTTTAGCGTTTGAGTTTCGGACTTAGCGGGACGACTTCGTGGACTTTCATTTTCAGCTTTGTGATTTATTGTTTGTTGACGACTATGTGGGTTCATTGCAACATTTTCTAGTTGGGACTTTGGCAATCATGTTACGTTCCTGAACGTATTACTTTAGTTTATTTTAGACATTCCGGTATATCACTTATGTGGTTATATGCTTATGTGCTTAACATATTTAATGGGTGCATTTCAATAGGTGTAATTCCATGAATTGTTTGTTGTATTTTCATTTTGTAAGTAATGAAAATAATTAAAAATGATTTCGAGAAAATAATGGCGTAGGGGCATTATAGTATTTTCACTAATTGTTGAGTTAGTGGAAAATCCTAGAATTTTGGCTAAGTATTGGGGTATGAGTGACATAGTGGTAAATAGAGAGGATGAGAATGGGTGGAAGGGTAATTAAGAGGCATTATGACACTCTTGTAATTAACCCTAAGTTTGGAAGAAATTGGTCATTTCCCACTTTTATATGGTGTCTCACTTATAGCCATTGATCTTCTTCTCCCATCTTTAATCTCAACCTTTGGATCATAGGGCCTTGTTTGGATGTCACTTAAATGCAAGAATCCATTATTGTTGGTCTTTCACTTGGCAATACTTCTTGTCAACCATTGGATGGTTTATTCATTTCCATTGCCTTATTCTAAACCCTTAGATATTAAGGCCTTGTTTGGCAAGTGTATAAGTGGGGTAATTATTGGTTTAAGTCATCCAATGTCAAGACTATTTTGAGGCCCTTGGATTAAGCTTCATTTTCTAGCTCTATTATTGGCCATTGGATGGTGAGAGGTGGTAGTGGGAAATCTCTATACATTACAAGACTTCCTCATTTCCTCTCCATTTTTCTCTTCTATTTTTCCCTCTTGCTTCTCCTCCACTTAGGGGTTGATTTGATCACCCTAAGTTGGGAGTTTGATGTGGCCATCAACATAGAAGTTAGTCATGGTGTTCTTCTCTTTAGTTTGAGCCAAGGACTGGTAAGTGTTCTTCCTTCCTTGTGTGTTTTACATTCAAACCATAGTTTTGAGGTTCTTATTAAACCACTTCATGACTCTTGATCTCCTCTTGTATTGGAGTTTGATTCATTGTTAGAAGGTTGTGGTGAAGCTTTCCACCGGTTTGCTCCTTTGATTTCGGTGTGGGTAAGAGCTAGAATTTCTTTGGCTTTGCTTATTGATTGACTTTGCTCTTCAAGAGGTAGGGTAAAATTCTTAACTAGCTAATCTTATGATTGTGTGCATATGATTTTGATTCTAGAATTCCTAAACTTATATGGATTTGCTAAGTGTATCCTTGGAATTGTGAAGTTAGGGTTGAACATGTTAGGTGAATTAACCCTTGTGTATGGATTACTTGGTGATGATATTGCTATGGCTATGATGCATGCTAGTTATATGGTTATTATTGAGATTTTCCATATTAAAGTATGCTTGTATGCCTATATATATGTGTATATGTATGTGCGTATAGTTGTATATATGTGTAAATGTAATTATACATATGAGTACATGGGTGTTAGGGATGTAACCTTTGTAGTGAGATTAGTCTAGCTCCTTTGGTTAGTACCTTTGAGGTATGTTGGGAATTCATGTCATGTTTGAGATGTGATTTGTGTAAACTTGCTTGAATTGAACTAATAGCATGTTTAAAAGAATGAAATTGTTATCCTTGTGAATTAAAGGACAATTTGATGAATTGGAACCTTACTTGTGCATGGGATTTAAATGCTCTAATTCGGATATAAGCATGTTAAATAAATGAAAATGTTATTCTGGTGTAATAAATGACAACTTGTTGATTTGGATCATGAATGGTTCATGAGAAAACATCCTTATTGATTATTGCTTATAAATGTGAAATTGTAAGCATTGTGCTAATTGGAGTCCAATATATTGCAAATGATAAAAAGCTTGCATTATGATTGAGCATGTTGTGGACCATTGTTTATAAATGTGAAATTGTATGCATGATGGTTTATTAAGTACAATATTTTGCAAAAGAGAAAAATATATATATTGTAATGGAACATGATTATTGTTGAGACCCTGGATGCATATTGAGTACAACGTGTAGTGTCAAATCATGGAGTTGGTATATGCGGGTTGAGTAATCATGTGAGTAGTCTTGTGTCGAAGTCGCAACTGGGTTGTGCATCCGTCTTTAGCATATAAGTCACAACTGGGTTGTGCATCCATCTTTGGATTTCGAAGTCGCAACTGAGTTGTGCATCCATATTCGGCTTATAAGTCACAACTGAGTTGTGCATCCATCTTTGGATTTCGAAGTCACAATTGGGTTGTGCATTGAGTTTCATGGGTTGAGCTGGTGTACCATGAGGTGTGTTGAGTCATATTGCCATTATATGATTTATCTCTACTTGTGGATCATGATATTATCCTATATGGTTGCGGAGCATGTTCAAAATATAATTCATTTTTTATTAAAATGCTCAAGTGGAATTGAAGGATGTAAGAATATGATTTGCATGTCTTGTTTAAAGTATAATGTGAGATAAATACTTATACTTGTTAATATGTGCTTATATACCTTAAGAGGGTGATATGAGTCGGTTTAAGGACTTTCTTGTGAAAAGTAAATTCGGTTGTGCCTATTTAGTTGAGATGAGTTGAAGCCCTGAGAAGGCGGGTGATGGTTTCGTTGTCTAAGTTAGCGATGGTGTAGCAACGTGGCATCAATGGTGACTTTGATGTTTTGCTTATGATAGACGAGGTTATGAGTAAACCGAGTCGGTTGTATATTGATGGTCATATGATCTTGTTAGAAACCTAAGAGATGTGGTTTCGAATGTGAAATTGACGTTTGAAAGGATCGAAAGAGGTTTTGGTTGAAACTAGTTGGTTTCGTGACAACGGCCACTAGGTTCACCTTAGCGATCCTAAGGATAGGAATGTGAATGAAGTTGTGGACATTCTTGAATAAGTCCTTGTGGAGTTTAGAGATTTGGATGTTGACCTAGGTATGGATGGGTTAGAATTAGTGCGTTTGCATATGGTCACTTGCCTTCCCTTCGAGTTGCCTTTTTATCTCGGTTCTTCATTTTCTTGCTCCATTTGAGCGACTCTAAATTCGCTTTGGTCATTCCGTTGGTGTTTCGGGTTATTTCCCCGAAAATAGATTTTTCATAAGACTTGTATTTGAGTCCATTTGGTCTTTAAAAAAAGTCATTTTTGCCTACCCCCGTGACCCCGACTACAACTTTGGGTTTTAGAAAATAATTTTGAGTTGTTTGAAAAGATTTTGCACTTAAAAAGTCAGTAGGATGCTAAAACGGAGACCGGGCGCAAAACGGTCATTTTACCGCAAATCCTCATGAAATGAAACAATTCTAAGCTTATTAGTGTAATATTGAATTAGTATATAGGGGTTGAATGCAGTTTTTCAGCACTTGAAATTGGGCAGAAAGTATTGGTGCTACAGTGCACCCGTACCTATGTTGCCGGGTACATCCCAGCATGCGCGGCATTTTTCAAAATGTTGTAGTTCCTTCATCGTAGTTCGGATCTAGCCGATTTTTGTGGCATTGGAAATATTATATCTTGAAATTGTTTTTAAGATTTTGAATCGCTCGTGTTAACATATGTTTGAGTGAGTTATGTTCGTTGAAAGTTGGGTACTTCAGCTTTCCGTTTTTGTCGGCGTTGTTGGATACCGTTTTCAAACATTCATATCTCTCGTATCGTGGTTTTGAATTAGGTCACGTTTGTTCCTATCCCATGTTCTAGGTCCAAAATTTGTATTCGTACTTTTAAATGTAATATATACCCTTTAAATGACTATTTTACCCATGATGAAAGTTTGGTACTTCAGTTTTCCGTTTTTGTCGACGTTGTCCGATGTCGTTTTCAAAAATGCATATCTCTCATCTCGTGACTTTGATTTAGGTCTCATTTGTTTCTAGGCTTGTCCTATGTCAAAATACTTAATAAAAAATTTGAAATCATTTATTTGTACATGAAATGACTGTTTTACCCTTAATGACGGCGTTGTCCGATGCCATTTTCAAATTTTCATATATCTCGCATCAGGGCTTTGAATTCGGTTCCGTTTGTTTATATGGTTTAAACTATGTCCAAATAGGTGGGGTAAAGTTTGAAAATACATTTTTGCCCTTGAAATTATCATTTTACCCTTGGGCGAATATTTGACCTTTGAGTGGTTGGTGTGATGGGTTATTTAATCCCTTTCACTTTCCTTTTGGTTTTTGGCAACCTTTGTGACTTCTCTTAGGTTTAAGTGACTGTTTTACCCCTGAGTTGGGTTTACGGATGTTGTGTAGTTACATGTGAGGTGAATAGTAGTATGATTTGATACTGATTGGAGGTTTTGGAGCTCGTTATGCCCATGATCTAAGAAGTGTGATTGTTATCTTTCCTAGGCTGTTATGAATAGGAGTGTTGTTCCTGTGATTTGGTGTTTAGTTTTGTGTTGATTGTTAGTGTGGGAGTTGCGAGTACGAATCGTAGGGATTCATGAGGTGGTCTGTACTACGTGGCTTATATTGGATGTATATATCTCTCTATATATATATACGTACAAATATATATGTATATATATAGGTGTGCATTTATTATATATTGTGTTTTATGGTCTCACTACGTGCTAGTTTCCCTATTTATTGATGCATGGTATAGGACTAGGGGGATTGGTGTTCCCTCGGTCTTGTATTGGTGTGAGTGCTATGAGAGACATTTGACCGACCTAGGGTAGATGCACGTACATGGGTTGGTTCGCACTCGACTTGAATGGTCGCAGGATGTAACAATTACGATTCCTTTCTCCTACGGGTCTTCGATGAGCTCACCCCGGCATTCTTTTGACTGGTGTCCCAAACGCTAGTTTGTAGGAAAGGTTTCGGCTATTGGCAGAATGGGGTGAAATGACATTTTATTATGTTTCCTAGTTACAGGATGGCTTGTGGCACGGACGCTATTGCGGGATTTGGGACGTTCGTACGTAGAGTTGTTCCTTTTAGTTCCCTTTACTTGTCCCCTGTATTGGGACTGTTGTATATTTCTTGGGAGCCAGTCTCTTGGCATATCCGTTCCGTGTATCTGGTATCAGTGTATCGTTGTATAGATGTATTCTTTTGGCATCTCAATGTGCCTTGTGTATCATTTGGTTTATCTTCCACTTGTTTATGTATGGAATTATTGTTATTAATAATATTCCATTTGTTTATTCGTTATTTAGGATCTTAATTGGTCACTCTTTGTATGAAAAATACCCTGGATTCCTCGATTGTCCCGGTTCGGGATTCTTTGGAATTTTAGGGTGTGACATTCTCATGCACAATTCATGTCCCAAATCATCAAGTTGTTCTTTAATTCACAAGGATAACAATTTCATTCTTTTAAACATGTTATTTGTTCAATTAAAGCAAGTTCCCACAATTAAAATTTGAAATATAATATCCAATCCCAACATAGTAATATCGTTCACAAAAGAGGAACTAGATAATCGTTCTATGTTGAGATGTTCATCACACAAATCACATAACACATGCTCCAACTTACTAAGCAACGGAGCTAGCCTAATCACGCTATTAAGGCTACATCCCTAACACCCACTTACACATATGTATAATTATACTTATACATATAAACAACCCAGCCCATATACATACACACATATATAGGCATACAAGCATACTTTAATATTGAAAATCTCAAGAACTACAACCCAACTACCATGCATCATAGTCATATGAATATAATCCTCAAGTACATCATACACAAGGGTTAAATCTCACATAAACATTTACAAACCCAATTTCATATTTTTCAAGTACACAACTTAGCAATTACATCTAAGGTTAGGAACCCTAGAATCAAAATGGCATACTCACGAAACCAAAGGATGGGAAAGGATAGAAGTATTCCCCTACCTCAAGTGAAGAATAAAGCAACACCACAAAGTGAGCTCCATGAAACCCTAGCTTCCACCCAACACCAATTTCAAAGAAGCCAATCAGTGTAAAGCTTCACCATAGTCTCCTAACTATGAGTTAAGACTCAAAACAAGATGAAACCAACAATCAAAGGTGGTTCATCATGAAAAACCAAAAGTAGTGTTTAAAAGAGAAACTCACAAAGAGGTAGGAACACTTATCAATCATTGGCTTAAATCAAATATGAGAACACCATGAACAAATTTCATGTTGAAGGCAACATCAAACTCCAAGCTTAAAGTGATGAAATCAAACCAAAAAGCGGAGTAGAGTAAGAGAGCAAATGGGAGGACATGAGATGAAAAAATGGAGAAGTCTTGCAAATGAAAGACTTTAAAGTGTAGAGATTCTCCACTCACCAACACACTACATCCAAGGGTTGAGTTTAAAGCTAGTAAAAGGTGGTAGGACATCCAAGGATTCACATTAATCCTTGCAATGGAAGACTTAAATCAATACAGACAACCCTTATACACTTGCGAAACAAGACCTTAACATCCATGGGTTGAGATTAAAGATGTGATAAATGAGAATGACATCTAAGGATTGAGGTTGAGTCTTGCATTTGGAAGACAAAAGAGGTGTAGAGATTACCCACTCACAAGAAACACTCATCCAAGGGTTGTGATTAAACATGGGAGGGAATATCTAATAGTCAAGAATGTGACAACACATTAAAGTGAGTAAAGACTAAAAACCCAACAACTTATGATCAATTCCAAGAGTGTCATCAAAGTATCTTTCCCATTTAACCAAAGTCTTTCACTCTATTACCTCTATGCCACTCAAGTGTTATTTCAACACTTAACCAAATTTTTTGGATTTTCCACTATCTCAACACTAGTGAAAATACCATTACACTCCTAAGTCATTATGTTATCAAAATCGTTTTTAACTATTCTCATTATTTATAAAATGAAAATACAACAAGCAATTCACATAATTACACCTAACAAGAAGTGCCCGTTAAATATGCTAAGCACAACAAGCATAAAATCACATAAGTGCGACACCGGAACGTCTACAATAAACTAAGGTAACACGTTTAGGAACGCAACACGATTGTCGAAACTCCAACGAGAAAATGTTGCAATGAACCCACGTAGTCACCAATGAACAATAAATCACGAAGCCGGAAATTAAAGTCCACAAAATACTCCCTTTAAGGCCGAAATGTAAACGCGAGAAATATACATGTACCAAGATTACAAATCATTAACACTTGGAAAAGAATTCCAGAAAGGAGGAACAAAATGCGGGGCGTTACAATACTGTCAACCGGGTTCACTACAACCCATCTTCGAACATAGTGTATCTAGTGCATGTTATTTACTTTCCTCTAATATACTCCTAAAACATGAAATAAACTAAAGCTAGTCTATGATACCTCGCTGAGGTATGACCTGTGTAAATATAGGGTTTCAAGTGTTAAGAACCATTATTGTAGAAAATCATAATTTGTTTGAATAATCATGATTATGTAAGAAAAAATACTCATTCAATCTAAGACAAGAATTTCTGAATAAATATATGATCTTGTGTCAAGAATAAAACCGTTCACTCATCTACAATAATCATCATGGTATAGTCTTAGTTTCCCCTTCATTACAATTGAAAAAAAATATTAAAAGCTATGTTACATGGCTAGGATTTTGCTAGAAAACCCTAGATACCGATTTAGCCGCCCATGGTTAAAGGCGACTGCATAGTTGGTATAGAATCAACAACCATGGTTGTCTTCTACGGATCTCTCGGTCTTCTATGGCTTCTCATCTTCCAAAGATATATAACTCTAGAGGCTACTCTGAAATTTCAACGTGTGAAAAACTCCCTCAAAATGATGTAAAGTTTGGTATATATAAGCAAAGGCTGAGGGAAACCCTAATGGTTGCCCTTATTGGTAATTTTACACAAAAACTCATCAAAACCCTATATTCTTATATATATGTGTAAATTCACGTGCATCAAGGTGAGAAGTCACAGCCGCCACACAGAAAACAAGTCGGGGCATTTTGTTCCTTTCTGTAAATTTTTCCTTGCCAGACTTCTACGCTTGAAGCATGGGAGTTACTACACTTGAAGGGTAGCCTAAAGCATAGGCCTGATGCATAATTTTATTTGGGATGCATAGCAAATGCGTAGGAATAGTACTTTCCAGCCACTGATGCATAGGGTATGTGTAGCCAAACCCCCGGAACCAAATTTTATTGGGAATAGTGCTATTTGAACCCCCCTTGACTCGCTTTTCATGATTCTTGAAGTCGCGGCTCAAAAAAATAATGTTTCTGCCCTCCACTTTTCTCTTGAAAAGACCTCTTAAGCTCTCATCTTGCATAGAAATGAACACTTCTCTAGTTTATTCACCAGAGTTAGGTCATTTTCTTTATTAAGCTCCTGAAATAAGTTTAAACCCACAAACGACATAAAAATAACAAATAATAGAATGAAAAGACACACAAATAGTAAGATAGGGGCTTAAATTGGACATTATTAAGCACCTATCACACCCCTAAACTTACATAATGCTAGTCCATTAGCAATGAATTCAGGAAAACTGTCTAAACCTACCCTGTAATGATTTTTTATCCTAACTAACCTATACTAATCTACACTACTCCCTTGCTTTCATGAGGGTCGACGATTACACTTAGCACGTGTAACAAGCCTTTTAAACCGTTTGGCAACACCGAGTGGACGAGTGAAGTCGCGTGAGGGTTAGATCTACTATCTACAACTTCTCCATTCTTCGTAATCACGTAGTCATGAGTTCACAAACGCATTAACCAAGTCATGAAACATTGCATAAGATAATATAGATGCAAATACTCCCACTCACTACCAAACACCAACTTTCTCGAGCTTCATGTAATGAATGGTTCCCAATAAAATGAATGACTTCGTTACTCTCTACTCTCAATCCGGACAACCCTCCGTGTTTTGGGAACATTCTGCGATGGTATTTCAATTCATCTTCTCCTACTTCATTAATCAAACTTTGCCATTTTTCATAAAAACTCATATTTCCATCTTTCCACTTTTCATCCCTTTTTGTCATTCTAAGCTCCGGACTTTCCAGCAAGGATTTTTAATCCCAACCAACTGGGCCCTAGCTTTTTATTGGGATTTATGCTCATTAGTTTTCTCCACTTTTACGCGAATAATGATATTGGTGACACCAATACCCGGTTAACTATTTTTCCCATGGTGAATGTATACTCGTGCTTATAGGTCAAAGTTGTTCTTTTCGGTTTCAATTTTACTAATCTATTCACCCATGTAAAAACACACTCCTTTACTCAACTCGATCTAATCATCACTTTCATGAATGAGAATATCACAACACCTACTACTCTTACATCATATACATAAACTCAATTAGCTTGTAAAGCAAAACAATCATGCATGAAAACAAAGAATTTTATTCAATTTATTTTTTAATTTTTCAATGTTTTTTTTGAGTTTTATCATTCCTAAACTATAGCCTCTCCCCCAAACTTGAAAAAAACCATGTCCCCATTGTTCATAAAACAAGAGAAGGATATAGTTACCCTCGAAGCGTAATTCCAGAATTACACAATGTAGCACTTGATTTCCTCCCCCAAACTTGTTTTGGATCACCTGTAGATATATTCAACATATCACACATACCCAATATCATAGCAAGGGAAAATAAATTTCAACAAAAATATCCGGAAATCATCAGAATATTGCTCAAGGAATGAAAAAGTTTATTGAAAATAAAATAACAAAGATTTGGCCTTAAGGGCCTACAAACTCTATGAATTTAAATTGCAAAGACGTGGCCTTAAAGGACTATGGTCTCTAAGAATTGAAATTGTAAAGGCTCGTCCTTAAGGGATACAACCTCTAGAAGTTTAAATTGCAACCTATCTATTAACACAAAATAAAATCCTATTCCTACATCCTAGTCCTTTTTCCAAGTCCTCCTTCTAATCTCTCTCAGCACGTGGCATCTGTCCTAAAACCCTATGGAGATCGGCTGTCTTTTCCAATTGAACAAAATCCTCTTCCGGGTATTCCTCTGTGAATTTTCAACGTACTTCACCCATCTCTTCCAATATATCACCCAACGGTTGCTCAATGATCCTTTATTTTAAAACATATATGGTAGATAGTACTCCATCACACCCCTACCTAGAAATTTTCCACACACAATCTTATGAACTATAAAAATATTAACCAATATCACTGTCGGAATCAACACCCAATAACCTTTAGTCATGGCATATAGCAACTTGATGTATGAGTATCCTCTCCATCTTGTCCTATGATTCTGACATAATTGAGTTGCAAGCACACAATCCAAAAAAAGTAGTTCATTTTTCAACCAAATATTCTCATAACTCGTTTCTCCTGCTTTCGAAACATGCATGGCACATATCTCCTTGATCATCATCTTATCTGTTTATGGCCATGTTGATGGGATTTCTTTAAACTTGCCCTTCAAATGAGTCGAACACTCGTCAAGGATCTTTCATGCCTTTGCAATCAATCTTCTGTTTATCTCTATAGGATCACCCCTGCCAGTCACTTAAGATTTTATTACCTCAAACCCTTGCGGTCCCTCAATCCACATCTTTTCATAAATATTTTGAACCAAGCTAGGATACAACCTCTGTCCGACCGAGTGTTCTAATATCTTCAATCCTAGTTGACTTAGGATTTCCTTCTCGGGTATAGTCAATAGCTTATTCATTCTTTTCGAATAAAACTTCAACTCAAATTGCACTCTGCACATTACAAATGTAATAGGTGTGAGTCTTTTCCTCTTTATACTCGTATCTTATCTATTTGTACTCACCTCTCCAATCGAATTCTTTCCTCCCATATCTCCATCATTGGGTAAGACATCTTCTTCAATAAATTCCTCTGGATCTGACTCTATATCATACTCACTCTCTACATGCTCACCCTCGGGATTATAGGAAGAAATAGAATAAGGAATAGAGTAAGAGAAACTAGTCAACTTGCACAAGCTCTTCTATGAAATTTGAATTGGGTATCTCAATGGGTGTATTAATAAATGGATGTATCAAATTTATGGAGAAAAAGGATTTGGACTCCATGTTTGAATTGGATAGTGGAAACATTTAAAGTCCATATTTAACTTGTCCTTAAATTCCACTTCCTACTCGGACTAGGATTGTTCTAAAAACCCTTAGTTAAATCCTAATAATTCCTAAAAATATCCTACAATAAATCCTAATACAGTACGGGTATAAAACTAGCCTAAAAACCCCTCGACACGGGTGAATTCTCAAAATTCCAGAACTTAACACGTTATCCCCTACGCTTCAAGTGTAGCCCTGGCTGGAACATTTTTAAAAAATTATTTGGTTTTCTCTTTTTTCAAACCCAACATACCTGCGTGATGCGACGTTGGTGTATAAAAATACGTGGTTAAAAATAACACCTTAATGACTCTAAGTTTTACCCGACGCAAACGCACGTATCAATTATAGAATAGCAAATGGCCTGAGTAAGGGATATCGATCCCACATAGACTGAAATTGTTCACTTTAATAATTCAAACACACTGAATTATATTTTATGAAAATTATTTGTTTGGGTGGTCAAAGACCAAATTATATATTTTAACTAATATTATCTAGAAAGCAAATTAAATTTTTTGTTATTTAGATGAGAGAGAAAACTAGGGTTTTTATCACTCCACCACTAACTGCATAATATAGTTCCTCACTGTATCAATTGTACAAGAATGATCCATAATAGTGAATCAGGTCGTACCGCAAATAGCTAAATACGACCCTAGAAAGGAGCACCATCAACCGAATTGCGATAACCCATCTCATGACTAACCTAACCAGTACATGCCAATTATGCTAGTCTAATCTACTCCTACTGGATGAAAATAAACTAAAGCATGTCTATATTAAATCACCATGACACGGCCTGTGTCAACTTAGGGTTTCAAGTTTCATTACCAACATTATGTAAAAAACCATAATTAAGCATCTAAGTTCCTGCTCATATTGAATAAACATAGTTGTGAAAAATAATATATTCATTCCATCTAAGACAAGAATTTAGAACAAACATAGAACAAAAAGAAGAAGATTATCAGAATTAGTACGCATTGCTTTCATCTTAGGTGTTTACTTGCACCTGAATATTTTTCATATATGCAAATGCTATGTAAAGCTTGTCTTATGACTACTTATATCTAAAAGGTATGTGTGTTGGTTTTCTTCACAATCATGTGTATAATAGCTAAGTCAAATATGCGTATATGATGTGTTCATGACTAACTCATTGTCTCTACTGCCCCGCTCACATGGTTCTAAGAAGAAAAAAAAAAATTTTGGTTGTTTTACATTTTGTATTCATGCAAAAGTAGTAGAGTCATGCATAGTAGAGATTTCTGTTACCCTGAGAATTTGAATATGATCTGATAAGAGTTCTATATCTTGGTGTTTTTCATTGAGTACTTCCTTGCATCTCTCTACATTGTTGCTATGGCATTTACTCTCTTTGCTTGACATTTCAGTGACAAAAAGGGAGAGAAGTATTAAGTGAGGGGGATAGATTGTTTGGTTAAGATTGTTTGATTGATTCAGAGGAAGAATTATTTATCAAAGGAGAGTTTATTCTCAGGGGGAGAATGATGATCATTATGTGTGCATTATTGTTATGATTTTCTGATGATCATTATGTTGATTTATATTTGTTTTCCACACCTACGTTTAATGGTTTGTTCAGTGTTGTGGTTACAGGATTGGTAGACCGTCATGAAAGCAAGTTGACAATTTATATCTATATTTGTCGGTGTGTGTTCATAGGTATAAATGTTATGTTGATTGTGAGGCTATATTGTAAAAATATGGTTTTGTCTCAGAAATGCCAAGGGGGAGATTGTTAGAACATTTATAGTATTATTTATGTTTGGAATGTTCTAGACAATAACCATGTTAAGTGAATTGTCATGTTGAGAGTTTTCTGTATTTGCAATCGAATTGTTAGTATGTTCGTTTATATCTCGAGAGAGGAGTCAAGGTGTGTGTCACAACAAAGAAGAGCTATTGGAGGAAAAAATGTCATTTCCAGACATCGTCATTTTACCGGAGGGCAAAACTGTCATTTCAAGACATTATTACTTCAACCAAAAGCATCAGGAGTCCGAGATGACCAGTCTAGCTGAAGTATGAAAAAACAGGCTTTTACAGCAAAAAACACATCATGCCCTACGCTGTCAGAGGCAAAAAGAGGCAGAATGACACTAACCTACGCATTGGTTTTTAGAGCTGGGAATGGACCCTACACCCCTAACCTACGCCCAAGCGTAGGTCCCAAGCATAGGTCTCACTTTGTGGTCACGTGATCACTTGTTATGCAGGAGTTGTTTCGGAGTGGTTTCGAATTTTTCCAATTTTGTCCTTACTTTTAGTTTTTAAGTGATCGGCGACTCCAAATCTCTATCTATAGGCGTATACACATATTTACATCATATTTTAGAAGATTTATCAACGTATTGTGAAATTACACAAAAAGGCAAGGTTAGGGTTTTCTTTGACTTGGTCTATAAATACCAAGGTTCTATAAGAGAAGAGGCTACGGTTTTTGACGATGATTTTTCAAGAGGGTTTTTGGTGAGAGCTCTGCAATATTCTATCGTTCATATTCTTCTATAGAGTGATACACATAGAGAGGTGATTATGGAGTGATCATACATATTGGAGTCCTCTCTTGTGTTGAAGTTTTCCAATCGTGCTTCTACACCGAAGTTCTTTATGCACGATTGGATGAGTGGTTGCTGAAAAATCATCACATTGTCTATTTCAACGAGGTTTCATTCATCCATTTAGAATCGGAGCCGTTTGAGTAAGGAGTAATTCGAGGATTTCAGACCACAGGTAGAGAAAGGAAAATCAGGTGTGATTTGTGAGTCTCTTATAGTGTCTGGCGGAGCAAGCATGCTTTGTGAAGTACGAGTGATTCAAGGGTTTCAAACCACAAGTAGAGGAAGGCATAGTAGGAGTGATTGTAAGTTTAAAACTCTCATAGAGTCTGTACTTGTTGATTCATAGTGCATCGGTACCTGAATATACCCGTGGTTTTTTGCTTGGAACGTTTCCTTGGTTTTTCCACGTATAATTCTCTGTGTCGTCTCTTGCTTTATTTTCTGCAGTACATTGATGTTTGCTTGATATTGCTTGAATGATGTGGTTTGAGAATTAAGGTTTTGTGATTGGATTAAAATTGACTTTTTCACAATTAAATATTAATTTGTCAATAAATCCACAAAAAACCTATTCACCCCCCTCTAGGTTATTTTCACCATCATCTAGGTAATTTAATTTACAATTGAAAACAATGAAAGACTACATTACTGGGGTAGGGTTTTGCTAAAAAACCCTAGATACCGACCGAGTTAGATAGTCGTCGAAGACGGTGACTACATCGTTGATGTAGAAACGCTCTCCATGGTCTTCTTATCCGGATCTCTAGGTTTGAATGTGGCTCTCAACAACAGCAAGTATGAATGAATAAACCTCTAAACCAGCCTCTACGAATGTCTCACAAAAACCAACCATCCCTAACTCTGATATATGATCGTGTATATATAGGAAATGGTATAGAGAGGCTCTTTTCAATCTTTTCACTCTAAAACTCATGCAAACCCTAAATTATCATATATATAAGTGTATATACATGTATATAGAGGTCTGGAGTCATAGACATGTCTTCCAATTGAGCCGGGGAGGAAGCAGGAAAAATCCACGAAAAACCACCAAAAGTTACCGCACTTACGCTTCAAGCATAGATGGCCTACGCTTCGTATGTAGCAGTCCTACACTTTAAGTGTAGGTCCTAAGCGTAGGTCCAAGCGTATAAATGTGATTTCAAGCCACTTTTTAAACTGAAAGCATAAGCAAAAGTGTAGGTATTTTGTGGAAAATCACTTTCTCCATGAATGCACTAAAATGACTGTCTGAAACCCACAATACTTTTTGTTGAAGATTACGGCTTTTGGAAATGCCGTTTTTGCCCTCCGGGAGCATTTTTGTCTCAGACCGTCTCTTTGACTCTCCTCTTGGATAGAAATAACATACTATTCAGTTAATTCACCAAAGTTAGCTCAATTTCTTCATTAGGTTCCTGAAACATTCCTTAACACGCAAACTTAATAAAAATACTAAATAATGGAACGAAAGAACGTAATAATAGTGAGTTAAGGGGTCAAAATGTCTAATATTTGACTCCTATCACACCCCCAAACTTATATATTCCTAGTCCCTTAGCAATAAACTCAGGGAACTTTTCTTGTGATGATCTTTTTAATCTAAATACTCTAAATAATCTGACTAATCTAACCTAACCCCTTGCTTTCATGAGGATCGACGATTACACTTAGCACGTGTAATAAGCCTTTTAAACCCCTAGGTTACCCCTAGTGGAGAAGTGAAGTCTCATGAAGATTTTCAGTTATGGTACCTATAAACATCTTAGTTTTCTGTAATCATGCAGTCATGAGTTCACACACAAGTTCAATTAAGTCATGATATAATGTAAAAGACAACATGGATGTAAATACTCCCACTCACTACTGAACAATAACTATATCAAGCTTCGTGACATGAATGGTTTCCACTAATAGTGAATGATTTCGCTACTTTCTACTCTAAATCCAAACAACCTTCTGTAATTTTATGAACACTCTACTATGATATTTCAGTTTCTCTTCTCCTACTTCATTGATCAAACTTTGTCAATTTTAATAAAAACATATATTTCCATCTTTCCACTTTTCATCCCTTTTAGTCCCAACCAACTGGGCCCGAGCTTCTTCCATGGGATTTATGCTCATTAGTTTTCTCCCCTTTAAAAACGAACAGTGATATTGGTGATACCAGAGACCGGTTATTCAGATCGAATAACTACTTTTTGCATTTTATTCTCTCAAATTAAGTTTTTTCAATTTACTCCATTTCAACCATAACATCTCCCCTTCTCCCCTTTAATTGTGGCAAAATTAATTTTCAACTACATAGTCAAAAACCAACATATTTCTCATAGTGAATGTGTGTTTGTGCTTATAGTTTAAGGTCGTCTTTCTTAATTTCAATTTCAGTTATTCACTCACCCATGTAAAACCATATCACTTTACTAACTCGATCTAATCATTACTCTCATGAATGGGAATATCACATTACATACTACTCATGCATCATATACAAAAACTCAATCGATTTGTAATGTAAAACATTCATGCGTGGAAAAAAAAAACTGCTCCAAAATTTAAAAAAATTCAATTTTTTTTTTGAAAATTTCATTCCTTGTAACACTATACCCTCACCCCCAAACTTAAATCAGACAATGTTCTCATGATAAAAAATAATATAGCAGAACAGATACAGTTATCCTTGAAGCTTAATTCTGGATTACAAAGCAAAACACGAATCCCCTCCGCCAAACTTAATTTGGATCACATGTAGATAGCATCAACCAAAGCATAAATATCCAATCATAGCAAGGGAGAAGAAATTTCATCATAAATATCCAGAAATCAACACATGTTTTCAAGGAATTAAAGATTCTTTTTTCTTTTTAGAACAATAATAATAATAATAGTAAATGATTTGGCATTAAGGGCCTACAATCCTAAAATAAAATAAAATAAACGAAGACGTAGCCTTAAGGGTCTATCGTCCCTAAAATCAAAATAAAGCACAAACAAAAATCCTAAACCTAAATCGAAACCCAAATTTTCCTCCTCTTCTTCATCACTTGACACAACGCTTTTCAAGCATATCTGGCAGTTTGCAGTCTCTTTCAACATTTCCAAATATTCCTTTGGATATATATTCATAATCGTCCACTGTATCTCATCCATCTCCTTCATCCTATCACCCAATTGCTTGGCAATGATCTTCGATAACAGAAACTGGTATGGAAGATAATGTTCAAATTTATAAGCACCTTCCCTTTCTCTACTCACAATTGCTCAGGCAATCGACATCTCAGCCATAATCAATGCTGGAACACACACTTCATACCCATGAGTTAGGGCATACAAAGTTCTAAGCATAGTGTGATCCACTAGTCCGATTATTGGGCCGAAGTTGAGCCGAAACAACACAATCCAAATAAAGCAAATCCGACTTCAACCACCAATTAACACATATCCTATCTCTTAGATCTGATACTTCACACAATTCTCAAACCATCTCCTCATCCGTATGTGGCCATACTTGAGGATGTTCCTTCAATATTCCTTGTAAGTTTGTCGGAGTACCAATTGGTATATTCCACGCATCGGCAATACTTCTCATTCCAATTACTATAGGAGCACTCCACTGAGTCACTTTAGCCTTCATAACTTCAAATCCTGTCGGTCCCAAAATTATATTATTTTCATCGAATTTTTGGACCAAGCCTGGATACACATTTTCTCCCGCCGGTTTTTCTAAAATTTTCAATCCTCGTTCCTTAAGGATTTTCCTTCCAGGTTCAATTAATACTCGATTCATTCTCTCCAAACGAAATATCTCTTCAAATTGCAATCTGCACAGCAAAAACGATTTCAGTGTGGTTCGGCTTCCATTCTAACTCATAGCTCTTCATATCCATATAAGGTTATGTACCTTCTTTGAATTCCTCCGGGTCAGAATAATCTTCAATAGCATTATCGATACGAACACCCTCGAGATAAAAAGAATAAAAAAATAATAAAAGAAGAATAATGATTTTTTATGCTCAACTCTTGAGAATTGTGAATTGTGTCTACTCTATGGATGTATTTATAGATGGATATAGTAGAATCAGAGAATAAAAATGATTTAAAACCCTTAGCTGACTTGGAAAGTGGAAATAATGACTAATCCAACTCCTCCTTTTCCATGTTAGATTAGGATTACTCTAAAAATTCTATAGAAAATCTACAACAAATCCTAAAAATGACTTAAACAAATCCTAATACAAGCATAGATACAAACCAGGCCAAAACACCCCACAAACGGGTCAATGATTCAAAATTTAGAATGTTACCTATGCTTGCTTGGCCTAATATGTATATATATATATATTAAATACACTCTTCCGATTAATCCAACACATATATACCCCCAAACTTAAACACACAAATAACCGCATAGTGCGATATAACATTTTGAAACAATTCAAACTATCTGCACATCAAAAATAAGCGTAAAAAACCGGGGATATATTTAATCTCAATACGATTGATCATAAAACTTTTATTTTATAAACTAAGAAAATAACAAAAATAATTAGAAAATAATCGTCCAAGCGGTCACAAAAAGCCCTATACAAAACTATCCACTCGACAATTTATCTCCAATGTATTTATATATATAAAAAATGAAATACAAATAAAACAAAAACAAAAACTTAACTAAACCTAAAATAAGCCTCATCATCAGAGCTCGGTGGTGTAGGTGGAATCTCCACACCCATCTGCTGACTCATACAATAAATCCTATGAAATCACCGCCTCTGATCACGCCAACTGTGTACTATCTCACACTGCCAAGCCTGTCTTTCCTCAGCCGATGACTTCTCTATCCCCTGCATCCGTGGAATAAGAGCATCAAACTGTACCACCCGCAGGTGCCTCTAGCAACACAACCTCTTCCTCAGCAGCCGGTATCTATGGCATCTCAGCATCATCAGCAGCCTCAGCATCTTGGGCCATACCTGCATCATCCTGACCAGCGTCATCGACATGTGTATCTGGAGCTAGTAATATGCCAAACCCCGGTCTCTGCCTCATAATAGCATCTTCATGTAACCGGGTCCAGACACCAGTCCACATCCCTCTGGCATACGGGGTACCATCTCTGAATTTGTTCTACTCACCCACATCCATCTCAATCTCGGCATCCAGCATAATCTTCATCACCAAGCAAGGGAATCAAATGAGAAACAAACACTGACCAACCTTGGTCTCCTTGCGCAGATGAATATAATGTGTATATAGGCCCTCCCACAAAATACATGGGATAGAAATCCACCGCCCGAACTCAAAAGCATAATGGAGGACCGAAAATGGCACATAACACATGGTGGTATGCTTATGAGGCAGAATCTGGGATCGGACTATCACATCCTATAACCAAAACATTGAGTGATAGTTCACCTTTTTCATGCAGTTCCGATGTGTATCAGCCCACTGCCCCGCAGTCTGGAGTACAACAATCTCAGAAATAGATGGGTGTATCTCGGGCATAGGTGGGAATGCAGCAGCTAGCTTTGGTGGACACTCGTCCGGAATACCCCATGCCTCAGCAAAAGTCTGGGGAGTAATCTCAATCTTAGTACCTCGGACCACTATCCGTAGTCTCAACCCCCTGCTGAAATGGCGCATGTATCGCCAGAACTCCCAGATCATATCCTCACAAATATATGGAGTAGCCATAGCAAGAATTGGTAATAAATTTTGGGCCCTGAATCGGCCGATCGTCTAGGCGAGGACAGGCTATAATCCCTCAAATATTTATAATAAGTATGTACGCTCCTGCTGATACCTTTTCGGGATCTCCCGGTCTAGTAAATCCTCGACCGATGTTGTCCAAGGCACAGGTAAAAATGTATTCAAAACTCTGGGGTCACCCTCCACAGGTGGCTCCGGTACCCTCTCATCTGCTCGATCATCGCCTTAAGCGGTGTCTTCCTCCTGCCTCACACTTTCACTCTCAGTATCCACCTCCATCTCATCAGCTTGCGGCTCAGGCACAAGTGGCAATGATGGTGCTCGTGCAACAACTGGGTCAACAAAAAGGTGACCATATGGTAAAAGGATTTCGCATCCCTGTGTGGAACTCTCTGGCACCTCTGCCTCAACAGATGAGGAAGACGAGGACACCGAGTCGATGTACTGTGGTCTCCTGGCGTGTGTACTCTAGCAAAGAATTGGGGACGGTGTAGGAGATGACAATCTCGACCTCTATCGCACCGGTGGATTAGCCGTAACTGCAGCCTGAGCCACTCGTCTCGCTGACAACTTGGTTGGTGCCATGCCTACAATAGGGAATTTTTGAAAAGTAAGCGATAATGAACCGGACACCGAATCAAACTCAAACTATTTCTAAATATATCCAATACGATGATTAAACAAGTTGTTGTCCCAATAGAATTCGACATTTAATCCGCTTTCGAAATCGAAAAACTCAACTTTTAGAAAATAGTTCAAAACACGATTTTGATCGAACTCGTTCGTCAATACTAGTTTAGAATAGTTAAATAAGTCCTATGAAATCAAAATAATGGAACAAAACTCACCGAATCAAGAGAAATGATGATTTTCAAAAAATTGAATTTTGGAGACTTTTCGAGTTCTTCACGTGAATTCGGAAGAATCACCAACTAATTTCACGATCCACTGGTAAAGAATGATGAGGAATCGAATGAGGAATCAGATGAGAAAATGGTAGAACCAAACATTGCAATTATTGTTAGAAAATTGAGAAATAAAGAAGAGTTTGATTGAATGGGGGGAAACCGCTGACGGATCCTGTTTATAACAGGCCCGCAGCTACGCTTCAAGCGTAGCTGGACCTACGCTTGAAGCGTAGGTTCCTATGGCCCAAAAACTTTTCTTTATTCTTCAAATGCCATCTTAAACTCCATGCATTCTCAATGCTTCCTAGGCTCAATTTACACTCCCTACTCAAATGATGATGGCCTCGCGACTCATTTTTATAGACTCGATCTTAAATACCGAAATGACTAAATTACCGTCTACAAGTACAAACTAGGCGTAAAAGCTACTCTTCTTCACCTAGTAGCAATATTTAACATCGTTGGTACGACATTGCTGTTTCTCAATACTCCGGATTAAACTTATCCAGCTCGGGTGGTGGTTCAGTTAAATCAATCATTTCTATCACACACTTAGCTAGTTGCACCTCTACATAATGCTTCAATCTTTATCCATTTATGATAAAATTCTTTCCAATGTCAGGATCATCGAGTTCCACGGCTCCATGGGGGAAAACCTTCGTAATCTTGTATGGCCCATCCCATCTCGATTGGAGCTTGCCAGGAAACAACTTGAATCTCGAATTAAACAACCAAACATTTTGGCCGGGCTCAAAAAATTTATTTCTAATATGTTTATCATGAAACGCTTTTGTTCGGGACTTGTAAATCCAAGAATTTTCATACGCATTATTTCTAAACTCCTCAAGCTCTTGAAGTTGGAGTTTCCACTGCGCACCGGCTTTCTTTATAGTGAAATTCAGTCTTCGAATAGCCCAATATGCTTTGTGTTCCAACTTTATAGGGAGATAACACGTTTTACCATACATAAGATGATATGGCGACATACCAATCGGTGTCTTAAGCGCAGTCTTGTACTCCCAAAGTGCATCATTTAGCCTTTAAGGCCAATCTTTCAAATTTGGATGCACAGTCTTTTCCAAAATATTATAAATCTCCCTATTAGAAACCTCCAATAGTCCTTATGATTGGGGGTGATATGGCGTACCAATTCTATGAATGACACCGTACTTTTTACACAGAATAGGAAGAAACTAGTTGTCAAAATGGCTTCCACCATCATTGATAAAAACCTTTGGCATACCACATTGTGAGAAAATGTTCGACTTTACAAATTCTTCCACCGCGTCACGGTCAGCACGTTTGGTGGCAATAACTTTTACCCATTTTGAAACATAATCAATCCCAACAAGTATACACTCCTTATCTGCTTTTGGAAATGGTCTCATAAAATCAATACCCCATACATCAAATAATTCTACAATCAGAATCGGGGTTAAAGGCATCATGTTTCGTCGAGATATGGATCCAAGCTTTTGACATCATAAACATGCCTTGGAAAACTTGAAAGCATCTTTGAATATGGAAGGCCAGCAAAATCTACTCTGCAGCACCTTGTGGGCTGTCCTTTGAGCTCCGAAATGCCCTCCACATTCCAACGTATGACAAAATGTCAGTATGTTTTGTACCTCACTCTCGGGGATGCATTTTCTAATAATATAATCAGAGCAATACTTGTACAAATGTGAATTATCCCAGATATAAAATTTGACATGACTGAAGAATCGTTATTTCTCATTCTTAGACCATCCTTTTGAGATTCGACCTATAGCTTTATAATTGACAATGTAAGCATACCACGGTATTTGTTCCACCACAACCACATTGAACAGATGTTCCTCCGGGAAAGAATTCTTAAGAGGAGTAATTTTGTTTGTGGATTCGATAATGATCATCAATAATTGATCCACAACAACATTCTCTGAACCCTTTTTATCTTTGATTTCTAAGTCGAATTCTTCTAGCAACATAATCCACCGAATTAGTAGGGGCTTAGAGTTTTTGTTCATCAGCAAATGCCTTAGAGCGGCATGATCCGAGTAAACAACAACCTTTGCTCCCAATAGATATGATCGGAATTTATCCAAGGCGAAGACAACTGCCATCAACTCCTTCTCGGTAGTTGTGTAGTTCATCTGACCTTCATTCAGAGTCCTACTGGCATAGTAAATAGCATACGACAACTTATCTTTGCTCTAACTCAACACAGCTCCTATGGCATAGTCAGAAGCATCACACATAAGCTCAAATGGTAGAGACCACTCTAGCGGACGAATAATCGGGGCTGGTGAAAGTTGAGTACGCAATTCCTCAAAAGCATAAAGGCACTCTTCATCAAAGACAAAAGTTGCATCCTTAGCCAATAAGTTGGATAACGGCCAGGCGATTTTGCTGAAATCTGTAATAAACCTTCGGTAAAACCCGACGTGGGCCAGAAAAGAGTGTATCTGCTTAACAGATGTGGGATGAGGCAATTTTGAAATAAACTCAACTTTTTGTTTATCTACCTCTATCCCTCGCTTAGATACAATATGGCTCTAAACCATTTTATGGTTTATGGTACTATCCCCTCTTAAACCATAAAATGGCTCTTTTCCGAACTTAGGATTAGATTTGTCTCCTTGCATCTCCTAAATACCAGTTCTAGATGTTTTAAACAGTCTTTAAAGGTTTCCCCAAAAACTGATAAGTCATCCATGAACACTTCAAGAAATTTTTCTACCATGTCAGAGAGGATAGACATCATACATCGTTGGAATGTTACTAGTGCATTACATAAACCAAATGGCATCAGTCTGTAAGCAAGTGTGCCATGTGGACAAGTAAAAGTGGTTTTCTCCTGATCAACATGAACAATCGCCACCTGATTGTAGCCGGAGTACCCATCCAGAAAGTAGTAATAGCTCTGCTCAGCTACCTTCTTCAGGATTTGAGCAATCAATGGTAACGAAAAATGATCCTTCCTGGTGTTCAAATTGAGCTTTATGTAATCAATACACACGCCACCCTGTGGTCATGCGTTGTGGAATTAGCTCACCTTTCGAGTTTGGCACCATTATTATGCCTGACTTCTTTGGTACCACCTAAGTGGGACTTGCCCATGTGCTATCCAAATTTGGATAGATGACACCCGCATCTAACAATTTTACCACTTATTTCATCACCACCTATTTCATATTTGGATTCAACCTTTGTTGCATTTCTCTTGATGGCTTTGCATCATCCTCAAGATGTATGCGATGCATACAAATCGAGGGGTCTATGCCTTTCAAATCAGCAACGCTACATCCAATGGTTTCTTTATTCTCACTCATAACCGCGACTAGACTCGATTCCTATTTTTCTATCAATTTTGAAGGTATAATCACAGGAAAAATCTCACCAGGTCCTACGAAAATATATTTCACTTTTTCATGCAGTTCCTTGAGTTCCAAGGTAGGAGGAGTAGTTAAGGAGGGAATTAGTGGAATATTTGAAACTATTGGAAGTGGTTCAACCAGCTCCCGCCATGGTTGAGTATATAAATAAGTCTCCATCACATCTGGCTTTTCATTTTACAGCCTCCAGTATGTCTCCTAATTAGCAACTTCTTCATCTGGCCACTCTCTATTCATAAATAACTCTAGCTTATCCTTTTCCAGGAATTGAGTTGAACAATCTGCTATAATATCATCCAGTTCATTGCACTCATTAATCTGGAAACAATCCCCAGATTCAGGCAATTAATGGCTTCCTTCGAACACATTCATCCTGACCTTCATATTTCCAAAGGTCAGATCCATGGCTTCAGTTCTGCAATTGATGCATGCATTTGACGTATCTAAGAATTATCTTCTTAGTATTACTAGAATGTGCTTCTTCAAGTCAGGGATGGGTTCTGTATCCAGGACTACAAAATCAACCGAAAAATAAAACTTGCCCACTTGAATAATGACATCTTCAAGCACTTCTCTTGCCTGTTTGACTGATCGATCGACGAATTGTAGTACAACCTCAGTAGGGCTGAGCTCACCCAACCCTAGTTGTTGGTACACTAAATAAGGAAGCAAGTTAATACTCACACCTAGATCAAGAAAAACTGTACCAATTTCCTGGTCACAAATGACACATGGAATAGTGGGAGCACTAGGATCTTTCCTCTTAGATGGAGTATCACTTAAAAGCAATGAACTGACTTGCTCAGTCAAGAGTATTTTTGTTGGATTCTTCGCTCTGCTCTTTCGCTTTTGGGTGCAAAAATCCTTGAAAAACTTAGCGTAAGGCAGTATTTGGGCGATTACATCTAAGAGAGGTAAATTGATCTTGATTTGTCATAATGTTTCCAGCATATCAGATTCTTTCAACTTTCCGTACTTTGCCGGCTCTCTAAGACATTGAGGAAATGGCATTGCCTCCAAATAACTTGCCCTGTCTGGCTCATTATGTAATATCGGATCGACATTGTCTCCTACCGATGGTTGGTCTTTTTGCACTCTTTCAGCCTATTTCCTTGCAGCCTCTTTCCTTTACTCTTCTTTAGCTTCCTTCCTCTGCTCTTGTTAGGCCTCATTTCTTCTTTGCAACCTCTCTTCATGCTCCGCCTCAACTCGAATCTCCACTTCCCTTCCACTTTTCAGAGTGATTACTTGAACCGTTTCATTAGGTTCATTAACAAATGATCCGAGATCCAGTGCTTGTTATGGCCTTGGGTTAGATACCGGCTGACTAGGCAATCTCCCTCGTTCTCTTACATTCCTTTCATTAGCCATTTGGCCCATCTACATATGTAGTTGTGCTAATGATTGGGTATGAAGACCTAGTTTTTTATATATGTCCAGTATAACTTGTTTTAACCTATTAGTCTAGAAACTGGGTGGAGGAGTTTGGCTTCTTGGAGGCTGGGCCTGGTAATTATATAGCTGCATAGCCTGATTGTTTTTGAAAGGGTGAAGATCTTGAGATTTATTGAATGATTGAAGAGCCTGGGAATTATTGGATGTTCTAGGTTTGTAGTTGGACTGAGAATTTCTAGCCATGATTGTTGGTTGTGAGTTGATTGATTTTTGACTATGTTGGAACCTTGGTTGTTGGTTATATGATTGTTGTCTCTCAGTGAACCTTATTTATGGGTTATATGATTGTTGTATGTCTGTGAATCTTAGCTGTTGATTGGATGATTGCCCTTGTTTGAATTTTTGTGGTGGATTCTCTACATTGGTAGACTTGTAAGACAGGAATGGATGATTTCTGGCATTCAATGTGTATGAATTGGTGAAAGAAGCATTATTGGAATAGTTTCACGATGCGTTGGCATCGACAACCATTATCTCTTAACACTCATTTTGGGAATACTCAGCTTCGACTTCAAATGTCTCTCTAGGAGGGAAATGACTTCGCTGCATAGACTTTTCAATTCTCTTTAATTTCTCTCTAAAAACTGCCATGGTATCTCTCACATCATCATGCTCTACAACATAAGATTTCTCAGATCTCCTATCATGTTGTCCACCTCTAGACCTCAACTTAGATTGATATTGAATTATGTTTTCACTGATATTATCGAATATCTCCAAAAGTTCTTTTGCTAGCTTCAAGATAAACTAACCTTGTGTGGCCGCATCTATCAAAGTCTTATGCGCCTCTCCAAGTCCCGTGTAGAAATTTTTACCAATTCTTGTTCAGAAAACCTATGATGGGGACATTTATAAAGAATTTCATTATATCTTTCCCATGCATCATGAAAATGCTCACCAGGTAACTTCCTAAATATTTTGATTCCATCTTGTGATTTTGAGGTCTTTCCTATGGGATAATGCTTTTCTATGAATTCTCTCTTAAGGGCTTCCCAATCAATTTTAACTTTATTACTAATTTGATGTACCATATTTTAGCTCTCTTTCAATGACCAAGGGAATAATCTCACTCGCAAGTCATTTTTGGGTAAATTGTCATACCTAATAGTAGAGGTTATCTCTAGGAAATCATTGATGTGCTGGTATGGGTCCTCTATTCTAAGGCCAGAAAATTTTGGAAGCATATTGATCATGTTTGTCTTGATCTCAAAGTGATTCGCTCCTTCTTCCTCCGGAAAATCAGCATAGAAGCCGAACGCATCGGGTGCGTAATATCCATCAGTGATGTCTCTAGTGCCCTTTGTTGGTAGGCTCTTTGGTCAGCCATTACTTCTTCTTTCGACGGTGAAGCTCTTTAATAGATCAGCGTAAACGACGTAGAGTCTTTTGATCTCAGGAACGTACTCGACTAACACAGTGCTTAAAATAGAACGGGTCGGTCTATCGGTCATACGCTACTCAAATAAAAAAAAATTTGCGAAATAAGAATTAACTAAATTAACTACTTCTAAATTACAAATAATAAAGCAAGAATTAATATACAAAAATCTAGGTAACTAAAAGTCACAAAAGTTCCAGACACAACTTTAGAAGCTCCGCTTTTCCCTTTTATGCTCTTCAGAGTACCTATTAATCACACAAAAATTTAACTTTAGCTACAGCTAGAATAACATAATGCAAATAAACTACTAAAGTTATTGAACAATGCTCACTCCCCGGCAACGGCGTCAAAAACTCGATGCGACATCAGGTGTATAAAAATATGTGGTTAAAAATAACACATTAACAACTCTAGGTTTTACCCTACGCAAGCGCACGTATCAATTGTAGAATAGAAAATGACTTCAGTAAGGGATATCGATCCCACAGAGACAGAAATTCTTCACTTTAATAATTCAAACACACTGAATTATATTTTCTAAAAATTGTTTATTTGGGTGGTCAAAGACCAAATTATATATTTTAACTAATATTATCTAGAAAACATATTAAATTGGTTGTTATTCAGATGAGAGAGAAAATTAGGGTTTTCGTCACTTCACCACTAACCACATAATATATTTCCTCACTGTATCAATTGTATGAGGGCGATCCATAACTATGAATTAGGTCGTACCGCAAATAGCTAAATAAGACCCTAAAAAGGAGTACCATCAATCGGATTGCGACAACCCGTCTCATGACTGAACTGATTAGTACATGTCAATTATTCTACTTTAATCTACTCTTACTGTATGAAAATAAACTAAAGGATGTTTATATTAAATCGCCAAGGCACGACCTGTGTCAACTTAGGGTTTCAAGTTTCATTACCACCATTGTGTAGAAAACCACAATTAAGCATCCGAGTTCCTTCTCATATTAAATAATCATAGTTATGCAAAATAATATATTCATTCCATCTAAGACAAGAACTTAGAAAAAACATAGAATTTTGTATTAAGATTAAAAACGGTCTCTTACCTACTACAATCATCACAGTGTGGTCACAGTTTCCCCTTATTACAATTGAAAACAAGTAAGAACTACATTACATGGCTAGGGTTTCGCTAGAAAACCCTAGATACCGAGTTAGTTGATCATGGCTGAAGGTGACTGCATCGTTGATGTAGAATCGCCCTCCATGGTCATCTTCTTCGAATCTCTAGGTCTTGAATGGCTCCTCCCTTTGAATGAGATGTGAATAGAAGCTTTGAAATTATGTGAAGAGAAGGCCCTTAGATCTGTAGCAAACCTTGGTATTTATAGGCAAAGGTGAGGGAAACCCTAACTTGTGTTAGACTCTTATTGAGAATAGGATTCCCCTTTGTTATGATTTCCTTCCAAACTAAGCCAAACCCTTCAATATAATGTATAATATGTTTAAATAAACGTGCATATAGGTTTTGGAGTTGAATATAAAGTCATCCAGGTCAATTCTGATCAATTCGGGTCAAACTAGGATTTTTGCCCAAATCTGAAATTTCCAGCTTATTCTACAAGACACTGCTTACTCTTTTGATCATATCTGGAGCTACACGTATTGGATGGAGGCGTTTAATATCTTGTTGGAAATATGACTTCAAGGTCTTGATGTTAGGCTCAAGAATAACCCCATTTTTTGATCTGGATTGAGCGAGATATGGGCTCCCTAAGTTGACTGAAAAGTTTGCTGAAATTACTGTAGCAGATGCCGCACCTACACCCTTAGGCGTACCCTGAGCGTAGCCTGAGCGTAGAAAGTCACTTTTTCACAGCGTTTTGCCTCTATAGGAATAGGCTTGAGCATAGATTCTTCATGAAAATCATTTTTCTTCGCAATTGGGGCAAAATGACCGTCTTGATTCCACGAGACTTTTTGCTTTAGGTGACGGCATCGAAAAATACCATTTTTGCCCTTTGGGAAACATTTTTGTCTTGAAACCACCTCTTTGACTCTCCTCTTGAATAGAAATGAGCATGTCTTTAGTTAATTCACCAAAGTTAGCTCTTTTTCTTCATTAAGCTCCTGAAACACGCTTAAACACACAAACGACAAAAAAAATACCAAATAATGGAATGTACGGACATAACATTAGCAAGATAGGGGCTTAAAATGGATAATATTAAGCACCTATCACACCCCCAAACTTACATATTGCTAGTCCATTAACAATGAACTCAGGAAATCTATCTTCTGATGATCTTTATTCTAGCTACTCTATATTAATCTACACTAATGTATACTTCTCCCTTGCTTTTGTGAGGGTCAACAATTATACTTAGTATGTGTAACAAGTCTTTTAAACCCCTAGGTTACCCCTAGTGGAGGAGTGAAGTCTTGTGAGGGTTAGATCTATTACCCATAACTTCTCCATTTTTCGTAATCACGCATTCATGAATTCACACACGTATTAACTAAATCATGATATAATGCATAAGAAAATGTGGATGAAAATACTCCCACTCACTATCGAACAATAACTATCTCGAGCTTCGTGTCATGAATGGTCCCCACTAAAGTAAATGACATTGTTATTTTAAACTCCCAATTCAGACAACCTCCTGTGTTTTTGTCAACATTCTACCATGATATTTCAATTCCTTTTATCCTATTTCATTTATCAAACTTTGCAATTTTTCTTTAAACATCATTCTTTCCATCATTCCACTTTTCATCACTTTTTGTCATTCTAAGCTCCGGACTTTCTAGCGAGGATTTTTAGTCCCGACCAACTGGGCCCTAGCTTATTTATTGGGATTCATGCTCATTATTTTTCTCCCATTTTTACGCGAACAATGATATTGGTGATACCAGGACCCGGTTACTCAGATTGAAGAACTATTTTTTACATTTTATTTCTTAAAATAATTTTTAACTTTCTCCATTTCAACCATATCATCTCCCCTTTTATTGTGGCAAAATTATTTTTTCAACTACATAGTTAAAGATTAAATGTTTTTTCCATAGTGAGTGTGTGCTTGTGCTTATAGGTCAAGGTCATCCTTTTCGGTTTAAATTTTCACCCATGTAAAACCACATCACTTTCACTCAGCTCGATCTAATCATCACTCTCATGAATGGGAATATCACAACACATACTACTCATGTAATGAAAAGCAATCATGCGTGAAAACAAATAATTTCTTTCCAAAAAAATTTCAATTTTTCAAATTTTTTTCAATTTTTTTTTAATCATTCCCTATACTAACTATACCTTCCCCCAAACTTAAATTAAACCTTGTCCTCATGGTTCACAATCATATTAATGAGAAAGAATATAGTTATCCTTGAAGCGCAGTTCTGGAATTTCCTTTCTTCATGTTCATTCACCCCCCAAAACTTGAATTGAGCTACCTGTAGAAATATTCAACAAAACACAAACACAAAATATCATAGCAAGGGAAGAATAAATTCATCACTGCTTTCCGGAAATATTTACTCAATATAGCATAAGGAATGAATTTGTTTTATTAAAATAAAATAACAAAGATTTGGTCTTAAGGGCCTATAATCCCCACAAAATTTAAATTTCATAGATTTGGCCTTAAAGGCCTACAATCTCAAAGAATTGAAATTACAAAAATTAAATGACATCCTATTCTATAAACCGAGACTAAAAATTGACTTTCATAGCCTAGGACCAATGTTTAACGTCGTCGGCATGACAGGGCCACTCAAAGGGTTATCCAACACCTTTCCTCTCTGCAATACTTCCCCTAATCATAGGATAAAATATAGGAGGCAACTCTCTCAGTGTTCTCACTTGTAGACAATTAGTATTATCCATGACATAAATATAGAACAATAATCACCATATAAAGTACCTCCTCTGTCATGTTCTAACTTCACCCCATGTATGGTCAATGTGTCCAACAGATCCTCCTTCAACACCTTATTTAATGCTCCCTCCACCAATTCATCACTCTCCATTAAACTAACAGATGCCATAAATTCCAATGCCAGATCAATCTCCTCATAAATCTTTAGCCGCTAACCATGCCTGTTTAACCTCTCATTTCCAAAACCTACCTCTCCATGGGGGTAAACAGATTTAACTCTAAATGATCCGTCCCTTCTTAACCGGATCTTACCTAGAAACAATTTCAGTTTCTAATTACACCGCCGTCCTTTTCGATTGAGCTCAAGGAACTTAATACGAGCATGCTTAGCATGATGTACTTTTATCCGAACATCCTCATATGCACAATTTTGTATCCCCTCACACTTATTTCTTAATTGCAGATCTTCTCAAGCATATAGCTTGTCTACCATGTTTATACTTAACACTCGCTCATCTAGAAAGGGATCCTTAAAAGGGGTGTCATCCTTGGTAGGCTCTATGATAGTTCGTGGTAAATAATCAGCTCTCACAGTCTTCACACCCTTTTCATCTTTCAATATGCCATCCTCTTGCTCCTTAATTAACCCACACAACACCATTTCTTGAACTGTACTTTTAGGCCTCAAATCTTTTAGAGGAATAAGTTGAGGTCCATCCAACTCTCTTGGAACTCTCTCTAGCTGCGAGTACAAAGAAACTTTCAATACTGTGATAACTTCCAAATTTGGTTGTTGTTGATCCTCCCAGTTTTCAAACTTTGCCTCCATATATTGCTTATTTGTCACTAAGCTCTCCTCTCAACCTCCAGTGATGTCATACAACCCAATATTATAAAGTGATTTGTCTAGCATCAATGTTGTTGGTGACATAAATGGAGATTCAGGCGAATCTCTTGGTTCCTCCTCTGATTGCAAACCTAGAGCTCTTTCAAATACAGTGATCACTTATAAATTAGAGTGGTGTCGATCCTCCCACGTGTCAAACTTTGCATTTGACCTTTCAATCATAGCATCCAGGTCATTTTTTACTTGACTCTAAGGTACCGATTCTTTACAAGTCTGATTGACTTCTTCTACATTAAAGTAGTCGACTGGTGTAGTGATTTGATCACCTGCATCAAAAACATTTATCATCACATTCATATTCTCTAAAGATAGATCCATCGCCCATGTCCTGCAATCGATATGCGCATTGGTTGTGACCAAGAACGGTCTTCCTAATATCACTGGGATATGTTCCTCCAAGTCTTGAACGGGTTCTGTATCGAAAATTATGAAATCTACTGGGAAGTATAACGTGTCCACTTGAACGATGACATCTTCTAGAACTCCCCTCACTTACTTAATCAACCTGTCTGCATATTGGAGCTCCCCCGAGGTAGGGCTGAGCTTTCCCAACCCTAGCTGTTGATAAACTGAATATGGTAGTAAGTTAACACTCGCACCCAGATCAAGAAGAGCTCTACCAATTTCATGGTCACCAATGACACATGGAATAGTGGGAGCACCGGGATCTTTCCTCTTAGGCAGTATGTTACTTAAAAGCAATGAACTCACTTGTTCAGTCAATATGATTTTCATTGGAGTCTTCGCTGTATTTTTCTACTTTTGCGTACAGAGGTCCTTGAAGAACTTAGCATAGGGTGGTATTTGGTCTATAATGTCTAAGAGAGGCAGATTAATCTTGACTTGTCGGAATGTCTCCAACATGTCAAACTCTTTATTCTTACCATTTTTTGTCGGCTCTCTAAGACATTGAGGGAATGGTGATTCCTCCTCATATGGTGCCCTTTCTGGCTTTTCATCTTCCTCCACTTGAAGTTGATCTTTCTAAACTTTCTCTGTTTCTTTCCTTTAAGCTTCTTCTTCTGCCTTTCTTTGAACTTTTTTGGCCTTTTGCTTCTTCAACCTCTCCTCATATTGCTCCTCAGCCTTACTATCCACTTCTCTTCCACTTCAACTACTTGGACTATCTCATGATGAGTCTTAATAAAGCATCCAAGCTCCAGTGCTTGTTGCTGCTTTGGGTTACCTATCGGCTGACTAGGAATTTTCCTCGTTCTCTTATATTCATCTGATTAGCTATTTGGCCCATCTGGATGTGCAATTGTGCCAATGCTTGAGTATGGACGCCTAACATGTTCTGAAGGCCTATTAAGGTTTGGTCTAGCCTATCATTATGAAAACTGGGTGGAGGAGTTTGGCTTCTTTAAGGCTGGGTCTGGTAGTTATATGGTTGGACAATCGGATTATTATTGAATGGCTAAAGAGCTTGAGAATTATTGAATGGTTTGAGAGCATGAGAATTATTGGATGGCTATCTGTGTTGGTAATTTGACTAAGGATTTCAAACCATGATTGTCGGTTGGGAGTCGAATGATTGTTGACTCTGTTGGAACCTTGGCTGTGGATTATATGAATGTTGTTTCTGAGTGAACCTTGGTTGTGGAATGGACGATTTTCCTTGTTGGAACCTTGGTTGTGGGTTCTCCACATTTGTAGATTTATAGGACAGAAGTGGGTAATTTTTGGCATTTGAGGTGTATGAATTAGTGAAATGAGCATTATTTGAATAGTTGCACAATGTGTTAGCATCGTCAGCCATTATGTCCTGACACTCATTTTAAGAATACTCAGCTTCTACTTCTAACATTTCTCTAAGAGGGGAATGACTTCGCTGAAGAAACTTGTCAATTCTTTCTAGTTTCTCTCCTATCAATGCCATTGAATCTCTCGCATCATCATGATTCACGACATAAGCTTTCTCAAATCTTCTATCTTGTCCACCTTTAGACCTCAACTCAGATTCATATTGAATCGTATTCTCACTAATATTGTCAAACATCTCTAAGATTTTTTTGCCTACTTCAAGTTAAATTGACCTTGTGTTGATGCATCTATCAAAGTCTTATGTGCATCTCCAAGTTCCATGTAAAAAATCTTAGTTATATGATGTTCAGGGAACCTATGGTGGGGACACTTATACAAGATTTCATTATATCTCTCCCAAGCATCATGAAACTGTTCACTAGGCAATTCTCTAAATATTTTGATTGCATCTTGTGCTTCTGAGGTCTTTCCCATGGGATAATGCTTTTCTATGAATTCTTTTTTAAGGATTTCCCAATCAATTTTAGTTGCTCTAACCAATTTGATATACCATCTTTTGGCTTTTTCCCTCAACGACCAAGGAAATAATCGCACTCCCAGATCATTCTTGGATAAATGATTATACCTAACAGTTGAGGCTACCTCTAAGAAATCATTTATGTGTTGGAATGGGTCCTCAAGTCTTTCGCACCTTCTTTTTCTGGAAAATTAGCATATGAATCATACGCATCTGGTGCATAGTATCCTTTCAATGATGTCTCTGGTGCCCTCGGGAGGTTGGCTCTTTGGTCACCCATCACTTCTTCTTCAATGATTTGGCTGGTGCCTTCTTCTAACTAACGATGACGCTCTTCAATAACTCGACATAAACGACGGAGAGTTTTTTCGATCTCAGGATCGTACTTGACTATCTTAGTGCTAGAATTAGAACGGGTCGATCTATTAGTCATACGCTATACTCATGACTATATTATTATTTTTTTATGTTTTTTGAAATTTTATGAAATTAATTAGTTCTAAATTACATTAACTATGAACAGAAAATAAAGGTAGAATTAAATGCAAAAATCAAGGCAAAACTAAAACTCACAAACGGTTCCAGACGCAACTTCAGAAGCTCCGCTTTCTCCCTTTATGCTTTTCATAGTACCTGTCAATCACACAAAAATCTAACTTTAGCTACAGCTATAGTAACGTAATGTAAATAAACTACTAAAAATGTTGAAAAATACTTAGTCCCCGGTAGTGGCGCCAAAAACTTGATATCCATCGAGGTGTACAAAATATGTGGTTAAAAATAACTCCTTAAGGACACTAGGTTTTACCCTACGCAAGCGCACGTATCAATTGTAAAATAACAACGGCTTGATTAAGGGATATCGATCCCACAGAGACTAAGATTATTCAATTTAACAATTCAAAAATAATGAGTTATATTTCTGAAAAGTTGTTTGTTTTGGTGGTCGAAGACCAAATTATCTAAATTAACTAAATTATTCTAAAAAGCAAAGTAAATTGGTTTGTGATTTAAGAGAGAGAAAAATTAGGGTTTTCATCGTTCCACCACTAACCGCATAACATAGTTCTATTAATGTAACAATTGCAAGAGGGTGATCCATACACTGTGAATCAGGTCGTACCACAAATAGCTAAATACGATCCCAAAAAGGAATACCATCAACCAGATTGCGACAACCCATCTCATGACTGAACTGATTAGTACATGTCAATTAAATTACTCTAATCTACTCCTAATGCATGAAAATAAACTAAATCACATCTATATCAACTCGCCAAGGCAAGGCCTGTGTCAACCTATGGTTTCAAGTTTTATTACCACCATTGTGTAGAAAATCGTAATTAAACATCTGAGTTTAAGCCCATAGTGAATAATCATGATTGTGTAAAATAATATACTCATTCCATCTAAGACAAGAATTTAGAACAAATATAGAATTTTGTATAGAGAATAAAAACGGTCTCTTACAATCATCACAGTATGGTCATAGTTTCCCCTCGTTACAATTAAAAATAAGTAAGAACTACATTACTTGACTAGGTTCTGCTAAAAAACCCTAGATACCGAGTTAGTTGATCATGGCTGAAGGTGACTGCATCGTTGATGTAGAAACGCCTTCGATGGTCGTCTTCTCCGGATCTCCAGGTCTTGAATGGATCCTCCCTTTGACTGAGATGTAAATCATAGTCATCCAGGTCATTTTTTACTTGACTCTAAGGTACCGATTCTTTACAAGTCTGATTGACTTCTTCTACATTAAAGTAGTCGACTGGTGTAGTGATTTGATCACCTGCATCAAAAACATTTATCATCACATTCATATTCTCTAAAGATAGATCCATCGCCCATGTCCTGCAATCGATATGCGCATTGGTTGTGACCAAGAACGGTCTTCCTAATATCACTGGGATATGTTCCTCCAAGTCTTGAACGGGTTCTGTATCGAAAATTATGAAATCTACTGGGAAGTATAACGTGTCCACTTGAACGATGACATCTTCTAGAACTCCCCTCACTTACTTAATCAACCTGTCTGCATATTGGAGCTCCCCCGAGGTAGGGCTGAGCTTTCCCAACCCTAGCTGTTGATAAACTGAATATGGTAGTAAGTTAACACTCGCACCCAGATCAAGAAGAGCTCTACCAATTTCATGGTCACCAATGACACATGGAATAGTGGGAGCACCGGGATCTTTCCTCTTAGGCAGTATGTTACTTAAAAGCAATGAACTCACTTGTTCAGTCAATATGATTTTCATTGGAGTCTTCGCTGTATTTTTCTACTTTTGCGTACAGAGGTCCTTGAAGAACTTAGCATAGGGTGGTATTTGGTCTATAATGTCTAAGAGAGGCAGATTAATCTTGACTTGTCGGAATGTCTCCAACATGTCAAACTCTTTATTCTTACCATTTTTTGTCGGCTCTCTAAGACATTGAGGGAATGGTGATTCCTCCTCATATGGTGCCCTTTCTGGCTTTTCATCTTCCTCCACTTGAAGTTGATCTTTCTAAACTTTCTCTGTTTCTTTCCTTTAAGCTTCTTCTTCTGCCTTTCTTTGAACTTTTTTGGCCTTTTGCTTCTTCAACCTCTCCTCATATTGCTCCTCAGCCTTACTATCCACTTCTCTTCCACTTCAACTACTTGGACTATCTCATGATGAGTCTTAATAAAGCATCCAAGCTCCAGTGCTTGTTGCTGCTTTGGGTTACCTATCGGCTGACTAGGAATTTTCCTCGTTCTCTTATATTCATCTGATTAGCTATTTGGCCCATCTGGATGTGCAATTGTGCCAATGCTTGAGTATGGACGCCTAACATGTTCTGAAGGCCTATTAAGGTTTGGTCTAGCCTATCATTATGAAAACTGGGTGGAGGAGTTTGGCTTCTTTAAGGCTGGGTCTGGTAGTTATATGGTTGGACAATCGGATTATTATTGAATGGCTAAAGAGCTTGAGAATTATTGAATGGTTTGAGAGCATGAGAATTATTGGATGGCTATCTGTGTTGGTAATTTGACTAAGGATTTCAAACCATGATTGTCGGTTGGGAGTCGAATGATTGTTGACTCTGTTGGAACCTTGGCTGTGGATTATATGAATGTTGTTTCTGAGTGAACCTTGGTTGTGGAATGGACGATTTTCCTTGTTGGAACCTTGGTTGTGGGTTCTCCACATTTGTAGATTTATAGGACAGAAGTGGGTAATTTTTGGCATTTGAGGTGTATGAATTAGTGAAATGAGCATTATTTGAATAGTTGCACAATGTGTTAGCATCGTCAGCCATTATGTCCTGACACTCATTTTAAGAATACTCAGCTTCTACTTCTAACATTTCTCTAAGAGGGGAATGACTTCGCTGAAGAAACTTGTCAATTCTTTCTAGTTTCTCTCCTATCAATGCCATTGAATCTCTCGCATCATCATGATTCACGACATAAGCTTTCTCAAATCTTCTATCTTGTCCACCTTTAGACCTCAACTCAGATTCATATTGAATCGTATTCTCACTAATATTGTCAAACATCTCTAAGATTTTTTTGCCTACTTCAAGTTAAATTGACCTTGTGTTGATGCATCTATCAAAGTCTTATGTGCATCTCCAAGTTCCATGTAAAAAATCTTAGTTATATGATGTTCAGGGAACCTATGGTGGGGACACTTATACAAGATTTCATTATATCTCTCCCAAGCATCATGAAACTGTTCACTAGGCAATTCTCTAAATATTTTGATTGCATCTTGTGCTTCTGAGGTCTTTCCCATGGGATAATGCTTTTCTATGAATTCTTTTTTAAGGATTTCCCAATCAATTTTAGTTGCTCTAACCAATTTGATATACCATCTTTTGGCTTTTTCCCTCAACGACCAAGGAAATAATCGCACTCCCAGATCATTCTTGGATAAATGATTATACCTAACAGTTGAGGCTACCTCTAAGAAATCATTTATGTGTTGGAATGGGTCCTCAAGTCTTTCGCACCTTCTTTTTCTGGAAAATTAGCATATGAATCATACGCATCTGGTGCATAGTATCCTTTCAATGATGTCTCTGGTGCCCTCGGGAGGTTGGCTCTTTGGTCACCCATCACTTCTTCTTCAATGATTTGGCTGGTGCCTTCTTCTAACTAACGATGACGCTCTTCAATAACTCGACATAAACGACGGAGAGTTTTTTCGATCTCAGGATCGTACTTGACTATCTTAGTGCTAGAATTAGAACGGGTCGATCTATTAGTCATACGCTATACTCATGACTATATTATTATTTTTTTATGTTTTTTGAAATTTTATGAAATTAATTAGTTCTAAATTACATTAACTATGAACAGAAAATAAAGGTAGAATTAAATGCAAAAATCAAGGCAAAACTAAAACTCACAAACGGTTCCAGACGCAACTTCAGAAGCTCCGCTTTCTCCCTTTATGCTTTTCATAGTACCTGTCAATCACACAAAAATCTAACTTTAGCTACAGCTATAGTAACGTAATGTAAATAAACTACTAAAAATGTTGAAAAATACTTAGTCCCCGGTAGTGGCGCCAAAAACTTGATATCCATCGAGGTGTACAAAATATGTGGTTAAAAATAACTCCTTAAGGACACTAGGTTTTACCCTACGCAAGCGCACGTATCAATTGTAAAATAACAACGGCTTGATTAAGGGATATCGATCCCACAGAGACTAAGATTATTCAATTTAACAATTCAAAAATAATGAGTTATATTTCTGAAAAGTTGTTTGTTTTGGTGGTCGAAGACCAAATTATCTAAATTAACTAAATTATTCTAAAAAGCAAAGTAAATTGGTTTGTGATTTAAGAGAGAGAAAAATTAGGGTTTTCATCGTTCCACCACTAACCGCATAACATAGTTCTATTAATGTAACAATTGCAAGAGGGTGATCCATACACTGTGAATCAGGTCGTACCACAAATAGCTAAATACGATCCCAAAAAGGAATACCATCAACCAGATTGCGACAACCCATCTCATGACTGAACTGATTAGTACATGTCAATTAAATTACTCTAATCTACTCCTAATGCATGAAAATAAACTAAATCACATCTATATCAACTCGCCAAGGCAAGGCCTGTGTCAACCTATGGTTTCAAGTTTTATTACCACCATTGTGTAGAAAATCGTAATTAAACATCTGAGTTTAAGCCCATAGTGAATAATCATGATTGTGTAAAATAATATACTCATTCCATCTAAGACAAGAATTTAGAACAAATATAGAATTTTGTATAGAGAATAAAAACGGTCTCTTACAATCATCACAGTATGGTCATAGTTTCCCCTCGTTACAATTAAAAATAAGTAAGAACTACATTACTTGACTAGGTTCTGCTAAAAAACCCTAGATACCGAGTTAGTTGATCATGGCTGAAGGTGACTGCATCGTTGATGTAGAAACGCCTTCGATGGTCGTCTTCTCCGGATCTCTAGGTCTTGAATGGATCCTCCCTTTGACTGAGATGTAAATCATAGTCATCCAGGTCATTTTTTACTTGACTCTAAGGTACCGATTCTTTACAAGTCTGATTGACTTCTTCTACATTAAAGTAGTCGACTGGTGTAGTGATTTGATCACCTGCATCAAAAACATTTATCATCACATTCATATTCTCTAAAGATAGATCCATCGCCCATGTCCTGCAATCGATATGCGCATTGGTTGTGACCAAGAACGGTCTTCCTAATATCACTGGGATATGTTCCTCCAAGTCTTGAACGGGTTCTGTATCGAAAATTATGAAATCTACTGGGAAGTATAACGTGTCCACTTGAACGATGACATCTTCTAGAACTCCCCTCACTTACTTAATCAACCTGTCTGCATATTGGAGCTCCCCCGAGGTAGGGCTGAGCTTTCCCAACCCTAGCTGTTGATAAACTGAATATGGTAGTAAGTTAACACTCGCACCCAGATCAAGAAGAGCTCTACCAATTTCATGGTCACCAATGACACATGGAATAGTGGGAGCACCGGGATCTTTCCTCTTAGGCAGTATGTTACTTAAAAGCAATGAACTCACTTGTTCAGTCAATATGATTTTCATTGGAGTCTTCGCTGTATTTTTCTACTTTTGCGTACAGAGGTCCTTGAAGAACTTAGCATAGGGTGGTATTTGGTCTATAATGTCTAAGAGAGGCAGATTAATCTTGACTTGTCGGAATGTCTCCAACATGTCAAACTCTTTATTCTTACCATTTTTTGTCGGCTCTCTAAGACATTGAGGGAATGGTGATTCCTCCTCATATGGTGCCCTTTCTGGCTTTTCATCTTCCTCCACTTGAAGTTGATCTTTCTAAACTTTCTCTGTTTCTTTCCTTTAAGCTTCTTCTTCTGCCTTTCTTTGAACTTTTTTGGCCTTTTGCTTCTTCAACCTCTCCTCATATTGCTCCTCAGCCTTACTATCCACTTCTCTTCCACTTCAACTACTTGGACTATCTCATGATGAGTCTTAATAAAGCATCCAAGCTCCAGTGCTTGTTGCTGCTTTGGGTTACCTATCGGCTGACTAGGAATTTTCCTCGTTCTCTTATATTCATCTGATTAGCTATTTGGCCCATCTGGATGTGCAATTGTGCCAATGCTTGAGTATGGACGCCTAACATGTTCTGAAGGCCTATTAAGGTTTGGTCTAGCCTATCATTATGAAAACTGGGTGGAGGAGTTTGGCTTCTTTAAGGCTGGGTCTGGTAGTTATATGGTTGGACAATCGGATTATTATTGAATGGCTAAAGAGCTTGAGAATTATTGAATGGTTTGAGAGCATGAGAATTATTGGATGGCTATCTGTGTTGGTAATTTGACTGAGGATAAGACCCTTAGATCTGTAGCAAATCTTGGTATATATAGGCAAAGGTGAGGAAAACCCTAACTTGTGTTAGACTCCTATTAAGAATAGGATTTCCCTTTGGTATGATTTCCTTCCAAACTAAGACAACCCCTTCAATATAATGTATAATATGTTTAAACAATGTTCATATAGGTCTTGGAGTTGAATATAAAGTCATTCGGGTTAATTCGGATCAATTCGGGTCAAACTAGGATTTTGGCCCGAATATGAAATTTCCAGCTTTTTTGCTAGGACACCTCTCACTCTTTTGATCATATACTTAGCTACACATATTTATGGAGGTAGGTAATATCATGTTGGTAAGATGACTTCAAGATCTTGATGTTAGGCTCAAGAATCACCCCATTTGGATATGTTTTGACTGAGATATGGGCTCCCGAAGTTGGCTGAAAATTTTGTTAAAATTACAGCAGCAGATGTCACACCTACGCCTTAGGCGTAGCCTGAGAGTAGCCTGAGCATAGAAACTCACTTTCTGGCAACGTTTTGCTTCTGTAGGAGTAGGCTTGAGCGTAGATTCTTCATGAAAACACTTTTCTCCGCAACTGTGTCAAAATGACTGTCTTGATTCCACGAGACTTTTTACTTTAGGTGACAGCTTCGGAAAATGTCGTTTTTTCCCTTTGGGAAGCATTTTTGTCTTGAAAACACCTCTTCGACTCTCCTCTTGAATAGAAATGAGAATGTCTGTAGATAATTCATTAAAGTTTGCTATTTTTCTTCATTAAGCTCCTAAAACACGCTTTAACACACAAATGACATAAAAATAACAAATAATGGAATGTACAGACATAATATTAGCATTATTGGGGCTTAAACAATATTGAGCACCTATCAGCAATCTATTCCCATGAATCAGAATGTACCGCAAATAGTCGAATACGTTCCTAAAAATGATACCGTCAACCGAGTTCGCTGCAACCCATGCTATTTACTTTACTCTACTCTACTCCAAAAATATGAAATTAACTAAAGCATGTCTATGATACCTCACCGAGGCATGGCCTGTGTAAACCTAGGGTTTCAAGTGCTAAGAACAATTATTGTAGAAAATCACAATTTATTTAGAATAATCATGATTGTATAAGAAAATATTTTCATTCAATCTAAGACAAGAATTTCTGAATAAATATATGATCTTGTGTCAGGAATAAACCCATTCACTCATCTACAATAATCATCATGGTATGGTCTTAGCTTCCCCTTCATTACAATTGAAAACAAATATTAAAAGCTACATTGCTTGGTTAGATATCGGTTTAGCCGCTCATGGTTGAAGGAGACTGTATCGTTGAAGTAGAATCAACCACCATGGTTGTCTTCTTCAGATCTCTTGGTCTTCTATGGCTTCTGCTCTTCTAAAGATATATAACTCCAGAGGCTGCTCTGCAATTTCAACGTGTGAAAAAACTCCCTCAAACTAATGTAAAGTTTGGTATTTATAAGCACGGGCCGAGGGAAACCCTAATGTTTTCCCTTTTTGGTCATTTTACACAAAAAATCATCAAAACCCTATATTCTGATATATATATGTATATTCACGTGCATCGAGGTGAGAAGTCGCAGCCGCCACATAGAAAACAAGTCGGGGCATTTTTATCCTTTCTATAAAATTTTCCCTGCTAAACTCCTACGCTTGAAGCATAGCCTAGCTGGCATATGCGTAATTTATTTAGGATGCATAGGAATAGCACTTTCAAGCCACTGGATGCGTAGGGCATGCGTAGCCAAACTCCCGGAAGCAACTTTTATTGGGAATAGTGTCATTTGAACCCCTTTGACTCGCTTGTCATAATTATTGAAGTCACGGCTCGAATAAATGACGTTTCTACCCTCAATGAACCATTTTTCTGTTAAAAACACGTCTTAAGCTTTCCTCTTGCATAAAAATGACTACTTCTCTAGTTAATTCACCAGAGTTAGCTCGTTTTCTTTATTAAGCTCCCGAAACACGTTTAAACACACAAATGGCATAAAAATACCAAATAATGGAATGAAAAGACATACAAATAGCAAGATAGAAGTTTGAATTGGAAAATATTATTCTGGTGATACAGGCGTGAGTATACACTGTGCGTGTTCATGTGTATGATCTATGGATCATCCTCTTGTAATCCTCTCATTGATTATATTTAAACGGTGCTCTCCGTGGAAGTAGGCTGATTTGGCCAAACCACGTATATATCTTTGCGTTGATTATTTAGTGTGTTTGTGTGCGATTTCTTATTTACAGGTACACACGGCTTCAAACAGAGGGTGTGGAAACCCCAATAGATCCCTAGGCAACCGGGCCAACCCTTATTTAACCCTAAGTAATGACCCAAGGATAACAAAACAAAACTGAATCAGAGCTTTAGAATCTTACGATAGGATTTTTGGAACCCTTTCATGCTGAAAGTATGTGTAAATTACACATACTTTGCATTTAGAATGATTGTGGCCACCTGTTCTTTTATTTATCTAGCTTAATATTTCTCATAACTTAGAATTACAACAACTAGCTAGAACATCCATGTCCATTCAAGTTTTTTATAGTATATAATTCAAGACAAGGCTAGACAATCGACTAGTTTATTAACATTTCCCGAAATCTATTTATATAACCAATAAACGATAAATATAAATAGTTACCTAACGGTCCATTAATAATTCGTTAATAATATATAATCACGATTTGTTAGTAATGTCGTCAAAGGAATGTAAATGAAAATGACATACACTAATATGCCTCGTGAAAAGTCGAATTGACTTTGTGAATGATATAAACTCTTTTACATACAGGTCATTAAATATTTTTAACGACATACCCTATAACATCCTGTGTCATTTTTCTTTTTTCTGAAATTCTTTCCGATTTATTTTCGGTTGTGACGTCACTTGTTCATGACGTTGTGGTTATTTTTGGTAGTTCGGTGCGTGTAAATTTTTCGCATTTTACTTTTCTGACTCGGTGGGACGACGTTCATGAGAGTTCTTATTGCCCCCTATGCGGTTGTATTTACGTGATGCGTATTTCGGGTCTTTTTGTTAAACCTTTGTGTTAGCTCCTTTTAGGAGTTTTGGTGGGTCCGAGATGTACCCAGTGTTTCAGTGGTTAGGTTTGGATTATATTATTTACTTGGCGTCCCGTTTACCTTTCGGGCTCACGTGATTTTATTAGGAGTCCCCGGTAATTTTTTGGGAATTATTGTTAATATATATATATATTTAATTGGAATTATATATATATATATATATATTTGGGTATTTGCATATAATTATATATGAGAAACATATATAAAATTATATAGATATAGATGATATATTGTTGAGCCAAGGTTTTTCACCATGGGTAAACATGACATTTTGATGATAACAAACCATTGAACGTGGTGAATTTAATGTCTACTTGAGTTGTGCTTAATAGGTTGTTGATTCAAGATAAACTCGAGAGAGCTAATGGATCCATGAGAAGATCAAGCAAATGTGCTTAGAGCTCAAAAGATATTAAAGACAAGGATGGAGACATCAACCCAAAAGCTTAAAGAAATTGAAGATCAAATAAATGGGTAAAGTATGCTTGGGTGAGTGCTAGATTTAATGTAAAGTTATTTTTGAAATAACTTACTTGAAAGCTCAACTCTTGACCAACTAGTATATAGGATCATGTATATGATTCACATCATTATCATTAGACTATGAACATCATTGATGACACATTTATATATACTCTTTGCTAAAGTTGAGTTAGTTCAAGCTTCCATAAGCTATGGAAGAACTAAACAAATAGGTTGTCCTAAAACCATAAACAAAATTCATATCACTCGAAATAGATTCTAGATGCATATTAAAGCTTTGAACAAAATTGTTAAATCAAGAAAAACATTTGTCTAATATTAAGAATTTGTGTAAGTTGGAAAATATTTTATGATCTAAATACATCCTATGCGTGTGTGTTTAAGACATTTCGGAAAATTTCCAAAAGATTTCATGAAAAATTGTCAAGTGGGTTAGAAGTTCGAAATGAAGTGTCACATTCAAACATTCACATTGCACTCAAACATGGGCTAAATGGAGCAATTCAAAAGTCTAAAATCAAGAGCTTGAAGTCCTATTTCCAAAAGGCAAACTAACGTCTTCATTCGAGTTACGGAACTCCGGTTATGACCAAAAGAGTGAACTACATCGGAACGGGACTGAACATCCCAATCGACTGGGTAAACCACCCAATCGACTGCCTATTAACCCAGTCGACTGGGCCAAGAAGGGCAATCAACTGGCTGAGTTAGAGACCTAAAAATAAAGTTCGGAATTATTTTTTGGAGACCCAGTCGACTGCCTCAGAACACCCAGTCAACTGCTTCATCCTGAATTTGAATTATAACGAGTAGTTTTGGGTTCAAACTTTTCCAAAATTTCCCAAAATACCCCCAAATGGTTATATTGTGTTCCTATGCTATATATATGTCATATATATGCCAAAAATGGGTTTAAGAAGAGAGGGATAGGAATATGACAGAAATCTACCATTTGTGCCTCATTCTTTAATTCATTTTTTGGTAGAAAACTCTCCTATAGGAAACACCATGAGCATCATTCATATTTTCTCTTTTGATTCATTCTTCCATACACTGAGTTGAGCTTTTCAATTGTGTATTTCATTCATAACTCTAAGTATGTGAGGAAGTGAGCTTTGAATTTCTATACCTATCTATTGAGAGATACTGTTGTACACTCAAATTCAATTCTTATTCATTTGAGAGTGAAAGTCCAAGAGGTTGTCTTGGCATGGGAATGGCTTGTTGAAGCTTTGTAAAGGTTTCTCTCAACCTTAAAAATAGAGGATTTGGTTAGCTCTCCACCCGCAAAAGTGAGCAAGGTAGGCTCTTCACCCAGAAAAAGGAGCATGTAAGGGTTTGTTATTCACCCAGAAGAAGGAAACATGTAAGGGTTTGATTTTTCCCGAAAAGAGAAGCACGATAATGGAATCCTTGAGAGGTTTTATCAAGGCATGGACGTAGACCAAATATTTGGTTGAACCATGTAAAAATATCGGTGTCTATGGTGTGCATTTTCTCTAACCCTTATCTCTTTACTTTAAAAGTAATTGTCATTTTCAATCTTGAGCTTTATATATCAATGCAATGAAATTGCTTGTGTTTGTGTAATTAATGAAGAGGTTAGGAAAATGAATAGTTAAAGTGTAGCGTCCGGTATTTTTACGTGCTAATTTAAAAAACTTATTAACACTTAAGTGCTTATGTGATTATGTGCTTAATGTGTTTATTTACTTAGCATGACTTACATATTTTATGTGATATTAAAAATTTTAAGTTGCATGTTGTATTTTCATTTTGAGAATAATAAAAATTATTGAAAATGATTTCGGAAAAGAAATGACCGAAGGGTAAATGATTAATTTCTTTTTTTGAGCACTTAGTGGAAAGTGTAGAGATTTTGGCTAAGTATTGGGACATGAGTGGCGTGTTGGTAATTTGAGAGGATGACAAGGGGTGGAAAGGTAATTAAGAGGCTTGATGGCACTCTTGTAATTAACCCTAAGTGGGATGAAAATTGTCATTTTACACTTTCAAGTGGTGTCTAAATTCTAGCCATTGATCTCATTTTCCCATCTTTGTCCTCAACCCTTGGATCATAGGGCCTTGTTTGGTTAGTATTTAAATGCAAGAATGCATTATTCATTGTCTTTCACTTGGCAAGACTTCATGTTAGCCCTTGGATTAAACCTTTCTTTTATAGCTTTAATCCTACCCATTGGATTTTAAATACCTAAATGAGTCTCATACATATATACATATATATTAGTTAAGTCTTTCATTCTCAAAGACAACACTCTTGCAAACTCACATACACATTTTCTTCTTCTCCTTGGAACCGGCCACACAAGCTTTCTCTCTTGTTCTTGGTTGCAAGCCCCTTTTCTCCTTCCTCCATGCTTAGATATTGATGAGCTTCTGAATAGAGTTGGGTGGGTTGGTGTCTTGATCTTCATCTACCCTTATTTGGTAAGTTTACTTTCACTTCTCTTGATTTCTCTCTAAATTCAAGTTCTAGCTTCCATTGTTGTTGAAGCTTTCTACTACTCTCATGGATTCTTGTTCTTTCCATGGTTGAAGTGTTGTTAGACCATTTAGTAATTCCTTTATCTCCATGAATTATTGTTGCTAGTTGGGGAGACTTGAAAACATAAATTGAGGAAAGGTGATGGTTCAAGCTTGGTTGATACTCTCTTGGAATCATGTTGTGAATGAGTTAGTGGTAAGTCTTTTACCATGATTCATTTTATTTTTGGTTGGAACCCTAGCTCACTTTAATTTAGGGTTTTACGTTAATCTCAAAATTATTGCCTCCATTGGGGTTCAATGTATTGAAAACACCCTAAATTAATATTGTTGTTATTTTCTTGAATTTATAAAGGCTTGGATAACCTTTTACAAATTTCCGGAAAAATCCTCTTTGAAGCCATTATTCATTTTCTTGCCCGGTTTGGGGGTTGGCATCGTTGAACTTAATTGTTGCATTCCTTGAACTCGACTTGGAATTGAGGTAGGGGAAATACAAATTGTTTTCATCTTTGTAAGAGGGTGTATGTGTCTATGTGTATATATGTCGTATATATATATATATATATATGCGATTTGAGTCTTGATAACCTAGACAATAAATTAGGCCCTTGAAAGCATGATTATGTGGTATAAATGTTTGTTGTGGTTTATTGTTTAAAAATGTGATATTATGAGCATGTGGATAATTTTTACATAATATATTGCATAAAGAGAAAAAGCATGTATTATGATGGACCATGGTTATATGGTGTACAATATATTGCAAATAAGAAAAGCATGTATTGTGATGGAGTATGGTTGATATGAAATCATTCATGCATATTATGTACATCATGTAGTGTCAAAATCATGGTGTTGGTATATGCGGATGATGTAATCATGTCTGGGTAATCGGGTTTCGGATCATAAAAACAATTGGCCAGGAGGGGTTCACCCCTACGAAACTAGTAATTCCGAAAAGTGAAACGGTTTAAGAGTCGTAAGAGAGGCTCATATTCTTGAATTTTGTGGTCATGGCGCACAGAGTTTCAATTTGGGCTCTCGTGCAACCGCCTTCCTTGTTGAAGTGATAGAGAGAAAAATCACTTGGGAAAAGTTGGTGTGGTACTCTACATTACTTGATGAGCTTGTATCCTCAAAAGTAAGTGGATAGAGCATGTATCCGTTAACCTGAGTTGGGCGCCGTGTGTATCATGGGGTGTGTTGAGTCATGGTGCATTTAGATTATCATATGTGTGATTATGATTTAGGTTTTGAAGCATGTTATGTTTGAATGACAAAAATGTGAGCATGTTGGGGAAAATTGCTTGTTGGGTTCGAAGGGGTTCTAGATTGGCGTGAGAGCCATGTGGAACAAAAGACTAACCTAGGAGTAGTTGCATGTACCATGGGTGGGTTGTACCACTCGGACTACCGAGATTGAGGGGATGACGTTTCTTCTACTGGGCTAGTGAGCTCACCCCATGATATATATATTTTTCAGGTGGTGATCCTTTCCCAGGAGGTCAGTAGTCTTTCGGTAAAGATACGGTGTGAATTTTGCCCTTTTGTGCATAAGGAGGCGAAATACCTATTTTGTAGAGTAATAGTACAATCCACATGTATAAATATGTTACTCTTGTTGTAAAACTTGTAAACAAATGCTAGATACTTATCTTTTTCCGGCTAGCGTGTTAGCCGAGTAACTTGCATGATGTACAACCCTTGGAGCGCTATACGCGGGGATTATATTATTTTGGTGCACTTCAGTGCCGGAAATGTAAGACTAGTTCGTGTTATGAAAACTATGTCATATTTTGCCTTGGTGCGGTGTAATTATTAAATGTATAAATTCTTCTATCTTGAATGTGATGCGAATAATAGTTATTTAATATGGTTATTAGGTGTCCGGCCTAAAACAGCATTTTTCTAGGCTTTCAAACAAACCCTTTTGTTTTGAACGGAAAAACCCGTTTTTGCCTACCCCCGTAAACTTTATTGTTTTAGAAATGTATTTAATTAAATTCATTTTCTTAGAGATTTAAAACTTTAGAAACCGGCGGTAGTTAAAACGAAGACCGGGGGCAAGACGGAAGATTTTATGAAAACTTACAAAAATCATTTTTATTCGAAGTTTACATTTTATGCGTTTCCCGAGGTTTCGGCAACTATTTTTGTGTTTTTCCAAGAAAAAACTCACTTTTATGATATTTATGATTTTTTAGGACCGACGGCGCGAAAAACGAATCCGTATTGCAAAATATGAGATTTTGCACATTTTGAAAACTTGTTGATGCTTTCAACACTTCAAAAAAATTTCAGTTTTCCAAAAATTTCATTTTTTTGTGAGTTTGGGCATGTCACCCAGCAGCAGGCCGCGCATGGATGCTGTGTGCGCGCGCGCGCAACACTGCATGCGGCGTGGCATGCCATGGCCTACTACAACGGAATAGACTATCACTGACATCATTCATGAGTCCTTACATCATTAGCATTAGACTATGAACATCATTGATAATACATTTATATATAGTATTTTCTAAAGTTGAGTTAGTTCAAGCTTACATAAGATATGGAAGAACTGAACAAATAGGTTGTCCTAGAACCATAAACAAATTTCATACCACTTGAAATGGATTCTAGATGCATATTATAGCTTTGAACAAAATTGTTAAATCAAGAAAAGTTTTTTGTCTAATATTAAGAATTTGTCTAAATTGTAAAATATTTTATGATCTCAATATTGAATATAGGTATGTCAAAGACCTTAATAAGTCTCTAAGACATCTTATGCATGTGTCTAAGACATTTCGGAAAAATCCCAAAAGATTTCATGAAAAACGTCAAGTGGGTTAGAAGTTGGAAATGAAGTGTCATATTCAAACATTCATATCGCACTCAAACATGGGTTAAATGGAGCAATTCAAAAGCCTAAAATCTAGATCTTGAAGGCCTCTTTCCAAAAAGACAAAGAATGGATTCATTCAAGTTACGGGACTCTAGTTATGATAAAAAGAGAGAATTTTGTCGAAACTGGGCTGAACAGCCCAATCGACTAGGTAAACTACCCAGTCGACTTCCAGTTGACCTAGTCGACTGGGCCAAGAAAGTCAATCGACTGGCTGAGTCAGAGACCTAAAAATAAAGTTCGGAATTATTTTTTGGAGACCCAGTTGACTGCCTCGGAACACCCAATCAACTACCTCATCCAGAATTTGAATTATAACGGCTAGTTTTGGGTTCAAACTTTTCCAAAACTTCCCAAAATAACCCCAAACGGTTATATTGTGTTCCTATGCTATATATATGTCATATATATGCCAAAAATGGGTTTAAGAAGAGAGGGATAGGAATATGAAAGAAATCTACCATTTGTGCCTCATTCTTTAATTCATTTTTTGGTAGAAAACTCTCCTATAGGAATCACAATGAGCATCATTCATATTTTCCCTTGTGATTCATTTTTTCACACATTGAGTTGAGCTTTTTAATTGAGTATTTCATTCATAACTCTAATTATGTAAGGAAGTGAACTTTTAATTTCTATTCCTATCTATTGAGAGATATTGTTGTACACTCAAATTCAATTCTTATTCATTTGAGAGTGAAAGTCCAAGAAGTTGTCTTGGCATGGGAATGGCTTGTTGAAGCTTTATAAATGTTTCTTTCAACCTTAAAAAGAGAGGATTTGGTTGTCTCTCCACCCGCAAGAGTGAGCAAGGTTGGCTCTTAACTTAGAAGAAGGAGCATGTAAGGGTTTTTTATTCACCGGGAAGAAGGAAGCATGTAAGGGTTTGCTTTTCCCCAGAATGAGAAGCACGATAGTGGAATCCTTGAGTCGTTTTCTCAAGGCATGGACGTAGACCAAATATTTGGTTGAACCATGTAAAAATCTCGGTGTCTATGGTGTGTTTTTCTCTAACCCTTATCTCTTTATTTTAAAAGCAATTGTCATTTTGAATCTTGAGCTTTATATATCAATGCTATGAAATTCCTTATGTTTGTGTAATTAATGAATAGGTTAGGAAAATGAATAGTTGAAGTGAATTGACAGAACTTATCTTCAACACACCATAACATAAAATCTTTGGTTGAACCATGTAAAATATTGGTGTCTTGGTTTGGATTTTCTCTATCCCTTAATCTCTTTACCTTATAAGTAATTTTCATTAACAATCTTGAACTTCATATTGATGTCATGCTATGAAATTGCTTGTGGTTATAAATTCATGAAGAGTATTAGAAAATGTTAGTTGAAGTAGTTGATTGGATTGTGAGCATGATTGGATTATAGCTTAGACTATCATCTCATTTGTTTTGCTATAAATCTTGTTACACAACATGTGTTTAAATAAAATGCTACTTCAACAAACCAAAGTCTTTAATGTCTATATGAATCCCATGTGTTTGACAAAATGCTTATTCATCATATCATTTACCTTGAGAGTGTACATTCCTTTGTAAACTCTTTTATGATGTCTTCTAAACAATAACACTTGATGCATAATGTTCATAAATAATGAAAGTGTTATTACATGTTTTATTTTATTTGGTTAGGAGAATTGCATACTTGGTTATTGGATGATACTTCATATTCTAAATCGAAACAATGATGCAATATTGCATTAGTACAAGTATGAAATGAAGTAGTAACTTAAGAGATCATTTATCTAATTAAGTGTTTGACTAGAGCTCTACAAAGATTATTTTTGTTCAAACAACGTCAAATCGAAAAAATTTAAAGTTTGTAATTGACCTTATTCACCCCCTCTAGGTGTCAATATGTAGCCAACATATATGTATATGCATTAGGCCAATGCATGAACCATCTCCTTTCTTGCCCTCTTCTTCTTCCTCTCACCATTGAGCTACGACTATGGCTGAGAGAGAGAGAGAGAGGATCGTGCGCCTGAAGAAGGGAGGGAGAGGGTGTGACCTGGTAAGGGTCGGTGGCTCGCCGGAGAGAGAGAGCGGCAGCCCAGAAGCAGGGGCGGCGACACGGAGACGGCGCACGTTGGCATCGTGAACTGCTCGCAATGGCAATAGGTGGCAGGCGGCCTGGTTCGCATAGAGGGTTGGGCGCAACTTGGTAGAGCCGGTTTGGCCGGAACTTCAGGTTGCCGGTTCGATGGCTTCCGTTGCTTCGATGATCGTGAAATTTGATGGGTAGCTTCGTATCAGTGTCGTGAAATTTCAAAACTTTTGGTTGAGAGGTTCGCCGAGAAATCCTGATTATAGGTAAGAATTTTCCTTTGGGTTATTTTAGATTTGTCCAAATTTATTAACCTATTGGTAATGGGCTTCGTATATATTGTATAGGTCGTTAAGACGGACGTTTTGGTATATTCAAAATTATATTCGAACCATATTCGGGCACCGACACTATTCACGGTGTGTCCCATTTCAGGAAAAATGATTTTGTGGCAGAATTGAGCATTCGGCTTTGGCGACGTGTCAGTGTATCCGGTTCAGTTGCGGACGTGATGGTTTAACGCGTGGTATGCGTGTTGAGGTGGGAAAAATATTCTCACCTCCGTATCATTTGTTATTCTTTGGGTGTGCGAGTTATTATTTTAATCTAGATATATTTAATTGTGAATATAAAATATGTCTATCAGTGGGTTAGGAGAGAAGCAGGATGTAGAAATTAATTTGAATAATTAAATAAATATTTTTTTGGCTAAATTAATACCTATTTTAACTGAATGAGAATAGGTGACCTAGTAACCCCTTGAGATTTAAAGCGGGATAGTAAAATTTGTAAAATTTGGACTTGAACTTAGAACGTGCTATTAGTTTTTCCTTTTAATTGTGTTTACGAAATTTAAAACATGTTTGGGGATATGTGAATGTGAGGGATGTGAAAACTTAGACGTTATGCTAGTTTCCCTTATGATATGTGGATTATTGTTTTAAGTCAATTAAAAAGCATGTTTAAAGGAATGAAATTATTTTCTTGTGATTTAAATGCTTTAATTGAAATAAAAGCATGTTAAATGAATGAAAATGTTATCCTTGTGAAATTAAAGGACAACTTGATAATTTGGTGCATGAGAAAGCATCCGTGTTGATTTTTGCTTTAGTCATTTAAAATCATATTGGGAAATATTTTCATAAATATGATGTATTACATATTTATGTTGAGGAATGGTTTTTATCGAGGCCCTATATGTATATTGAGTACACCGTGTCATGTTAAATGCATGGGTATTGGTCTATGCGGGTTGTGTAACCATGTGTGAGTTTGACTTGTGTCGGATAGTCAAATGTTTTCATAAATATGATGAGATACATATTTATGTTCGATTTATGTCGGATCATCGCAGCAACTGGCCAGAAGGTGTCCCCCGCCTACGGAACTAAAAACTCGAAAATTGTTGATATAGGGTAGGTCATCCCATTCTCAAAGTCGCGGGTCATCTCGTGCATTTGATCTCTAGATCATAAGTCGCGGGTCGTCTCGTGCAACCGATATTCCTTGTTCAAAGTGAAAGAGAGAAAAATCAATTGGGAATAATCGGTGCACAGTCTACATTCCTTAGAGTAGAGTGAATGGTAGAGATTCTGGATCCGTTGACCCTTAGAGTTGGGTGTGTGGTCATGTGTGTACCACGGGTGGTGTTGAGTCATATTGCATTCATGTTGCATTTATGTGATTCTATTTGACACGTAGATCATGATAGTATGACATGTGAATTTTGGAGCAGGTTTATTATATGATATTATTACCTGTGGATTTTTGGAGCATGTTGATTATAAATATTATGAAATAAATTCATATTTTATTAAAATGCTGAACTGAAAGTAGATAACGTGAAAATATGATTACGTGCAGTAATTATTAAAGTATAATGAAATGTAAATTCTTATACTTTTGATTATGTACTTTTATGCCCTTCAAGGGTTAAGTATATTCATGTAGTGACCTCTTTGGATAATTGAGGTTAATGATGGACTATAGAGTCAATTTTAAGATGAGGCCAGAGAAGACAGGTGATAGTTTTGTAATCGTGGTTGCTTATGTGGTAATGAACCTTTGAGGTTTCTTTCACACTTTGAGGAACGTATCCTCTATCATACTTTTGAGGTTTTAAGTTGGTTAGATGACATTATGATTGAACCTATCTGGTTACGTGGCAATGGTCTCTTGATTCTGTTAGTAATCTAGAGAGTTAGTATCAATGTGAATTTGAGGTTTGAATGAATCGAAAGAGGTATTGATTGAAACTAGTGAGATCCATGGTATCAGCCACTAGTTTCCCTTTTTATGATATTATGTGGTCTAAGTGGTTTTATTAAGTACTAGAGGTACTGTAATGTTGCAGCCTTATTTCTCGTGCTTACTTTATTCTCCTAACCATTCACAGTACTGTCCTTTGTACACTAGTGTATGTTTTTCACTTATATGTTACTCCTTGAGTCGTCAGTTACGGTGTGGTGCCAAACCTCTTCCTTGTATTGTCATGTGATTTCTTGGGGTTGGAAACGGATGGTTGTATTCTGTGGATCCAACGCGTTGTTATTTCTTCATTGTCCTCTTGGACATTATAGGAATCCTTGGAGTTGTAGTCACTCTTATCTGACTATCTTTCGGAAACGGAGTTTTTCAAGTTTTGAAAATAAACTCAATAGTATTTAAAAGGAAAAACCCATTTTCGCCTACCCCCGTAGCCACGACAAGTTTTAGTATTTTAAAAAGTGATCTTATGATCTTCTTTAAAAATATTTTTAACTTCTAAAAATCGGTGATGGCGACTAACAGAGACCGGGGGCAAGACAGTCATTTTCATTGTGTAGATTCTTAAAAGAAAACCTACTTTTTAACATTTCTCGAGATTCTGAGATTCCGACGCTTCTTTCTCAAGATCTCGACCTCTAGTGTTTTGAAAGGTGGTTTCTTGTTTCACCTTTGCTTCCAATTATTTCTAAGTCTCGGTTATGAAGCTTATTGTTGAGTGCACACACGTAATGTTGTCTTTTCTCTTATTTTGGTTTCCTAGTCCAGATGTTTTCCCTAAACACTTATGGCATTCTTAATCTTGACATTGTTGTCTCGTTTATCCATTGGTTAGCATTGGGAACTCTTTTCCCTTGCTTTGTTTCTTGACCCTTATGTGGTTGTTCATGAGAGTAGTGTTCATGTACTCTCTGTGATTTGATCGGTTAGCTTTCCTTATTCATATTGAGAGCGTTTGTGATTTATTGATCCTATTGGAGATAGTATTAAGAGATTCATATGACGATATGATTGAGGTGATTAAGTCCTTGAGAGGTAGATCTTCTCTAGGAATGGGATGATGGTTCTTATATATAAATATATTGTGCATATATACATATATATTGATGACGATTGTGTTAATACGCAAGGAAGGGAGTGTTTTCCCTCTTGTGTTCTTAGGGAGTGGGTGATGAGCCTTCCTTGATACTAGTTGTGGATTTTGTTTCCTTTAGATATTAGAGGTGAGTGTGATTCCCTTTGTTTGGATCTTCTGGTTAGCGTTGTGAGTGCTTGATGATAAGTTAGATTGGACTTGGGTTATTGTGTACTTGGCGTACATTTGTGAGAGTAGTGTACACTACCAGAGTTGGTACTTGGAGTACGAGTCATAGTTGTACTTTGTGAGACTCATGTTATGTATTTATATATATATCCCCTATATACTTACATATGGTAGTCTATGAGTGCATGCCTTGTGATTCGTGGCCGGGATTTGTAGTATACTATGTATTTTGCTAGAGGGTTTAACATTACCTAAAAAGTCAGAGGATGTGGTAGTTAGGATTTCGTTTTTCCTACTGAACTTCTTTCCTCACAGGGTGTTTCATACCCCTGGTATTCCATGCCAGTTTGCAAGAAATGTTTCGTCTACGGACAGCATGCGGTGCAACGACACCTTTCTTTTATTTTCCTCATTACAGGTTTTGGAGTTGCGCATGGTGATGCGATTATGGTTGCAATGCGACTGGATTTGGGGACGATAGTTATCTATTGTCTTCTTTATCATTTAGTTTCTTTACTCATGTTATGTGGGACGGCTATGTATTTCTCTTGGTAGCCAGTATGTTGGCATATCCTTATTGGTGTATCTTTTATTTCCTGAATCTATTATTTCAGGATGTTATTGTATCTCTTCCGCACTACCATGTGTCTTTTTGTATTCTTATTCAAGCATTTGTGGCTCTGCTGATTATAGAGGGTTGTGTAGGGGTAGCGGTGTTTTCTTTCCACTACCTCAGCCCTAGTAAGATTGATGAATGTTGGGCTGTGAGCCATTGATATTATAGCACTTGTTATTGACAGGTTATCTATTGTGTTGTGTTTCCGGAATGTTCCATTTACAGACGGAACTCTGACGGATTTTTGTTGAATTCCACTAATGTATTTCTATCATTCAATTGGGTATGAAATATATCACTTTTATTAGTATTCCATACGTTCAAATGGTTATTGATATCCTTAGTTGGTCGCTCATTTTATGGATTACACCCCGGAGTTCTTGGATGTCCCAGTTCGGGAGTCTTAGGATTTTAGGGGCGTGACATACCCTGCGTGTCGTTAAAAGCTTTTTTCCCTTGATAAACATTATCTTTAAGAGAAATGCTAAAACATCATGAAAATAAATTAATGATAATATCATGAATGATGTGAATGCATAAATAAATTGACATGTGTCCATTATGAAAAATTAAAATTAACTAATAAAAATGAAAGTGAAAATGATAATTATTTTTTGGTGGGTATACTGAACTGATCTTGAAATTGGCAATAGAACGGAAACTAATTAATATGCCAATTTACTATTTTCTTGCTTCATGACATTATCGTGAATTTATTTTCATAATGTGTGTAGCATTGCTCGGCTGTCTTCATACTCACCACCATTATCTGATCTTAAACGGTTTCATTTTTGGAGTATAGTTGAGAAAATGCTTGAGAAGTGCTACAAAACTAGTGCAAACATCAACTCATCACACTTAACAGAGAAAACAAAAATAAGGGAAAAAAAAGAAACTCAAGTCATCTTCATCGGTAATTGATCTCTTCTTATTTTCTACTTCTCTTTATTCATCTTCTTCTTCATCATCATCATCATCATCTTTTTCTTCCTTATTTATTTATTTTTTTTCCAGTTTTTAGTTATGTTTAAATGACAGTGACTAGGTATTTACTTCCGAAAATGAAAGAATGTTTGCGTGTTTTGCCAAACAGAAAGCAAAAATGGCATAAAATTATATAGCTTTCACTGCAATCAAAATTCAGGACTTTTTTTTATTAAATCAAGAGAACAGAATCAACGAAGTACATAATTTGATATCGACTGATAACAAGCTCAACTTTATTGGAAAAAACCCAAGTAGTTCATCATTTGGCTAATCATGTTTAGGTTGAAAATACAAACACCATGATCATAGGCAATAAAGTTGCAGCTAGCAAAAGAGGGAGAATAGTGCCATAGGAATTAGTTTTAGCACCATCGGTGGTGCCTACTGAATTGTCACCAGACTTGACACCAGGCCATTTAGTACAGAGACAATGTTGTCCTCGTGGAATCTGCTTATAGACTTTGGACACATGAAATCCACAGCCATCCCAAGTGGTCTTGCCACAAGTTTCACACTCCACCTCGTAACACATTCTTGTCAGTAAAATTGAATCTTTGCTTTCGCTTCCCTGTATTCGAGTGAATTGAATTTTTTTATTTTTTAATAAAAAATTGAATTGCTGTTTTACGTGCATGAGCCAATCCTTTTATAGTGCAATATATGTGAATATGTTATTGCTTGTACTGTATATGCAGGTTGTTTAATTTGGACCACCCAGGGCTTGACTTGGTTCATAGACGCGGTGATTTGACCATACTTGAATAAATAGTTGGCTGCAAGAGACCGGTGACTTTGCTGAGGTTATGCATGGTAGAATTAATAATATATTTGATCCTCTTGGGTCATGTTGACCTTATATTCAGTTCAATGGGACAAGTCTTTGGGAACATTGAATTTGTGAAAGAAATGGAAAAAGAAGTACAGGAGCCAATGTAGAACCGTTCTTGATATATATATATATATATACATTCCCCAAGTCCTTTTACGTCTCTACATTCTTTCCATTAATTAATAAGGCTATAAACATCGATCCATTCCTTTGTATAATGAATTGATGACAGATGGAAAAGAGCACAGAAATTTCCACCAGCCTCGATTCCAAGTTCTATTACCTTCTGTTGGTATGTCAATCACTAAAAAAATAAGGGTAAGTTATACTTTCACCCCCTGTTATTAGTGTAAATTACACCTGCACCCCCTTTTGTTTTGCTAATTACAATTTCATCCCTTGAAACCCATATCCGGTGACCGGATATGTGAAATTACTCTTATACCCCTTTTTTATATTTATTTTAAATAATCAAATATTCTTTTATATTAAATTACATATTTACCCTTCCATCATCTTCTTCATCTCACCCCTACTCTCTCCTAAAACCCCTCAAATCAAACCCTAACCCTAAAATGAACTACCAATTATCAAACCTCAATTCCTACCAATACTCAATTAATTGTTGTAATGGTTGAAATATTTGGCCCAATTATAGATGGGCCACTGGACTGATGGGCCGACGACGGATGGGCCAGAGACCGATGGGCCGGAAGGCGGATGGGCTGAAAACAAGCAGGCCGAAAACAACAATGGGCCCATGGAAAATTATAGAAGCTAAAGTGTGGTCCACAAGGCAAGAAGTAATCCAATTATAGTATGGAGAGTCCAAATAAGGTTAGGGTTTATCAAATCCCTTGATTTAAGGGGTTGATAAACCTGGGTACATGGGCTTGACCCATTTATCACAACTTGTATAAATAGAGGACTTTGATTAATGAGAAGATATCAAAAGTTTTAACCAAATATCTATTGTGTAACTTTTCTGCATTTACACAATTGGCGCCGTCTGTGGGAAGCCCTATTATTGAAGTCTTTTTTTTTCAATAAGCTTCCCACCCTCTACAAAAAGCTAAGATTCATACTACCAATGGCGATTACACGATCACAACAGACCGATTTGCCTCCAAACGGAGGCCAACAACCAGAAGATCCAATCAGAAGAGCCCTTGAGGAAAGAACCGCCGAGTTAGAAAGACATTACGCCGAACTGGCAGCAAAACTGGCTCAACTGCAGAACCTACAGGAGACCCATGATGACGAACAATCCGACCAGCACGAACGATCCGTGGGCCGCCAGACAGACAAAGAAGACCTACCCGCTAGAGCCCACGACGGTCGTGAAGAACAGGCCGAGTCATCCTTACAGGTTCTTGGGGTACGCGACCCCGAGGGGGTCCTGACCATGAAAAAACTGGAAGAAATCATGTCAAGATTCCAGCGAGACGTGCTCAGGGACCTGAAAGTACAGACCCCAATCGATCTGGAATCCGAGGCATCCATAGACGCCGTTCAGACACCATTCACCGTCTCGATCACCAGCGTGCCCTATCCGGAAAGGTTCAGATTACCGAAGTTCACCCTGTTCGATGGTACAAAAGATCCAACCGAACACATCTATCATGTCCATACCAAGATGAACGTTTACAACGAAAACGAGGCCTTACTCTGCAAAGTTTTCCCCACCAACCTAACCGAAGCAGCGCTCCTGTGGTTCAGAAAGCAACCGCCCCGATCGATCGGTAGTTGGCTCAGACTCTGCGAGTTATTTATCACACAGTACTTTGGCAATAAAAGGAAGAAGAAGACTATCTCCAGTCTGTTCACCATGATTCAAGAAAAGGGCGAATCCCTGAAAAGTTTTGTCTCACGGTTCAATGTGGAGATGTCTTCAATTGACAACTGCGATCAACATTAAGCCGTCGAAGCCTTCAGAATGGCCCTGATCCCTGGAACCAAGTTCCATCAGTCCCTAGTCAAAAGGCCGCCGACCGATATTGGAGAGCTCAACTCTAGGGCATAGGGGCTCCTCCGAAAAGAAGAAGAGTTGGCCATACGACAAAGAAGGACCGCCTTTGCAACAGTAGAGGCCAGAGCGTCCGAACCTTCCAGGATAAAGGATCGGGCACCAGACCGGAAGAGACCGAGCGCACCTCCTGCTCCTTCCCCGGCCCTAGAGAAACGACCAAGGTTTGAGGAGAAGGTCACCCCCTTAAAAGTAACCTTGGCAAAGTTGTACCAGGAAACAAAGAGCAAAGGAATCTACCGGTCACCACCTCCCATCAGACAGCCGATGGACCAAAGGGATATGTCGAGGCACTGCGCCTTCCATGGCGAATACGGGCACCACGCTAATGAGTGCAGAAGCCTCCGGAGACAGGTGGAAGCCATGATTGCCAAAGGAGAATTGACCGAGTATGTTGCCAAGGAAGGAGCCCGATCATAGCAAGCGACGCATGCCCCCACCAAGGGAGCTTTGGGACAACCCGTGCGGGTCATTCACATGGTCCATGGAGGGCCCAGTCGGTCAGAAGCGGAAGAAACTCGTAGATCACAGATGCGGCAAGCCCAGAAGTTACGAAGGGTTGGAGAAGTCACCAAGTTTCGAAGCCCGAAGGAGGATGCCCGGATTACTTTCACCTCTGCGGATATGCAGAATATTCAGACACCTCATGACGACCCCCTGGTTATCTCCCTCATGGTCTCCAACTGCCTGATCAAGAGGGTAATGGTCGATCCAGGAAGCAGCGCCAACATTATCACCAAATGGGCCTTTGAAAAATTGGAAATCAGCCCCCAGGAAATAGTCCCATCCAGAAGCCCGATAGCAGGATTCGATGGAAAGAGGGTGGAACCGGTGGGGGAAATCCAGCTACCAGTAACGGCAGCAAGGCGCACACTCCGAGAGACTTTCGTGGTGGTGGATGTCAAACCTTCCTATAATCTCCTCATGGGAAGAGGATGGATCCATCGTATGCACGGAGTCCCTTCTACCATGCATCAGGTCATGCGGTGTATCGACCCGAACGGAGTTGACGTAATCGATATCAGGGGAGATCAGGTGGCAGCAAAGGAGTGTTACGCAGTCACGATGAAAAGTCTAAAAAAGAGTACGGAACCGGAACAAAAGTCGCGGTCCAAGACAGTACTTGATGCCAAATAGCAATTACAGGAGGGCGGCTCGGGATCACCGGTAGCAGTTGAACCACTACTGGAGGTTCAAATTTGTCACGATCGCCCCGAAAGATTTACCTATGTTGGTTCAGGCCTCAATCCACAGGAAAAAGAGGAAATGGAATCCCTTCTCCAATCCAATGCTGACATATTTGCGTGGAGCCATATGGACATGACCGGTATTGATCCATCAGTAGCCCTGCATTCTCTCAATGTGGATCCCAGCGCAAAGCCCATTAGACAGAAACAGAGACGAATGGGGGCCCATCGAAATCAGATCATAGCTGAAGAAATTCGATTGGCTTCTGCAAGCAGGATTCGTTAAGGAGGTTCAGTATCCTTCCTGGTTGGCAAACGTTGTGGTGGTCCAGAAGAAAAACGGCAAGTGGAGGGTATGTGTTGACTTCACTGATCTGAATAAAGCATGCCCAAAAGACTGTTTCCCTTTACCAAAGATCGACCAGATGGTAGATGCCACCGCAGGATTCGAACGCCTGAGTTTTCTGGACGCATACTCTGGCTATAACCAGATCCGAATGGATCCGGAGGACCAGGAAAAGACAGCCTTCATCACTGAGTCAGGTACATTTTGTTATACAGTTATGCCTTTCGGACTAAAGAATGCAGGAGCTACCTATCAGAGGTTGGTCAGAAGGGTGTTCCAAGGGATGATGGGATCCACCATCGAAGCCTACATCGATGACACAGTGGTCAAAAGCAAGGTAAAAGGAGACCATCTAGCCGACCTACAGCAGGTATTCAATACCCTCCGGAAGTACAATATGAAGCTCAATCCAGCCAAATGTTCCTTCGGAGTATCCTCAGGCCAGTTTTTGGGACACATAGTTGATCGGACGGGAATACGAGCTAGCCCTGCGCAAGTCAAAGCTCTCGTAGAAACAGCTGAGCCAAAGTCCCGGAAAGAGATCCAGGTGCTAACCGGCAGAATAGCAGCCCTAAGTCGTTTCATCTCTCGGCTAACCGATCGGTGTAGGCCGTTCTTTCAGGCAATAAAAGCGGCACAAGGAGAAGTCTGGGGGCCAGAGCAAGCGGAGGCCCTACACAAACTCAAAAGTTACATGGCAAAGCCCCCGATTCTGGCAACCCCCGAAGCCGATGAGCCGCTGCACCTGTATTTGGCCATTTCAGTAACATCTACCAGCGCCGCCCTGGTCAAGGAGGGCAAAGGGTACCAGACACCAGTTTTCTACACCAGCAAATCCCTTGCTGATGCAGAAACCCGTTATTCAAAGCAGGAGAAGCTGGTACTATCGCTGATCAATGCTAAGCGACGTCTACGGCATTATTTTGAAGCACACCCGATCATAGTACCTACTGTAACTCCGATCAGATCCATAATGGCGAAACCTGAGTTATCTGGGAGAATATCAAAATGGGCGATTGAACTGGGGATTTTTGACATAACCTATGTCCCCCGAACGGCCATCAAAGGACAAGCAGTAGCTGATTTCCTGTTAGAAACAGAAACTGCTGACTCCACAGAAGAAGGTGAACCTGGATTATGGTTCGTGTTCGTACACGGATCATCCAACATCAACGGAGCAGGGGTCGGGGTAGTAATCGTAACACTGGATGGTACCAAAATCCAACAATCCGTTAGACTGGAATTTCCAGCTTCTAACAACGAAGCGGAGTATGAAGCCATCCTTGCAGGAATTCGGTTAGCCCGAAGCCTTCAGGTCCAGAAAGCAGAGGTGCGAAGTGACTCCCAGCTAGTCATGCGACAGTTACATGGGGAGTATGAAACTCGAGAGCCGAAGATGGAAGCCTACAAGAATCTAGTTCTAAGAGAGGCTGAAGAGTTCCAGCAAATAAACTTTGAACAGATTCCCAGAGGGGATAATTCTGCAGCAGATCATCTGGCTAACCAAGCCTCCGCCACAAAAGAAAGTATGACTCGCACTGTACCAATGGACTTCATTGCCCAATCCAGCTTGGAACCCCCCGAAGAAGTAATGGTTATCCCATGGGAACCAAGTTGGATGGATCCGATAGTAGATTATCTGAGATTTGGTACATTGCCTGAATCAAAATCAGAAGCCCGGAAGATAAGAATGAAGGCAGCCAGATATGCCCTATACAACGGCCAACTATACCGAAAGTCTTTTTCTGGACCATACTTGAGATGTCTGACCCCCTTAGAGGCATCGGCAGTCATGGAAGAGATCCATGCAGGAGCTTGTGGCAATCACTCTGGAGGAAGGTCCCTGGCTCATAAAATCCTCACCCAGGGGTATTTCTGGCCCTACTTGGCAAGGGATGCTGAAATTTATGTCAGACACTGCAAAAAATGTCAGTTTCATGGAGATGCCATTCACCCACCGCCGGAGTTCTTAAACCCAACTATTGTTCCTCACCCTTTCGCTCGATGGGGCATGGACATCGTAGGTCCTCTCCCTCAGGCAATACGATGTACCACACATGTTTTCCTGGCCACCGATTATTTTACCAAATGGGTGGAAGCGGAGGCATACCCCACCATAACAGGCAGCCATGTTATAAAATTCATCTGGAGCCACATCATCTGTAGGTTCGGCCTACCCCGAACCATAATGATGGACAATGGCACCAACCTGGACAACAGAAGGGTTCAAGCATTCTTATCAAAGCATGGGATCAATCAAAACACTTCTTCCGTCGGCTACCCGCAGGGAAATGGGCAAGCCGAAAGGACGAATAGAACAATTTTTGACACACTGAGAAAAAAACTTGAAGACGCAAAAGGGGCTTGGTTGGAGAAATTGCCAGAGGTGTTGTGGTCCTATCGGACTACTCCAAGACAGCCAACTGGAGAAACCCCTTTCGCCATGGCTTATGGGGCCGAAGCAGTTATCCCGACCGAGCTAAAAGTACCTACTTTAAGGAGTCAAGCCTGGGAAGAAGGTCCAAACAATCAGCACCTAGCCCATGATCTAGATCTCCTGGAAGAAAAATGGGAAGCCGCCGGGATAAGACTGGTTGCCTATCAGCAGCAGGTCAGAGCACGTTTCAATCAGAAAGTCAAAAGAAGAGAATTCCAAGTAGGCGATATGGTGCTCAGAAGGAAGATTGGTATTGTAGGCAAATTACGAGAGACATGGGAAGGACCTTACACAGTGGTTAAGGTTATCGGACGCGGTGCTTATCGGGTTCGGAATAACGAAACAGGCCGCCTCGAGTCCAACTCTCAGAATGCTTATCGGTTAAAGAGGTATTATCCTTAGATAGTTATTTTTCTTGTTAAGAAATAAAACTGTGTCTTTCTATGACACCTTTGTTACGAAGCATCTGTGCCCGATATCGGTACCTCTGCTTCATGATTTTCAAATTCATTTCAATAAAAATAAATTCTACTTTTGTGCAAGGCTCTAGGATTATAAAATTTCCTAAGTGTTTGAGTTCAAACCTGATTTGAACAAACCAGAGGATGAAACCAAGCCTCAGGGGCCAAATGCCCGAAGGCTTTACAATTTGCTAAAAATTTCCTAAGTGTTTGAGTTCAAACCTGATTTGAACAAACCAAAGGATGAAACCAAGCCTCAGGGGCCAAATGCCCGAAGGCTTTACAATTTGCTAAAAATTTCCTAAGTGTTTGAGTTCAAACCTGATTTGAACAAACCAGAGGATGAAACCAAGCCTCAGGGGCCAAATGCCCGAAGGCTTTACAATTTGCTAAAAATTTCCTAAGTGTTTGAGTTCAAACCTGATTTGAACAAACCAGAGGATGAAACCAAGCCTCAGGGGCCAAATGCCCGAAGGCTTTACAATTTGCTAAAAATTTCCTAAGTGTTTGAGTTCAAACCTGATTTGAACAAACCAGAGGATGAAACCAAGCCTCAGGCCGAAGGCTTTACAATTTGCTAAAAATTTCCTAAGTGTTTGAGTTCAAACCTGATTTGAACTAACCAGAGGATGAAATTCACACTAAATGTGTGAATTTAGAATAAATAATAAATAGCCTCAGGAGCCATATGTCCGAAGACTCGATTGCTTCATAAAAGCTAAGTACGAAACGATAAAAACCCACACAAAAGACGAATAATTACTGGAAAAAAGGGATAAAAGTTCTTGTTCATTAAAAATGGAGGAAGTTACAAGAAATTAGCCCATTGGGGGAAACAAAAACATATAAAATTGCCTTGGCTACTTTTCGGAAGGATGGTATTCTTTCCCCTTCAGGAGGGTAGCAAAGCGTTCCTCGTTCTCAGAGGCAGGAGGGTTTTCATAAGGAAAGGGTATTCCCATATGGGCATCGAATGCCTCTGCGGTCTTGAATTCCCGAGATTCGAGAGGGATATGCTCCATTTCATGCCTACATCTCCAGGCCCTGACCGCTCGAAGGTCACAGATGACACTGTATCTTTTGAACATGTCAAGCCCTCCCAGACGGCACATCTCTACCTTTTCCCGCTCCAGGGAAAGAAGCCTTTCTGATTCTGCCAAGAGTTTATCAGATTCAGCTTTTTCAGCTGCCATCTGCCTAGCAACCTCTTTCGCTTTTTCCAGCTCGGCAGCCAGAACCAGCTTTTCGGCAATCAGGGTTTGCTTTTCCGCCTCACCGGTTTCCAGAAGAGTCTTCTGTTCAGAAACGGTCTGGCGCAGACCATCCGCCTCCTTGACTAGAAAAACCCGGTGGATCTCATTCTGCTTTATTTGGGCCTTCATACCGGCCATCTCTCTGACATCAGCCTCAAGGAGGCTGTTGTAGGCCTGAACGCCGTAGAGAAGCTGCACAATAAAAATTGGATTATTACACAAATAGCGGTCAACAACCGAAATAGAAAGCACAAATTGATAATTGAAGTCTTTTACCTCCATAACCATTATCGAAGTCTTCTTAGCCAGATCAGTCCTGGTGATTTTTGACTGAGCCGCCCTATCAGCTGGTGTCCAGATCCCTTTGGCCATAGCCCGAAGAGCTTCCGGATGGTTAAAGGTGATTTGATCAGCACAAACTGGAGTTCCATCTGGCAATAGAAACTTAGGCTCCCAAGGGATCAGAGCTTGGGATAATTCAGGGGCAGCAGGAGCCTTGCTTGAAGAAGCATTCTCGGCTTGTGCCCTGGCCCTTTTAGTACCCAATCCACCAGTTGTACTGGATCGGGTCCTCACAGTCGGAGCATTGACAGGAGGCGGAGGAGGAACCGATGGGTTCTGCGCTAGTGGCGCTGGCGGGCTCTGAACAGGAGGAGGAACCGAAGTCGAAGGCGGTGCTGTTGACAGCGGCACAGCATCAACAAGCGTAATCCCTTCGGGAACTTGAGGGATTCTGGCGGACATAGGTTTGTCAGGCAAGTCCATCCTGTCAACACCAGCGCCCAAGTTAGAGATCGATTTAAGATTGTCCAGGGTCAGCAGGTCAGTAGCCGATCGGGTCTTTCCCCAAACATGGGTTTTCAAGAGACCTATCCGCTGTTTTATAAAGGTAAGGGGAAGATCCTTGTCCTTATAACCTAAAAATTTGAAGGCGTAGTCCCCCCGGTGAAGGTCACAATGGTCACAGAGGCAAGAAGCCTTATGAAGGGGGCGGTAGACAGGCAGGCGAATGGGACCGAACTTGTTGGGGATCGGGAAAATACGAGAAAAAGGGTACGACCACTTGCCACTCACTACTACCATTCGTTCTTTCCATCCCTTGTCCGATTTTTCAGTATCGGTACAGATGCTGTAGCCGTGAAAGGGGAAAAGGTTGTATCTACCTCTACTCGCTCTGGCATTTTGGAAAAAATAACAAAGGAGGAGGTCGGCCAGCCCTAAGTTCAGATCCATATCCCTATTGTACAATAGTAGCATGGATATGATCCTAATGTTGTTCGGGTTCAGTTGAAGAGGGTGCAACCCAAGCATGAAAAATACATAGTGAAAAAAGGGATGAAGAGGAAACCTTAGAACCCTAAGATGAGATGCCGATAGCAGAATGCTACCGGGGGCTAGGCCCTGGCTCTGGGTAAAGTCTAGGTAACCAGGATAGGGGGACACATCAACGTCCTGGGGAACATGGGTCTCAGCCCGAAGGTGTTTGACGTCCACTTCAGGTCGGGTCCTCTTAAGTGGGGCCACTACGAATGGTTCAGAAGGTTTGGATTTCGCAGGACCGGTCGCTGAGGAACCCGGAAGGTTAGTACTTTTGAGAGTGGTCTTTCTAGTTCCTTTAGAAACAGGCTGGGGAGTGTCACTGCTAGTAGAATCGGTACCTGAGGCAGAAGGTAAAGCTACTTCCTCTACCGACCGGGTATCGTCACTATCGGACATAACGTTAAGAAATGTAGAAGAGACAGAAGGGGGTAAAGGTGATAAATTAAAGAAAGAAGAAAGACCGATCGACTTACTTAGTTGACGAAGGAAGAGTTACAAAAGCTCTGAGTAACAGAAGGTTTCTATGGTATCTGAGATGAGCGACGGAATGAACGGCGGCAATGACAAAGAAACGAATCCCAGTAATGAAGATCTAAAGAAGGCAGAGACAAGAATTTAGAGTTACAAAGTATGAAATGTGATGAGAAGTGAAGAAAAAGGGGGTTTTTCTCGAAGGAGAGAAGGAAGCCAAAAAGGCTGCACGAAGTCCGAAAGGCACGCCAAAGCCGTCATGGTGCGAGATTTAAGGGAGTAATGGCCTCACGTTTTGGCATATCATTAAGTAGACAATGATGACATGACAACTCATCATCTTCATTTCCCATAAAAACTATTAGTGTATATATACATAGGTATTTACATTTATTAGGTCATGGGCTTTAGAAAGAATGTCAAGCCCATAACCTCAGGGGCCTGTGTAATGGTTGAAATATTTGGCCTAATTATAGATGGGCCACTGGACTGATGGGCCGACGACGGATGGGCCAGAGACCGATGGACCGGAAGGCGGATGGGCTGAAAACAAGCAGGCCGAAAACAACAATGGGCCCATGAAAAATTCTAGAAGCTAAAGTGTGGTCCACAAGGCAAGAAGTAATCCAATTATAGTATGGAGAGTCCAAATAAGGTTAGGGTTTATCAAATCCCTTGATTTAAGGGGTTGATAAACCTTGGTACATGGGCTTGACCCATTTATCACAACTTGTATAAATAGAGGACTTTGATTAATGAGAAGATATAAAAAGTTTTAACCAAATATCTATTGTGTAACTTTTCTGCATTTACAATTGTCCATTTTCAATGACAGAAAAATTAAAACAAAATGACATATATATCTATATATATCTCTATCTCTATATATGTCTATCTATATATATACGCACATATCTATCTATATATATACACGCACATATATATACATATATAACTATATATATCTATCTCTATATATACGCACACATATCTCTATCTCTATATATATCTATCTATATATATATATGCACATATATATCTAAATGGGTGTGTTAATTTTTTGATATTTTTGGTCTAAATCATGTTTTTTATAAGAAGTGTTTGTTGATCTTGGACCCAATTTATGCTTCTATGAATATAGATTGAATTTTCCCAATACCCAATACTCAATTTCTTCATACATATACATCTCTATATTTATACATATATACATATATATATTTATAAGTGATGAGGGTAGTTTAGGCATTTCACATTATTTGGGATGGGCAAACAAGTCTTTACACACATATAAGGGTAATTTGGTCATTTCACATCTCAGATTTTGGTTGACCCGGTTTGACCTCGCCGGAGAATGAGTTGAGGGGGTGAAAGTGAAACAAATAAGGGGTGAAACTATAATTAGTGAAACGAGAGGGGGTGCGGGTGTAATTTACACTAACAACGGGGGAGGAAAGTGTAATTTACCCAAAAAATAAAAATTGGTAATTATTTTTATTCCTTCTACCCTGTGAAGTGTGAAAAGAAACCTATGTAGTAAGATTAGGTACAAAATTTTATTTGATTTCGTGAGATGGAAGTTATTATTATGACTTCAATTTTAAGTTATGCTAATGATATTATTTTACTCCAATATATCCAAGCTAGCTAGTTGAATCATTAGAGGTAACTTTCGGGGTAGTGCCTGATATTTCCAAAATAAGTAGAGGTCGAATGCGAGAGCAAATGTGATGCTCTTTATACGTAAGATTTTACGCGCTTAAAAAAAAAAGTATAAAATAAAGTATTAAAAAAACACATTAAATATATTAATAGTAAAATCATTGAAAATAACCTTCATCTTACTGTTGTGGTGAATGACTGTTGTGTTTGGTTGAGTGTGACAGTCATTAGAGCCTTAAGTATAGTCACATGAAAAATTATTATCGTTGTGCGAGTGCGGTAGTCACGAGACCCCTTAGTGCAATCGTCAGACGTTGTGCGAGTGCGATAATAATCTTCTAACCCTAATCAAAATAATGATTTGATTTGGATTAGACTTTAGTTTCATTAAGTTGAAAATTTAAGATTTTGTTTTTTTAAGTCTTTAATAATAGTAAATGAAATATATAATTTAAGACCCTAAATTATGAAATTGGATTTAGATTTAGTAAGAATTGGGCAATTAAACTTTGGTTTTTGGACCTAAAGTAAAATCATTTTTATTAAAAAAAAATGAGGCCCTAAATTGTTTAATTATATAAGAATTTGTTTTAAAATTTGGCTAACAACCTAATTAAAAACAATACAATACAAAAATAATAATAATAATTTAGTGACCTGGGTCTAAGACTCGAAGAATTCAAAAAACAAATATAGGTCGTTATATGCTTGTTTCCCTTTCTTAGGTTTTTATTTCTTTATATTATTAAATCACCAAATATTTGAATTATGCTTATTGTTGCCCAAAACATTTAATTATTCTCCAATTTTTCATTTAGTTACTATTATAACTCTTAATTTTTGTTCTTATCCCATGTCTTTTTCCTTTCTTCTTCTTTCATTTTTTAAATTACTTAAAAGACGGTGAAATAAGCCTAGAGGGGGGCTGAATAGGCTTTTTATGAATTAATTGATAAATTAAAATTTTAATTGCGGAATAGTTAATTTTAATTCAATTCTATCACAATAAAAACCACACAATAATAAATATAAGTGGAGAAAATAAATCAGAGACGACACCAATATTTTTACGTGGAAAAACCTTGAAAAGACTCCAAGTAAAAAACCACGGATACGTTCGGGTATCAATGCACTATAAATCAAGAAGTACAATACTCTATGAAATTTTAGACTTACCAATCACTCTTATCTGTCTTTCTCCACTCGACGTCTGATAGTCTTGAATCACTCGCGTTCCACGAAGCTCTCCCTCAAATCTCCGTACTCTAACGGCTCCATTTCTCAACGGATCAAAGAACTATGAAGCCTCCTGCTTCGATCAAGGTGGTGTGATGATTTTTCAGCAACTAGATTATCCAATTGTGCATAACGATCTTCGATGTACAAGCACAATTGAAAAATCTCAAACCAAGAGAGAACTAGAAAATATATAATCACTCAATAATTTTCTCTATCTAAATATCTTTGTAAAATAATATGAATCTGTAGAAGAATTGCAGAGATCTCTCAGAAGCCACAAGCCACAAGCTACACCATTCTCTTAGGCTTAACTCATATATCTAAAGAAGAGTCTTCAATAAATGGTAAGAATCATTTTCCAATCAGAATTTGTATTTCCGCCATTTAAATATTCCAAAAATAAATAATTATGTCAATGATAGTCCAATATTCAATAATAACTTCAGATCATGTCCCAAAGTGGTTAGGAGTTGATTGCATATCAATATAATACCTTCCAGAAATAAATCTTCGCAATTCCCAAATTATTGTCGTTTACCACTTATCAAGTACTTGGTGGTTGTTCTAGCAAGTACTCGGTGAACCTGAATATGCGCGCAAACTGAGCAAAAATGTTCTAGTCAGTTTTTCCAACTTTGCGCAAACGGCCGCAAGTTCCCACTTTAACGAGTACTCGATAACACTCCTACTGAGTACTCGGTGGAACAAAATAAAAATTTCTTTGAACTTGTTTCTCTACTGCACTGCCGCTTCCAGCCATTGTTCCACTGAATATCCTTTGTATCTCACCACTTTGTACACATATTTAACACTTAACAACTCAATCTAAAACACCAAAACTCTCAACATGGTTTTTGATCAGAATAATGTCATTACATAAATAAATGTTCTTACAATCTCCTCATTGGCATTTCTGAAACAAAAACATGTTTTACAAATATATCATCACGATAAAAATAAAATCTATACCTATGAACACACACCGACAAACATAGATATAGACTTCTCTTTTGATCTCATGATGATCTACGAATCCTACAATCATAACACTTAAACAAACATACCTATGAAAAGCAAGTGTGGAAAACAAATAGCAGGAATAATCAATATTAAATGATCATAAATAAAATGAATAATTTCAACATGAAGTATAATGATCATTAATTAGTAACAATTAATTCTCCCTCTCAAATAAATATTTCTCCCCCTTAACTGTATATCTCTCCCCCTTACTAAATATTTCTACCCCTTTTTGTCACTGAAATGACAAGGTAATAAATCATAATAAAAATCAAGATACTTGAAGGAGAAGACACAAAGTGTAAACATTGGGAAAATATTCGGGAAGATCATAGAATTTATGCAAAACTTATAGAAATACATAGAACTCTAAAGAATATATCCAGACTCTCGGTTTACAAAAAACTTTCTACAATGCATGAACTTAATTCTAATGCATGAATGCAAAATGCTTCAATAAAATAAAAAAAAATTTGTTCTTAGAAGCATGAGGTTTAAATATACTATCTAAAAATTCTTTCATTCATCATTTTTGTATGCTCATGAAATCAAATAATCATTACTTATGCAAATGCTATAATTTCGTTAGAATAAAATGCATACAAGTTATCCCCACACACTCATACACAATAATCTTCATGAATTAAATTTAAAAGAATGGTCCCCACAGTGGTGAAATAAATTTGCTAATTTCTACAGCCGATTCACATAGTCTTCTGTGTTTTTGTGAACATTCTCTATGGTAGACCAATCTCCCTTCTTCTATTTCATTGATCAAACTTTGTCATGCTAAAAATATGTTTTCATATTTATCCCTTTTTTGTCTTTCTAAGTCTCCAGACTTTCCAGCGGGGATTTTTAGTCCCGGCCAACTGGGCCCGAGCTTCTTCCATAGGATATATGCTCATAAGTTTTCTTCCCTTTTTTGGATTGAAGAACTGCTTTTTGCATTTTTTATTTTGATATATATTTTTTCAACTTTTCTCCATACTAGTCCCTTTGTCATGGTAACAAAGCTAATTTTTCAACTGCATAGTCAAAGGTTAATTAATTGTCCCATAGAGAGCATGTGCATGTGCTTTTAGGTCAAAACCATCCTTTTTGGTTTTAATTTCACTCATTTATTCACTCATGTGGATCACATCTTAAAAAAATAATTTAATCAAAATATTATATAATCATGAGTGAGGTAATTGTATACACAATATCTTTCTAGTCATAACATGTACACAAATCAACTCATACTTGATTCTAATCACATATTTTGAATGATAAGTTAACGATTAGCTCATTATCTCTACCATGCTCACATATTTCTAAGAAATTTTTGTTTTAAAATTTTTATGATGTTTTATGACTTAATGTATGCATGAACAATCCTAAAATTATCAAAAACATGATGCATGCATAATAATAAACAAAATTAAAAATGCATGATAATGTATCAATTATAGGATAAAGTATAATGCAAGATATTCCTAGAATGATACATATGTAGATATCTATTCTAAAGAAATCATGCCAATAGATTTTCTAAGACTTATATGCTTTTGAAAATCTAATGGTTTTGTAAAAATATCTGCTTACTGAGAATCAATGGATATAAACTCTAGAGACACTACATTATCTTCAACAAGATCTCGAATAAATTGATGTTGAATATCTATATGTTTTGTCCTAGAGTGTTGAAGAGGATTTTTAGAAATATTTATAGCACTAGTATTATCACAGAAAACAGTCATTGTGTTTTGTGAAAAAACATAATCCTGTAACATTTGACGCACCCACAAAATCTGAGTACAACAACTATCAACACCTATATATTCAGCCTCAGCAGTGGAAAGGGAGACATAATTTTGCTTCTTGCTATGCCAAGCAACTAAACAATTACCAATATAAAAACATCATCCACTAGTACTCTTTCTATCATCTACATTACCAACCCAATCAGCATCAGAAAAAGAAGCAATATCGGTATTAGATTCTGATGGGTACCATAGTCCATAAATAATAGTCCCTTTTATATATTTAATAATACATTTAACAATAGTAAGGTGAGACTCTTTAGGACTAGTCTGGTAACGTGCACAAATACCAACACTAAAAGCTATGTTAGGTCGACTGGTAGTTAAGTACAACAAACTCCCAACCATACTTCTATAAAGTGTAGAATCAACATCTTTGTCTTTAGTGTCTATGCTAAGTTTGACACTTGTACTCATAAGAGTGCAAGCATCTTTAACCTTATCCAAACAAAACTTCTTCACTAATTCTAAGGCATATCTAGTTTGAGAAATAAAAATTCCATCAGTTAATTGCCTAATATGTTGTCGTAAAAAGAAGTCCAATTCCTCAACCATACTCATTTCAAACTCATGCGTCATTTTTTCTCCAAAATAATGAGCAAGTTGATCAAAGGTGGAACTAAACACTATATCATCAACATATATTTGAGCAATAACTATATTACTTTCAATTTTTTGTATAAACAGTGTTTTGTCTACTCCCCCTCGAGTAAAACCTATTCTTGGCAAGTAATCGGTCAATTTCTCATGCCAAACTCTAGGAGCTTGTTTTAACCCATACAAAGTCTTCTTAAGCTTATAAACATGGCCCAGACAATAAGGAAGTTCAAATCCTTTGGGTTGCTCCACATAAACTTCCTCGTGAAGAATGTCATTCAAAAGTTCACTCTGAACATCCATTTGATATAACTTGAATCCAATATGACATGCGATAGCAAATAGAATACGAATAGATTCAAGTCTAGCCACTGGAGCAAACGTCTCATCAAAGTCTATATCTTCCAACTGTGTATAACCTTGAGCAACAAGCCTAGCTTTATTTCTTATAACAATACCATTCTCATCCTTTTTATTCTTGTATAATCATTTGGTACCTATTACATTTATATCCTTAGGTCTAGGCACAAGATACCACACATCATTCTTAACAAATTGTTGAAGTTCTTCTTGCATTGCATTTATCCATTCATTATCTTGAAGAGCTTCTTTAACATTTTTTGGTTCTAAGACAGATGTATAACAAGCATAATAAATTTCATTCCTAGCCTTTCTATGAGTCACCATCATTTGATCAACCGATCCTATGACTTTATCTAGAGGATGATTCAACTTAACTCTAGTAGCTGGTTCTTTAGTAGGAGTAGACTCAATAATATTAGAAAGTTCATGTGATCCTATAGGACTTGGAATATCTTCATGATCCGCTTTCTCCTCTTTAGTATCAGTAGGAGAATCATCACTTAATATGAAAAACGATTCACTTTCGTTTTCTTCTACTAAAGACCGAGACTAATCAACAACCACATTGGCAGATTCCATCATGGTTTAGGTTCTAAGATTAAAAACCCTATATGCTCTACTAGTTAATGAATAACCCAAGAATATTCCCTCGTCACTCTTAGAGTCAAATTTTCCTAAAGATTCTCTATCTCTAAGAATATAAAATTTAGATCCAAAAACCTTAAAATATTTTATATTGGGGTTTTTGCCATTCCACAATTCATAGGGAGTTTTTAAAGTGTCAAATCTAAGATAAACTATATTTGAAGTGTAACAAGTTGATCTCACTGCCTCGGCCCAAAGATTTCTTGGAAAATTCCTTCCATTTAACATAACATTTGCCATTTCCTAAAGAACCCTATTCTTTCTCTCAACAACCCCATTTTGTTGTGGAGTATGTGGAGCAGAAAATTCATGTTTTATTCCTTTTTTATCACAAAATGTATCAATCCCTGAATTTTCAAACTCCTTTCTATGATCACTTCTTACTCTAGTAATGGGATAATTTTTCTCATTTTGAATTTTTAAACAAATATTCCTAAAATTTTCAGAAGCTTCAGACTTTTCACTCAAAAATCCAACCCAAGTAAATCTAGAGTAATCATCAACCATCACAAAAATTTACTTTTTACCTCCTTTGCTTAAGGTCCTAGTTTTTACCATTAAATCAATATGTAATAACTAAGAGTTTAGAAGTATGTATGGTATTAGTTTTCTTGTGTTGACATCTAGTCTGTTTTCCTTTTTGACACGGACCACACACAAGACATTTTCCATACCCAAGCTTAGGAACACCTTTAACAATTTTATTTTTAGTAATCTTGGTTAAATCACGAAAGTTAACGTGTCTCATTCTTTGGTGCCAAATTTCTATCTCATCAAGCATAACCTTATTGCATGCTAATTTAGAATTAGGAATAACACAATAACAGTTATTAGATGATCGCATAGACCCCGTTTGGAAACCTTGTTTTTGTTATGTTTTTTTATTTTTTGGCACTGTTCAGGAGAACATAACATGTTTGGCAACCCCTTTTACTGTTTGTTCTGTTCTCAATTTGAAAATTGTTTTCGTGAATAGTAGAAAAAATAAGGGAACAACAAAAACTTGTTTTTTTGTTCTTTTTGGGATTTTCCAAAAAAAATGAATTGTGGTAGAGAGAAAATATTGTGTGAGAATATGTGTTTTTTTTTGCCCCAAACATGTTTTTTATTCTTGTTCTTTTGGGTGAGAACAGAAGAACAATAACAAGAATTGTTCTTGTTTTTTGGTTCTCAAAATAAAAACAAAAATAATGGTTCCCAAATGGGCTCATACCTTTCATAACATAATTTTCAGAAGAATCAACGATTAAACATTTATCGGGAGAGAAATAGACATTATGATTATTATCACAAATTTAGCTAATACTTAATAAATTCGCTTTTAAACCCTCAACATAAAGTACATTTTCTAATCTAGGCATACCAGAAGCCATAATCGTTCATTTTCCTCGAATTCTAGACCTCTTTCCATCTCTAAAAGTAACTATCCCATCATTACTTTCCTCGAAAAAACTAAATAATGACTTATCTCCAATCATATACCTCGAACATCCACTATCCAAATACCAAGCACTAGAATCATATGTTATAAGAGCAGTGTGACCAACAAAACAATGTAACTCACTTTTTCTTATCCATGCCTTTTTATTTTTCGGAGCTCTAATTGTCCTCAAAACCCTAATTTGATCTTCAACATTGGAACTTCTTTGAGTTCTTGGATTTATTATTAAATTCAAATTATTTCTTCTCAATTTGAAACACATGGGTCGGATATGTCCCTTCACACCACAGTAATGACATATAGAAACAAATCTTTGAAAAACATTATTAGGAATCTTATGATACTTAATGATAACAGGAGGCTTATTCTCAATTGATCTGACATAAGATTAAACATTATGATTTCTATCAGTTTTACCTTGAGAAAAATTAGATGCTACATGGGAAGCTCTAATTAAAGTAGTTTTGGGAATGATATTAGAATTACCCGTTATTCCTACGAAACCCAATCCTTTAGTATTTCCCACAAATTTACCTATACTCAACATATGATCAAGCTTAAGGGTTCCGCTAGACTAAGTATAAATAGTTGAGTTAGCATTCTTTAATTCCTTTTCCAACACCTCAATTCTCAAAGATTTCTCATCTATATTAGATCTTAAATTGACTAATTCCTTATTTAGATCATCTACACTTTTCAAAGCATGATTCCTTTCTTGTTCAGACTCAATTAAATTTTTAGACAATTAAGCCTTTTTGTTCTGTGAGAGTTTTAGGGTTTGGGACTATTGGCTAATTCGTCTCTTAAAGAGTGTAATTCTTTGTCCATTCTTAAATATTTAGTCAATAGTTGATTATGAAGATATTTAAGTTGAGTAAGTTTCTCAAGTAATTCATCATAAGAAGCTTGATGCACATCATCACAATCTTCATTACCCTCAGAATCTTCATCTCCAGACATCGACCACTTAGTAGCAACTTCTTTAATCTCCTTGCTTTGTACATCTAACACGGTGTAGTTCTTAGACTCATTACCTACCTCTGAGTCTGTCGCATCACTAGTTGATCCATTATTAGATTCATCATCCCAAGTGACAACTAAGCCTTTAGATTTTTTCAAGGTGTTTGCACACTCTGCAACTATGTAACCAAACCTTTTACACTCAAAACATTGACGTTTCTTCTTTTTAAGTTCAAAGTGGTCATTCATATATTGGGATTTATTCTTATTTCTAAAATCATTTAATTTATCCCCAAAATTCTGTCATTTGCCACTTCTTTTGCCACTATTAGCCTTAACAAATTTGTTTAACCTTTTAGCAAACATGGAAATATCATTCATATTTAAATCACTTTCTCAATCAGATTCAAACGGATCTTCTCTAGTGGTTTTAAAGGCTATGTTTTTTTCTTTAGCGCTGCTAGACTTCTTAGGGGGACTTTTGAACATCTCCATCTCATAAGATTTTAGATTTTCAGCCAATTCTTCAAGTTTAATTTCTTTAAGACTTATTAATTCAGAGATAACAGTAACCTTAGACCGAAAACGTTCAAGAGGAGACCTAAGAATCTTTTTCACAATAGTAGTCTCAGGAATGGACTCTCCTAGATTATGACAACTTGTTACTATATTGGTTAGTCTATCCTCGAATTCAGGAAAAATTTCACCATCTTCCATTTTAAGCTGTTCAAATTTAGAATTTAACACTTGCAGTTTCGATTCTTTAACTTTTGAAGTCCCTTCATGAGTTACTTAAAGAATATCCCAAGCTTCTTTAGCATTTTCACATGTAGCAATTCTTTTAAATTCACTAGAGGTAACTGCTGGCTTTGAAATTTTATTTCAAGCAATAAATCTTATTTTGATATTAACAAAACATTCAAAACCGTGTTTGGTACTAATATGGCTTTGAGCTAAGTGTTTCAGCAAGTACAGGTAAATGATTCAGGAAGATCGCTAAAGCAACAAGCGATAAGGAAACTCAAGCGCAAACTCGAAGAAGGACAAAAAGATTAAAGAAAGAACAAAAGCTGGACTCAAGACCTGGGGTAGATACGTCGGGGTGAGAATATTGTAACAAGGTATCTTATGTGTTTATTGGTCTTATAAGCTCAAGTAATAAATCAAACGAACTCAAACGGATCAAAAACGAACCTTGAAAACAATTATTGGAGTCACCCAGTCGACTGGCCATGAAATGGCAGCCGACTAACTGTGACCCAGTCGACTGGCCGTTAAGGACCCAGCCGACTGGATGAACCAGTGAGCTATAAAACATTTTGACTACATGAGGCAGTCGACTGGCCTGTCCAAGGCAGTCGAGTGACTGTGCCCAGTCGACTGGCAGTTAAGGACCCAGCCGACTGACTGAACCAGGGAGTTTCGAACATTTTTTATTGCCTGAGGTAGTCGACTGACTCATGAGGCAGTCGACTGGCCTTCTTGAGGCAGTCGACTGACCTTAGCCGTTGGGAAGAATATTTTAAATCTAAGCATGGAGGCAGTTGGCTGGGTGCTTCAAGATTTTAAGGAAAAGTATTTCTAAACAATATTTTTGCCCAAAAAGAAATGATTTTGCTTGCAGATTTTCAGGTCCTACTCTCCATATTGTCTAGGGTGAGATACACTCTCCAAACCCTAGTGTTACACTATATAAATAAAGAGATATGGATTAAAAATGTCAAGGTTCTTGTGTGAGAAATTTTTCTGAAAATTTATTCATCTACTATTTTCTCTCAAGCACTTTCTGGAAAATTTTTGATAGCAAGAAAGATCAAAATCTCATTTTTCAGTCCCATCATTTTGAAGATTTAAACTCAAGCTTTGTGTTTATTCTCTTATTGAAAATATATTGTGAGAATATATATATCTTGAGTTCTTGAAATATCACCTAAAAACACTTGAGCTTATATTGATCTATCTTCCATAAAAAACCTTAGGGTTTTGAGTGTTTTTGTTTCTTGAGTGATATATTGATTACATACATAAATTTGTGATCTTGGGTGAGTGAAGCCCATTGTATCAAGGGAGGATTGTTCTTTTGATTGTGTGAAGAGCTAGTTAGCTCTTTTGTAAAGATTTTGTTATTCCACCTATTGAAGGAAGAGCCATAGTGTGAGGATCGGGAAAGTCTCAAGAAAGGGGATTCTTTGAGCCGAGGAGTAGGAGTTACCGAACCTCGTAAAAATCACGGTGTCAATTTCTCTATCTCTATCTCCTTACTTTATGTTCATGCATGTTTAATTTATAGTGTGGTAAATAGCTTGTTGAAATTAAGTAGAATTACTCATTACATATTTACCTTGTAAATTATTATTGAACCTTGTTGCATGTTCTAATAAGAATTAAAAAAAGTTAGAAATTATTTTTAAAACCCTATTCACCCCCCCCCCCCCACCCCCCCCCCCCCCCCCCCCCCCCCCCTCTAGGGTATTTTAGTGACTTACAATTGGTATCAGAGCCTAATCTCTACTTGTTTTAGACTTAACCATCTTAGAGAACGATCATGGCCTCAAACATAGTCACTCATGTAGAAGGACAATCAAACAATAGGCCCCCATGGTTTGATGGTTCAAACTATAGTTATTGGAAGACTAGAATGATAGACTTTCTTCAAGCTATTGATTATCAAATTTAGCTAGTTGTTGTTGATGAACCTTTTACTATTACCAAAGTAGTTGATGGAAAAACTATTCCCAAATTGCCCAACGAATGGGATAATGATGAGCGTAGACTTATGTCATTTAATGCCAAAGCTAAGGTTAATCTAAATTGTGCCTTAAGTCCAAATGAATTTAATCGAGTCTCTACTTGCTCTACGGCCAAAGAAATATGGGATAAACTTGAAGTTACTTATGAAGGAACTACTCAAGTTAGAGAATCTAAAATTGATATACTTATGCATGAATATGAATTATTTGCCATGAAGGAAGATGAATATATCAATTCTATGATGTCTCGTTTTACTAATATTTTGAATGGACTAAAGCATCTTGGTAGAATTGTTCCTAGATCCGATGCAGCACGTAAAGTCCTTAGAAGCCTTCCGGTCAAATGGGATGCGAAGGTGACTGCTATTAAAGAAGCACATGATCTTAGCACTATGAGTCCTGATGAGATTTTCGGGTCACTTCTTACATGGGAAATTACCTTAAAATCTCGTGAAGAAGACGCCAAGCCTAGAAAAGGTATAGCCTTGCAAGCTTCAACTAAAAGTGAAGTAAATGAGAGAATCAAAGAAGAGGTTGATGAAGACATTGCCCTGATCACTCAACAATTCAAGAGATTTCTTCAACGAAAGAAGGCTAAAGGTCGGAGGTTCTTAAAGAGCAATGAACCAAGAGGAGAGACAAGCAAGAAGGAGTCTATTACTTGCTTCAATTGTGGTAAACCGGGGCACTATAGAAATGAGTGTTTCAAGCCCAAAAAGGAGAACGAGAAAAGGCCAAACAAAATGGCCATGAATGCAACATGGGATGATTATGACTCTTGTGATTCGGATGAGGAAGAGAATGGTGAGGAAATTGCAAATCTTTGCCTCATGGCAAATGAAGATGAGGTATATTTAAATTTACATGCATTAAATAATTCCATTTTGTCATATGATGAGCTTTTATTTTCTCATAATGAATTACAAGATGCATTTGAAAATTTGTATGATGAGTTTGAAAAACTAGCTAAAAAACATAGTTTGCTCAAGAAATCTAAATCTTCATGTAATTCCACTTGCCACACCATAGTTGATGTAAATGCAACTAATGACAAAAGTATGAAGATAGAAGAGGAAAATATTTTGTTGAAAAAGACCATTGATGATCAAATAAACATCTTAGCAAAATTCACAAAAGGGAAAGAAAACTTGAGCACCATGCTAGGAAGACAAAGAAACTCTTTTGACAAATGTGGCTTAGGATATGATGCATTCAACAAAGATGCACTTTTATTGAAGAAAAGAAAATCATTGAAGCATACTTTTTTCAAAACAATCTTCATTCTTAACTTCTATTGATCACAATCATGTTTCATGTTACTATTGCAAGAAAAGAGGTCACAAGCAAATGCATGTTTTCTAAGAAAGAAGAAGAAAATTGTCTCAAAAATGTTTTGGGTTCTAAAAGGAACCATTGAATCTCTTCGTGCAAAATAAAATTTGGTAACAAAATCATTTTGGGTTCCTAAAGGAACTATTGCATTTCTATCTAACCATAATGGACCCAAAATAGATTGGGTACCAATAAAAGTCACGTAACATTGTGTTGTAGGTATGCTTGAAGTCCGCCTCAAAAGAAAGATGGTTCCTTGATAGCGGATGTTCAAGGCACATGATGGGAGACAAATCAAAATTCATGTCCCTAAAATCTTATGAAGGAGGAAGTGTTACTTTTGAAGATAACTCATAAGGCAAAATTGTTGGAATCGGATCTATTGGTATATCTCCTTCTCTTGCTATAGATAACGTACTTTTAGTTGATGGTTTAAAGCATAACTTGTTTAGTATTAGCCAACTTTGTGACAAAGGTTATGATGTTATCTTTATGTCAAATGCATGCATAGTTGAGAAAGATGGAAAACAATATACTATGTTGCTATGTGAATTCAATGAACAAGATGTTAAGTGTTTTGTCACATCGAGTGAAAATAGTTGGTTATGGCATAGATACTTAGGACATGCTAGTATGGACCTCATTCAACGTTTGTCTAAAAATGAATTAGTCAAAGGCCTCCCGAAGACTAATTTTTCAAAAGATAAAATATGTAGTGCATGTCAAATAGGTAAGCAAGTGAAATCTTCTTTCAAGAGAAACAAAGATATCACCATTTCTCGACCCTTAGAGTTACTTCATATGGACCTCTTTGGTCCGGAAAGAACGGCTAGCTTAGCCGGGAAACTCTATGTACTTGTTATAGTAGATGACTACTCTAGATTTACTTGGGTTTACTTTCTTGCTCATAAAAATGAAACTCACTCCATTCTCGATAAATTTTATAGAGTCATTCAAAATGAAAAAGATTTGAAAATCAAGAAAATTAGAAGTGATAGGGGTAGAGAATTTGACAATCAAGATCTAGAGAAATTATGTGATGAATTTGATGTATCTCATGATCTCAAGGCTCCAAGATCTCCTCAACAAAATGGGGTAGTTGAAAGGAAAAATAGATCTTTACAAGAAATGGCTAGAACTATGTTAAATGAACATAACCTTCCCCGAAGTCTTTGGGCGGAAGCGGTAAATACCGCTTGTCATGTCATGAATAGAGTTATCATTCGAATGAAATTGGGTAAAACTCCGTATGAGTTGTGGAATGGTCGGAAACCCAATATTGGGTATTTCAAGGTGTTCGGTTGTAAATGTTTTGTTTTAAATGATAAAGATAACTTGGGAAAATTTGACTCCAAATCGGATGAAGCAATTTTCTTAGGTTATTCCTTAACAAGTAGAGCCTTTAAAGTCTTTAACAAAAGGACTTTAACCATGGTAGAGTCTATCCATGTTGTTTTTGATGAATCACCACATCTACCCTCACCTAAAGTTGACCTAGATGATGATGAAGGTGTAGGGATTGAGGATAGTTTCAATAATCTCAATATCTCCAACTCGTCAAGTAGGCAAATGGATAAGAGTAAAGTTGGAAATCAATCAAATGATGACTTGACTTGCTCAATTCCTAAATCTTAGAGGATTGTGCACAACCATCCTCTTGACCAAGTCATAGGAAACCCTTCACAAGGTGTTAGCACAAGATCTCAACTTAGAGACTTATGCAACCACATGGCTTTTGTGTCCAATATTGAACCCAAGAACTTCCACGAAGCTCAATGTGATGATTCTTGGATTATGGCTATGCAAGAGGAACTAAATCAATTTGAACGCAATCAAGTTTGGCATTTAGTTCCTCAACCCACACATCAAACTATAATAGACACTAAACGGGTTTTTCGAAATAAAAAGGATGAAAATGGAGTGATTATTCGATATAAAGCAAGATTGGTAGCTCAAGGTTACAATCAAGAGGAAGGCATTGACTATGATGAAACCTTTGCACCCATAGCTAGATTAGAAGCAATTAGAATGCTTCTTGTATTTGCATCATCTAGAAATTTCATTCTCTATCAAATGGATGTCAAAAGTGTTTTTCTAAATGGAACTATAGATGAAGAAGTGTATGTGAAGCAACCACCCGGCTTTGAAAATGAACGTTTTCCAAATCATGTTTACAAATTATCTAAAGCCTTGTACGGGTTAAAGCAAGCTCCTAGAGCTTGGTATGAACGGCTTAGTGATTTTCTACTTCAAAAAGGTTTTTCTAAAGGCAAAGTTGACACCACTCTATTTACAAAAACTGTCAAGAATGATTTGTTGATTATCCAAATATATGTTGACGACATTATATTCGGATCAACAAATACTTCCCTTTGCAAGGATTTCGCATCTAACATGCAAAACGAATTTGAAATGAGTATGATGGGTGAGTTAAACTTCTTCTTAGGGTTGCAAATCAAGCAAAGCTTGGATGGCTTATTTGTTAGCCAATCTAAGTATACTAAAGATTTACTAAAGCGATTTGGTATGGAGGAAGCCAAACATGCCATTACTCCTATGAGTGCCTATATTAAACTCGATAAAGATGAAAATGGAAAATGTGTTGATATTACTAAATATAGAGGCATGATAGGAAGTTTACTTTATTTAACTACTAGTAGACCGGATATTATGTTTAGTGTATGCTTATGTGCTCGCTTTCAATCTTGTCCTAAAGAATCTCACTTGTTAGCCGTAAAACGTATTTTTCGCTATCTTAACGGGACGATTAACTTAGGGCTTTGGTATCCAAGTGGTACTTCACTTGATCTCACGAGTTATTTGGATACCGATTTTGCGGGTTGTAAAGTAGATAGAAAAAGCACAAGTGGTACATGTCATTTTCTAGGTCACTCGTTAGTTTCATGGTCAAGTAAAAAGCAAAATTCGGTTGCCTTGTCTACCGCTGAAGCCGAATACGTTGGGGCCGGTAGTACTTGTGCTCAAACTCTTTACATTAGGCAACAATTACTTGATTTTGGACTTGTTTTCAATCGTGTACCTATTAAATGTGATAACACTAGTGCTATTTGTATCTCAAAGAATCCTATTCAACACTCTCGCATAAAGCACATAGAGATTAGGCATCATTTTTTACGGGATCACGTAGCTAAAGGCGACGTTAAATTGCTTTTTGTTGACACTAAGAATTAATTGGCGGATATTTTTACTAAACCCCTCTCGGACGAACCATTTTCAAAAATTCGTAGGGAATTAGGAATGGCCATGGATTTTGAAGTCATCAGTTAATTTTCACAAATTCTCGTCCACGTTCTCGGCTTTCAAATTTTAAAATTTTTTCAAAATTTTTTTGAGGGCCAGTCGACTGCCTCATATACGGCCAGTCGACTGGATCAACCAGTGAGTTTTTGTGTTTTTAACGATCTTCAGCCAGTCGACTGCCTCCATTGGCCAGTCGACTGTCTCCATATGGCCAGTCGACTGCCTTTGCGTGAACCTTGTTTTTATTTCTTCTTTCTCTTCGTCTTCTCTCCACTCTCTCCACGATCTCTCCCATTTCTTCTCTCCTTCACGCCATTTACTCATCTTTAAACCACTTTTCCACTTCACCACGATCCTCTCCTCCATCATCACCACTCCCCTCTTCTTTTTAAGCTATCTATCTCCATATATATATCCATATATATTTTTCGGTTTCACTTCTCACTCTCTGTTTTCATCATTTCTCTTTATTTCTCTTCTCAAAATCCTTTCCATCATCTTGGTTCTCATCTCTCTCATGGCTCCTAATGTCGTGCGCCTCAAGAAACGCGCCCGTAGGGGTGGAATCTCTTCGGCTGCACCTCATCCACCTCCGTCTCCAGTTCATGAGGACCCTGATTCCGAATCTGAATCTGGTCCGATGTCTCTGACTGTTCTTCTCGGTGATGAAGACAGTGTTCGTCGCTTCGAAACTCAATTCATTCATCGAAAGATTGCTCGGAGTCGCATTGTGACTCAACCTTTGTGCGAAGAGATTGGCGCTAATACGTTAAATCTTTTTCACAATATGGGTTGGGATTTCTTTGTTTCTCTTGATGTTCTACATTATCCTCGCGCCGTCAAAGCATTTTATACAAATCTGCTCAATCCTTCACAACCGAGTCCTCCCACCCACGCACTTTACTCCGATGTTGGAGGCGTCTTTGTTGAGTTCACCAAAGCAGTAATCAATACTGTTTTTCAGCTACCTCCTGGCGGTATCACCTATTACAGCCCATCTATTTGGTACTCTTCGAGTGATTTCGATCCTCTCGAAGCAGTTCAGGCCATTTCAGTGAATAAAACCACCACTGCCATTGCTGAGTTTCCCGCTTCTTCGCTTACTCCCGAGGCTAGACTTGTGCACAATATTATCACGTATTCCATTTTGCCCAAGTCCGGAAGCCGGAGTCTTGTGTCGATTATGGAAGCTTTCCTTGTCTACTGTGTCATGACCGGTCGGAAGGTCAATCTTGCCTTCCTCTTCATTTCGGCAATCCTCGAGTGCCACAAGAAGAAAGGCGCACTTATTTTTCCTACCCATTTATCCTATCTTCTCAGTCGGAACGGTGTGCCACTTGCTGACGAGCCTACGGAGCACAATCCAATTTTTCTGCATCGCACTCATCTCAAGCAGATGCATATCGGTAAAAATGCGGATGGAGTGTTGGTCTCACTTAGGGATGCCCCTCCTGCGGACCAGGCTGGTCCATATGTTCCTCGTCATGATGTTCCGCGTCCCGAGGCACCTCGTCCGGATGGTCCGACTTCTTCTTTTCTGTCTCTTGGTAGCTATTTCGATATTCCAGATTTTGGGTTCGGGGGAAATCCCGAAACTCTTACCCAAATCTTGGAAATCGTAAAGCGCAATGAAGAGGCCCAAAAGGGCAATGAGGAGGTCCAGAGGAAGATGGCCGAGGATATGAAGCGTCTTGAGGACAAGATTGACCGCATCGCCACTGCCATGGACGCCTTTCGTCGTGACCCTCCGCCTTTTTGATGTTGTCAAAGGGGGAGAATGTATTAGGGTGTTTGTGTTGGCCATATGTTTTATGTTTGTTGTTCATGCTTCGTTTCATTTCTATGTTTTATCATTTTGCAATGTGTAGTAGTAAAACAACATGTACCGAACTCACAAATTATGAATTGAAATATGTTGTTTCTATTAACTTTCCATGCATTACGTAAATGAATATCAAATTGCAAAATTTATTTCCTAAGGCGGAGCATGCAAATAAAAATGAATGATGCACACATTGAGGGGGAGTATCACTTGATACTTCACCATTTATGCGCAAACACGAAATGTTTTGTCAACATCAAAAAGGGGGAGATTGTTGGCTTTGAAATTTTATTTCAAGCAATAAATCTTATTTTGATATTAACAAAACATTCAAAACCGTGTTTGGTACTAATATGGCTTTGAGCTAAGTGTTTCAGCAAGTACAGGTAAATGATTCAGGAAGATCGCTAAAGCAACAAGCGATAAGGAAACTCAAGCGCAAACTCGAAGAAGGACAAAAAGATCAAAGAAAGAACAAAAGCTGGACTCAAGACCTGGGGTAGATAGGTCGAGGTGAGAATATTGTAACAAGGTATCTTATGTGTTGATTGGTCTTATAAGCTCAAGTAATAAATCAAACGAACTCAAACGGATAAAAAACGAACCTTTATAGCAATTATTGGAGTCACCCAGCCGACTGGCCATGAAATGGCAGCCGACTAACTGTGACCCAGTCGACTGGCCGTTAAGGACCCAGCCGACTGGATGAACCAGTGAGCTATAAAACATTTTGACTGCATGAGGCAGTCGACTGGCCTGTCCAAGGCAGTCGACTGATTGTGCCCAGTCGACTGGCAGTTAAGGACCCAGCCGACTGACTGAACCAGAGAGTTTCGAACATTTTTTATTGCCTGAGGCAGTCGACTGACTCATGAGGCAGTCGACTGACCCTAGCCGTTGGAAAGAATATTTTAAATGTAAGCATGGAGGCAGTCGACTGGGTGCCGGTAGGCAGTCGACTGGGTGCTTCAGGATTTGAAGGAAAAGTAATTCTAAACAATATTTTTGCCCAAAAAGAAATGATTTTGCTTGCAGATTTTCAGGTTCTACTCTCCATATTGTCTAGGGTGAGATACACTCTCCAAACCCTAGTGTTACACTATATAAAGAAAGAGATATGGATTAAAAATGCCAAGGTTCTTGTGTGATAAATTTTTCTGAAAATTTATTCATCTACTATTTTCTCTCAAGCACTTTCTGGAAAATTTTTGATAGCAAGAAAAATCAAAATCTCGTTTTTCATTCCCATTATTTTAAAGATTTAAACTCAAGCTTTGTGCTTATTCTCTTATTGAAAATATATTGTGAGAATATATATATCTTGAGTTCTTGAAATATCACCTAAAAACACTTGAGCTTATATTGATCTATCTTCCATAAAAAAACCTTAGGGTTTTGAGTGTTTTTGTTTCTTGAGTGATATATTGATTACATATACAAATTTGTGATCTTGGGTGAGTGAAGCCCATTGTATCAAGGGAGGATTGTTCTCTTGATTGTGTGAAGAGCTAGTTAGTTCTTTTGTAAAGGTTTTGCTATTCCACCTATTGAAGGAAGAGACATAGTGTGAGGATCGGGAAAGTCTCAAGGAAGGGGATTCTTTGAGCCGAGGAGTAGGAGTTACCGAACCTCGTAAAAATCACGGTGTCAATTTCTCTATCTCTATCTCCTTACTTTATGTTCATGCATGCTTAATTTATAGTGTGGTAAATAGCTTGTTGAAATTAAGTAGAATTACTCATTATATATTTACCTTGTAAATTATTATTGAACCTTGTTGCATGTTCTAGTAAGAATTAAAAAGAGTTAGAAATTATTTTTAAAACCCTATTCACCCCCCCTCTATGGTATTTTAGTGACTTACAGTAACGGCATTGTATAAAGCATTCAAAGCTTTAGAGTTCCAATTACAACAGTTTGTTTCAGCATTAGGCCACTCGTTACCTGATTTTAATTTAGATTTATTAGTAGTCACGTCTATCACAGTGGGAGGTGAATACCCTATTTCTATAGCAAGACATGCTCTCTTATCAAGAGATTTTAAGAATGTTTTCATCATAGCTTTCCAATACGTATAATTAGAGCCATCAAACAATGGGGACCTAGATACGGAACCTCCTTCACGAGGTAAGTCCATCGTCTAAGTGCAAGATCTAACCCTAAGTCGTTAACCTAAATCAAGGCAAACCTTGCTCTGATACCAATTGAAATTACTTAGAAGACGGTGAAATAATCCTAGAGGGGGGTGAATAGGTTTTTATGAATTAATTGACAACTTATAATTTTAATTGCGGAATAGTCAATTTTAATCCAATTCTATCACAATATAAACCATACAATAATAAATATAAGTGCAGAAAATAAATCAGAGACGACACCAATATTTTTACGTGGAAAAACCTTGGAAAGACTCCAAGTAAAAAACTACAGATACGCTCGGGTATCGATGCACTATGAATCAAAAAGTACAAGACTCTATGAAGTTTTAGACTTACAAATCACTCTGATCTGCCTTTCTCCACTCAACGTCTGATAGTCTTGAATAACTCGCGTTCCACGAATCTCTTGCTCCGATCTCAGTACTCTGACAGCTTCGTTTCTCAATGGATCAAAGAACTATGAAGCCTCCTGTTTCGATCAAAGTGGTGTGATGATTTTTCAGCAACTAAATCATCCAATTGTGCATAACGATTTTCGGTGTAGAAGCACAATTAGAAAATCTCAAACCAATAGAGAACTAGAAAATATATAATCACTCAATAATTTTCTCTCTCTAAATATCTCTGTAAAATAATATGAATCTGTAGAAGAATTGCAGAGATCTCTCAAAAGCCACAAGCCACACCATTCTCTTAGGTTTAACTCATATATATACAGAAGAGTCTTCAATAAATGGTAAGAATCCTTTTCCAATCAGAATTCGTATTTCCACCATTTAAATATTCCAAAAATAAAAAATTATGTCAATGATAGTCCAATATTCAATAATAACTTCAGATCATGTCCCAAAGTGGTTAGGAGTTGATTGCATATCAATATAATACCTTCCAAAAATAAATCTTCGCAATTCCCAAATTATTGTCGTTTACCGCTTACCGAATACTTGGTGGTTGTTCTATTGAGTACTCGGTGAACTTGAATATGTGCGCAAACGGGCGCAAGTGCACAAAAACGTTCTGGTCATTTTTTCCAACTTTGCGCAAACGGCCGCAAGTTCGCACTTTATCGAGTACTCGGTAACACTCCCACCGAGTACTCAGTGGAACAAAATAGAAATTTCTTTGAACTTGTTTCTCCATTGCATTGCCACTTTCAACTATTGTTCTACTGAATATCCTTTGTATCTCACTACTTTGTACACATATTTAACACTTAACAACTCAATCTAAAACACCAAAACTCTCAACATGGTATTTGATCAGAATAATGTCATTACATAAATAAATGTTGTTACAAAAAAATTTCTCCTAAAAGTGATATTCAATAGATTAATTAATCAAACCTTTAAATTCTTGTAAAAGTTATTGATATCATAATCGTATATGCCTTTCTAATTCGAGTGATTCAGATGATAAAATGAATAAGTGGAGCCGTTATAAAGTTTCGAGAGATGTGTCATAGTAAAAAAACTCTTGCTCAGTTATCGCCCTCACTTCGCTTACATGTAATCATTTATTGATTTATATTTTATGAAGAGTATTTCATTAGTGCTTTATTTGGTAGGGAAGAAAAAGAAAATTGAATTGAAGGGATAAAAAAAAGGATGAAATTTCCCTAGGGAAGTAATTAAGTTTTCTCTATTATTAAGTTTTCTCAATTTTAGAATAATAATAATATAATTTAATACTAATATAGTAGACCATATTGTCTCCTCTCTTCATCTATGTTTGGGCTGATCAAAATTTGTGAAGGATGTAGGCCCATTGATTCTAATATTTTTTTCTTTCCTTATATACTTCCTACCTATCCCTTATCCAGTGTACCAATTGTGGGTTCGAATCCCCGCCTATTCGCAAGTCTATGATTTAATGTTATACAGATTGTGGGGCAGTCCGTGTAGCACTTTTAAAGAACAATCTCTTTGGGGTCTAGGTTTCAGAAAGATCGTCCTTGGGGGTTAGACCTTCTTTTACTTCCTATCAAATTAACTAAAAATAAAATAGAATAAAAATTTAGTAACAGGCATAGACCTCTCGTGAGGTTTAGATCAATTATACCCAATTACTATGATTCGTGCTTATTACACTGAGTTGCTCTACTCCAATAACAACATCAAATTTTGATTTAATATCTTGATTAAAGGGAATTATTTTTTTATTGTATCATGCTCGATCTTTTTGTCATAAAACGGAAGAATGTTTGAATTTTTATGCAAAATTTTACTGAGCTATAAGTAAGATAACTGGAAGACGGTTGTTGAGATCATGAATTAAAAAGTTATACAATATAATAAATAACAAATATAGTGACCATGAATAATTGAACCAAAGGTCAGGAAAAATACATATTTCTATATTTTTTCCGAAATATATATATTTTGAAACTACATGGGGTTTTATGAAATAAGGTGATTCAGGGGTAAAATAGGGAATTCACAAGCCACATGACCGAAAAATTGGATCTTTTTTGGAGCAAATGGGTAATTGTAACGGAATGCAAATCAATGGGGTGTTTGGAACTATAGGGGAATTTTTTACTAAATCATGAAACTACAGAGGGTTTTATGAAAATTATCCAATAATAAATAACAAATATAGTGGCCATGAATAATTGAACCAAAAGGTCAGGAAAAATCAATGTATTTTACCCCAAAACATTTGTAGTTTCCTCCTTTTTTCCACCTCTTTCTTTCCTAGTTAGAATTGCAACCACTAGCTAGAATTGCCATGTCCATGAAATTTTATTAATTATAATATATAATTCAAGACCAATCCATTAACTCATTGGTCAATTTTGCAACAATCAATTTTCCCAAGTCTTCCACTTTGCATTCCAAGGCCTTGTCAATCACGCGTCCATGAACAAGTCAACCCTTGTAGAGGTCCAAAATTATCTGCGTTGCATGCATAATGTATTCAATACCACTATAAAAGAAATGCCTCACCTGATCCAAAATCACAATCCATTCAAATTCAGTTCGAGAAGAAACTAAAAGAAGAAAAATTACAGACAAAAATGTGCTTCGAGGCGAAGTGTTCAAAGTGTAGCAAGACCAACTGGAATGGCTGTGGACGGCATGTGGTATCGGTCTATAACCGCATCCCAAAAGGCCAGCATTGTCTCTGCAAGAACTGGCCTGGTGTCAAAGCCCAAGAAAATTTAGGCACGCCCAGTGATGTTAAAGTTCATATTCCTGCTGCACAATCCTCTAAGAAATGATACTCTTATTATCACTAGCTTCAACTACAATCTTTTTCATGATCTTATATGTATCTTCCTAGAGAATAAATGTGTTGTTTTCATATAAATCTTTTGAAATGCTTGTTACATTCGGTATCAAATTTATATTGTGCTTTGAACTCTTTTGAACTCTATGCTTTATAGTTCCAATGTGACTTGCTGATGGTATATAGTGATAATGTTCTGTAATTGACCTTCATAGGAAGTTTTGTTGTCCTTCGATTCTGTCTTTGGGGTTTGATAAGCCCTATTATGTTTGGAGTCGTTTGTTGTTCAATACAAATTACTTAATTAGCAAAAAAGTATGTACTGTATATGTATTTCAATTGATTTGTTGTAAAGCTTTAATGAATGTGATGTTGCTTCTGGTATAAAAATTTCCTTCTGAATGATACCAAATCCAATTGATTGCTGGTAGAGGTTGATCATTCTGAGAAGTGTCTTTACCCAGTAATTAAATCTCTACCACACACACAGAAAGAACCACCACCACCAAAAAATTAAATGAATTTTTTTCCTGTCTGTGCAGAAAAAAATAGTGTATATATAACTTTTTAAATGAGATCAATTTTTGTAATTTCTTAGGTCTCTTTATGTCCAAAACAATGTGCAATGCTAACACAAAACTGGTAATGTAATGCAAAATTGATGTAATAAACCCTTAAACCATGAAGTTGCCTTGGACGCTGCAACATCAAAGCATAAGAGTATGTAATCAATTAAACATTACCCAGAGTAAAATACCCAATGGCAGTATATACTTTTAGCAGACACTATATGGAACATAAATCCCATATGATTTGGACAAAATAGAAACATACAAGACTAGTGAAAATTGAAATCCCATCAGTAGTTTTACATTATAGCCATAAGTACATGGAAAGATAAGCGGCATTCCTCATTACCCAACGTGTCATTGAAAAAGTTTTTTTGGTTTATTTTTATTTTTATTTATTTATTATTTTTTTTTTTTGGTTGTTGGTGGTGGTGGTGTAATTATATTTAAAGAACTATACATTTGTTGCATGCACGGTTATTACACGTCCAACCCAATTCTGATATGCTCAGGGGCATGTATTGGCCAAGGGGGGCCATGGCCCCTCGACAATTTTCAAAAATTACTTTTACTACTACAAAAATTTATATTTTCTATGAATAAGTCCATAAAAATTTTATATGGCCCCTTCCAAAATTTCAAAAATTCATTTACTATTTCAAAAATTATATATTTTATGAATAACTTTATAAAAATTGCATATGGCCTCCCAAGATTTTTTTAAATTTCTTTAATAAGCCACAAAATTATATATATTTATAAAACAAACTAACAAAAAATTACATATGGCCACCCCCAACTATTATTCCTGGCTCCGCCCATGGATATGCTTGTCTCGAAGGGGTATTTCCTTCTCAATTGAAGTAACGTCAAAGTATGAACAAAAATATTGGGATTTTTTGGGGTGTAAGGCTATCTTCATACTCACCACCATTAACTGATCTTAAACGCTTTACCTTCAAACTTGTTTCATTATTCGAGTATAGTTGAGAAAATGTTTGATAAGTGCTACAAAACTTATGTAAACATACTTTATTATCCCCTTTTCTTTATTCATCATATTTTTCTTCCTCAATTTTTGTTTTCAGTTGTCAGTTATGTCTAAATGACAGTAAACTATGTATTTACTTCCCGAAGTGAAAGAATGTCTGCATGTGTTTTGCCAACCAGAAAACAAAAATGACATAAAATTATTTTGTTTTCATTGCAATCAAAATTGAAGACTTCTTTATAAAATCAAGAGAAAAGAATCAAGGAAATGCATAATTTGATATCGACCCATAACAAGCTCAACTTTATTGGAAAAACCAGAGTAGTTCATCATTCGGCTGATCACATTAGCGTGAAACTGCGAACATCATGATCATAGGCAATATAGTTGCCGCTAGCAAAAGAGAGAGAATAGTGCCATAGGAATTAGCTTTAACACCATCCGTGGCGCCTAAATTGTCTCCGGACTTGACGCCAGGCCATTTTAGTACAGAGACAAAATTGGCCTTGTGGAATTTGCTGCTTATAGACTTTTGACACATGAAATCCACAACCATCCCAAGTCGTCTTGCCACAAGTTTCGCATTCTACCTCATATCATATTTTTTGTTAATAAATTCACACCTTGCCTTTTCTTCCTTGTAGTAGGGTGAATGACTTGTTGTTTTGCATTACATGAGCCAATCCTTTTTATATATAGTGCAATATATGTGAATATGTTATTGCTTGTACTATATAGGGTTAAGTACATAAAATACCCCTGTAGTATAAATACGGTGCGAATAACACCCTATATTTTAAAAATATGTGTATTGACACCAACACTTTTGAAAAATGTGTGAACACCCCTGCATGTTTCGAAAACGTGCGAATACCCCCTTCTTTGACTTTTATACTTTTTTAAATACCCATTTTACCTTTTCTCTTAAAATTCAAATTCGAAATTTATATATATAAATTTCGAAAACATATATAAATTTTGAAAAAATATATATAAAATTCGGTAAAAATATTAAATTCGATAGAAATATACTAAAGTTTGAAAATAAAATATAGAATTCGAAAACATATATAAATTTCTGAAACAAATATATAAAATTCGGGGAAAATATTAAATTCGAAAAAAATATATTAAATTTTGAAAATAAAATATAGAATTCGAAAACATATATATATTTCGGAAAAAAAATATAAAAAATTCGGGGAAAATATTAAATTCTAAAAATATATATTAAATTTCAAAAACAAAATATAGAATTCGAAAACATATATAAATTTCGGGAAAAAAAATATAAAATTCCGGGAAAATATAATTCTATTTTCTATTTTCTATATATATAAAATTCGAAATATATATATATAATTCGTAAAAAATAATTAAATTTCAAAACATATATATAAATATTGGAAACAAATATTAAATTTCGAAAAACATATATATATATAATTTGAAAAAACATATAAAATTCGACACAAATATATAAAATTCGAAAACAAATAGAAAATTTAAATAATTGTGCAAATAGAAGTATAAAAAACACAAGTGACCCAATACACCAAAACAAAATTTAAACTCAAAGAAAGTTCAAAATAGAAGTATATTTTCCCCGAAATTTATATAAGTTTTCGAATTCTATATTTTATTTTTGACATTTAATATTTGTTTTTCGAATTTAATATTTTCCCCGAATTTTGTATATTTGTTTCCGAAATTTATAAATGTTTTTGAATTCTATATTTTATTTTCGAAATTTAATATATTTTTTTCGAATTTAATATTTTCCCCGAATTTTATATATATTTTTCCGAAATTTATATATATTTTTGAATTCTATATTTTATTTTCAAAATTTAATATATTTTTTTTGAATTTAATATTTTTCCCGAATTTTAGATATTTTTTCCAAAATTTATATATGTTTTCGAATTCTATATTTTATTTTCGAAATTTAATATATTTTTTTCGAATTTAATATTTTTCCCGAATTTTATATATTTTTTCAAAATTTATATATGTTTTCGAAATTTATAAATATTTTTTGAATTTGTATATGTTTTTTCCAATTTTATAAAAAAAAAATTGAATTTTATATTTTTCTTTTCAAAATTTATATTTTTGAATTATATATATATTGTTTCGAATTTTATATATTTTTTGGAATTTTATATGTTTTTCTAGAAATTTATATATTTTTCACGAATTTTATATATTTTTTGGAATTTTATATGTTTTTCTAGAAATTTATATATTTTTCAAAAAATATATATATTTTTCATTTTTTTGAAATTTATATACTAAGGGCATATATGTTATTTTATACGAAATGGGGTCAATTCGCACATATTTGAAAGGTTTGGAGTCAATTCGAACCATAGGGGGTTATACGCACTATACTTATACTACAGAGGTGTTAAAGGCTCGCGATCCTACTATATATGCAGGGCTTGACTTGGTTCATAGACGCGGTAATGATTTGACCACACTTAAATAAATAGTTTTTTTTTATTTTTCGGTAACCGGGGTGATATGGGCCAATTTACGAGCACATCGACTAATCCCCGAGACCCTGAAGTTAACAACGGGGTAAACCTCCGCCCAGAAGAAAATGTAGTTGGGAAAATTTGAATCCAAGATCTCATGGTGAATGACCAAAGAACTCTTCTATCACACCCATCCTTCTGGGTTGACTTAAATAAATAGTTGGTTGCAATAGACCGGTGAGTTGGTGAGGTTACACATGGGAGACGTAGGGCCCGTTTGGTAGGCGGTTCGGTCTGGTCTTATCTGGTCTGGTCTTGTCTTATCTGTTCCGGTCTGGTCTGGTCTTATCTGGGTGGTATTATGAAAGTCTGTTTGGTAAAGTTGTCTGGACTTATGATCTTATTCAAGCTGTTTGGTCTTATGTTTGGAAAATAATACAAAAAATAAAAAAATAATATATAAAATTCAAAAAATTATTTTTAAATTATATATTATTTTTTATTTTTTATATTATTTTCAAATTTTTTATATTTTCTCAAATATATATATATATATCTAATTTTGTATAATATTTTTGAATTTTATATTTTTTTCAAATTTTATACATTATTTCAAAACAATTATATTATTTTTCAAAACTTATATATTATTATTTCAATTATATATATATTTTAAAAAAATTATATTATTTTTCAAATTTTATATATTATTTTCGAATTTTATACATTATTTTTTATTTTTTCTATTATTTTGGAATTTTTTTATTTTCCCAAATTTTAAATATATTTTTTTCATTTTATATATTAATTTTGAATTTTATATATATATTTCAAATTTTATACATTATTTCAAATTTTTTATATTATTTTTTTAATTTTATATATTATTTTCAAATTATATATATATTTTAATTTTATATATATTTTTCAAATTTTATGGTCATGTGTTAAGACAATTGTATATAACACCACTTGAGACCATCATTTTTTGTTGTCTCAAATTACCCATTTTGGTCCCAAGTGGTCCTTGTTTTTTTGTAACCGTTTTTTTGGAACCGTGTTGCCAAACAGTATCCGGTCCCAAAAAAACTATTATGAGATTGGATCACATGGGACCGGACCGCGAACCAAACAGGGTCGTAATAATCTATTAGGTTGCGTTTGGTAACGGTGCGGTGCGGTGTTAGTTTTTGGTTTTGGTTTGGGTTGGGTTGGATTTGGTTTGGTGTTGTTTTATTTTGATTCCAAACCATGTTTGGTGCAGATAGTTTTGGTGTGAAAAAAAGTTATGCTAAAAAACCAAACCATGTTTGGTAGAGTTGGTATGGGTTGAAATTCTGAAACCAAACCATGTTTGGTAACTTGGAATGGTTTCACATTTTATTTATAAATATTAAAATTTATAATATTAAAATATATTTAATATTAATATATTTAATATTAATAATATTAATATTAATATATTAATTTTTAGGAAAGATAATAAAACTATAATATTAAAATATATTAAATTTCCAAAAATATATTTTAATATTAAAATATTAATAATATATTAATATTAATATATTAAGTTTTAGGAAAGATAATAAAATTATAATATTAAAATAACTTCCAAAAATATATTTTAATAATAATATATTAAAATATATTAATATTAATATATTAATTTTTAGGAAAGATAATAAAACTATAATATTAAAATATATTAAATTTCTAAAAATATATTTTAATATTAATATATTAAAATATATTAATATTAATATATTTTAATATATTAATATATTAATTTTTAGGAAAGATAATAAAACTATAATATTAAAATATATTAAATTTCCAAAAATATATATTAATATTAATATTAATATATTAATATGGTGCAACTATTTGGTTTTGGTTTAGGGTGAGATGGTGCAACTATTTGGTTTTGGTTGCTACAGTACCGCACCACCAAAAACCACCTCATTAGATGGTTCCAAAATCATGGGTTGGTACCACCATTTCGTACCATTGGTTTGGTACTGTTGAACCAACACCATTCCTAACAAACATGGATTGGTACCACCATTTCGTACCAAAACCAAAAAACTGGTACCAAAACCAATTACAAAACAGGGCCTTAGATTGTCTTGGGTCATGGTGTTGCATAGTCAATGACCTTAAATTTAGTTCAATACTTGAATGTGGCTAGTCTTTGGGGACATTGAATTTATGAGAGAAATTAATTGAAAGAGAATTACAGGTGCTAATGTTGAACTGTTCTTAAAATACATAATGGATATTCCACATGTCTTTTTTTTATATATTTTTTTGGTAGGTGTTTCGCACACCCATATGAGTCTCATAGGACTCCAACCCTTAACTTCCCATACACTCACATTTTGGGAGAAAGGTAATACCATTAGGCTACAATACACTCACACTTTGGGAGAAAGGTGATACCATTAGGGTACAAGGTTTTTGGTTTGAGAAATTATTCGTTCTAACGGTAATACCACGTCATTTTACTGAGATGGTATGACCATCCAATGAAATAGATTCTTTTTTCACATATGTAATAAAAATTATATCTCAACATTATAATTTATATGGAAACAATATATATGTATATATATACATATAAAAAAAATCTTCACAAATCATCACATAGTCACGCCCATAATAATAGTCGTCCTCCTCTTTTCTTCTTTCCATTGTAACCGATTCAAGATACTAGTTTAAAGTTCTACAACTCTCTCTCTCCTTCTATAGCTTCCATTCTCTATTTTCTTTTATCCTCAATTAAAAAAAAATTTGCAAATTCAAATAAGATTGAACAACACTTTCTTGTTCTCATCACAAGAATTTGGGCAAACCTCTCAATTTGGTGAACCTACATTCAATTATTAGCCAGCATAAGCTTCTATTGTTCTTTAGTTTACTAATATATTTTTGCTTAAATAGAACGATTACATAATCAACACCTCCTGTTGACACCAAAAATTTCCATATCATATGGTAGCCTATCATTCGACCACGTGGCATGCACTTAGAAGAATTGAAGTCACCTATGTGGGAGAAAGCAGCTCCTGATGAGCTGGAAGATGGAAGATGGCGGTTATGGAAGTTACGTGGAAGAAAGTAGTTCATAATGACCTAGAAGATGGCGGTTACGGAAGTTATGTGGAATAAAGTAGTTCCTAATGACTTGGAAGATGGAAGAAGGCGATTGCTAAAGTTACTTGGAAGAAAGACAGCTGGGAGATGGCAGTTGTAACTGCCAACGGAAGATGTAACTTCAACCGACACGTGGCAATCTGAAAGAAAGACAATTGGAAGATGACAGTTGTAACCGCCAATAGAAGATGTAACTTCTACCGACACGTGGCAGCCTGGAAGAAAGACAGTTGGAAGATGGCAGTTGTAACCGCCAATGGAAGATGTAACTTCTACCAACACGTGACAGTTTGAAAGAAAGACAGTTGGAAGATGATAGTTGTAACCGCCAATGGAAGATGTAACTTCTACCAACAAGTGACAATTTGGAAGAAAGACAGTTGAAATATGGCAGTTGTAACCGCCAATGGAAGATGTAAATATGAGATAATTAAGCAAAGAAGTGGATAGTTTTATGGACACTTGGTATACTCTGGAGCAAGGTTGAAGACTACACACACATGCACACTAAGGTTATAACAATGCAATTTCCTTAAATTGTCATTCATTTTATCATGTATTTTCAATTTCTTGTATTTCAATTCTTGTAATTTCAATACAAGTCATTTATTTTCAATTCATTTACTTTCATGCACTTTAAATTCATTCAATTTACTTTGTGCACTTTCAATTCTGCCATTTACGTGTCTTCCAGCACTCAATTTTCAATAGTATACTTTCTTCCAACACTAAAATTCCAACAATAATTTACTTTCTTCCATTTGTTTTTCTTCTAACTTAAATACATTTCTGTTAACTTGCACTCTCAATTTCTTATTCCTTTTTTTTTTCAAACTTTAACATTTAAATCCTTTTGACTAAGGCGAAAAGAATCCATTTACAATCGCTTGATTTTCATCCATCACTTCCAAAAGGAGAGTTGCACATTCTTTTGAAAGTACTCTTGACTCTTCAAGAGTTTGACACGCTCACATCTACTACAATACCCATTTTTGTGCAAACAACACCACCCTACAATCGATTTCATGTCAAAAAATATAAATAAATTAACATTAGACGAATTTATTGGAACAAAATTAATTATTTTTCATTTCAAAACCATGAAGAGTTATTTTTGGATATGTGCATCTCATTCTTGTTGTCCCATCCACTTCCATGGAGAGAAGAGAAGAGAAGAGAAAAGAAGAGGAAAGAGGAAGAGGAAGAGGAAGAAGAAGATCGCTGAATATTTTTATGTTTGTTTTTTTTATGGGAAAGAATTGTGAATCTGGGAGGAGTTTTTTTCTTCATATATTTTGTGTCCTTATGTGTTATAATACTAAAATGGAATTTATATTACACATGGAAAAAAAGAGTTAATTTTATTGGATGATGATACCATGTTAGCAAAATGATGTGGTATATCCGTTGTAATGAATAATTTTTTTCCTTTGATTTCCACGTGTATTTTCACGTCTCTACATTCTTTCCACTAATAATTAAGGTTATACCCATATCTTCTTTTCTATGAAAAATTTGCACCTGTGCCCCCCTATCCATCAAGAAACTAGAAAAAATAAATAAATTGGTAATTAATTAGTTTTAGTCCTCCTTATATTAAGTATGAAAATAATCATATGTAGCTAGATTATGGTTGTAGAGAAAATTTATTTGATTTCGTGAAGTGAAGGTTATTATTACGGCCTCAGTACTAAAGCTAGTTATGTAAACGTTATGATTCGATTTGAGTATATCCAAGCTGGTTGAAAACTTAGAGGTAACTTTGGCGGTCCTCCATAAATCGAAGAATCGAAGGCTTCAAATTTACGTCCTTATATGCATTGTTGCCTTTCTTAGGTTTTCATTTCTTTATATTATTAGATCCCTCGAGCAATTCAATCCCCAAATATCTGTATTTTGTTTATTGTGCCTCAAAGACTTCAATTATTCTCTAATTTTTCATTCCACCATCTATTATAACAATGCACCGATCTAGAAATTAATCTGAGGGGGCATAATGTTATTATTGTAGAATTTCAATGGGGCCTTGTGTAATTTCAGTGGGAACTTTTCATAAATATAAAATTTCATAGGTAAAAATAAAAAATAAAAAAAAATCAGTGGGGGATGTGTGTGTATATATATATATGTGTGTGTGCCGGTGTGTAGATCAGTGGTGGAGGGGTGACGGTTGGTGGAGTCTGGTGGTGGTGGTGGTGGTGGAGAAAGAAGAACAAACAGTGTTAAAACACCAAAAATGTGTTCTAAAAAAGGGGTCACGTTTTGTCTTTGTTTTTCTATTGTTCACCAAAAATGTTTGGGCTAAAAATTTACCCAAACATGATTTGTTCCCACTTTTGGACAAAAAAACATAAACAAATACAAAAACAGGGGTATCCAAACGGGCCCTAACTCTTTATTTTTGTTCTTGTCTCACTACCGATGGTCCAAGATATATTCAGTGATCAAGTAATTGAACCTTTTAAAATCTTGTGATATTCTAATATGGTATATGCCTTTTTAAACCGAATAATTCAGATGATAAGATGAATAAGTGTAGCCAATACGAAGTTTTTTGAAGCGGGTGGATACTTCATGGTTAGATAAAAAAAACTTAAATTGATAGGTGAATCTAACATTCACCCATCATAAACACATTCACTTTTCCTATCCGTATCGGATGTGCACGTGGGGCACCTCTAACATTCTCCCCCATCCAAATCCGTGCAACGCCCTCGTTGCGGTCGTACCACCTTGCTTGTCCAACCAGGACCCGGACTCTGGTCAGGGTGCTACCAACCTAGCGAGTGTTTGGCGTGGCACCGGTTCAAGGATTGAGTCTGGATTTAATACCAACGATAATGGGTGAATGATTCGTGATTCGACCAAAAAACTTAAATTGATGAGTGAAGCTAACATTCACCCATTATAAATTCATTTACTTTTTTCAACCCTGATGTGAAACCTCTAACATTCTGTTTTGAGAGATGTGTCATAAGAATAGATTCTTCGTAAGTCATTGGCCTCACTTCGCTTACCAATAATCATTTATTGAGTAAAATTTTATGAAAAGTATTTAATTCAGGACAATATTTGGGCCTTCTGCCCTTTCATTAATGCTTTGTTTGTAGGAAAGGAAAAATTTTAAATGAAAAAGGTAGGAAATATATGTCGCCAAATTTAAATATCTTGTAGTGATCCATAATACTAGTTTGCTTATTTTGTACATAGAAGATACTAATTAAAATATTCCTGGTAAGATTTAGATATTCTCAAAAAATAAATATGATATGCAAATACCTAATCTCCTATTGTTTTTTGTTCCTTTTGTTTTGTTTTGTTTTGTTTTTTTTTTTGTTGTTGCAATCTCGTATTGTTCATAGAGTCCAATTTGGCGAATAAAAGTCGCAGTAAACTATTTAAATCTGAAGCTATTGAAGGGAGACAAAGAAGAGAAAAGAAATTGCAACATCTACAAAGACCCAAGGCCAGACGTCATGTGAATATGACATTTCTTTCAAAGAAAGAAGGTGACATTACAAAATGACTACGAAGTTTTCAACGACCTAGTGAAATATATAGGCTGGGTTAAACCAACCTAGCTAGTCACCGGTCTCTTGCAACCAATGCAAAGTACGTAGAGCAGGTCTGGTCAATCACCGCGTCTTTGAACTTAGTCTACCCCTGCAAGGTCTGAAGGTCCAAATCAGGCTACTTACACGGTAGAATGAATACCATATACAATCACACACGTATATATAGATAAATAGAAGCACTATAAAAGGATAGCCTCATGTAATGAGAAACAACAGTTCAAGTTAATACAATCCAAGGAAGAGAAGTGAAGGGGTGAATTTACATACGAAAATGTGTTACGAAGTGGAGTGTCAGAGTTGTGGCAAGACCACTTGGGATGGTTGTGGATTTCATGTGTCCAGAGTTTATAACAAGATACCAGAAGGCCATCACTGTCTCTGTACAAAATGGCCCGGTGTCAAGTCCGGCGACAATTCAAGCACCACCAATGGTGCTAAAGCTACTTCATACGGCACTATTATCTCTCTTTTGTTAGCTGCAACAGTAGTGCCTATGATCGTAATGTTTGTCTTTTCACAATGAAATGATAAGCCATATGATATGTAGTCTGTGTGGTTCTTCTCCAATAATTTGAGTTTGTTATCAGTCGATAGCAAATTAATTATATATGTAGTTCTTCGATTCTTTTCTCTTGGTTTAATAAATTAAAGAAGTATTTGATCTAAATTATAGTATAGTTCCTTGATTATACGAAATGATTGGATGTTGTTGCTCTAACGTCAATGAAGTGGAATGAAAAATTATGTTTGTGCACTACGCAGAGTTTTGAGGATTACAATACCTTCATTGCACTCAATGAAATACTGTTTAAACGAGATTTTCTGGTACCCCGAGTCCTTCAGCGAGATTACCATTATAGAGTATTTTTATTGAAAGAAATTTACAATAATAAGTGTTAGAATAAAAAAGAAAAATAAAAAAAGAGGAGAATATAAAATAATTCTGTATTGATCAGTATTTTTCTGTCTTATTGTGTTATATTACAATAGAACATATGATATGAATAAAATATGAGAGAATTGAAGTGAAGAACAAGCCAAGATAAAACATATAATTATAACTAAGGTGTAACCGCTAGAAACCCTAATTCTAATATAAATATGGGTGGACCTATATAACTGATCTGAACCCTAATATGTTAATAATATAAAATATAATATAATCTAATAGTCCCCCGCAAACTCAAGATAACATGTTGAGTTTGAAGATAAAATCCTAAAGATGGCTTGAGCCATTAAATCTGGTGAAAAAATGCAGACGTTGGCTGCAGAAAGAGTCAATGACAAAGTTGCCGAAAGAGTCATTGACGTGGTAACCAACCGGTTAGCTGCTTCTGATTGTAACCTGGTTGTTAAGTCGAATTAAAGACATAACAACATGACGGCAATTCCGTGGATATACCAAAACAAATACCATATTTGATCTTCTGATTGATTTATATGTTGAGCTGTAGATTTGAGATCATGATGAAGAGACGATGTGGAAGATCATGATCATGATCATCGTAGATGTGTTGAACTCCGCATTTCAATAACCAGAGAGCGGAGTGATGGATCAGTCATGACTGAATTATTGTGAACGATAGAGAAAACTCATAAATAAAGCGAATATTATATATCTATATATAAATATTCAATTAAAGAGGGTCTTTTTGGTGTAGGAAAACACTTTTTCAATCACTTTTTTTGCTTTGTATCGATCAAATTGGAGATCACAAACGTCGAGCCACTCAAATATAAGTTGAAATATATTTTGCATGCATACCCAGGCGCTGTCTTATTTTTTTCGACTTCGGCCCGCTCCGATTCTATCTGTTCAGTGTCAGAAAGCCTCCTTCCCGAACTCTGACAAGACTTTTCAACATATCGTTGGAAAGCTGATATTAAGATGAAGCCGCCGAAAAAATCCGTCGGACGCGCCCACACTCGTCAGTTAAAGTTTTTGGTCAAAATTGTATTTTTTCAGTGCCACATGATCAACTTTTTGCCACATCAACGGTCAAAGTCAATCCTGCCACATCATCAGTTCAATGCCACCTCATCAGTTGATTGCCACATCATTATTTTTTTAAAAAAATTATATTAAATTTTTGTTTATATGTATTCTCTTCTTTTCACTACTAGAAAAATGGATTTTTACGACCTCAAATTTACGAGAGACTACTATTGTACTTTTTACGAAGTTGATACAAAACTCCTCGTAATAAGTTCATAAAATGATAATTTTTATGAGAAACTAATAAAAAAATCATAAAAACACGTATTCATGAGAAGTCAAACATCTCGTTAATATTTTTATTATTAACGAGGTATTTGTTTGTTATAACAAGAGATAAAATAGCTCGAAAATAAGTGAATGGAAATTTTAGTTACGTGTTTCTTTTGTAACCGTGAATAAATACTTCCTATTAAAAATTTTCATTCTCCAGCCAAAATATATTTACTGGACTAATTTTTCGTGGTAAATAAGTATAAATTTTTAAGAACTTATTCATTCTCGCGCCACATTATTATTATCATTATTTTTTTATTTTTAAACATATTAACAAGCTTACACTTGGCGTAATCTCCAATTTTACTCTTTTACCTTCAACTTTAGGGTTTCTCACTTTCATTCCAACCTCTACAATTGATGAAGTGTGAACAGACACATTCGACAACTCAACAGAGCGAAACCAGCGGCAAACATGTGGCTTAACCGACGACGGAGATTCTCTCGGTGACTGAATTACAGAGGAAAACGAGCTACTGAAGTGTGAAAATTTCAGGTTGGTCTTCTTCCCTTCTTCTATTTGTTAACAACGACTCATCTTCACATCCCGCATATTCTCTTTCCCTCTCTCAGTTTCAATTAGGGTTTAAGGTATTTGGCCTCTCTCGCTACTCTCTATACATATAGATATACATATATAAATGTATGTATATTTGTGTATATGTATATGTTGAGTTGTGATTAATCCTTATTAATGCCCTAATCACAGGAATTATGTTTGAAGATGTCAATTTGATTTTGAGCTTTCAATTAACCCCAAATGTATTAGTAGTATATGTGAAATGAATTAATGGACTTATGTTTGATTGGTTTTTAGCTTTCAATTAACCCCCAAATGGAAGACAAGTTCAATGTGTGTGTGTTTTCAGCTATATAAGTTAGGGAAAAAATTTCAGTTATGCTTTATTGCTGAAGCTTGATGGCATTATGTTTGATTCAATTACTAGCTATTACCAACAACTACACTGATGAACTCCAACATGATTGAACAATGTTCAATTATGGTGAAATGTTTACTCGGCCTTAGTATGAATCATTGAACCTGAATTTTCTTAATATTTTCTGTTGTAGTTTGGAGTAGATTTGAGTAAATTTAAGTGTCATTGCAGCTGGATTTTCTGCACTCACCCCCTATGTTATAGTCCACCATATTGCATTTGGCATTAAATTCTGGATGGAGTTATTTCAGGCAACTGCCTTCTGTTGTTGGAGCTCATATATTGTAGCTTCTTGTGGATAACTTTTGATTTTCCTAAATGAAGACATTGATTACTTGTATATGTTGCCTTCTTCATTTTACTGCTATGGTTTTTTTTGGCTACAGCACATGATGAATTGTTTAGTGTTCGTTTAGCAGTTCCATCGTATTGCATTTGTATTTTCATACATGGTTTGGTGGGTATTATGTATGATGAATGAAAAAAGGAAAGAAATTGCTGGTGAAGGCAGAGCACTTTTAAGAGAAAAGAATTGCGATTAATTGAGATAAGAAGTGCTGAAACTCATAGAGGGCAGTAATCACATTCAAAATTAGAGAAGGTGAAAAAGAAAACCCAAGAGGCTTAAAGGACTTTAGGCCTATAACTGACCATAATTAGTATATTGTATGATAAATGTAGCTGTTTTACTATATTTTTCTATTGTTTTTGCAGGCTTTTTCTGAAGGAGACATTTATGCGTGTGTTGGCGGAAATAAACCTTTAGTTATATCTGGTTTGAAAGCTTTTGTTAATGGTGATGAGGGATTATCAATTAGATTTGAAGGAGTGATTGAAAGTCCTTTAATATGTGGTATTTCAATAAGGAAACATTCTTCTGCAAGCAAGTTATGATTTTAAGATAACATTATGTCATTTATCTAACAGGAATAGAACAATTCCACTAATTATTTTCAAGTTCTCATAAACACGTCCTTGACTAGTGTATCAGGTTTTGGGGAAGTTGAAATGCTTAAAGTTATGGGAATGTCTCAAATGCCAGAATACCAGTTGCTGCCTTTCTTTCTCCAATTTTATAGCAGGTATGACACTTCACTACCCTTTGTCTATTTGTAGCTGAATCAATCAAATTCTGGAAATGTAATATTGTGAATGGCAAAAAGAAAAAGAAAAAGAAAAAAAAGGCAGAGGTGGTTTCATATCTGTGAAGTCAGGTGTACCTCATTTAATTTAGAAATAGTTGGTTCTACCACATGTTGATTAAAGGAATCAACTAAATTTGCTATTAAGTGAAAACATATTGAAATCAGATCTTTTCAGCATGGGACTGAAATCATATCTTTTTTAATATTCATTTTTATTCGTATGTATTATGCCCATTGTAAACTGTGCAATAACTTAATCAACTTATTCATTCAATTTTATTTTTAAGTGAGGTGGTGGTGCAGTTTCTTGATGCAAATTTTGTGTCTTGGGGTGCACTTGCAAATAGAGGAGAGGGTTTGCATTTGGCTTCCACATTGAGGCCTACAAGCATCCCATTCTGTGCTCTAGTGGTTTCAGCTCCTGGATCAATATATCAGTGCTGCAACAGATGAATTTAATTAAACTGCTACATTAATTTAGTGAGATAGGATTGCAAGTCCACCATTCTTACTAGGTTTTCAGTCAAATTTGGTTTTTGTTGTATTATGGTAATCAAGATCTACAGCCCTTGGTTAAGTTAACCGTCGAATGTATTTACCTTGCAAATGGGCCTATTGTAATGTGATAATTGTAGCAATAATTTTTATATTGATGTTTTCATGTGTGGAGGATGTAGCTCTTTATTTTCTACTACTTTTGCAAATTATGCCCTGAAGTGTCTTTCTAATATAATTAGTTATAGGGCAGCAGTGAACTCTTTTGAGTAGAGAGGAAACATGAGGTAGTTATGACTTCTATATGGTGTGTATATATCTGCATATGAAATCTTTAAGTTGTCCCATTGGGCTATTAAATTATTCTATTTGCATTACAACACCGTTTTTTTCTTCTACTTTGAAATGTTATTAAGCTAAGTTAAAGACCTTCTCATATGGTGGAAGAAGGCGGTGTATGTACATGTGTGTACTTGTGCGTTATGTAGAACCATCTTATTAATGTTTGCTTCTATGTGTGTGTGTGTGTGTGTGGTATTCTATAAATCTATGGTTTGTACAATCAATTGATAATTTTTCCCTGGTGTTTTCAAGGGCTTTTGTGCACAATTAATTACGTGCTAAGGCCCAAAATACAGCAGCTGAAACAACTAGGTTTGTGTATTAGTAGTTTGTTATTGTCATCTTTAAAAGTTGATCATGTGGGTGTTAACTATTTGCATTGATTAGTGTTTTTGGCACCTTGGATTTTGCAGAAACCATGATACTTGTAGGTTATTGAACATCACAACAAGAAACAATGATTATATAATTTGATTTGCTTCAGTAAATCTTATCAGATTTCTTCTGTCCAATACCCTTATTTAACTTCTCTCCTTGTGAACCAAGGACCCTGAACTTGTAAAGAAAATTGGAGCTGCGACTGCTCTTGAAGATACCCTTGTTCCTTATGTTTATTTCAAGTTACATTTTTCGAGATCGATTGTTGCTAATGCGAGGTGTGGACTTTTTCTTCTTAAGAACTTTAAAATCTCTAGAGGTGCTTTGAGGGTTCAACAACCATCTTTTTATGAGCTGTTCTGGTGGATATCATAACAAGCTTATTTTGGTTCTGATATCCTTTCTAATCTGGGTTAGTTTAAGCCTTTATTCCAGGCAGTGTTGGGTTGTTATTGAGACTGAAACTGGTTCCAAGTTCCACTATAGATGGGACTGTATGTTTAGGTGGCATCTTGAGGGTGATGGTTGGTACTCTGTTGTTTGTGTTTGGCATAAGCTCTTCTTCTCCTCCTTGTGCTTTCTCTGTATTTCTAGCTATTGCTTGTATGTACTATGGGCTTTTGCCCTGGTTTATTAATTTAATCACTTGTAACTCAATTAAATTGATAAACCGTAACTCGATTAAATTGATAAACCATCTTTTTGTCCCTATTTACATCTGAATGTTACCCATTTTAACCTTTTTTTTTTCTCCGGAATTTAATGCAGTTTTATAACAAAAATGATAACTACAGTGAGCTGCAACCTGGCTAAAGATTACAAATCACTATTAATTCAGACTGAAAATATACATGGTTAAGCAAGTTAAAAAAAACTTTATCCTTATATATAATATAACAAACTTTCATTTTATTTACCGTAACAAACTTGTAAATGAATCCGAATAGGTGGCACGGTTGGGAAAAGGCCGAGGCTTAATGCCTCAAGAAGTATTATGTCACATGTTCGATTCTTGCTGGCTATAATTTCGTTTGGGTCATTGAATGTCTATCCGGTCGTTAATTTCAGGACCCCGGGCTCGGATATAATGGTTACCAGAAAAAAAAACTTGTAAATGGATTAGTTTTATAATTCGAATTACTGATCATCTCTAAAAGTCTTCAAAAGAGTTATTCAAGATATAAATTCTTATTGCTGAAATAAAAATATTATAATGAAGAGAGATAAAGAAAGAGAAAATAAAAGAATTTATTGATTCAATGTATATTTAGAATAGAACATATAACATGTATATATAGGAGATAGTGGTAAACAAGACAATATAAAATAGGTAACTAGTATGTGGAGGCTATAAACCCTAATTCTAATATAAACGTATGCGGACCTATCTAAGTGGACACAAACCCTTAATATATTCTAACACCCCTCCTCAAAGTCAATGTATGTGATATGAACCCATCTTGAATTTGAATGTAAAATTTTGTAACTTGACAAAGAAAAAATTGTATTCCGACGACGATAGTGATGCTCTGTCTAGGGCTTTGAGCACTTGATGGCGATGACAGGGCGACGCATGTCGAGTCAAAGTCGGAGAGGAAACCAAAGCACATAGGCGCGTAAGAGGCTGAGTATACACATGGTGCGCGCGACAAGGAGAACCAAAAACTGAAGATGAAGAGCCAAACAGGGTGATGGCAAGCCAAAAACAACGATGGCGAGCAAAAAATTGGCAATGGATTTGTCCGAACCTCAGCTTTGGAAAAAGGGTTTCCGACACTAAACAAAAGATAAATGATCTCTCCAATCTCTCTTTATGATTTATGAACAACAAAGATTTTCTTGAGCGGAAGAAGAGCACAAAGGGAGGACCATTGGGTCTGATACCAAGTTATAATAAAAAAAGAAGATAAACACTACTAGAAAAATGGGTTCTTACAAGGAGTCAAACTTGTCGTAAAAGGCTTTTTATGAGAAACATAGACGTCTTGTCAAAAAGCGACCTCGTAAGAGAACTCAATTTTTACAGGGAACAATGTAGCCCGTAAAAGATTAAATTTCCCTGGCATAAATTTATTTACGACATAATATATGGTCGTCAATAATGTATTTACAAGAAGCTTTACTTCTTGTGAATATATTTAAATATTCACGACAGACTAATGTCAGTTGTAAAACACATTTTTGCGACATGTATATTCGTCGTTAATATTTTATTTACGGGAAGCGTAACTTCTCGTTATTGCATTTAAATATTTGCGAGATACTAATGCAAGCCGTGAAAAACATGTATTTACGAGAGTTTTGACACCCCATAAATGATTTCAACTTTTCTCGACTGACTTGTACTCCTCGTTAACACTTTATTTACAAGAAGCAAGGTTTCTCGTTAATACGGTTTAATAGTCACGATAAACTAGAAGTAAGGCAAATGGTAGTAAAGCTTTGATCATTCTAATTTTTGGAAAAAAAAAATGATATCGACACTATATAGTGACTTGATTTGTGGATAGAAGGTCACACTCAAAAGGATGGAACACCTTTCAATGATGCAACAAGAGAGGCTATGGTAACTAATATTTCTTTTTTAGTTTATCATTTTTTGTGTATTATAAATACCAAAATAAACTATAAATTTCAAGTCAAAATGAAAGAATATGCCCAAACCCAATTTGAAGACCCAATCTCTCTTCGAGATGGAGTAACTCATGTTTTGGATCCAGATCATCGAGGAAAGGTTAGAGGTCTTGTCCTTTGTATCGGGCAAGCCTAGCTAGAAAGTATTATCTTCGTGATGTTTAGACAAGCTCGGTTGCATGGCCTAGAAAATTTGTGAAAATCATTGAGGTCAATTTTGTTTCATTTTATTTTCCCACAAAGTACTAACTAACTTTATGATTTATTACTTATATTTTTTGACACTACAATTGTATTGTTTTGACAGGAATATCACTCATCACCTAGTCGTTAACATCTACTTGCTTTGCTTCTCACTTGAATATTGGTGAAAAGACACTTGATTGTGCTTGAAGATACTCGTACTGGTTTTAGGAAATGAGCAATCATGATTGAGTAGTTAAAGATATGGGTGATATGTTTTTTAAGTGAATTATTGTTGCATTTGTTTAGGTGATTGTTTTCGTTTTTATTTTGGATATTCATTGGACTATGATGAATTGTGATAACATGTTTAATTAATGAATTACATTTTTTTGTTTGTTACTACGTCGCAATGGATTGAAGGTTCAATTGAAATTATTAATTGAAATTGTTGTATACAGGGTAATTTGAACTATTAAAAAGTATTTTAATTGTGCTTTTTATTAAAAACAATAACAAATATATTATTTACGGGGTTCTGATACCCTATAATAAATATGTTATTTACGGGGTGTCATAAGTCCCATAAATAAATATTTTTAATAACTTCCATTAATACCTCGTGAATATTAAACCGTATTAACGAGAAATCTTGCTTCTTGTAAATAAAGTGTTAACGAGGAGTACAAGTCAGTCGAGAAAAGTTGAAATCATTTATGGGGTGTCAAAACTCTCATAAATACATGTTTTTCACGGCTTGCATTAGTATCTCGCAAATATTTAAATGCAATAACGAGAAGTCACGCTTCCCGTAAATAAAATATTAACGACGAATATACATGTCGCGAAAATGTATTTTATAACTGACATTAGTCTGTCGTGAATATTTAAATATATTCACAAGAAGTAAAGCTTCTTGTAAATGCATTATTGACGACCATATATTATGTCGTAAAACATTTTATGCTAGGGAAATTTAATCTTTTACGGGCTACATTGTTCCCTGTAAAAATTGAGTTCTCTTACGAGGTCGCTTTTTGACAAGACGTCTATGTTTCTCATAAAAAGCCTTTTACGACAAGTTTGACTCCTTGTAAGAACCCATTTTTCTAGTAGTGTTTATCTTTTTTTTTTTATTATAACTTGGTATCAGACCCAATGGTCCTCCCTTTGTGTTCTTCTTCCGCTCAAGAAAATCTTTGTTGTTCATAAATCATAAAGAGAGATTGGAGAGATCATTTATCTTTTGTTTAGTGTCGGAAACCCTTTTTCCAAAGCTGAGGTTCGGACAAATCCATTGCCAATTTTTTGCTCGCCATCGTTGTTTTTGGCTTGCCATCACCCTGTTTGGCTCTTTATCTTCAGTTTTTGGTTCTCCTTGTCGCGCGCACCATGTGTATACTCAGCCTCTTACGCGCCTATGTGCTTTGGTTTCCTCTCCGACTTTGACTCGACATGCGTCGCCCTGTCATCGCCATCAAGTGCTCAAAGCCCTAGACAGAGCATCACTATCGTCGTCGGAATACAATTTTTTCTTTGTCAAGTTACAAAATTTTACATTCAAATTCAAGATGGGTTCATATCACATACATTGACTTTGAGGAGGGGTGTTAGAATATATTAAGGGTTTGTGTCCACTTAGATAGGTCCACATACGTTTATATTAGAATTAGGGTTTATAGCCTCCACATACTAGTTACCTATTTTATATTGTCTTGTTTACCACTCTCTGCTATATATACATGTTATATGTTCTATTGTAAACATACATTGAATCAATAAATTCTTTTATTTTCTCTTTCTTTATCTCTCTCCATTATAATATTTTTATTTCAGCAATAAGAATTTATATCTTGAACAACTCTTTTGAAGACTTTTAGAGATGATCAGTAATTCGAATTATAAAACTAATCCATTTACAAGTTTTTTTCTGGTAACCATTATATCCGAGCCCCGGGGTCCTGAAATTAACGACCGGATAAACCTTCAATGACCCAAATGGAATTGTAGCCAGCAAGAATCGAACCTGTGACCTAATGCTTCTTGAGACATTAGGTCTCGGCCTTTTCCCAACCGTGCCACTTATTCGGGTTCATTTACAAGTTTGTTACGGTAAATAAAATGAAATTTTGTTATATTATATATAAGGATAAAGTTTTTTTTAACTTGCTTAACCATGTATATTTTCAGTCTGCATTAATAGTGATTTGTAATCTTTAGCCAGGTTGCAGCTCACTGTAGTTATCATTTTTGTTATAAAACTGCATTAAATTCCGGAGAAAAAAAAGGTTAAAATGGGTAACATTCAGATGTAAATAGGGACAAAAAGATGTGTTTAATTATGTTCAACATAGGTGACAACATAGGTGAACTCGGCCACTTTGGTTAAACAAGCTTTCAATGTGATAAGTTCCTTTTGTTAGGGTTTTTACACCCGTCCAAGACTGAACCGAAAACACACACAAACAATTGTAATCAAAATCACACACACACACACCGACGCAAAGATTTATATGTGGGTCAGTTAAATTAGCTTACGTCTTTGGAAAACACCAATAATCACTATCACTGAGAGGATTACAATATGATGATCAACAAATCAATAATTCACACAGTGTTTCACTCACACGTGTATCACTCACCTTCATCGGTGTTTCACTCACACAAAGAAATACCACTTTGTATATCTTATTCTCTCTATTTCTGTACACCCAATACAATAGGTTGAACCCTGTATTTATAGGAGAGATTAATTTGTGAACAAGACAATTAATATTCTAAACCAATTAGAATCAGGATTTTTCAAGTCAATCTCCTACTCAAATAAGGATTGTTTGGTGGTTAAGTTTAACTTTCCCTGTAGGAAATGAAGTCAAACTCCAACAATCTCCCACTTGACGATTTTCCATCCAATCAATCAACTCCATCAATGATTAGTGCGTTACGGTGCCCTCATTTCTGTCTTTAAGCTTGAAGACCCACTGAAGTTGTGTTTCTCTGTTGTCACCACTTTGGTCAACCTGACTATGTTGATAGCAACCACTGCATGAGCAATATCTAGCCTTGTACAGAACATGCGACCTCTTTTGTGTCTGGCCACTCTGTCTTGCAACCACTATCGCCTCTGACTTCGCCTTGCAAACTTTGTCGCGTCTGTCTTCTTTTTCCCATTTTATCGATAAACTTTTCGGTTGCTGCATATAAAACTCCTCCTTTAGGTCACCTTGGAGGAAAGCAGTTTTGCCATCTAATAACTTTAGATGCAAACCCTCTTATACAACAATGCTTGAATGAATGTTATTCAATTTCACAACCGAATAATGGAGAGCTTTCTTCCCTACTGACAGCTCGGTTAGCTTCCATGTCCTGATGGAGATAAGGGACTTCATCTCATCTTCCATCGCAAGCTCCCACTGGCTTGCATTTGCTGCACTGTATGTTTTATCATCACATTTTGATTCATCTTCATCTGTGAGCAACAAATAATTCAAGTATCTCCAATTCGGCACATACGGTAGTGAAGTCCTCCTAAACACAGAATTAGGAGTTGGAGTCTACGGTGTATCATCCTGTTGAGTATTGATGTTTATAATATGTTCTTCTGACTGAGGAATATCACTGTCTAAGACATCTTCTGTCTCAATATACACATGATCACTTTGTGTTTTTCCACTCCATACCTCTTTCTTTTAGTATTTTGTGCTTCAGTGGTACTGATGGACCACGATTTATAAGATATGTTGTTGTACTGACTGCTTTTGCCCATAACTGTTCCGGCAACCTTTCCTGAATGCGCATGCTTCTGGCTATCTCAGTCACTTTCCAGTTCATACATTCTGTTGTAGTGTACTTGGAACAGTCTTCTCTAATCTGATACTGTTCTCATAACAAAAGTTCTTGAACCCGGAGTCTTCATTTTCTCCACCAAAGTCGGATCTCAGTTTCTTTACCTTCAACCCTATCTCGTTCTCTACCATGGCTTTCCATTCTTGAACACATCGTACACCTCATATTTATGTTTCAAGAAGTAAACCCATATCCTCCTGGAATTGTCATCAATAAAAGTCACGAAGTAGGACTTTCTGCCAAGAGATGAGACAGTTGCTGGCCCCCATACACCCATATGAACTAGCTCAAGCTTCTCCACTGTGAGACTTCTATTGTTGCTCTGGAAACTAACCTTCTTCTACTTACACTCACAGAATTCGATGTCAATCAACTTTCACTGGTAGTTTTCCCTTCGAGAGCATTACCATGAGCTTTTTTTCACTCATGTGACCAAGCCTCAGGTGCCACAAGTTGTGATCCTCCTTGCCTTCTGCAACTACAACCACTGTGCTAAGACTAGTGGTTGTGTAGAGCGTACCTTCTTTCTTTCCTCATGCTATAGTCATAGCCCCCCTGGAAACTTTCTACTTATCTTCACTAAAAGTGGTCACATAACCTTCACTCACCAACTTGCCTACTGAGATCAGGTTTTTCTTCAAGTCTGGAAAGTGTCTCACATCCCTTAGTTTCCATATCGATCCACTAAGCCTGATATATACTTCACCTTTGCCTACGACATTACAGGGCATATCGTCACCTAGATAAACCTCGCCAATGTTACCAGGTGCATATCTCTCAAAGAGCTCTCGACTTGAGGTGGCATGAAATGATGCTCCAGAGTCCAAGAACCAAAACTCTGTCTTGCTCTCCAAAGAGCATATCAACGTGTCATCTTCTGAGACAAAATTCACTTCATTCTTGTCATCCGCTACACTCTGCGGGGATTTGCACTAGTCTCTGTAATGACCAAGTTTGCCACAATTCCAACACTCAATGGAATTTCGAGACTCCTGTCTCAGCTTGGAATGGCCACGTCCATAACTTTCATCTTTCCTTCTACTCGAACCTCTGACTCTACTGTCAATATTCAATGCTGAGCCTCTGTTAGAAGAATCTGATGTCTGCCTTTTGATATCTTCCGTTAGTACTATACTGACCACGGAATCATACTATAACTTTTCGTTCCCTAAAGAGTTACTAATTGCAGCTATTGTGCTGCTCCAACTCTCTAGCAAATAACTTAGAACTAAAGGTGATTTTGAAATTACCTAGACGATAGTGAAAACAACCTAGGAGGGGGGGGGGGATACGCTTTGTGTCAATTTTATGATCAATTAAAATTATTTAGCGGAAATTCAATTTTAATTAGTCACAAACCCTAATTCTCAATTCAATTCTCAAAAATAGATCAATAAATCAAATATGAATATAAGTGCAGAAATTTAAATCATGAGAAGACACAGAGATTTTTACGTGGAAAACCTTGGAAAGACTCCAAGTAAAAACCACGTATACAGTTGGGTATTGATGCACTATGAATCAGAGAATTTGTACAGACTCTATAAAAACAAAACTTACAACCGCACTGTAATTTGTTATTCTTCACTCAACGTCTGAAAGTCTAGATTCACTCGTGCTCCACAAAGCTTTCGCTCCAATCTCCGTAATCTGACGGCTCTACTTCTCAACAGATCAAAATCACCACAAAGCCTCCAACTTCGATCTCCGCACTCAGACGGCTCCGTTACGGATCAAACACAACCACGTTCCTATAAACGGTGTGTGAATTTTTCAGCAACTATACAATTCAATCGTGCATAGAAATCGTCGAAGTAGAAACACAATTGAAGACGTCCAATAACAAGAGAGAACTTGTGTATCTTTAATCACTCAATAATATTTTCTCACCATATGTATATCTCTGTAGAAGAAGAAGATGAAGCTGTAGAAAACTTGTAGAGAATTCTTAAAGACGTGCCTCCGCTTGTTGAAGACTTGGGTATTTATAGACAATGATGATCCAAATCCTAAGTTTTCTCTTTCTCGTAATTTCACATCCAAACCCTATGTTCTGTTGAATATAATGTATATAACACCTACTTTTATGCATATAAGTCATGGACATATCATAAAACCAACTCATGGACAAATCAGACATCGTAGCAAAATTTACCCAAAATCTTGCCACATATACGCTTCAAGGGTATATGGCGTACGCTTTAAGCGTAGGTCCAAGTGTACCTCCAAGCATAAAAATGTGTTTTCCAACCACTTTTTGAAACTGAAAGTGTAAGCTTAAGCGTAGGCACTATTCTCCATAACTGCGCCAAAATAACCTTCTTGAACCTACGATACTTTTTGCTTGAAGTGACGACTTCGGAAAATATCGTTTTCGCCCTCCAGGAGATATTTTTCCTCAATATGCTCACTTTCGTGCTTCAATTGTATTCTTCATTACTTCAATATTTGATTCTGCCTTTGACGAAGCTTATTGGTGTCATTGAAACCAAACCAACCTATCTAACACTCAACATGGTTATTGTCTAGAACATGCCATAAATAAACAATACACAAAAGTGTTCTTACAGCTTTCATTGCGCTAGTGATAAACATATCAGCAGATTCTAACTGCCCAACAACTTCATTGAGAATATTAAGGTGTTCACTAACCTTTCCATCACCTGACATCTTCAGATTGACCAATCTTTTGATGAAATGTACCTGATTTGCTGCAGACGGCTGTTCGTACATGTTTGAAAAGGGGTCCATGAGAGACTTCACTGTCTTCTCATTCCTGATGTTGAAAGTAACGGACTTTGAAAACGTCAGTCTGATCGTACCGAGAGCGTTTCGATCCAGGATTTTCCAATCCTCTTCTTTCATTGATTCTGGCTTCTGCCCTTCTAATGGTAAATACAAATTCTTCTGAAATAACACGTCCTCAATTTGCATCTTCCAAAAGGCAAAGTTTGTATCATCAAACCTTTCGATCATTGTTGTTTTTTCTTCTCTCATAGCTCCCACTGAGCCTTTTCGAGTTGTTTGGAGTCGAATCACACAAAATCGATCACACGGTTGCGTCCAGAATGATCCAAAACCTTAAGAGCGCCTTTGAGCAGTCTTTTTCCTCATAATTTCGGTTTTCGGGTTGGTTTTTCCGGCAACTTTTCCGGACAAAATTTTGGCGAACTTTCGGTCACTTTCCCGGTGAAACTTCGAACGGCGATTCCGGGCGCTTCTGAACTCCGATTTTGACATGGTTTGCGGCCCCGATCTTGTCTCGACGAGAAGAATCTAACCGTGTGTTCGGATTTTGATTTCGAGCAATTAAAATTTTTGGATCTGGACCAGATTTGAAGTTTTCGGTTTTGCTTCACTCTCGAACGCTCTGATGCCGATCTGCTTCCCCGAGGACTCTGATACGGATCAGCTTCAACCTGGAAAGCTCTGATACCACTGTTGGGGTTTTTACACCCGCCCAAGACAGAACCGAAAACACACACAAACAATTGCATTCAAAATCACACACACACACACCAACACAGAGATTTATACGTCGTTCGGCCAAATCAGCCTACGTATATGGAGAACACCAATAATCACTATCAATTAGAGGATTACAATATGATGATCAGCAGATCAACAACTCACACTGTATTTCACGTACACGTGTATCGCTCATCCTCACCGGTGTTTCACTCACACCAAAAAATACCACTCTTGTGTATCTTATTCTCTCTATTTCTGTGCACCCAATAGAATAAGTTGAATCTGTATTTATAAAAGAGGTTAATTGGTGAATAAGACAATTGATATCCCAAACCAATTAGAATCAGGAGTCTTCAAATCAATCTCTTACTATTTAACTTTTCCTTTAGGAAACATAGTCACAGTCCAACACCTTTCGAAATCTCTTTGAGTTTCGAAGTCACGCATAAAATGCCACACACACACACACACAAAAAAGATGCATCTAGTCTCAAAAGCAAAGAAACACTAAAATTATAACAAAGAAGGAATCATTTATTTGTTTTCTGATAGTGATAACTGAAAATTATTTTATAAGAACTGAAATTTCTAAAACCGTATAAAAGAAAACTCTTCTTTGGATCACTAGTCATAGAAACATTTTCAATTAACAAGCCTAGCTATAGTTCGTTGAGAATATTTTTTTACTTTATGAATTTCTAAGAACTATTTCACACTTACAAAACAAGCAAGCCACAACTCTCTCTAACAATTCTGGAGAAAGAGAAAAAGTTTAAAACTAAAAATTAGCTATACGCATAGAGCCTGTCTTGGCCACAAAATAAATAAATAAATAATTTAAATAAGAAAACCCAAAATATTTAATAGGCCTCCTTAAAGTAAAAATAATTGTTTTTAAGGTCCAGAACATAATAAACATTGGTATTATGTTTGAACAACATTAACCATATATATATTCTTAGATCCCACTTGTGTGATTATATACATTGTTTTGAACAACATGCATTAACCAATTTGTTTATAATGATTACGAAATCCTGAAGATTGTGCGTGCTGCACAACAATAATTTCTCATTCCACTTCATTGACAAGGAACTATATCCAATCATTTCGTATAATCAAGGAACTATATACTATGATTTAGATCAAATACTTCTTTTATTAAACCAAGAAAAAAGAATCGAAGAACTACATATTTATTTGCTATCGACTGATAACAAAGTCAAATTATTGGAAAAGACCCACACACACTACATATCATTTGGCTTATCATTTTACTGTGAGAGGACAAACACCATGATCATAGGCACTATTGTTGCAGCTAACAAAAGAGAGATAATAGTGCCATAGGAAGTAGCTTTAGCACCACTGGTGGTGCCTGAATTGTCACCGGACTTGACACCGGGCCATTTTGTACAGAGACAGTGCTGGCCTTCTGGTATCTTATTATAAACTCTGGATACATGAAATCCGCAGCCGTCCCAAGTGGTCTTGCCACAAGTCTGACACTCTACTTCGTAGCACATTTTCGTATGTGTAAATTCACCCCTTCACTTCTTGGATTCTATTGAATTGAGTTGTAGTTTTGCAATAGATGAAGCTATCCTTTTATAGTGCAATTATATATATATATATATATATCTATATATGTGTTTGTGATTATATATGGTATCGTAATTTGAACGTTGCAGGGGTTGACTAAGTTCAAAGACGCGGTGTTGACCAGACCTGCTCTATGTACGTACTTTGATTGCAAGAGACCGGTGACTCGGTGAGGTTCCGCATGTGGATGTGGACTAACTAGGTTGGTCTAACCCAGCCTATTGGATTTTACTTGGTCGTTGAAAACCTCACAGTCATTTTGGAATGTCACATTCATACAATGGCGAATTTAAGGCTTGTTTGGCAACAAAGTATTTTACTACTCTCTGGAAAAAAAAAAAAAAAGTACACGAAAGTAAGTAGTATGTTGTGGTTTTATTTTGGAAGCAAATCATGTCACTACAATAAATTAGGCATTTTGCTACAAAAAAATTTGTGATTAAAAGGTCCTTTTTTGTGGTAAAAGACTTTTTGGCACAAAAATTTTTTTGCAGCTAAGTCGTGGCAATAAGTCCATGCCCAAATATATTTTGGCACAAACAATGGTCATGTGACAAAATTTTATTGGCCACTGATTGGTTGGCCAAACCTCAATAGATTCAGCCTACTAGGCTTGGATTATAAATAATAATAATAATAATATTGTGTGCAAATAAGCCCTTAAAGTTGCATAATTTTCCCTATCGCAAATGTAGGAATCAATTGTAATATAGTATAGATGAGATAGGGTATATGGAATCCACAAAGACTATTGAAATCACAACTTCTTTATAATTATTGTAACTAAATTAGGAAAGATAATTTGTTTATTTGGTTTTCTATAATTAAGTTGACAAGAAATAAAATAACATAAAAGTAAAGATAGATTTTGGTTGAAAACAATGGAGATAAAGCTCTAGGGTATTTCTAACTCCACCACTAACTACATAATATATCCTCTTAATAATTTAATTGTAAAGGGCTGTCCATCATGTGTGAATCAGATATAGGGTTGCAAGCATTGGCAAAATCCTAATCTAAAAAAAGGAACAATTAATTCATCATTGGCACAAACCATCATTGAATATGTATAACTAGTACATGCATCTACTCTAAACTATTCCTACTAACATAAATTAAAAGCATGTCACTCGTTATCTTTCCTTATACATGGTTTGTCTAAATCGAGATTGCATGTTAATTACCACCATTGTATAGATAATTATGAGTTAAGCATCCAAGTTCTAGCCCATATTGAATAATCATGATTGTGCAAGATAAAACATTCATTCAAAATAAGACAAGACATATAATAAATGTAGAATCTTATATAAAATCAAACGTAATCACTCATCTACACAATCATCACATACGTGTCATTCAGTTTCCCCTTATACAATAAAAATAATAAAGAGTTTACATTACTTGGCTAGGGTTTTAATTGCTCATGGAAGTGGCTGTCTGCATTGTATATGTAGACACGCCCTCCACGATTGATATTCTTGCCCAAATCTCCAAGACTCAAATGTAACATACAATTTCAACCCCAATATCATCTATATCATTGTAAAGGAGATCCTTCTCTTTTATAGAAAAACATGCTGTTGTCTTTGAAATTTACTCTCGGCAAACAATTCCAAAATTGATGATAATAAACCATTGAAGAGTGTTTGATACTAATGAATTATCGAGTTTATATTTTCAGGAAAAGACAGGTGAACGACTCAGAAATTAAACTCAGAAAGGAAATGACTCGAAAAGCAAGCTCGGAAAGAAAGCTTGATTTAAAGCGAAAAACTGTGAAAGAAATTGAAGCGCAAAATGGAAAATCATTTAATTCAACGGCAAAGGCGAAAGTCGAAGACTCTAGACTTGGGGTAGATAGGTTGGGGAGCGATCATTGTAACAAGGTAATTTTATGCGTGGATATTATCGTATAAGCTCAAGTATAAAATGAACCTAACTCAAATGAAATGAAAAATGCTTTACCGAACTTAAACGGAAAGAAAAATATTTTTATTAAATGTTTTTAAAGTTGTAGTCGACTAGAATCACCATGTGTATTTCAATATAGTCGACTAAAACAATCAGTAACTTCAGGCTTTTCATCCACATCAAAGTAGTCGACTGAAAGTACTTTGAGTCGACTAGACTACAAGAAGTAGTCGACTAGAACACATTCTAGTCGACTAGAAGTATCATTGTAGTTGACTAGAACTCAATCTAGTCGACTAGATGAAACCATGTAGTCGACTGAAATGAAAAGTAGTCGACTAGTTGATCCTCAAAATCTGCAGATTCTTCAAAAAACATTTCCCATGTTTTGTGGATTGTTTTTAATGGTGCTCAAACGGCTCTTGTCTTTCAAATACTATAATCATTCTTCAAAACCCTAATGCAATGCTATATATAGAATGAGATGTGTATATTGAATGTAGAGAGATTAAAACACAAAGAGAAAGAAAGCTATCAAAAATTCTGCAGAAATTTTCTCTACAAAAACCATTGAAACCAAGCTTTGAAAATCTGATTTTCTCCAAGTTTCTTTGAAAATCAAAACCTCTAGTATCTCTTCTTATTCTCCAAATATCATTCATTGATCATATCCTTTGAGAATACATTTCTAGAGCTATTGTAAAATCACAAAAAATACTTGAGCTTATATTGATTTATCTTCCATAAAAACCTTTGGGTTTTGAGTGTTTTTGTTCTTGAGTGATTTTATTGATTACATACGAATTTGTAATCTCGGACAAGTGAAGTCCACCGATTGTTCAAGAGAGGGTTGTTCTCTTGATTGAGAGACAAGCTCGAGAGGCTTGTGTTGTAAAGGTTTTCCATTCCACCTGTGAAGGAAGGGCTATAGTGAAAGGATCGGGAAAAGTCTCAAGAAGGGGTTCTTGAGCCGAGGAGTAGGAGTTACCGAACCTCGAAAAAATCACGGTGTCAATCTCTCTATCTCTTTCTCTTTACTTGAGTAACTTGCATGCTATAATCACTTGAATATTTTGTATGCTACAATTTGTCTTGAGATTAATTGTTAGAGAATTGAAATTGAATCATTCACTTGTTTATTGAGAAATTGTGTTTTGATTATAGCGTGTTCCAATTTTGAAAAGAATTAGAAATATTTTTGAACACCCTATTCACCCCCCCTCTAGGGTTAATTAGTGACTAACAATTGGTATCAGAGCCTAATCTCTATTTATCTTAGACTTGACCGTCTTAGAGAATGATCATGTCATCAAATTTAGTCACTCATGTTGAAGGACAATTGAATAATAGGCCCCCATGGTTTGATGGATCAAATTATAGCTATTGGAAAACTAGAATGATAGATTTTCATCAAGCTATCGACTACCAAATTTGGCAAGTAGTTCTTGAAGGACCATTTGTCTTGACCAAAATTGTTGATGGAAAAACCGTCCCCAAATTACCTAATGAATGGGATAATGATGACCGTAAACTCATGTCGTACAATGCTAAAGCCAAAGTAAATTTAAATTGTGCTTTGAGTCTAAATGAATTTAATCGTGTATCTACTTGTTCAACAACAAAAGAAATGTGGGATAAACTTGAGGTAACCTATGAAGGTACATCTCAAGTACGAGAATCTAAAATTGACATACTCATGCATGAATATGAATTATTTGCTATGAAAGATGATAAAAATGTGAATTCTATGATGTCTTGCTTTACAAATATTTTGAATGGACTAAAGCATCTTGGTAGAATTGTTCCTAGATCCGATGCATCACGAAAAGTGCTTAGAAGTCTCCCGGAAAAATGGGATGCAAAAGTAATGGCTATCAAAGAAGCTCATGACCTCAACACCATGAGTCTCGATGAAATTTTCGGCTCTCTACTCACTTGGGAAATAACATTAAAAGGTCGCGAAGACGACATCAAGCCAAGAAATGGGATAGCTTTGCAAGCTTTCACCAAAGATAAAAACAGTGAGCCGAGTGAAGAAGAAGAGGATGAGGACATTGCTTTGTTCACCCAAAAATTCAAGAGACACCTTCAAAGAAAGAAAGCAAATGGTGGAAGATTCGTGAAGAGAATCGATCCAAGAGGTGAGCCTAGCAAAAGAGAACCCCCAACGTGTTTTAATTGCGGTAAGCCGGGACACTACAAAAGCGATTGCTTCAAGCTCAAAAAGGAAAACGAGAAAAGACCTAGCAAGATGGCAATGAATGTCACATGGGAGGACTATGACTCATGCGACTCGGATGAGGAGAAAAGTAGTGAGGAAACGACAAACATTTGTCTCATGGCAAATGAAGAAGAGGTACATTTAAATTTAAATGATCTAGATAAACTATCATATGATGAACTTCTTCTTGATTACAATGAATTGCAAGATGTGTTTGAAGAATTACATGATGAATTCGAAAAATTAGCTAAAAAATATATCCTTCTTAAGAAAGCTAAATCTTCATGTAGTCTCACTAGTTCAAGCTTAGAAGTTTCTTGCAATGACAAAAGCATTGAGCTAGAAAAGGAAAATATTCGGTTGAAAAATACTATTGATGATCAAATAAATGTTTTAGCAAAATTTACAAAAGGAAAAGAGAACCTTAGTATCATGTTAGGAAGACAAAAATGATCATTTGATTAATGCGGTCTAGGGTATGATGCTTTTGACAAAAATGCTCTCATTTTGAAAAAGAGAAAATCACTTAGCTCTACATTTACTAGAAAATCATCTTATGCATCTTCAAATGATTATAAACATGTTACTTGCTACTATTGCAATAGAAAAGGACACAAAGCAAATGTATGCTTTCATAGAAAGAAGAAAATTATGTCAAAAATGGTTTGGGTTCCGAAAGGGACTAGTGTATGCTCTCATAGAAAAGAGAATGTTGAAACGAAACAAATTTGGGTTCCAAAAGAAACTATTGCGTATCTATCTAACCAAAATGGACCCAAAACAGATTGGGTACCAATAAAAGATACTTGAACTCGTTTTGTAGGTATGTTCGAAGTCCGCATCAAAAGAAAAATGGTTTCTTGATAGCGGATGCTCAAGGCATATGACGGGAGATAAATCAAAGTTTATTTCACTAAAACCATATGAAGGAGGAAACGTTACTTTTGGAGACAACTCTAAAGGCAAAATTATGGGAATTGGCTCAATCGGTATTTCCTCTTCTCTCTCTATAGATGATGTGCTTTTAGTTGATGGTTTGAAGCATAACTTGTTTAGTATTAGTAAACTTTGTGACAAGGGTTATGATGTTATATTTAGGACAAATGCATGCATAATCAAGAAAGATGGGAAGCAAATGTTCAATGCCAAAAGAAATGGAAACTTGTATACTTTGTTGCTATGTGAATTGCATGATCAAGATGTTAAATGTTTTGTCACATCTAGTGAAAATAGTTGGTTATGGCATAGACGTCTAGGACATGCTAGTATGGACCTCATTCATCGTTTATCCAAAAATGATTTAGTCAAAGGCCTCCCAAAGACTAAATTTTCAAAAGATAAAATATGTAGCGCATGTCAAGTAGACAAGCAAGTTAAATCTTCTTTCAAGAGAAAGAAAGATATTACCACTTCTTGACCTCTAAAGTTACTTCACATGGATCTCTTCGGTCCGGAGAGAACGGCTAGCTTAGCCGGGAAACTCTATGTACTTGTTATAGTTGATGATTACTCTAGATATACTTGGGTTCACTTTCTTGCTCATAAAAATGAAACTCACTCCATTCTTAAAATTTTTTATAGAGTCATTCAAAATGAAAAAGATTTGAAAATCAAGAAAATTAGAAGTGATAGAGGTAGGGAGTTTGAAAATCAAGACTTAGAAAAATTATGTGATGACCTCGGTGTTTCACATGATCTCTCGGCCCCTAGAACCCCTCAACAAAACGGTGTAGTTGAAAGAAAGAATCGATCTCTACAAGAGATGGCTAGAACTATGTTAAATGAGCACAACCTTCCCCGAAGCTTTTGGGCGGAAGCGGTAAACACTGCTTGCCATATAATTAATCGTGTTATTATTCGGATGAAGTTGGGGAAAATGCCCTATGAGTTGTGGAATGATCGAAAGCCCAATATTGGGTATTTCAAAGTTTTCGGGTGTAAATGTTTTGTGTTAAATGATAAAGACAACCTTGGAAAATTCGACTCAAAATCGGATGAAGCAATTTTCCTAGGATATTCTACAAGGAGTAAAGCATTTCTGGTTTATAACAAAAGGACTCTAACCATGGTTGAATCTATTCATGTTGTCTTTGATGAATCACCCTCACCACCATCACCTAGAATTGACCTAGAAGAAGATGAGGTTGTTGGGATTGAGGATAATCTAAATACTCTCAATATCTCCAACTCATCATGTAGCCAAAAGGAAATGAGGGAAGTTGAGCATCAATCCAATGATGTCTTGACCAACTCAATGCCTAAAACATGGAGGATTGTTCACAATCATCTTCTTGATCAAGTCATAGGTAATCCTTCAAAAGGGGTTAGTACTATATCTTAACTTAAATATTTTTGCAATCACATGGCCTTTGTATCGCAAATGGAACCCAAGAACTTCCACGAAGCTCAATGTGATGAATCTTGGATCGTAGCAATGCAAGAGGAACTAAATCAATTTGAACGCAATCAAGTTTGGCGTTTAGTTCCTAGACCCGAAAATCAAACTATAATTGGCACAAAATGGGTTTTTCGAAACAAAAAGGATGAGAATGGAGTAATTATTCGAAATAAAGCAAGATTGGTAGCACAAGGATATAATCAAGAGGAAGGCATCGACTACGATGAGACCTTTGCACCGGTAGCTAGATTAGAAGCAATTAGAATGTTTCTTGCATTTGCATCATATAGAAATTTCACTATTTATCAAATGGATGTCAAAAGTGCTTTCTTAAATGGTGTCATAGAAGAAGAAGTCTTTGTGAAGCAACCACCCGGTTTTGAAAATAATCTTTTTCCAAATCATGTCTTCAAATTAGCTAAAGCTCTATATGGTTTAAAGCAAGCTCCTCGAGCTTGGTATGAGAGACTTAGCGGATTTTTGACTAAAAATGGTTTTACAAGAGGAAAAGTTGACAACACACTTTTTACAAAAACCATCAAAAATAATTTGTTGATTGTCCAAATTTATGTTGATGACATCATATTCGGCTCAACAAATAATTCTTTATGTAGGGATTTTGCTACAAGCATGCAAAATGAATTTGAAATGAGCATGATGGGTGAGTTGAATTTCTTCTTAGGGTTGCAAATCAAGCAAAGCTCGGATGGCTTATTCATTTGCCAATCCAAGTACACTAAGGATTTGCTAAAGCGATTTGGTATGGAGGCTACCAAACATGCCATAACTCCTATGAGTTCCTCTATTAAGATTGATAAAGATGAAAATGGTAAATGTGTTGATATTACTAACTATAGAGGCATGATCGGAAGTTTGCTTTATTTAACCGCTAGTAGACCGGATATAATGTTTAGCGTATGCTTATGTTCACGGTTTCAATCATGTCCTAAGGAATCTCATTTGCTTGCGGTCAAACGTATTTTTCGCTACCTAAGTGGTACAATAAACTTAGGACTTTGGTATTCACGAGGAACTTCAATTGATCTTATTAGTTATTCGGATGCCGATTTTGCGGGATGTAAAATTGATCGAAAAAGCACAAGCGGCACTTGTCATTTTCTAGGACACTCACTAGTATCTTGGTAAAGTAAAAAGCAAAATTCCGTTGCATTATCTACGGCCGAAGCCGAATATGTGGCCGCAGGTAGTAGTTGCGCTCAAACTCTTTATATTAAGCAACAACTACTTGATTTCGGTCTTACTTTCTCTCACGTGCCTATTAAATGCGATAATACGAGTGCGATTTGTATTTCAAAGAATCCTATTCATCACTCATGCACCAAGCATATAGATATTAGGCATCATTTTTTACCTGATCATGTTGCTAAGGGTGACGTTGAATTGGTTTTTATCGACACTAAAAATCAATTGGCGGATATTTTTACAAAACCACTTGCGGACGAATCTTTTTCTAAAATTCTTCGAGAAATCGGAATGGCCATGGATTGTGATGTTTTATCGTAGTTTCTGTTGTAATCTTTATTTTTCATAGTTTTGCTATTTTTGTGTATTTATTTCCGGATTTTTTTATTATTTTTATCATTTTTGCCTTTTAGTCGACTCATCTTGTGCAATGTAAATCACTCTAGTCGACTACTTTGGTCAGTAGCTTCACCATTTCATGTTCTTCACCTTCTAGTCGACTACATTACCCTTTAGTCGACTCATTTGACATTCTAGTCGACTCAAACAAAGTTTTAGTCGACTACTTGGTCTTCCTAGTCGACTCAACCCAAACCTAGTCGACTCAAACCCTATTCTAACCGACTCAACCCTAGCCCTAGTCGACTCAACCCCTTTAAAACCTAAACTTCTTCTCTTTCTCTCCATCCGCCTCCCTCCATCTTCACACACCTTCAAATCCTCTCCTCTCAATCCCTCTCCTACTACCATATATACCTTCAAATCCTCACCTATCTCTCATTAATTTTACATTTCTATCATCCTTCACCCATTTCCTTTATTTAATTTCTTCATTTTCATTATCTTTCTCACGTTCATATACACACCCACATATATATATACACCATCATATATCTATATATCTCTATATATTTGTGCATCATCTTCTACAATGCCACCGAAGACTCGAGGTCTATTTCGGAAACGTTCCCGCATTGATGGAGGCCAAAGCTCCACCAATCCACGCATTCCTATGGCTGTTAACGAAGAGGCGTCGAATGAATCTCTTCTTCTCGAGGTACTTCTTCTTGATGATGATGATAGAAATAAATTCATCAATATATTTGATCATCGTGCTCCTACACCTTGCCGTATTGTCACAAAATATTTATGCACTGAAATTAGGGCTCAAACTTTCGAGTTGTTCCGAGCAATTGGTTGGGATTTTTTCGTTTCTCTTGACATTCCGGTACTTCCGCGAATTGTCAAAGCCTTCTACGCTTCTCTTGAAAATCATAAGGAGAAATTACTCCCTCATCTTCATTTTAATCTATGTGGTGAAGATGAGACTGTCGATGACAGCGAAATCGGGCACATTTTCTCGCTTCCGAATGACGGTATCCGCCACTTCTCCAAGGATTGGTATAAGGCTGATGGGTTCGATTGTATTGAGGCTGTTCGGGCTATATGCGTCGACAAAGAAATTTCGCAGAACACCGGTATTATCTCTTCTATGCTACTACCCGAGGCTAGATTAATTCATAATGTTATTACTTACTCAATTCTGCCTAAAACTGGTAGTCGTAGCAGTGTTTCTCATATGGAGGCCTTCTTGGTTTATTGCGTTTTGACAGGAACCCATGTTGATTTAGCTTATATTTTCCGTTTCGTCATCCTTACATGTCAGCGCAAGCCATCTGACCCTCTTTTCTTTCCCGCGCACATTACATATCTACTGCAGCAGAAAGGTTTTAATTTTCCAAATGAAGTGTCCGAGCATCACCCTATTTTTCTTGACGCCACTCATGTTAAGCATATGCACATTTCCTCTAATGCAGAAGGAAACTTCATTTCTGAGAGTGTGCCTGCTCCTCGTTCGCGCCCAGCTCCTACCTTTTCTGCACCGCGCCAGGAAGCCTCTTCCTCGGTTCCTCCGTTGGATAGCGCTTCGGCTTCTCAGGTTACTCTTCTCGACCAAATTCTTCAGGCTGTTCAGAGCAATACGGACCTACTTAGGCAGCAGGAACAAGTGCTTCAGTGCCTTGATACGACCGTGAACCAGAATACGGAAGCCATTCAATTGATCAATGAGCGCCTTGTTCTTCATGATGAGGAAATGTCTACCCGCATTACAAATCTGGCCGGGTCACTTGATGACCTCACTCTTGGACTCAGGAACCCTCGCTCACACGCCCCTCGACGCTGACAAAAAGGGGGATAAATTATGCTATTGTACTGTCATGTATTTCATTATCGGACATTAGCAATGTCTGTTTTTGTGTGGCTTGTTATGGTTATTTTGCGAACTTGTTTGTTTTATTTTCCATGTTTTTTCATTAGTATAAACAACTTGTATTAAACTGAAACATCTATGATATGCTGTTTATTTTTGCTATCTCAAATGTGCGCCTATTTTTATATATTATATCAAAATGCCTATTAAATTGCAAATCTCATTTACTAAGGGGGAGAATTTGATCAAAATACTATGCATATGTTGAGGGGGAGCATCACTTGATGTTTCACCAAATGCCAAGCAAACACAAAATGTTTTGTCATCATCAAGGGGAGATTGTTGGCTTTGAAAATTACTCTCGGCAAACAATTCCAAAATTGATGATAACAAACCATTAAAGAGTGTTTGATACTAATGAATTATCGAGTTTATATTTTCAGCAAAAGACAGGTGAACCACTCAGAAATTAAACTCGGAAAGGAAATGACTCGAAAAGCAAGCTCGGAAAGAAAACTTGATTTAAAGCGAAAAGCTGTGAAAGAAATTGAAGCGCAAAATGGAAAATCATTTAATTCAACGGCAAAGGTGAAAGTCGAAGACTCAAGACTTGGGGTAGATAGGTCGGGGAGCGATCATTGTAACAAGGTAATTTTATGCGTCGATATTATCGTATAAGCTCAAGTATAAAATGAACCGAACTCAAATGGAATGAAAAATGCTTTACCGAACTTAAACGGAAAGAAAAGTATTTTTATTAAATGTTTTTTAAGTTGTAGTCGACTAGAATCACCATGTGTATTTCAATATAGTCGACTAAAACAATCAGTAGCTTCAGGCTTTTCATCCACATCAAAGTAGTCGACTGAAAGTACTTTGAGTCGACTAGACTACAAGAAGTAGTCGACTAGAAAACATTATAGTCGACTAGAAGTATCATTGTAGTCGACTAGAACTCAATCTAGTTGACTAGATGAAACCATGTAGTCGACTGAAATGAAAAGTAGTCGACTAGTTGATCCTCAAAATCTGCAGATTCTTCAGAAAACATTTCCCATGTTTTGTGGATTGTTTTTAATGGTGTTCAAACGGCTCTTGTCTTTCAAATACTATAATCATTCTTCAAAACCCTAATGCAATGCTAAATATAGAATGAGATGTGTATATTGAATGTAGAGAGATTAAAACACAAAGAGAAAGAAAGCTATCAAAAATTCTGCAGAAATTTTCTCTACAAAAACCATTGAAACCAAGCTTTGAAAATCTGATTTTCTCCAAGTTTCTTTGAAAATCAAAACCTCTAGTATCTCTTCTTATTCTCCAAATATCATTCATTGATCATATCCTTTGAGAATACATTTCTAGAGCTATTGTAAAATCACCAAAAATACTTGAGCTTATATTGATTTATCTTCCATAAAAACCTTTGGGTTTTGAGTGTTTTTGTTCTTGAGTGATTTTATTGATTACATACGAATTTGTAATCTCGGACAAGTGAAGTCCACCGATTGTTCAAGAGAGGGTTGTTCTCTTGATTAAGAGACAAGCTCGAGAGGCTTGTGTTGTAAAGGTTTGCCATTCCACCTGTGAAGGAAGGGCCATAGTGAAAGGATCGGGAAAAATCTCAAGAAGGGGTTCTTGAGCCGAGGAGTAGGAGTTATCGAACCTCGAAAAAATTGCGGTGTCAATCCCTCTATCTCTTTGTCTTTACTTGAGTAACTTGCATGCTATAATCACTTGAATATCTTGTATGCTACAATTTGTCTTGAGATTAATTGTTAGAGAATTGAAATTGAATCATTCACTTGTTTATTGAGAAATTGTGTTTTGATTATAGCGTGTTCCAATTTTGAAAAGAATTAGAAATATTTTTGAGCACCCTATTCACCCCCCCTCTAGGGTTAATTAGTGACTAACACATGCGTCTTTGATTGGTAATCTGATTGCTTCATGGTTAAGTCAGGAATATATATCATGATATTCCTTGAAGAATGGTATGAAATCTCATTAAATATGGTCAATATTGTGTCCAAGATAGTCTAAAGATCATCCCATATTGATTATGACCAAAACGGGTCCCATTGTTGTATATACAAGTTGCTGATGTGGCATGGCTGTTTTTGGTCTCACCGAGTACTCGGTGAAAATTCCACCGAGTACTCGGTAGGTCTGAGTGCTGAGCAAACAGGCACAAGTGTGCTAAAAACTCTGGTCATTTTTCATTTTTTGCATAAGTGCGCTCACTTTCGTATTTTACTGAGTACTCGGTAGTTCTTCACCTTGAACTTCATTTCATTTGCTCCGTTTCTCTTCTCGGTTTCATTCCTCTTCACTCCATTTGTATCATTGAGTTATTTTTAGTCTTTCATAGGTCTTTTATCCATGGTTTCGACTCTCGAACAATCTTCAGTCACCAATCCAGTTATTTCACCGAATTTAACTCATTTTACATGACATGACCTGAAACGTCTTAAAAAATGAAAACTGTATAAAAGCACCAATATAATGATATATATAGACATAACAATGTATAATTAGGAGCCTTAAATGTATAGTATTTGGCTCATATCAAGCCCCCAAATTTTAACATTGCTATTCCCTTAGCAATCAATCAATAGAAAATTTTCAAAATTCGTGATGATTGTGTTTTTAACATAAGAAATTAAAACTAACTGACTAAACTATTCAACTAACTAATCCTTTTATTTCGTGATGGTGTACCATTACACTTAGAACTTGTAAGAAGCCTTTTAAGACCTTCGGCAATACCAAGTGGACGAGTGAAGTCTCGTGAGGGTTAAATATACTACCCACAAATTCTTTCATTCTTTATTCTTGTATGCTCATGAAATCAAATAATCATTAATCATGAAATGTTATAATTTCATCAAAATAAAATGCATACAAGTTATCCCCACTCATTTATACATAATAATTTTCATAAATTAAATCTAAAAGTATGGTCCCCAAAGTGGTGAAATAAACTTGCTAATCTCCCGATCGACATAGCTCTCCGTGTTTTTGTGAACATTATTTATAGTAGACTAATCTCTATTCTTTTACTTCATTGATCAAGTTTTGTCATGACACAACTTCAATATACTTTTCATTTTTATCATTTTTTGTCTTTCTAAGTCTCCTGACTTTCCAGCGAGAATTTTTAGTCCCAACCAACTGGGTCCGAGCTTCTTTTATGAGATTTATGTTCATTAGTTTTCTCCCATTTTTACGTGAACAATGATATTGGTGATACCAAGGCCCAGTTACTCAGATCGAAGAACTACTTTTTGCATTTTCATTTTTTCAGATTTTTCTTTTCTTCATACTTCTTTTATATATATATTTTTTCTTTTATTCTTTAATACTCCCCTTCTCCCCTTGTCATTGAAACAAAACTATTTTTTCAACTACATAGTCAAAGTTCAACTAGTTGTTCCATAAAGAATGTGTGCGTGTGCTTTATAGGCTAAGACTATATTTTTCGGTTTCAATTTCACTCATTTATTCACTCATGTGAACCACGTCTTAGAAATTCAATTTAATCAAACTATTATATACTTATGAGTGGGGTAGTTGTATACATAATACCCTTGTAGTCATAACATGTACAAAAATCAACTTATATCAAATCTCAATCACAGATTTCGAATGAAGAACTTAATAAAAAATTTCAAATTTTTTGAATATTCTTTTTTTTGCCATTCCCTTAAAGCATAAAATAACTAATTCCTCCTCCCCCCTCCCCAACTTAAAGCGGACCATGTCCTCATGGTCTAAAAATAAAAATAAAATAGGGAAAAATTGTTACTGCCCTTGAAGTGTAATGTCGTTTGGTTTTGTTATATTGCTCGTATCTCCCCCAAAATTACTTTGGATGATCTATTCAAAAATAACACCCTATGCAATACCCAAGATCATATCCAATAGAGAGATTGTAACACCCCATGTTATTTTCCTTTTTCCTGAAATTATTTTCCGATTTATATTCGGTTGTGACGTCACTTGTTCATGACGTCGTGGTTATTCTTTGTATTTCGCGTGTAAATTTTTCGTGTTTGCGTTTAAAGTCGACTAGACGACTTTACGATTTCTCCTTGACGACTTCGTGGACTTTCTTATTGTCGACTACGCAGTTTAGTTTCAACAGTTGCGTTTCGTACTTCGGCTGAGTGACGACACTTTTTATCTGATCGGACATGTTAGGTGTTCCAATTATTGGGTTTTATACCTGGTTTATTTATATCAGTTTATATTATTTATTTGGTTTTTTGTGAAGTTTCCAGGGTTTTATTTAGAGATCGTTAGATGTTTTAATAAAGAGGTGGGATTATTTTGTAATTGTGGTTAATTGGAGGGTCATAATAACAATATAGATATATATGTATATACATCTGTATATCTGTGTGAGAGAGAAACGAATGACTGACCAACTCCTCCCTTTCTCTTCGTGCAGCGGCCAACCACTTCCTTCCTCCATTTTCAATCGGCAACCACCCGCGCCTCTTCTCCATCAACAACTGACGTCGGCGAGGGGGAGAAAGAGAGCGGTCGAGAGGAGAGATGAAGGTCGAGATAGAAGTGCGACCTTTTGCTTGTGGTTCACGGGTTGTTGACGGCGGCGACTTTAGGGTTGGACGGTCGCCGGAGCTGCTAGTGGTGGCGGTGGTCGACGCGCAAGGGCGACGCCAGTGGTGGCATGCAGTGGAGTGACGCGAGACAGTGGTGTTTTCGGTCAGACTGCTCTGTGTGGTTTGGTCGACTTCCAGTGCTCTGATGATCGCGATTTTCCGAGGTAGCTTAATCTCGGTGCTAGGTACGACATACTAAAATTTCAGATTTTTTGGTTGAGCGGTTTGTCAAGAAATTGCGTTTATAGGTTCAAATTTTCATTTGGATTATTTTAGATTTGTTCAAATTTATTAACCTATTGCTAATGGGCTTGGTATATATTGATTAGGTCGTCGAGGTGGATGTTTCTGTATATTCGGAATTCCAATCGGACGACTTTGATCGGCGGGGCCCATTTTTGGGTGCCGACACTATTCATGGTGGGACCCACTCGGACATGAACATTTTGGGGCTGAAATTAGCATGCATCTTGGGTGACGATTTGGGGCATTTGGTTCGATTGCAGACGTGACGGTTTAGCGCGTGGCGTGCATTTTGAGGTGAGAAAAATATTCTCACTCCTGTATCGTCTATTGTTGTTTGGATGTGCGAGCTATTATTTTAATTTTTATATATTTATTTGTAAATATAAAATATGTCTATCGGTCGCTTAGAAGTGAAGTGGGGTGTAGAAATTAAAATGATAAATTAAATGAAGATTATTTTCCAGCGAAATTTAAAACCTATTTGAACTGAATGATAATAGGCGGCCTAGTATTCCCTTGAGAATTATAGGGGATCAGTGAAATTGTAAATGTCGGACCTGAACTTAGAACATGATATTAGTTTCCCCTTTTGCTTGTGTTTACGGAATATAAAATATGTTAGGGGATATGTGAAAGTGAGGGACGTGAGAACTTAGAACGTTATTATAGTTCCCCTTGTGATTTATAGATTATTGATTTAATGAAATTAAAAGCATATTAAAGGGGAGAAAATTAATATAATTGTGAATTATTGCTTTAATTGAGATAAAAACATGTTAACTGAATGAAAATGTTATCCTTGTGAAATTAAAGGACAACTTCATGATTTGGTGCATGAGAAAACATCCTTATTGATTATTATTTTAATGCGATTTAAAAGCATGTTAAGGGGATTTATGATATTCCTTTTGGCATTTTGACAATATTATTCATAATTATGATGTAGCATATATTTATGTTGATGCATGGTTCATTTGATATATAGTTGCATATTGAATACACCGTGTCGTGTTGAGTACATGAGTATTTGTATATGCGGGTCGAGTAACCATGTGTGAGTGGGAATTAAAGTCACAACTGGGTTGTGCATGAATCTTCGTGTTATGAAGTCACAACCGGGTTGTGCATCCATTGTCGGATTATGAAGTTGCAATTGGGTTGTGCATCCATTTTTCGTATTATAAGTCGCAACTGGGTTGTGCATCAATCTGTGTATTATAAGTCGCAACTGGGTTGTACTTCAATCTGCGTATTATAAGTCACAACTAGGTTGTGCATAAATATTCGGATTATGAAGTCGCAACTGGGTTGTGCAACCATGGTCGGATTATGAAGTCGCAATTGGGTTGTGCAACCATGGTCGGATTATGAAGTCGCAACTGGGTGGTGCATAGATCATCGGATTATGAAGTCGCAATTGGGTTGTGCATAGATCTTCGGATTATGAAGTCGGAGCTGGGTTGTGCATAAATCTTCGGATCATGAAGTCGGAACTGGGTTGTGCATAAATCTTTGATTTCTGAAGTCGCAACTAGGTTGTGCATAAATCTTCGGATTATGAAGTCAGAACTGGGTTATGCATCCATTATCAGATTATGAAGTCGCAACTGGGTTGTGCATCAATCTTCGGATTACAAGTTGCAACTGGGTTGTGCATTGAAATTCATTGGTTGAGCGAGTGTAGCCTCTTCAATGAACAACTAGGCAACACTTACATCCATTGACTTAGGGGACAGAGTGCGTACCATGAGGTGGTGTTGAGTCACATTGCATTCATGTTGCATTAATGTGATCCTATTTGACATGTAGATCATGATATTATTACATATGGATTTTGGAGCATGTTTATTATGAATATTTGGGAGATAAATTCATATTTTAATATAATTCTCAACTGAAAGTGGATAACTTGAAAATATGATTTACATGTATAAATTGTTAAAGTATAACAAAATTAAATTCTCATATTTGTGGTTATGTATTTTTATGCCTGTGAGGGTTATGTATGTGGCATTAGTGAACTCTTTGGAGAGTTGAGTTAGACTAGGTGGCAGTTGAACTTAGTTGGTTTAGTGGCAATGACCATTTAGGACCCTTAACGTCCTTAGTGATTGTGTTCTTCCTTGGAGTTGTAGTCACTCTTATCAGGATGTCTTTCGAAAATGGCGTTTTTCAAGTTTTGAAAACAAACTCATTTGTATTTAAAAAGAAAAACCCGTTTTTTCCTACCTCCGTAGCCAGGACAGGCGAATGATGTAGACCGGGGGTAAGATGGTCATTTTTAATGTGTGGATTCTTAAAAGAAAATATATTTTTTTAACATTTCTCGAGATTCTGAGATTTCGAGGCTTCTTTCTCAAGAACTCGATCTATAGTGTTTTGAAAGGTGTCTTCTTGTTTCACCTTTACTTCTGATCATTTCTAAGTGTCGTGTATGAGGCATGTTGTTGGTTAGTGCACACATATAGTGTGTACTTTCCTCTTCTTTTGGCTTCCTTGTCCAGGTGTTTTCCTAGTCAGTTGTGGGTGTTCTTCACCTTGACATTGTGGTCTCAGTTATCCGTTGGTGTAGTATTAGGACCTCATTTCACTTGTTTTGGTTCTTGACCCTTTTGTGGTTGTTCATGAGAATAGTGTTCATGTGTTCTCCGTGATTTAATCGATTAGCTTCCTCACCTATAGTGGTAGTGTTGATGGTTTGATTAATCTTATTGAGGATAGTGTCATGAGATCGAGGTGGTAATGTGCTTAATGGCATTGATGAGGCGATATGATTGAGGTAATTCAGTCCTTGAGAGGTAGGTCTCCTCTAGGAATGGGATGATTGTTCTTACATATATATATATTGATGATGGTTTTGTTAGTACCCAAGGATGTGAGTGATTTTCCTCCTGTGTTCTCAGGGAGTGGGTTATGAACCGTCCTTGGTACTAGTTGTGGATGTTTTCTTTCTTTGGATATTAGAGGTGAGTGTGATTCCCTCTGTTTGGATCTTTTGGTTAGCGTTGTGAGCGCTTGATGAGATGTTAGATTGGACTTGGGTGTCATTTATTTAGCGTACGTTGTGAGAGTAGTGTAGACTACTAGAGTTGGTACTTGAAGTACTAGTCTTAGTAGTACCTTATGGGACTCATGTGGTGTACTTATATATAGATATATGTATGTATATATATATCCCCTATATATTTATTTACGGTAGTATATAAGTGCGTGCCTTATATCTTGCTGGATGGTTTAGCATTTCCTAAACATTCAGAGGATGTGGTAGTTAGAATTTCATTTTTCCTACTAAGCTTTATAGCTCATTGGTGTATTATACCCCTGGTATTCCACGCCAGGTTGCAGGAAATGCTACGGCTATGGACAACATGCGGTGCAATGGCGCTTTTCTTTTGTTTTCCTTGTTACAGGTTTTGAAGTTACGAAGGGTGATGCGGTTACGGTTGTAGCGCGACTGGATTGTGGACGATAGTTATCTACTATATTCTTATCTTTTAGTTTCTTTACCCATGTTATATGGGACTGCCATATATTTCTCTTGAGAGCCAGTCTATTGGCATATCCCTATTGATGTATCTTTTATTTCTCGTATTTATTCTTTTAGGATGTCATTGTATCTCTTCTACACTGCCATGTGCCTTTCTGTATTCTTATTCAAGCATTGTGTCTCAGTATATTTTAGAGGGTTGTGTAGGGGTAGTGGTGGTTTTCTTTCCACTACCTCGGCCCTAGTAGGATTGACGATTGTTGGGTTGTGAGCCATTGAATTATAGCACTTGTTATTGGCAGGTTATTCTGTTGTGGTTGTGTATCCGGATGTTCCATTTACAAACGGAACTCTGCCGGATTTTCGTTGGATTCCGCTGTTGTATTTCTACCATTCAATTGGGTATGGAATATATTATATTTATCAGTATTCCATACGTTTTTTTGTTATTGGTATTATTAGTTGGTCGCTTTATGTATGGATCACACCCCAGAGTCCTCGGATGTTCTAGTTCGGGAGTCTTTGGATTTTAGGGGCATGACAGAGATAATAATTAAATTAACCAAAATATAAAACATGAAGCACATTTTTCAAGGGAATGAAATTTTATTAATAAGAGCACACAAGATTTGGCCTTAAGGGCCTACTATCCTAAAAATAAATTGCAGAAAAATAAAATAAAATAAATGAAAAACATGGATAGAACCAATCCTAAACGGATTTGGTGGGAAAAATAATAAATATAAAATACTTCAAAATAAAATACTAAGAAAGATAATTCTACATTCATTCCCTATTCCTACAAAATTTTCTTATATTCCTCCCTTAGCCACTTTTGTTGATTATGAGATCCTTCTCCAGCTCATCAACCCATTCTTTTGGCAATTCTATATCATCCCATGGAGTTACTTATTCTTCCTCTTCTTTTCCATAGTCGTCATTAAACGTTTTAGCATAAAAGTAAGAAGCTATGTATATATAATCTGCTTCGGTATGAAAAATGCCATCACCTACTGCATTCTTAATTAATTTGGTTATAAGGAATGGGTAATGGAATTTCCATGTAGCTGTTGTGAGATTCCTATAAAGTTTGACATGCCCAAGCATACACCCAAGAATAATCTTCGGAAATGAAACCCAATACCCCATATGAAAACAGTAAAAAATCTTAATTATTGCTTCATCCCACCAATGCCGATATTCATTTGGATAAATCTGTACTGCGATAACTGTATCTAAAAACCAATAGTTGGGATTTAGTCTTTACTTGATGAGTGATACTTCGTCAGCATGCACATAATAGTTCGGACATATGGCGTTGATCATCTCAGGGATGGTAGGTGGGATTGGTTTCGGTAAAGGCAAAAATATTTCACGTAACTCTAGAGGACACTCATGCGGAATACCCCATGATTTTGCTATTGTATTGGCAGTGATATCGAAAGGCCGTACTTTGGGATCTAAACAAATTCGAAGGATGAGTTTTCCTTTGGTCGTATGCCCCATAGCGGAATAGAACTTTTTCCCAATTTCGTGATATATTACTATAGTTGCCAATCAGTCCTCGTGCCTCTAATAGATTAAAACCACTTTGTATTCTTGGGGTCTTTATGACCTCTTAATTGTAGATAACTTCGTATGCTAGCGAACTATACCCATGAATTAGTGAAACTTGTGCTGGTTTTGGGGAAATAACAGTACATCCCATAAGTTGTTCATCTTTGGGATATGTCGAAGAACCTACTAACTCTATTGTCCTATCTTCATCATCTAAAATTACTATGGGTGTGGTGTTGGTAGAAGCTTTACGACATGTAGATATATTTGTTGATCACATTGTGAATAGAGAATAAATAGGGAGAATGATTATTATCAATACTAAGGTTCTAGATTTATAGATTTTAAATCAAGTCCTTGCTAGGTGAGGAATGATTCAATTTATTATAGAAATCTGGAATAGAAATCATTTAGCATGGAAAGTATTGAAATGGTAATTAGATTTAGTCCAAAAATTTCCCTAATTGAAAACGATTTCATATTTATGGAAATTTTAATAAAATTCTATTTTCTTTATTAGAAGCTACTAAAACTATATACTACTAGTATATTAAAGTCAAAGTCCTAGCTTGAAAGAAAAATCAAAATACATAATTATATATATTAATTTTCAAATATCAGAAAAATATAATGTTTCTAGGATTTACAGAGTACTCGGTAGTTCCTGTACCAGAAAATTTTCAAATACTACTTTTTCTTAATATATATATATATAATTATACACAGAATATATAAGAAGTTAGTGTAACACCCCGCCCCAACACTTGGTATAATATTATCCGCTCTGGGCCTAGCCCGCACGATTTTGCTCTTGGGCTCCTCCCAAAAGGCCTCATACCAATTGGAGACAACACTGCACATATAAGCACATACCCAGACCTCTACCCGGGCGATGTGGACAATCACCCCCTCTTGGGACCCAGCATCGTCGCTGGTGTTACCCATGGGCTTGTGCATGCACCCACACTTAATTCCGGCCGGGCTCTGGCTCTGATACCAATTGTAACACCCCGCTCCAACACTTGGTATAATATTGTCTGCTCTGGGCTATTGTGATGTCCCATATCGCCCGGGTAGAGGTCTGGGGATGTGATTATATGTGCAGTGTTGTCTCCAATTGGTATGAGGCCTTTTGGGAGGAGCCCAATAGCAAAACCGTGCGGGCTGGGCCCAGAGCGGACAATATTATACCAATTGTTGGAGCGGGGTGTTACAATTGGTATCAGAGCCAGAGCCCGGCTGGAATTAAGTGTGGGAGCATGCACATTACCCGTGGGTCGCCAGCGAGGACGCTGGGTCCCAAGGGGGGGTGATTGTGATGTCCCACATCGCTCGGGTAGAGGTCTGGGGATGTGCTTATATGTGCAGTGTTGTCTCCAATTGGTATGAGGCCTTTTGGGAGGAGCCCAAGAGCAAAACCATGCGGGCTAGGCCCAGAGCGGACAATATTATACCAAGTGTTGGAGCGGGGTGTTACAATTGGTATCAGAGCCAGAGCCCGGCCGGAATTAAGTATGGGAGCTTGCACATCACCCGTGGGTCGCCAGCGAGGACGCTGAGTCCCAAGGGGGGGTGATTGTGATGTCCCACATTGCCCAGGTAGAGGTCTGGGGATGTGCTTATATGTGAAGTGTTGTCTCCAATTGGTATGAGGCCTTTTGGGAGGAGCCCAAGAGCAAAACCGTGCGGGCTGGGCCCAAAGCGGACAATATTATACCAAGTGTTGGAGCGGGATTTTACAATTGGTATCAGAGCCAGATCCCGGCCGAAATTAAGTGTGGGAGCATGCACATCACCCGTGGGTCGCCAGCGAGGACGCTGGGTCCCAAGGGGGGGTGATTGTGATGTCCCACATCGCCCGGGTCGAGGTCTGGGGATGTGCTTATATGTGCAGTGTTGTCTCCAATTGGTATGAGGCCTTTTGGGAGGAACCCAAGAGCAAAACCATGCGGGCTAGGCCCAGAGCGGGCAATATTATACCAAGTGTTGGAGTGGGGTGTTACATTACGTATGTCTTTATCCTTGATATGAGCATGTGAGCTTACATTAGTGTTTTCCGTTGAACTAGTTAGCGTTGGTGTAGGAGTGTCGCATCAACCGTGAGTTGAGGTCTCGATTAGGTTAGACGAGGTTATGATTGAACCTAGTTGATTGTGTGTTAACGGCCATTTGATCTCATTAGAAACCTAAGTGATGCAGTATCAAATATAAATTTAAGGTTTGAATGAATCGGACGAGGTCTTGATTAAAACTAGTTGGTTCCGTGGCAACGACCACTAGGTTCCCTTTAGCGATTTTAAGGATTAGAGTGTCCTTGGAATCGTGGTCATTCTTGATTAAGTCGTTATAGAGAGTGTATGGATTTGGATGTTGAGCTAAGTGTGGTTGGGTTATAGTTAGTGCCCTTTGTGTATCGTCACTTACCCTTCCCTTAGAGGTGTCATATACTTTTGGTTATTCATTTCCTTGCTCCATTTAAGCGTCCGTAAGTTCCAGTTGGTGTTCCTGTTAGTTGTTGATTGGCTTCTCCGAAAACGGAATTTTTCACGAGACTTACAATTAAATTCATACTATTTTAAGTGAAAAACCCATTTTCGCTCACCCCTGTGACGCCGACTGAAGTTTGAGTTTTGAAATGGTTTTAGATTAATTTATAAAAGATTTAGACCTTTGGAAGTCGGCGGTGTACAAAACGGAGACCGGGGGCAAGACGGATAACTTTACGAAATTTTAAAGAAATACTTTTATTCAAAATTTACGTTTTTTGCGTTTCCCGAAGTCTCAATCCGTGAATGGAAAATTGACTTTCTAATTATTTGTGATTTTTCGGGACCGGAAGCATAAAAATTGGGCTCCGTTTGAAAAATGACTTTTTTGTGGAAAAAGTTGGAAAATTCAGTTTTCAACCCAAAGTCTGTTGGGCGACATCTCAGAGCCCACGAGATGTCGCAGCTTGCACTTGGGCGATGCCTCGCCCGATGTTTGAACTTCAAAAATTCATATATCTCTCCTCGTTGCTCCGATTTAGGTCCTTTTTGTTTCTATGACTGCCCTATGTCCAAATATTTGAGACAAAATTTTAAATTTCATTTTTACTCCTTAATTGAGTGTTTCACCCTTGGTGGAAGTGAGACGTCTCAATGTTCTATTTTGGCTGACATTGTCCGACACAGTTTTCCAAATTTCATATCTCTCGTCTCGTTACACCGATTTAGGTCACGTTGGTTTCTATAACTCCCCCTAAGTCTGAATTAAATATTTCAAATTTGAAATTACCATTTTTCCCTTCAAATGACCATTGTACCCTTAAGAAAACTTGAGGCGTTGAGATGATTCGTTTAAGGTGCCGCTTGATTCCTTTCACTTCTTTTGCAATGACCCTTTTACCATTGGGCAATCTTTCTTCTGCTTGTCCCCTTGTATTGGGACTGCCATTGTATTTATTTGGAGATAGTCTGTTGGCGTATTCCTTCCTTGTATTTGGTATCCTTCCATCGTTGTAGAGATGTTTTCTTTCGGCGCCTCGATGTGCCTTATTTATCATTTGGTATTAGCTTCCGCTCAGTTGTGTATTAAATTATTGTTATTAACATTATTCCATTTGTTTTCTTGATGTTGATATTCTTAGTTGATCGCTTTATGTATGGATCATACCCCGAAGTCCTCGGATGTCCCGGTGCGGGAGTCTTAGGATTTTAGGGGCATGACATTGGTCCTTCCCTCTTATTTGACCCAATTAATTTTAAACACGATGCTAAATTAATTAATAAATAGTTATGGGTATTACCCACTATTTTATGGGTTTTAACCCGGATTTGAAACTTTTTTTTCCTTTTTTTTTATTTGCTCTTATTCACTATAATTTGTACTTGTATATATATATATATATATTTATACAACTGTTACAAAAATAACATTCTCATAAAATCAAACACCGTGGTTTATGAGAGGTGACAGAGAGGGTTAGCTACAGAGAAGTGAAACAGTAAGGATAGGAAAAGAGAAACAAGGTTCTGGTTTTCTCATTTCTCGCTCTCAACAAGATCGGTTCGGGTACGAAAAAATTATTATTTTTCAATAACATAAGTGTACATATTGTTGTAAATCAAAAACTATATTTGTGTTTTTTCAAAATATAATTGTGAAAAAGTTAGATGGTTATGAAAAAGAATGTACTTTTTATAGTTATCTAAAGTTTTTAGATTTGTTTTAGTTAGATAAAGATAAGAATAATAAATTTTCATATAAAGATTTATTTGACATTTAAATTGTTATAGAAGAAAGATTATTGTTGTAAGTATTTAATGAAAATTTAATGAGAAAAAACTAAGCAAAAGTAATTATGATGGATTAGGATTTTAGAATGGATGGAAGGACGGTGGGATAAGAAGGAGAATGACCATCTATAGATTCAAATCTCGGTTAAACTCATAAAATAATGGGTAATACTTATAACTATTCATTAAATAATCTAGCCACGTGTCTAAAATTAATTGGGCCTAGTAAAAGGGGAGGACCAACATCATCCTCCTCAGGGATGACCCAAATATTATCTTTATTTCTAATTGTGTACAAACAATTTCTTTGCCATGTCCGTGGACATAGTTAGAGTTTAATTAACTCATTTTTATGGAGGCTTGGATACCTAGTTTTGAAAAACAATTAATAATGATTAATTATATTAATAATTTTCTTGCCGCAAGAGTGACATTACAACTTTTGTACTTTGTGGTTAATGATTATTTTGTATCAAAGAATTACATTTCAATCACAAATTATTTTCATGGCAAACAAATGTGGCAAATCTTGAATATCTTTTTTTTTTTTTTTGAAAGTAAAATATACTCACATACTCATACAAACTGCCTCAGTGAGGCTCAAACCTTGACCTCCCATTTAGAAGTAAGAGTAGTTACCGCTTGGTTATTAGACCTTTGGTTAGAATATCTTTTTTGGTTGTTAATAGATTGCATAGTTTGTCACATAACCTGGTTGGTCGCTAATAAATCAAATTATTTGCGACCATGATTTTTTTTGTTGTTAATATCGTGATCAATGGCAACCAAAAATTTTCATAATCGTAAATGCTTTACATTCAACAAACAATTCATTTTAGTGGCAAATAATAAGGTATTTGCAACCATTTTAGCTTAGCCACAAATAGTTTGGTCACAAAATGATGGATTTGTTTTAGTGAGTACTAGTTGGAAAATTATTTTTATAAAATATACTATGATCATGATAATATTGGTATAGTTCAGAAAATAAATATATGATAGGACAATACTTGGGTTTTCTCCGGGGAAATTAAACTTCGTCCTCACTACTGATATGGTCGAATGGTATTTGGACACGTGCCTAAAAAGAATAGGACTTGAGATTAATTCCTCATTTTATAGATTTTTTGTCCATCTTTTTTTGAAATTTTTTAGGAAGTGCACAATTACCATTGGACCACATCAGCGGGAAGGACAAGTTCATCATCCTTGAAGAGGACCCAAGTATTATCCTATAAGATATCTTTGATATGTAAATCCATCATAGACCTGAGTTTGGCCAAGACAAGTCATAAAATCTTTAAAAATTTGAAATTGCAACAAAAAAAGACCTAAGACCAGACTTACTTGAAGGCCTGTTTGGGAAGCAATATGCTTCCAAATTCAAACTTTATGAGCCACTGTTCAAAAGTTGAAATTACCTAGACGATCAATGAAGACAACTTAGAGGAGGGGGGGAATAGGGTTTTTGTCGATTTAATGATCAATTAAAATTATCTAGCAGAAATTCAATTTTAATTACTCACGAAACCCTAATTCTCAAAACAGATTAATTAAGCAATCATGAATATAAGTGCATAAAATAAATCATGAGAAAACAAAAAATTTTATGTCAAAAACCTTGGAAAAACCCTAAGTAAAAACCACGGATACACTCGCGTATTGATGCACTATGAATTAGAGAATTTTTACAAACTCTATAAAAACAGAACTTACCACTGTTGTAATTTACAGTTCTTCACTCGACGTCGGAAAGTCTAGATTCACTTGCGCTTCACTAAGCTCTCGCTCAGATCTCCGTACACTGATGGTTCCGTTTCTCAACGGATAGATAACCAAGAAGCCTCTTGCTTCTATCTCCGCACTTAGATGGCTTCGCTTCTCAATGGATCAAAGCAACCACGTTTTGCAAAGACGTGTGTTGAGTTTTCAAGAATTTAGGTCATTTAATTGTGCATAAGATCATCGATGTAAAAGCACAATAGAATCAACCCCCAAAAAATGAAATCACTAATGATATTTCTCTCTCTATATATCTATCTCTATAGATGAATATGAATATGTAAAAAACTTGTAGACATCTCTCAAAGGCTCAAAAGCTACCTCACATGTGTAGAAGACCTTAGTATTTATAGACAATGTTGAGGAGAAACCCTAATCTTCCCCTTTTTTGTAATTTCACACCAAACCAAGTTAAACCCTATATTCTGATGAATATAATGTGTATGGAACATATCACAATTTGAAAATTCGCAGCATCATAAAGAAAAACAAATCGGGGTCAAAATCAGAATTTCACAACATGATTACGCACCCCTAACTATGCGTGGTGCGTAGGCCTTCCTACATGTGGCGCGTAATCCTCTTTTGGTGGTCCGTAGATGGTGCATAGAAATAACACTTTCTAGCCACTTTTAGTTACTTGGTCCGTAGATGGTGCGTAGTAATTTATATGGAAACCACTTTTCTTAAGAATAACACCGTTTGATCCCCCTCGACTCCGTTGGAATGTTTCTTGAAGCTTCGGCTTCAAAAAATGTCATTTATGCCCTCCAGAATGCATTTTTCGCTTAACCTTGCTCCTTCTTCATTTCTCTTGTATTTTCCATATCCTTTAAGCTTGATTTGACTTTGACAAAGCTTATTGATGCCTTCTCATGACCACTTCAATTGTCCTAAACCTATCCGACTTCACAATTTACTCAATATGATTATTATCTAGAACATGCCATTAATAAACAATATTAACAAATGTTCTTATAATCTTCCCCTTGACATTTCTAAGATAAAACCATGTTTGACAAAGCCTTACTAATAACAACATAATATATATACCTATGAACACACATCAACAAACATAGACATAGAATATCAGATTGTCCTCATGACGATCTTCCAATCTTGCAACCACAACACTGAACATACCATGAAAAGCAAGTGTGGAAAACAAATATAAACCAAGATAATGATTATAAAAAAAAAATAACAACAAACCAAACATAACGATCATCAACGTATACACAGTATAAACATACTCATTCTCCCCCTAAGAATATACTCCCCCTTACTAAAAAACTTCTCCCTCTTAACCAAAACAATCTCTCCCCCTTACTAAATACATCTCCCCCTTTTTATCATTAAAATGACAAGCAAAGATATATTAATCAAAACATAGAGACAAAATAATAGGGGAGACACTAGAGAATCTAAGACCAAAACTAAATATGAAGATAAAGTACTCTAAAAGATTATATCCAGATTCTCGAGTAACAAATATATCTACAATGCATGAATGCAAAATGTCATGAATAAAATAAGACAAAATTAAGTCAAAAAACATTTTGTATTTTTAAATATGTGAGCAAGGCAATAGAGCCAACAAACTAATCATTAACACATAATATTCTCATATCTAACTCAACCATTATATAGACGGTAGTGAATAAAATCAACACACATACCTGATGTGACATTAGGTGTGTACAAATATATGGTTAAAAATGACACCTTAATGACGCTAGGTTTTACCCTACACAAGCGCACGTATCAATTGTAAAATAGCAATAGCTTGAGTAAGGGATATCGATCCCACAGAGACTGAGATTGTTCACATTAGCAATTCATAAATAATGAGTTAAATTTTCTGAAAATGGGTTTATTTGGGTGGTCAAAGACCAAATTATCTATTTTAACTAAAATTATCTACAAAGCAAAGTAAATTTGTTGTGATTCAGATGAGAGAGAAAACTAGGGTTTTCATCGCTCCACCAATAACCGCAAAATATAGTTCCTCACTGTATTAACTATAAGAGGGTGATCTATAACTGTGAATCAGGTCGTACCGCAAATAGCTAAATATGACCCAAAAAAGGAGTACCATCAACCGGATTGTGACAACCCATCTCATGACTGACCTAACTAGTGTATGCCAATTATATTACTCTAATCTACTCCTAATGGATGAAAATAAACTAAAGCTTGTCTATATTAAATCGTCAAGGCATGGACTTTGTCAACCTAGGGTTTCAAGTTTCATTACCACCATTATGTAAAAAACCATAATTAAGTATCCGAGTTCCAGCCCATAGTGAATAATCATAGTTGTGCAAAATAATACATTCATTCCATCTAAAACAAGAATTTAGAACAAATTTATAATTTTATATTGCAAATCAGTACGATCTCTTAACTACTACAATCATCACAATATGTTCAACAATTTTCCATCGTTATAATTGAAAACAATGAAAAAACTACATTACTTGGCTAAGGTTTTGCTAGAAAACCCTAGATACAGAGTTAGTTGGCCATGGTGGAAGGTGAATGCATCGATGATGTAGAAACGCTTTTCATGGTCTTCTTCTCCGGACCTCTAGGTCAGAATATGGCTCTCAATAGCAGCAAGTCTGAATATGAATGTGAGAAAAATCAATGCATGAACCAGCCAACCCTCAATGAATGAACCACCCCTTATACTAATATATGATCATTTATATATAGGCAATGGTATATAGAGGTCATGTACAGTCTTTTCACTCTAATCCTCATGCAAACCCTAAAATCTGATATATATAAGTGTATATACATGTATACAGAGGTCTGGAGTCACAGGCACGTCTTCGAATCAAACCGGGGGAAGAACAGGTAAAAACCATCAAAATCCTCAACAAGTTGCCGCAGAAACGCTTCAAGCGTAGCTAGCCTACGCTTCAAGCATGCATCCCAAGCGTAGGTCCAAGCGTAAAAATGTGATTTCCAGCCATTTTTTGAAATTGAAAGCGTAGGAACAACAAGCGTAGGTGTTTTCTTCAAAATCACTTTTCTTCGTAAATGTACCGAAACGACTGCCTTGAACCCACGATAATTTTTGCTGAAGATGGCAACTTCTGGAAATGCTATTTTTGCCCTCTGGGAGCCATTTTTGTCTCGAACTACCTCTTTGACTCTCCTCTTTGAATAGAAAGAACATGCACTTCAGTTAATTCACCGAAGTTAGCTCCATTTCTTCGTTAAGCTCCTGAAACATGCTTTAACACACAAGCAACATAAAAATACCAAATAATGGAATGAAAAAATGTAACAATAGTGAGTTAAGGGGTCAAAATGTCTAATATTTGACCCCTATCAATACCCTGTAGACTCAAGAATGCACAAATCAAGTTTTGCAAATATATGTATATATATAAAAATTCTCATGTGCAAGCACTAAGGTAAGATGAAAACAATACATACTAATTCTGATAAACTCCTCACCAACCGTGATGATAATTCAGTCGAAAATCCAAACTAGAAGTCAAATCATTAACTAGAACCGGACTTTCCATCGAGGATTTTTAGCCCCGACCAACTGTGCCCAAGCTTCTTCCTTGGATTTTATGTTCATTAGTCTTCTACCCTTTTTACGCAAACACTCAATACTTACTGAGGCAAGAGGCCCGGTTACTTAGATTAAAGAACTACTTTTCGCATTTCTATAATTTAAACAACTCATTATTTCCTCCTTTCAATATTATCACAACATTCATAAGCATGCCACAGGTATTTAAAAGCATAGATCAATCTAGCATAGCTCATGAACCTACATATCACTTCGGATTAAATGAAAAAGATTAACAGTTACAACATGCATTACGATCATCTTCGAAGTAAAACAAGCACCTAAGATTAAGATTTTTCAACATAAAATAATCGTGCCAAGTGAACATCCAAAACATCCTTAGGTCAAGTTGATACCTCTACTTCCCATATGCATAATTAGTCAAGCAAATATGAGAATAGAGTAAAATATGACAACTTTTGTACTCTAGCCAAGCTCATCATTCCAAAAAAAAATTATTTTATGATTTTATATATATATATATATATATATATATGCATGCATGATTATCTACCAATTATAGAAAAATAATGCAATGTGCTCCCAGAATGATAGATAAGAAGATATCTATTCTAAAGAAAACACACCAATAGATTTCCTAAGACTAACATGCTTATGAAAATCTTATGATTTTGTAAAGATATATGCCAACTAAGAATCTGTGGATATAAACTCTAGAGACACTATACCATCTTTAACAAGATCTCGAATGAAATGATATCGAATATCTATATGTTTTGTCCTAGAGTGTTGAACAGGATTTTTAGAAATATTTATCTCACTCGTGTTATCACAGAACACAGTTACCGTGCCTTGGAAAAAACCATAATCCTGTAACATTTGACACATCCACAGTACCTGAGTACAACAACTACCAACCGCTATATATTCAACCTCAGCTGTAGAAAGGGAAACATAGTTTTGCTTCTTGCTTTGCCAAGCAACTAAACAATTACCCACATAAAAACACCCTCCACTAGTACTTTTTCTATCATCAACATTACGTGCCCAATCAACATCAGAAAAATATGTGAATTATGTGTTAGTCCCTATTGGATACCACAGTCCATAATTCACTGTCCCTTTAACAAACTTGATAATCTTTTTTACTGTAGTAATATAAGTCTCCTTAGGACTTGTCTTGTAACCTGCTCACACACCAACACTAAAAGCTAAGTTAGGTTGACTGGCAGTCAAGTACAACAAACTCCCAATCATACTCCTATAAAGTGTAGGATTGACATCTTTGCCTTTGGTATACATGTTAAGCTTAACACTAGTACTCATAGGAGTGCGAGCATCCTTAGCCTTTTCCAAACTAAACTTCTTCATGAATTCCAAAGCATAATGGGTTTGAGAAATGAAAATCCCATTACTCAACTATCTAATCTGAAGCTCAAGAAAGAAGTTCAATTCACCAATCATGCTCATTTCAAATTCATGTTTCATTTGATCTCCAAAATAATGAGCACGCTGATCGGAAGTGGAACCAAACATAATATCATCCACATAGATTAGAGCAACAACTGTATCACTCTCAATTTCTGAATAAATAGATTTTTGTCCACTCCCTCTCGAGTAAAACATGTTCCCAACAGATAATCGGTCAATCTTTCATGCCAAGCTTTAGGAGCTTGCTTCAGCCCATACAGAGCCTTTTTAAGTTTATACACATGACTAGGACAATGAGGATCTTCGAATCCTTTTGGATGCTCCACATATACCTCCTCATGAAGAATACCATTAAAAAATGCACTTTTCACATCCATCTGATATAACTTGAATCCAAGATGACACGCAATAGCAAATAAAATCCGAATAGATTCAAGCCTAACCACTAGAGCATAAGTCTTATCAAAATCTATACCCTCTATCATAGTATAACCTTGAGCAACAAACCTAACCTTATTCCTAACAACTGTACCATTTTCATCCTTTTTATTCTTGAATATCCATTTTGTACCTATCACATTCATCTCCATCGGTCTAGGCACAAGATACCACACATCATTCTTAACAAACTGCTGAAGTTATTCTTGCATAGCATTTATCCATTCACCATCTTGAAGAGCTTCTTTGACATTTTTAGGTTCCAAGGAAGATGTATAACATGCATACGAGACTTCATTCCTAGCCTTTCTTCGGGTCACCATCATCTGATTAATAGATCCTATGACATTATCCAAAGGATGATACAACTTCACCCTTACAGATGGTTCTTTAGAAGGAGTAGCTTTAACATCACAAGTTCGATCGTGTGATTATGCAGGACTAGAAGTATTATCATGAACCACGGTGTCCTCTTTAACAACATCTGAAGAATCATTTCCTAACAGAAAAAATGACTCACTATCTTCCTCCTTAACAGACATTGGAGGTTCATCAACACATGAGTCATCAACCACTACATTAGTAGATTCCATCATTGTTTGAGTTCTAAGGTTAAAAACCTTATATGCTCGACTCGTTAATGAATACCCAAGAAATATTCCTTCATCACTCTTAGACTCAAATTTCCCTATGGACTCATGATCGGTTCGGGCCAGACCTCGTTAGGTACGACCCGTACTAGGTTTGACTAATAAATAATAATAATAATGTGTGCAATAAGCTCTTAAAGTTGACCTAGTTTTTCCTATCGTAAGTGCACGAATCTATTATAGTATAATATAGATGAGATAGGGTATATCGAATCCACAAAGACTATTGAATTCACAAATTCCTTATAATTATTGTAACTAAATTATGAAAGATAATTTTTTGTTTGGTTTTATAGAATTACTTTGACAATAAATAAAATAATATAAAAGTAAAGATAGATTTTTGGTTTTGGTTTGAGATCAATGGAGATAAAGATCTAGGGTATTTCTAACTCCACTAATCACATAATATATCATCGTAATCATTTAATTTTAAAGGGCGGTCCATCATATGTGAATCAGATATAGGGTCGCAAACATTGGCAAAACCTTAATCCCAAAAAAGGAACAATTAATCCATCATTGGCACAAGCCATCATTGAACAAGCAAAACTAGTACATGCATCTACTTTAAACTACTCCTACTTACATAAATTAAAAAGCATGTCACTCGTTATCTTTCCTTATGCATGGTTTGTCTAAATCAAGATTGCATGTTAATTACCACTATTGTGTAGAAAATTATGAGTTAAGCATCCGAGTTCTAGCCCATATTGAATAACCATGATTGTGCAAGATAAAACATTCATTCAAGCTAAAACAAGACATATAATAAATGAAGAATCTTATATAAAATCAATCGTAATCACTCATCTACAGAATCATCACATACGTTTCCTTTAGTTTCTCCTTATACAATAAAAATAAGAAATAGTCTACATTACTTGGCTAAGGCTTTATTAAAAACACTAGATACCAATTTAGTTGTTCATGGTAGTGGCTATCTGCATTATTGATGTAGACATCCCCTCCATGGTTGATATTCTTCCCAACTCTCCAAGATAATATGTATCAAAATATATATGTATCTTTGACCTCCAGAACTCCTTCAAACGTAAGGGAGACCCTTCTCTTTTATAGAAAAAGAGACGTCTTTGTTTGGTAATCTAATTGCTTCATCCTTAAGTCAGGAATGTGCATCTTGATATTTCTGAAAGAATGATATGAAATCTCATCAAATATGTTTAATATTGTGTCCAAGATAGTCTAGAGACCATCCCATATTAATTATGGCCGAAACGGGTTCTACAGATGTGTATACAAGTTGCTGATGTGGCCTGGCCATTTTCGGTCTTACCGAGTACTCAGTGAGAATTCTATCGAGTACTTGGTAGCTCCTCTTTTACGCAAGTGCGCTCCCTTTCGTACTTGACCGAGTACTCGGTACTTGGTACTCGGTGAAGGCACTACCGAGTACTTGGTAATTCTTCACCTTGAACTTCATTTCCTTTGCTCGTTTCTCTTCTCAGCTTCATTCCTCTTCATTCCTTTTGCATCCTTGACTTATGTTTCGTCCTTCATAGGTATTTTATCCATGGTTTCGGCTCTCGAACAATCTTGAGTCATTAATCCTGTTATTTCACCAAATTTAACTTGTTTTACATTACATGACCTGAAATGTCTTAAAACACGAAAACCGTATAAAAACACCAATATAATGATATATGTAGACATAACAATTTATAATTAGGAGCCTTAAATATATGATATTTGACTCTTATCAGGCCCCCAAACTTAAACATTGCTACTCCCTTAGCAATCAATCAATAGAAAAAATTTCAAAATTCGTGATGATTATGTTTTTAATACAATAAATTAAAACTAACTAACTTAACTATCTAACTAATTAATCTAACCTTTTCTTTCATTAAGGTGTACGATTACACTTAGCACATGTAATAAGCTTTTTAAACCCCTCGGCGATACCGAGTGGACGAGTGAAGTCTCGTGAGGGTTAAATATACTACCCACAAATTAATTTATTCTTCATTCTTGTATGCTCATGAAATCAAATAATCATTAATCATGCAAATGCTATAATTTTGTGAAAGTAAGATGCATACAAATTATCCTTACTCACTTTCACATAATAATTTTCATGAATTAAATCTAAAAGAATGGTCCCCACAGGGGTGAAATAAACTTGCTAATTTCTATAGCTGATCTACATAGTTTTCCGTATTTTTGTGAACATTCTTTATAGTAGACTAATCTCCCTTTTTCTACTTCATTGATCAAGTTTTGCCATGACACAACTTTAATATACTTTTGATAAGTCCACAAAATCACTATTTTAAATGTCAAAAATAAATCTTTACTTCACCATTTTATTTTATAAATGTTCTTATATATATGTTCTTATGTCTTTTAGGTATGAATTGGAAAAAATTAAGAAAATGTATTAAAGTGAGAAATGAATGCACATGGAAAAAGTCATAAAGAGGAAGAAAATAAGAAAATGCACATGGGAAAGTTATGAAGATGAAGAAAAAAAAATATGCTTTAAAGATATATGATTAGAAAAGTAAAATGTCCATAATGATAGAAAGTTGGTTTTGGCTATAAATAGCCAAAGATCAAAGATGTGTAGGGGGTTGGAGATTGTAGAGAGTTGGATGGTAAAGAGTGAAAAATTGTAGACAAAAACTAGTCTTTCATAAATTTTCTTATGTTGTTGTAATCTTTTTAGTTAATGGAAAATTCTTCTATTATTATGTTTTATCTCTCTACCATTTTTCCTCTTTTGCGCAAGTGCGCTCCCTTTCGTACTTGACTGAGTACTCGATAGTGCATGTACCGAGTACTCAGTAGTTCTTCACCTTGAACTTTATTTTATTTGCTCGTTTCTCTTCTCGACTTCATTCCTTTTGCATCCTTGACTTATGTTTAGTCCTTCATAGGACTTTTATCCATGGTTTTGACTCTCGAACAATCTTGAGTCATTAATCGAGTTATTTCATTGAATTTAACTCGTTTTACATAACATTGCCTGAAATTTATTAAAACATGAAAATCGTATAAAAGCACCAATATAATGATATATGTAGACATAATAATGTATAATACTTCACATTCGGTTTCTTACCATTCCATAGTTCATAGGAAGTTTTTAAGGTGTCAGGCCTAAGATAGACTATATTTAAGGTGTAACATGTCGTGTTCACCGCCTCGGCCCAAAAATACCTAGGAACTTCCCTACCATGCAGTATAACAATAACCATCTCTTGAAGAACTTTATTCTTACTTTCAACCATTCTATTTTGTTGTGGAGTATGTGGCGCTAAAAATTCATGCTTTTTTCCTCTTTAATCACCAAAGGTATCAATCCTTGAATTTTCAAACTCCTTTCCATGATTACTCCTCACTGGAGTAATGGGATAATTCTTCTCAGTGTGAATTTTTAAACAAATTTTTTAAAGAATTTCAGCAGCTTTAAACATTTCACTCAGAAATCCAACCCATGTAAATCTAGAGTAATCATCTAGCATCACAAAAATATACTTTTTTCCTCATTTGCTCATGGTCCAAGTGAGACCCATTAAATCAATATGCAACAACTTTAACGGTCTATAACTACGAATGGTATTGAACTTCCTATGTTGACATCTAACTTGTTTACCTTTCTGACATGGTCCACACACAACCCCTTTTTCAAAACCAAGCTTAGGGACACCTCTGACAATTTCACTCTTAGTGATTTTCGTTAAATTGTACAAATAACATGTCCCATCCGCTGATGCCAGATTTTAACCTCATCAAGTTTAACTCTATTGCAAGATAATTGAGAATCAGGAACAATGCAATAGCAGTTATCAGATGAATGTATACCTTACATCACGCAATTCCCAGAAGAATCAATGATTGAACACTTATCAGGAGATAAATTGACATTATGATTGTTATGACATATCTGGCTTATACTCAGCAAATTTGCTTTTAAACCCTCAACATACACCATATCTTCTAGCTTAGATAGACCAAAAACCACAATGGTACCTTTCCCTAGAACTTTAGACATCTCTCCATCACCAAAAGTGACTATCCCACCATGACACTCCTCGAGAAATCCAAACAATGACTTATCTCCAGTCAAATGCCTCGAACATCCACTATCCAGATACGAAAAACTCAAATTAAGTACTCTAAGTGCAGTATGAACAATAAAACAATGTAGCTCACCTTTTCTAACCCATGTTTTCTTCATCTTTGGAGCTCTATTGCCAATTTTGACAAATTATTCATCTCTTCATTCAACACTCGAATTTGATCTTGAATATAATCTCTTTGTTGAATTATTTGTTCCTTCACTGATTTCAAAACCTTTCCTCTTAGCTTCGAACACAAAGGTTGAATGTGACCTTTCACACCACAGTGGTGACAAATAGGAATACACCTTTGAACTCCATCAGTCGACCTCCTAGGATATCTCGAGATAAAAGAAGGCTTGCTTTGAACAATTCTTCTGACATAGGATTGAGCATTAGGATTCCAATTCGAATTTCATGAGAAGCTTTTACAAATGTGGTTTCCGAATTATGTGATACTTCATCAAAACCTAGTCCCTTTGTATTTCCTGCAGATTTTCGCATAGTCAACATAGTATTATGCTTAAGAGTTCCACTAGACCATTTATGAATAGTTGAGTTAGCATTTTTCAAATTCTTTTCCAAATTTCCAATCTAGGTAGATTTCTCAACTAATTCCTTTTTGAGATCATCAACTATCTTCAAAGCCCGAGTCCTTTCTTGTTCAGACTTATTCAATTCCTCAACCAATTTGGCCTTTTGAGCCTGTAGAAGATTTATAGTTTGAGAACTATTGGCTAATTCGTCTTTTAAAGAATTTAATTCTTTGTCCATGCTAAGACTTTTAGTTAACAATTTCATGTAATTTTTGTGAAGTTGTGTGGTCTTGTCAAGTAATTTTTCATAAGACTCTTGAAGCGCGTCATTACAATATTCATCACTTTCAGAACCTTCCTCTCCAGACATTGCCCAACTTGTAGCAACTTCTTTAACCTCCTTGCTTTGAGCAGCAAATATAGTGAAATTCTCAGAATCATCACCTACCCCTGAATCTGTTACATCACCAGCTAATCCATTATTAGATTCATCATCCCAACTGACAACTAATCCTTTAGATTTTTTGAAAGTGTTTGCACACTCTGCAACTATGTCACCATATCCTTGACATTCAAAACATTAAAGTTTTTTATTTTGAAGATCAGACTTCTCTCTCCAAGTTTGAGTCTTGTTTCTATTTCTAAACTCCCCCACCTTATCTCTATATTTTTGTCCTTGGCTATTCTGTTTAGCCTTAACAAATTTATTCAACCTCTTAGCAAACATGGCAATATCATTTAGACTCAACTCACTTTTTCCATCAGATTCAACACGATCCTCCCTAATGGTTTTGAAAGTTGTGCTCTTCTCTTTTGTGCCACAAGCCTTCTTAGGGGGATTTTTGAACATCTCCATTTCATAGGATTTTAAGTTCCCTGCCAATTATTCAACCTTAATTTCTTTAAGACTCATCACCTCTGATATGACAGTAACCTTAGACCGAAAACGTTCAGGTAAAGACCTAAGTATTTTCTTCACTATGGTTGTATCAGGAATGGGTTCACCTAGATTATGACAACCTGTAATAATATCAGTTAGTCTAGCCTTAAAGTCAACGTAGACTTCATCCTCCTCCATCTTCAGTTGTTCAAATTGAGAATTCAAAATTTGAACTTTTGATTGTTTAACCTTTGAAGTTCCTTCATGAGTTACTTGGAGAGTATCCCACGCTTTTTTGGCAATCTCGCATGTGGCAATTCTCTTAAATTCACTTGAAGTCACAACATTGTATAATGCATTCAATGCCTACCTCTATGTCCAATTAACATTGTTTGTCTGAGCAGCAGTCCACTCACTCGATGGTTTTGGTTTTGATTGATTAGTCGTTACATCCACCACAGTAGGAGGTGAGTATCCTACCTCTATGGCCAACCAAGCTATCTTATCTAACAATTTAAAAAACGCTCTCATCCTTGTTTTCCAATACTTGTAATTTGAGCCATATGGAACCTAACCCTAGGTCATTAACCAGGGTGACCGAGATACGAAACCTCCTTCACGAGGTATCTCCATTGTCTAAGTTCAGAATCTAACTCTAGGTTGTTAACCTAAAATAGGGCAACCACACTCTGATACCAATTGAAATTACCTAGACGATTAATGAAAACAGCCTAGAGGGGGGGTCAATAGGCTTTTTCTATATTTAATGATCAATTAACATTATCTAGCGGAAATTCAATTCTAATTAGTCACAAAACCCTATTTCTCAAAACAGATTAATTAAGCAATCATGAATATATGTGCAAAAAATAAATCATGAGAAGACACCGAGATTTTTACGTGGAAAACTTTGGAAAAACCCCAAGTAAAAACCACGGATACGCTCGGGTATCTATGCACTATGAATTAGAGAATTTTTACAGACTCTATGAAAATAGAACTTACAATCGCTGTAATTTACAGTTCTTCACTTGACGTTTGAAAGTATAGATTCACTCGCGCTCCACTAAGTTCTCGCTTTGATCTCCGTACATTAACGGCTCCGCTTCTCAGCGGATCAGATAACCATGAAGCCTCCTACTTCGATCTCCGTACTTAGACGGCTTCGCTTCTCAACAGATCAAAGCAACCGTGTTGTATAAAGAGGTGTGTTGATTTGTCCAGAATTTAGGTCATTCAATTGTGTATAAGATTGTCGATGTAAAAGCACAATAGAATCACCCCAAAACAAGAGAGAACTAAAAGATATGAAATCACTCAATGATATTTATCTCTATATCTATATCTCTATAGATGAATATGAATCTGTAGAAAACTTGTAGAGATCTCTCAAAGGCTTAAAAGCTACCTCACATGTGTAGAAGACCTTGGTATTTATAGACAATGTTGAGGAGAAACCCTAATCTTCCTCTTTTTTGTAATTTCACACCAAACTAAGTTAAACCCTATATTTTAATGAATATAATGTGTATAGCACGTATCTCAATTTGAAAAGTCGCAGCCATCTCAAGGGAAAATAAATCGGGGTAAAAATTAGAATTTCACAACATGATTACGCAGCCCTAACTATGCGTGGCCCATATATGCCCTACGCACAGAACGTAGGCACAGGCTACGCATGGCGCATATGCCTTCCTAAGGGAGGTGCGTAGTCCTCTTTTGGTGGTCCGTAGATGGTGCATAGAAATAACACTTTCTAGCCACTTTTAGCTACTGGATCCATAGATGGTGTGTTACATTTTTCATGGAAACCACTTTTTTTGAGAATAACTCCGTTTGAACCCCCTCAAATCCATTGGAATGGTTCTCAAACTTTTGGCTACGAAAAATGGCATTTATGACCTCCGTAATGCATTTTTCGCTCAACCTTGCTCCTTCTTCATTTCTTTTGTATTTTTCACATCCTTTAAGCTATATTTGAATTTCACGAAGCTTGTTGATGCCTTTGTATGATCACTTCAATTGTCCTAAACCTACCCGACTTCACAATTCACTCAACATGGTTATTGTCTAGAACATGCCAATAATAAATAATACTAACAAATGTTCTTACAAAAGTACATCAGTAAATTAGGGTATTTTGCAACATACTATGCTTAACTCCTTCAGAAAGGATACTTCCTGATTCAGACCAAAAGGAGAATCACCTCATCAGGTGATTCTCCATACTTTGTTTCTCAAATTCAAAAAGCATGCTTCCCAATTGCAACATGTAAGAAGCAAAATACTCTCTCTATTCGAAGAACGATCTCCATCTTCTTCTCACAATCTTGCAAAAAATCATGATTTTTTTTTTCTTTTATCACTTGTGACAGGTATAAAATCAATTAGGAAACAATTTATGGGGAGGTGTTGTCAAATGTTTTTCAAACTAATAAGAAATAGCAATTTCAAATGGAATAAGACATTGCTATAATTTTCAAATGGATATGTGAACCAAATCATATAATAAATATTTTATTTTTATCCAATATTATACTTTTAAAATAAAAATTTTAATCCTTCAAAAAATATAATCAAACATTCCATAATTTCGTGACAAACTAGTGTACAAATGTTTCAATATATTTTTATTTCCATTTTTGGGTTTTTATTACATATATATTTATACAATGTTTTACCAACAAATAAAACTAAAATAATTTTCCCAAACAAAGCATGTCACCAAACATGATTTGCTATCAAATTTTGTGGAATCACCAATTCCACCAAACATGATTTGCTTTCATCAACTTTACTTTTCTCAGACCAAAATCATCAGCACTAAACAGACTACAAGAAATCTTGCATTTTGCCCCAATTTGTTTGCCACAAAAATAAATTTGTGGTTAAAACTAGTTTTTTGGTACAAAATTACATTTTGTGGGAAAAAATATACTAATGGGCACAAACACAAAAAATTGTGGCAAAAGGTAACCTAAATTGGCATAAAAATTAGATTTGTGGGAAAAGACATGTTAAATTGCCACAAATACTAAATTTTGTGGCTTGTGGCAAAAGGTAACCTAAATTGGCTCAAAAAGGGTTAATAATATTGCAACTAAGTTATGGGGTGCAACAGGCCTTAAGACATAGTTTGGAGTTGGAAAAGGGTTTTATCTCTTTCAATTTTCCACAGAACTTGAGCGTGATAAGATATTGGAGAATGGCCCTTGGCATTTTGCCAATCAGTTATTATCGTTAAAAAATGGCTTGAGGATATATCTTTGGATAGGGAGGTCAATAGAACTTTGCCATTGTGGGCAAAGTTAACAAATATCCCATTGCAGTTTTGAACACTAATGGCTTAGGTCATCTAGCTAGTGCATTAGGAAAACCTTTATGCATGGATTTACCTACTGAGAAGGGTGAAAGAGTAAGTTTTGCAAGAGTTTTTGTGGAGGTTTCTACAAATGATGATCTAATAAAAGAGTTTGATGTTACTCTGAAATTTGGTGTGATTAAAATAGTAAAGGTTGAATATCAGTGGTCTCCAGCTAGGTGTGGTAAGTGCAAGGCTTTTGGGTACTGGGATAGATCATTTCCTTTGAATGTGGCTAAGAAAGCTCCTCAAGATCAATAGAAGAAGGTCCAAGAATGGCGAGTGGTAGATAAATCCAGAAAGCATGTACCTATGGTTGAAATTGATAGTGCAGAGAAACAAGATTAGGATGATTCAAACAAGGATAATGTTGTTGAAGAGGTAGTTGTACCTAATATCATTGCTTCTAATTATTTTCATGTCCTTCAAGTTGAAGTGGAAGGTGAGAGTGAGATGGATAATGAAAAGGAAATAGTTCTTGAGACTCAGAATGAGGTTACTCAAGTTCTTGTTGCTAAGGTGAATGTGGTTAATCCAGAAGATAAAGTTGATGACACTCAAACTGGGGTTACTCAAGTTCTTGTTGCTGAGGTGAACGTGGATAATCCAGATGATAAAGTTTCTTATCCTCAGGTAACTATTGATAAGTCTACACATTTGAATGAGATAGGTGTTCCCCAAATGCCAACAGCTGGTTCTAGTTCCCCACCACATGGTACTACTAAAGTCAAAGATAAGGTGCCAAGGCATGTTGAGAAGAATAGGAGCGCTAAGGTACCTCCCTTTAGTATTAAAACTAGGAGGGGTAATACAAATTCCTAATTGTTTAACTTGTTTATGCTTTCCTTTGTCTTTTGGAATTTGAACATAAGGGGTCTTAATTCCCTTGAAAGGCAGTGTGAGGTTAGTCATTTGATTAAGAGATATAAGTTTGACCTTGTTTGCCTTGTAGAGACTAAAATAAAGGAGAAAAATGTTTCTAAAGTTCTTGCTTCTCTTATAAGAGGTTGGAGTTGTATTAATAATTATGATCATGCCTATAATGGTAGAATCTGGATATACTGGGACCCCTCAAGGTATGATGTTCATAAGATTAAAGACTCTTCTCAACTCATCCTTTGCTCAATCCATGATACTACTATTTCTTTTAGTGTTGTTGGGTACTTTGTTTATGGTTTGAATGATGTTATTGCTAGAAGGAGCTTATGGAAGGATATTTTGCATGTTTATAAAAACTATTCTATTTCTGATCTTTAACTTGCTGGATACTTCAATCCAATTTGATACCTTTTTGAAAGGTTTGGTAGTTCAGTAGCTTGGGATAATAATATGAAAGAATTTGGGGAATGCCTTGGTGCAACATCTTTGTTAGATTTAAAGCACTCAGGGTTGAGATTCACATGGTGTAATGGCATAATTTTTAGCAAGTTGGATTGAGTTGTTGTTAATGAGTGTTGGAATAACACTTATGAAAATTCAGAAGTTGTTTTTGAACCCAAGAATATTTCTTATCATGCCATGATTCATCTTAAGGCTCAATGTGTGGTGCATAGAGAATGTGCCCCTTTTAGATTCAATAATCATATTATTCATCATGTTGGCTTTATGGATCTTGTTTTAGAGGGTATGGTCTACTAAATTACCTAGGTCTTATATGTTTCAAGTCTCTCAAAAGCTTAAACTTCTCAAGCATGACTTGAAGAGACTTAACTCTATATCCTATAATGATATTGATGCAAAAGTTAATGATTGTAGAGCTAAGCTTCATGCTATTCAACATTCCATTGATGTTAATTCTAGTAATGAGGAACTGCAGTTACAGGAGAGAGGTTGTCTTTATAGTTATCTTCATTTGGCTAAAGTAAAGGAATCTCAGAATAAGCAAAAGCCCAGAATTCAGTGATTGCAGGTTGGAGACAAAAACACCTCTTATTTTCACAAGATTGCAAGTTATAGAAAGAAGCTAAACACTATTCTTTCAATTACTTCAAGAACTGGTGTTAGATTGGAAGATCCTACTTTTGTTCATAATGAATTTGTAAGGTTCTTGAAGGATTTATTGCAGACTAGAGGATCTGTTGACATTCCAGATTTAAGTGAGTTCATTCATCAGTCTCTCTCTCCTAAGCATATTACTGATTTGAGCAAGCCAGTTACTGATGATGAGGTAAGAAGGGTATTTTCTCAATGAAGGATGGGAAGGCTCTTGACAGTGATGGGTATAATGCATTCTTTTATAAGTTTGTATGGAATGTTGTTGGATCAGATGTTACAAAGGCAGTGTAAGCATATTTTAATATTGGTCACATGCTCAGGGAGATTAATACTACTGTAATCACTTTGGTGCCCAAGGTTGATACTCCTAATAAGGTCTCAGACTATAGACCTATCTCTCTTTGTTCCACACTTTATAAGTGTATTACTAAAATAATTGTTGTAAGGCTCAAGCACTGCTTAAAGGATTGCATGAGTCTCAACCAAGGAGCTTTCATCCCAATCAGAAGTATCACTGATAACATCTTATTAGCTCAGGAACTCTTAAGAGGTTACCATAGAGATGATGGGGATCCCAGGCTAGCAATGAAAGTGGACTTAACTTAGGCTTTTGATATTATCTCTTGGGAATTCTTAGAAGCTACTTTGCATGTTTTCAAATTGCCTATTTATTTGATCAAGCTTATTTTGACATGCCTTTCAACAACTATGTTCTCTGTAAATTTCAATGGTTCTTATAAGGGCTACTTCAAGAGTTGCAGAGGTATAAGGCATGGAGATCCTTTATCTCATTACTTATTTATGCTTGTAATGGAGGTGTTAACTAACATGATAGAAAAGAATGATTCTTCTTGTGTCGGCTTCAATTACCATTGGAAGTGCAAGGAGCAAATGATTACTAACCTCTTATTTACAGATCAATTACTTATTTTCTTAGCTGGAGACATGGTTTTCGTTGAGTGAATCATGGCTGCTTTAGAGCACTTTGGAACTCTATCAGGGTTGCAACCAAATTTCCAAAAGAGTACAATCTTTCATGCTGGTATTGATGTTGTTACTCTTCAACTGATTCAAGCTAGCTTGGGATTTCAATTAGGCATTATCCCTGTCAGGTATTTGGGTGTACCTCTTTTATCTACAAAGTTAACTAAGGATGATTGTGTTGTGTTAGTGGAAAAGATTTCAAGTTGGTCTTCAAAGTTTCTCTCTTTTGGTGGAAGATTGCAATTAGTGAAATATGTTCTCTTTGCTTCTCAAGTCTATTGGGCTTCAACGTTTATATTGCTTAAGAGTGTTCTTCATGATATTACATCTCTTTTGAATAAATTTCTATGGACAGGGTCTAAATGTGTAAAAGAGGTTGTAAAGTAGATTGGAGAGTGGTTTGTGCTCCTTATGAGGAAGGAGCGTTGGGGATTAAATATCTTGAAGAATGGAACAATGCTACAATGATAAAGCATATTCCGAATGTTCTCCAGCCATGCCATGCTTCACTTTGGGTATCTTGGTGTAAGACTGATGTTATCAAGCACAAGAACTTTTGGGAATTGGGTGAGCCTCAAAATTGTTCATGGACATGGAAGAAGCTACTTAATCTTAGACCTCTAATCAGGAATGGCTTTAAAATGGTGATAGGGGATTGAAGAGTAACTTCACTTTGGTTTGATAACTGGCACCCCTTAGGTCCATTGTATGCTATATGCCCCTTACACACTATTAGATCTTCTGGTATTAGAGCTAATGCTACCGTGAGTAGGCTAATCAGTGCCATAGGTTGGCATTTTCCAGCTCTAAACTCACAATTTTGACTTGACTTTAAAGCTGGTTTCCCTCATGATTTTATGCCCAACAAAACAAGACAAGATTAGATAGTTTGGATGCCCTCAAATGACAAGTTTTCTAAACATTCTGTTTGGGACTTCATGACAGTGTAGTTTGATCAAGTTCCATGGAAGAAGGTGATATGGTTTAAGCATTGTGTTCCAAAGCATTCTTTTTTACTTTGGATTGTTCATCTTGATAGGATTCGTTCTCTTTACTTTATACTCTCAATTGGTTTAGTGCAACAAGCTACTTGTTTATTTTGTGGGACTAGACAAGAAGATAGAGACCATGTTTATTTTCAATGCAGTTTTACTTCAAGGTTGTGGAAGTCAGTTATGCATAGGGGTTTGAAGGAATGGCCTGATGGGGACTGGGATAGTTTATTTCTATGGATGACAAATAATTTTCTTGATAATTCATTGGTTTCCTTGTTGAATAAGGTTGCTTTTTCTGCCACTATATATGAAATCTGGATTGAGAGAGGTAGAAGAATTTATTCACATGAGTATAACACTTTAGATCATCTTCTCAAGAGAGTTGTTGACAATGTAAGCCATACTTTATTCCCTCTGTCAAGATTTGCTAGTACTGCTCTTAATAAAGAAGTGGTGCAGGCTTGGAATTTGCTAGCCTCAGTTTTGAATTCGTAATGCTTGTATTGGGAAGTGGTTGTTGTTATGAGGTTACTATAAATGAGGCATAGTTTATGCAATTGTTGCTTGCATGCTGGTTATTTGATGTTGGTGTTGTAGCTGGGGTCTTGCTGTTGAGTACAATAGATTATGTTTGGGTCTTGGCTTGGGTTTTGATTGTGTTGCTGAGTTGCTGGAATGAGTATGGTCTATTTGTTGTCCAATTTTTGCTAATATGGTGGATTGAGCATGGCATTGTTTGCTGATTTGAGGAGGGTTTTCCTTATGGGTCTGCATTGATAGGTATGCAACTGCTTACATCCATGGCAATTTGGTGTTTGCATTTTCAGGATGGCAAGATTTTCAAGCTTTTAATATAGAGTTTTTATTGTTCTAGTTTTGTGTTATGCTTCTTATCACTACTACTCTTATTGGCATAGGCGGTATTTATCTTGTTTTTTTTTTGTGGTGGAAGTTTGGTTATCACATTGTAATCTGGGGTATGCCTCTTAGCTATTTGTAAGCCTTTCGGCTTTGTTTCTATATATATCATCTTACCATTAAAAAAAAAATAACAATTGGCACAAAAATTAAATTTTTGGCAAAAGACAAGTTAAATTGCCACAAATACTAAATTTTGTGGCAAAAGGTAACCAAAATTGGCACAAAAATTAAATTTGTTGCAAAAGACAAGTTAAATTGCCACAAATACTAAATTTTTTGGCAAAATGCAACCTAAATTGGCACAAAATTTAAATTTGTGGCAAAAAACAAGTTATATTGCCACAAATACTAAATTTTGTGACTAAAGCTTCACTAAATTGCCACAAAACTAAATTTAGTGGCTAAAGCTATGCCAAATTGCCACAAAAGTAACTTTTGTGTGAAATTTTATACTAAATTGCCACAAATATTCTTTTGAAAAATTATTTGTACTTCTTACATAAAGCATATATATGTAAGAATTTGACACAAAGCATATATATATAAAACCGAAAAAAAACTCAAAATTTCCCTATTAAGAATTTGAAATCATCATTCACAACTAAAGTTTCATGAGAATTAGTTCAATATTTTTCTATTAATGTTATTTGCACAATTACATACCGTGACATACATATCCTGTTTTAATCACCAAATTTTCACTCATCATATAGATAGTGTCATAATGAGAGAGTGAGAGAATGAGAGAGGTTCTCACCCGCTGAAATTACCTAGAGGATCAATGAAAATAGCCTGGGGGGGGGGGGGGGTAATAGGATTTTTGAGGATTTATTGACAAATTAAAACCCATTGTGGAAAAGTCAATTTTCATCCAATTCTCTATCAAGATAAATCATGCAAAGATAAATCTAAGTGCAAAAAATAAAGTAATAGAGACACACGATATTTTTACGTGGAAAACCTTTGAAAGACAACAAGTAAAAACCACGGATACACTCGAGTAACAATGCACTATGAATCAAGAGATAAATATAGACTATATAAAGCTTTAGACTTACAAATCCCTCCATATCTCCCTTTCTCCACTAGACGTCTAATAACCTTGAATCACTCGCGCTCCATGAAGCTTCTCGCTCCACTCCATACTCTGACGGCTCCGCTTCTGAACGGATCAAAGAACTACAAAGCCTCCTGCTCCGATCTTCGCACTCAGACGGCTTCGTTTCTCAAACGGATCTAAGAAACCAAGTTACAATCAGCGGTGTGTAGATTTTTCAGAATCTAGGTCAGTCAATTGTGTATAAGATCATTGATGTAGAAACACAATTGAATAAACCCTAATAAAGAGAGAACTAGAAGATATAGAATCACTCGATGATATTTTCTCTTTCTATCTTTATCTCTGTATATGAATATTGATATGTAGAAAACTCGTAGAGATCTCTCAAAACCTCAAGGACTCCACGGAAACCTCACATCTGTAGAAGATCTTGGTGTTTATAGGCAATGCATAGGACAAACACTAATCTTCCCCTTTTTCATAATTTCACACCAAACCAAGTAAAACCCTATTCTCTGATGAATAATATATGTATGGCATGTATCTCAATGTGTAAAGTCACAGCCGCCTCAAGAGAAAACAAATCGGGGTCAAATATGAAATTTCACAACTTTTCACGCAGATTACCCTACACTTGAAGTGTAGGCACATGCGTAATTATTTTGGCATGCATTGAAATAGCACTTTCAAGCCACTTTTAGCTACTAGATGCGTAGCAAAATCCTCGGAACCAAAATTTCTCGGGACTAAAGCCATTTGAACCACCTTGACTCACTTGTAATGATTCTTGAAGTTGTGGCTTGGAAAAATGTCGTTTATACCTTTCGGGAGGCACTTTTTACTCAAACTTGCTTTCTCTTCAACTCTCTTGTTTTCCTCACTTATTTAGGCTTGATTTGAATTTGACGAAGCTTGTCCATGCCTAATAAACCTTCCCGAGTCCACAATCCACTCAACATGGTAATTGTCTTGAACATGCCAAACACAAATAATACTATAAATGTTCTTACAATCTCCCCCTTGGTATTTTTGAGACAAAACCATGTTTTACAAACATATCCTCACGAATAACAACATAATATATATATCTATGAACACACCAACAAACATAGACATAGAATATCATATTGTCCTCATGATGATCTTCCACTCCTATAACCATAACACTAAACAACATACCATGAAAAACAAGTGTGGAAAACAGATATAAACCAATATAATGATCATAATAATAACATAAATCCAATGGAAGCATAATGATCATCATAAACACTTTCATTCTCCCCATGAGAACATACTCCCCATCACTAAATACTTTTCCCTCCTAACCAAACAATCTTTCCCCCTTTTTGTCAATAAACTGACATGCACAGTTAAAACAATCAAAACATATGAGAGAAATAAAATGAACGCCTCAAAATGTAAACATGGGGAAAAGATAACAGAGGAGACTCATGAGAATCAAAGCCAAGCACTAAATACTAAGATAAAGTACTCTATAAGATTATATCCAGACTCTCGAGTAACATATATCTCTACAATGCATGAACTTATGACTAATTAGAGCTGGCAATTTATAACACGACTTGACACGTTTGACATGATTATATTTATTGTTATATTTATTTGCTGATTTTTTCTATTCTCTAATTGATCATGGATTGAAATATATTAATAAATTATTACTGAATCGTGTCAAATTCAAATTCAATTTCATTTTTATTTTTCGTGTTGGATTGTGTCATATTTAAAATGTTTGATTTTCGTGTCGACTAGTATCATATTGCCCTGTTGACACACGGGTTGACTTGTTGACACGAATTGCCAACTCTATGACTAATCCATGAATGCAAAATGCTCAATTAAAAAAAACAATTTTGTTCTTAGAAACATGTGAGCAGGGCAGTAGAGACAATGAACTAATCATTAACTCATCATATTCACATATTTGACTTAGCTATTATACATATGATAGTGAAGAAAGTCAGCACAAGACCTTATAGTTATAAGCAATCACAAGACAAGCTTTACATAGCATTTGCATATATGAAAAATATCCAGGTGCAAGAAAACAACTAAGATGAAAGCAATACGTACTAATTCTAATAATCTTCTCACTAACCATGATGATTCTTCAATCCAAAACGTAAACTAGAAGTCAAATCTTTATCTTTATCTCATACCTTATTGCTAAATAAAGTAAACACAATTTAATCTTTTCACCTTTTACACTTTTTCATCATATCCCTTTTTATCTTTCTAAGCTCCAGACTTTCCAGCGAGGATTTTTAGTCCCGACCAACTAGGCCCAAGCTTTTTCCATGGGATTTATGCTCATTAGTCTTCTCCCCTTTTTACGCGAACACTCTTCTACTTTGTGGTAAGAGGTCCGGTTTCTCAGATAAAAAAACTATTTTTTGCATTTTTATCTTTTGAATATCTCATTCTTTCCCCTTTTCAACATTACCACAACATTCATAAGCATGCAAAAAGTATTTAAAAGCATAGATCAATCTAGCATAGCTGATGAACCTACATATCAGTTCGGATTAGATGAAAAAGACTAAAAGTTTCAATAAGTATTATAGTAATCTTCGAAGTAAAACAAACACCCAAAGTTGATGAGTTCCAAACATAATACTTAAACATGTCAATTAAATAACTTACAACCTCAGGTCAGACTAACAATTCCAATTCTCATAAACATAATAAGATAAGTAAATATGATAATATAGTGAAATATGACAACCATCTGTACCCTAAGCCAAATTCAACATGCTAAGAAATTTTTTTATTTTATAATTTTTATGGAATTGTTGTCATAATGATGCATGTATGAATAATCCTACTAGTTACAAAACATGATGCATCCATAATAAAAAAATAAAAAACAATACATAAATAAAAATGCATGATAATGTATCAATTCTAGGATAAAGGATAATGCAAGATATTCCTAGAATGATACATATGAAGCCATCTATCCTAATTATAACATCCCACTAGATCTTCTAAGATGCACATGCTTTTGAAAATCTAATGGTTTTGTAGAGATGTCTGTCGACTGAGAATCTGTGGATATATCCTCAAGACCTTTCTCAGAATTAAAGTCACGCGCTCTACATGCAGTATGAGCAACCAAACAATGTAGTTCATCTTTCGTAACCCACACTTGTTTAACTTTCGATGCTCCATTTGCTAGCCTAGACAACATCTTCACTCAACACCCGAATTTGATTTTCAACAGTGGGTCCTTTTTGAGTTATATGCTTCCACTCTGATTTCAATGTTTCTCCTATTAACTTTGAACACATAGGTCGAATGTGACCTTTCACTCCACAATGATGACATACTGGAATAAAGTTTTGAAAACCATTGTATGAACCCTTATTGACTCTAGAGGTAAAGGAAGGCTTACTCTTGACTGGTTTTCTGATTTAAGATTGAACATTAAGATTCGTATCAGACTTAGCTTGAGAAGAACTAGATGCAAATTGAACAGCCTTCATAAAAGTAGTTTTGGGAACAATGTTTGAATCACTTGTTATTCCTTTGAACCCTAAGCCCTCTGTATTTCCTGCATATTTTCCCATACTTAGCATATGATTAAGCTTAAGAGTTCCACTAGACCATTTATGGATAGTTGAGTTAGCATCTCCCAATTCCTTTTCCAAACCCCCAATCCTCGTAGATTTCTCACTCAATTCCAATCTTAGAGTTCTTAATTCCTCATTGAGACCATCTACCATCTTCAACGCCTGAGTCTTTTCTTGTTCAGACTTGGTCAACTATTCTCTTAAGGACTGTCTCTACTTATCAAGATTATTGAATTGAATAAACATTTCGAGTACACTTTGCAAACATGTATGGACTTTTCATACAATTTATTATGTGCATCTTTATACGAGTCCCCACGATCTTCATTATCCTCAGAATCTTCATCTCCAGACATTGCCCAAATTGCAGCACTTTCACCTACCTCCTTACTTTGTGTAGTAAACACAGTGAAATTCTAAGACTCATCATCCATGTTAGATTCAGCAAAGTCACTAGTTGTTCCATTATCTGATCCATCACTCCAATTGACAGCTAGACCTTTTTTCCTCTTCACCTTATTAGCACACTCTGTAGCTATGTGACCAAACCCTTGACACTCAAAACATTGAGGTTTCTTCTTTTTAGGGTCAACCTTGTCATTCCGATTTTGGATTTTTCTATTTTTAGAATCATGTGATTTATCTCCAAATTTTTGTCCTTTAATCAATTCTTGACCACAAAAAGATTTTAAAAATTTATGAAACTGCTTCATGATCATATCAAACTAACTTGGTCTTCTCTCACCCTCCTCATCCGACGCACTAGGATTTTCCTTAGTGGTTCTAAAAGCTATGCTCTAATCTTTTGTACCACTCGACTTCTTAGAGGATTGAACACACATCTCCATCTCATCAGATTTTAGATTTCCTGCCAATTATTCAAGTTTAATTTCTTTGAAACTCATGTGTTGGCCTTGAATTTTATTCTCGGACAACAAATCTTATTTTGATATTAACTAAATATTTAAAGCGTTTTTAATACTAATGAATTACCGAGTTCATGTTTTCAGCAAAAGACAGGTGAACGACTCGGAAAGCAAGCTCGGAAAGAAAGCTTGATTTAAAGCAAAAAGCCGTGAAAGAAATTGAAGGACAAAAATGGAAAATCAATAAATTCAATGGCAAAGGCGAAAGTTGAAGACTCAAGGCTTGGGGTAGATAGGTCGGGGAGCGATCATTGTAACAAGGTAATTTTATGTGTCGATTTTATCGTATAAGCTCAAGTATAAAATGAACCGAACTTAAATGGAGTGAAAAACATTTTACCGAACTTAAACGGAAATAAAAATATTTTTATTAAATGTTTTTCAAGTTATAGTCGACTAGAAGAATCCTTTGTATTCTCTAGTAGTGGACTAAAACAATCAGTAGCATCAAGTTTTCATCCATTTTTGAAGTACTCGACTAAAGCCCTCAAGTAATCAACTAGAACCACTCATCTAGTCGACTAAAACCATTTGAGTCGACAAGACTACATGAAGTAGTCGACTAGAACCTCTTCTAGTCGACTAGAAGAATCAATCTAGTCAACTAGAAGCTCAAAGTAGTCGACTAGTTTGAACCTCAAATTCTGTAGTTTTTCAGAAAACAGTTTCCATATTTTGAGCATCATGTTTAATGGATTTCAAACGGCTCTTGACTTCTCTAAATCAATACTCACTCTCATAACCCTAATGTATTGATATATATAGAATGAGATATGTGTATTGTAAGCTAAGAGATTGAAAAACAAAAGAGAAAGAAGTGAAAGAAAAGCTCTCAAAATTCTACAGAAATTTTCTCTACAAAAGCCATTGAAACCAAGCTTTGAAAAGTTGATTTTCTCCAAGTTTCTTTGAAAATAAAAACCTCTAGTATCTCTTATTATTCTCCAACTATCATTCATTGATCATATCTTTTGAGAATACATTTCTAGAGCTATTATAAAATCACCAAAAACACTTGACCTTATATTGATTTATCTTCCGTAAAAACCTTTGGGTTTTGAGTGTTTTTGTTCTTGAGTGATTTTATTGATTACATACAAATTTGTAATCTCGGACAAGTGAAGTCCCCTGATTGTTCAAGAGAGGGTTGTTCTCTTGATTGAGAGACAAGCTCGAGAGGCTTGTGTTGTAAAGGTTTGCCATTCCACCTGTGAAGGAAGGGCCATAGTGAAAGGATCGGGAAAATCCTCAAGAAGGGGTTCTTGAGCCGAGGAGTAGGAGTTACCGAACCTCGAAAAATCACGGTGTCAATCTCTCTATCTCTCTCTCCTTATTTCATTAATTTGCATGCTATATTTACTTGAATATCTTGTATGCTAATTAGTCTTGTGATTAGTGTTTAGATAAATTGAATTGAATTTATTCACTTGACTATTGAAGAAATTGAGTATTGATTATATATTGTTCCAATTTCGAAAAGGAGTAGAAATATTTTGATCACCCTATTCACCCCCCCTCTAGGGTTAATTAGTGACTAACATCATGATTTCAGATATGACAGTAACCTTAGACTGAAAACGTTCTGGTAGAGACCTAAGAATTTTCTTCACATTGGTAGTCTCTGGAATGAGATCTCCTAGATTGTGACAACTTGTTCCTATGTCAGTTAATCTACTCTCAAAGTCACCAAAAACTTCACCCTCCTCTATCCTAAGCTGTTCAAATTTAGAATTTAGAATTTGGAGTTTCAATTGCTTAATTTTGGAAGTTCTTTCATGAGTTACTTGGAGAATATCCCAAGCTTCTTTGGCAATTTTGCACATGGCAATTCTCTTAAACTCACTTGCAGCCACAACATTATACAACGCATTCAAACCTTTTGAATTCCAACTAGCACTGTTTGTCTCAGCTGTAGTCCACTCAGTTAACGATTTTACCCTAGATTCATTAGTACCAACATCTTTCATAGTGGGAGGTGAATATCATACTTATACGGTCATCCAAGCTCTCTCATCTAACGATTTAAAAAATGCTCTCATCCTCGCTTTCCAATACGTGTAGTTTGAGCCATCAAACAACAAAGACCTAGATACGGACCCACCTTCGTGAGGTAAATCCATCATCTAAGTTTAAAATCTAACCCTAGGTAGTTAACCTAAAATGGGGCAACCACACTCTGATACCATTTGAAATTACCTAGACGATCAATGAAAATAGCTTAGAGGGGTGAATAGGCTTTTTGTGGATTTATTATCAAATTAAAATTAATTGTGAAAAAGTCATTTTTAATCCAATTCTCTATCTAGATAAATCATACAAAGATAAATCTAAGTGAAGAAAATAAAGCAATAGAGACACATGATATTTTTACATGGAAAACCCTGGAAAGACCAAGTAAAAATCACGGATACACTCGGATATCGATGCACTATTAATCAAGAGATATATACAGACTCTTTGTAGCTTTAGACTTACAAATCCCTTCAGATTTGCCTTTCTCCACTAAACGTTTGACAACCTTGAATCACTCGCGCTCCACGAAGATTCTCGATCATCGATGTCGATGTCGAATCACAATTGAATAAACCCTAATCAAGAGAGAACTAGAAGATATAGAATCACTCAATGATATTTCGTCTCTCTCTATCTCTATTTCTATCTCTGTAGATGAATATTAATCTGTAGAAAACTTGATGAGATCTCTCAAAAATACTAAGGCTCCAAGGCTACCTCACATCTGTAGAAGACCTTTGTATTTATTGGCAATGCATAGGAGAAAACCTAATCTTCCCCTTTTTTTGTAATTTCATACCAAACCAAGTAAAACCTTATTCTCTGATGAATAATATGTGTATGGAACGTGTCTCAGTGTATAAAGTCATAGTCGCCTTAAGAAAAAACAAATCGGGGTCAAATATGGAATTTCATAACTTTTTCACGCAGATTACCCTACGCTTGAAGCGTAGGGTTTACTATGCTTGAAGCGTAGGCATATGCGTAATTATTTTGGCATGCGTTGGAACCCATGTGTAATTACTTTTTCAATTTTAGCTACTAGATGCATAGGCCATGCATAGCAAAATCCTCGGAACCAGCTTTTCTGGAGACTAAAGCCATTTGAACCCCCTCGACTCACATGTAATGACTCTTGAAGTTGTGGCTTAAAAAAATGACGTTTCTATCCTCCGAGAGGCACTTTTTACTCAAACTTGCTTCATCTTCAACTATCTTGTTTTCCTCACTTCTTTAGGCTTGATTTGAATTTCACGAAGCTTGTCCATGCCTAATAAACCTTCTTGACTCCACAGTTCATTCAACATGACAATTCACTCAAAATGGTTACTGTCTAGGACATTCCAAATACAAATAATACTATAAATGTTCTTACACCCGCCATATCTTCGGTGACCACAGACATCGTCCGGTGTCAAGGTAGCCTTCATTGAAAATCTCCCACGCTTCTTCCACAATCTCTTCGTTCGTCACCAATTTCGGAGCTTTCTCAACCCTAACTCCTCCCTCGTCCTCACGACAATACTCCGCCGTCATCAAAGAAGAAGCGCTCTGAATCGCCGGCGATGGAGACTCTACCACTAGGGATGAATTAGGCAGAGAAATGATAAGGCCAAAGGAGAGAGCACCAGCGAAAGAGCCAATTAGTGATTTCTAAGGCCAATTGAGAGTGGTGGTTGTGGTGTACGTGAGTGTTTGTTTTATGGTGGGGTTGGGGAGTTGCAGAGGATGTTTTTCATCCTCTCTAGGTCTACTACTGGTATGGCGTCTTTTAACTCATCACTCAATTTTAGTATAAAAACTTTGGCTTCTCGAAAGTCTTGTGTTGTGGGAAATTGTGTCCCACATCGGTAGCAAAGACAAAAATTGTACTTTATAAATGAATAGTAGATGGTTTCACAACTTAAGTAATAAGGGGTTATGAGTGCGGGCGAGCATGTGAGTTCTAAGTCAAGTTGGACTTTGGAGGATGGCCCATTTGACTTAGAGGATTTAATGGAGTTGGCCCATGGGGTTAATTAAATGTTTATGGACTGGGAGGCTTTAATCATACCCAGTCCAAGTATGGACTTGAAGGGTTTAATGGAGTTGGCCCATCCATGGCTTCTGGGCTAAAGATCGGGTCTAAAGTGGAGTTGCAGGTCTTGTTAATGCCCAATCAACCACTCTCATTTTGATCAATTTAATGTCTCATTTGGCAAAAAAAAATTGTGGCAAAATCAATGGTTATTTGGCAGAAAAAAAAATTGTGGTAAAATTTATTGTCTCATTTGCCAAAAAAAATATTTTGTGGCAAAATCAATGGTTATTTGCCAAAAACATTTGTGGCAAAATTTATTGTCATTTGGCACAAAAAATTTTTGTGGCAAATAGGAGCCAAATACTATAAATTTAAGGCTCCTAATTATACATTGTTATGTCAACATATATCATTATATTTGTGCTTTTATACAGTTTTCATGTTTTAAGACGTTTCATGCCATGTCATGTAAAACAAGTTAAATTCAGTGAAATAACTGGATTGGTGACTCAAGATTATTCGAGAGCCGAAACCATGGATAAAAGACCTATGAAGGACCAAAAATAAGTCAAGGATGATAAAGGAGCGAAGAGGAATGAAGCCGAGAAGAGAAACGGAGCAAAGAAAATGAAGTTAAAGGTGAATAACTACTAAGTAATTGGTAGTGCCTTCACCGAGTACTCGGTAAACTGCGAAAGTGAGCGCACTTGCACAAAACATGAAAAATGACCAAAGCTTTTAGCGCACTTGCGCCCGTTTGCACAACACTCATGAGCTGCCGAGTACTCGGTGGAATTCTCACCGAGTATTCGGTGAGACCAAAAATGGCCAGGCCATATCAACAACTTGTATATACAACAGTGGGACCCGTTTCGGCCAGAATCAATATGGGCTGATCTCTAGGCTATCTTGGACACAATATTGACCATATTTGATGAGATTTCATACCATTCTTCAAGGAATATTACGATACACATTCCTGACTTAACCATGAAGCAATCATATTACCAAACAAAGACGTCTCTTTTCTATAAAAGAGAGGGGTATCCCATACAATGAGATAGATGATATTGGTGTTGAAATTGTACGTCACTTTTCCTAGGTCACGCCGAGTTTTATAGATAACTTATTAAATATTTCAGCAAAATATCTCGGCCATTATGCACCCTTTTAGCTAAAGATTCAACAATTGATTTCAATAAAGAACGTCTTGAATCTTTTGAGAAATTGCGAAATTTACTCTCGATTGCCCCAATAATGCAACCACCTGATTGGTCTTTACCATTTGAATTAATGTGCAACGCATCTGACAACGCCATAAGAGTAATATTAGGACAACGAAAAGATAAACTACCACATGCAATCTACTATGCTAGTAAAACGTTTGCTGATGCAAATTAATTACTCTACTATTGAAAAATAATTGCTAGTTGAAGTATTTGCCTTGGATAAATTTAGATCATATTTATTAGGAACCAAGATAGTCATTTTCTCTGACCACGCAGCTTTAAAATACTTAGTAACAAAAACAGATTCCAAACTTAGACTTATTAGATGGATATTATTATTACAAGAATTCTGTAACACCCCGTGTTATTTTCCCATTTTCTTAAAATTCTTGCCGATTTATTTTCGGTTGTGACGTCACTAGTTTATGACGTTCTGGTTATTCTTGGTATTTCACGTGTAAATTTTTCGCGTTTACGTTTAAAGTCGACTGGAAAATTTTACGATTTCTCCTTAACGACTTCATGAATTTCTTGTTACGGACTACGCGGGTTCATTTCGACGATTGTGTTTAATGCTTCGAATGGGCGACTACATGTTTTGGTTTGTTCGACGTGGCATTCAATGTTTCAATGGTTGGGTTTTATTCCCGGATTATTTATTTTATTTTATATTAATTATTTGGCATCCCGTGAATTTTTGGTTTCGTGTGATTTCGTTAGAAATTGTTCGAAAATGGGAGTTGATCGAGGGTTGGGCTTGTATTGAAATTTGAGAACCATTGTCACATTTATTTAATTTGGGCATATCATCAAGGTCACTAGGACCCATTGTAATTAACGTTACAAAAATTCAATTTGAATGGTGAAAATGCATTATAAAAATTTTAATATAAAATATATAATATATGTATATGTATAGTGTGGGAAATTATTGACGACCCACCCATTTCTTCTTCTTCTTTACGCACTCCCCTTATCCTTCATTATCTTCTTCTCCCGCTTATAGCAGTTTTTTCTTCTCCTCAATTGCAGATCATCAACGAGGAGTGGAGCTCCGGCAAGAGGAGGGAGAGAGATAGACAGACAGAGAGCTGTGATAGAGGACGCACACGAGAAAGAGGGGTGGTGTTCGCGACTGGTGGTTTACGATGGTTCACGGCAGAGGCCTGGTGAAGATCGTCGGTGGTTGGGGTTGTTCACAGCAGCAGCGGGCTGGAGCAATTCGTGCATAGCAGCGTGACGACATATAGGCCATTTTCGGCCACAATCTTGTGGCGCCGATTTGGTTAACTTCACGAGCTTCGTTGGGGTTGATTATCGGAGGGTAGCTGCACCAAGGTGTCATCTACGATGTGTAAAAATTTCAGAATTGTTCGTTGACCGTTTCGCTAGGAAATCACGATTATAGGTACGAATTTTTGATTCGTTTTTCGTAGATTTGTTAAATTCCAGTTAGTAATTGCTAATGGGCTTCGACTATATAATATAGGTCATCGAGGCATGTGTTTCGGTATATTCAAAATTTTATTTGGATGAATCTGGTCGAGCGGGACCCATATTTGGCCGTCGACACTATTCACGGTGGGTCCCATTGCAGAAAAAATTATTTTGGGGCAGAATGGAGTACGCGGCATTGGCGACGTGTCAGTGTATCCGATTCAATTATGGACATGATGGTTTAACGCATGGCATGCGTTTTGAGGTGGGAAAAATATTCTCACTTTCGTATCATTTGCTATAGTTTGGTTGTGTGAACCCCATACTAACTTATATAGTATTTTGGATATATATATATATATATATTTATGAACGTAAAATGTATGTAGATGGGTTAGAAGCGAAGCAGGAGATAGAAATTAATTTGATAAATTAAGTAAATATTTTTCCTGCTAAATTAATACATATTTGAATTGAATGAGAATAGGTAGCCTAGTAACCCCTTGAGATTTAAAGTGGATTAGTAAAAATTTTAAAGTTTGGACGTGAACTTAGAACATGATATTAGTTCCCCTGTTTAAAACATGTTAAGGGATATATGAAAGTGAGGGATGTGAAAACTTAGACGTTATTCTAGTTCCCCTTATGATTTGTGGATGATTGATTTATTTGAAATAAAAAGCATCTTTAAAAGAATGAAATTGCATCCTTGTGATTCAAATGCTTTAATTGAGATAAAAGCATGTTAAATGAATGAAAATGTTATCCTTGTGAAATTAAAGGACAACATGATGATTTGGAACATGAATGGTGCATAAGAAAACATCCTTGTTGATTATTGTTTTAATGAGATTTAAAAGCATGTTGTGGATTATTGCTTATAAGTGTGAAATTGTAAGTATGATGATTTTATTGAGTACAATATATTGCAAATGATAAAAGCATATATTATGATGGAACATGATTGTTATTGAAATCCTGGATTCATATTGAGTACATCATGTAATGTCAAAATAATGGTGTTGGTATATGCGGGTTGTGTAACAATGTGTGGTTTGACTTGTGTCGGATAGTTAAATGTTTTCATAAATATGAGGAGATACATATTTTTGTTGGTGCATAGGTCATTGAGACATAGTGCATATGGAGTTCACCTTTTTTATTAAGAATTCAATTGGTGTTGGTCTATGTTCATTTATGTAATTATGCGTGATTAGAATTATGTTGAATTATAAGTCTCAATTGGGTTGTGCATCCATCTTAGGATTATAAGTCACAACGGGGTTATGTATCCATCTCCGGATTTCGAAGTCGTAACTGGTTTGTGCATCCGTATTTAGAATATAAGTCGCAATTGGGTTGTGAATCCATATTAGGATTTTAATTCACAACTGGGTTGTGCATCTATCTTCGAATTATAAGTCGCAACTGGGTTGTGCATCCGTCTTCGGATTTCAAGTCGCTACTGGGTTGTGCATTGAGTTTCATTTGGTTGAGCGGGTGTACCCTCTTCAATGAACGACTAGGCGACACTTATATTTGTTGACCCTTAGAGTAGGGTATGTGGTTGTGTGTGTACCACGAGGTTGCGTAGAGTCACGTTGCATTGATGTTGCATTTATGTGATTTTGTTATATATGTATATCATGATATCATTACATGTGATTTTGGAGCATGCTTATTATGATTATTGAGAAATAAATTCTTATTTTAATATAATGCTCAACTGAAAGTGAATACGTGAAAACATGATTTAAATGCAGTAATTGTTAAAGTATAATAAAATGTAAATTCTTATACTTGTGGTTATATACTTTTATGGTTGCAGTGCGACTGAATTGGGGACCATAGTTAGTTACTGTTTTCGTATTATTAGTTTCTTTATCCCTGCTTTATGGGATTGCCATGTATTTCTCTTAGGAGCCAGTCTGTTGGTTTATTCCCTATTGGTGTATCTTTTATTCCATGTATTTATTATTTCGGTGTGCCATTGTATCTCTTCGGCACTACCATGTGAGATTCTGTATTCTTATTCGAGGATTGTTGCTCTTTAGATTATCGAGAGTTGTGTAGAGGTGGCGGTGGTTTTCTTTTCACTACCTCGGCTCTAGTAGATCTATCGAATATTGGGTTATGTGCCATTGTGGTTTTTGTACTTGTTATTGGTAGGTGTTCTGTTGAGTTGTGTTTCCAGGATGTTCCATTTACAGACGGAACTCTGCCGGATTTTTGTTGGATTTTGTTATGTATTTCAATCATTCAATTGGGTATGGAATATGCCATTTTATTCATTATTCCATACATTTTAATTGTTATTGATATTCTTAGTTGGTCGCTTATTGTACGGATTATAAACCGTAGTCCTTAGATGTCCCTGTTTGGGAGTCTTAGGATTTTAGGGGTGTGGCAGTATGGTATCAGAGCACTAGGTTTCACTGCCTTAGGGACGACGGGTGAGGGTCTACGGTACATTCGACGTTTGACGTTATCTATAATTTTAATATGCGTTCTCTATATGCTTCACTATTTCTGTGCTTTTTCCTTGTGATGTGTTGAGGGCGTGTCTTACTACATGCATCCCATTGTGATTTAGTTCCAGCGGAGTGAGACAATACCTCAGTCGCACTTTTTATTTTGTGTTTATATCACGGTGCTAATTATCGAGGAATGTGAGCAGAACATTCAGTCTGATCCACCGGATGTGGCTTGCGAACTAAGGTACACCCTGATTTTGAAGACGAAATCTCCTAAGGTGGGAAGGTTGTAACACCCCATGTTATTTTTCCTTTTTCTTGAAATTCTTTCCGATTTATTTTAGGTTGTGACGTAACTTGTTCATGACGTTCTGGTAATTCTTGGTATTTCACGTATAAATTTTTCGCGTTTACATTTAGAGTCGACTGAACGACTTTACGATTTCTCCTTGATGACTTCGTAAATTTCTTGTTACTGACTACGCGAGTTCGTTTTGACGATTATGTTTAGTGTTTCGACTGGGCGGCGACACGTTTTGGTTTGTTCGACGTTTAAGGTTTTGACTCAATTATTTCGGTTACGACATTTAGTGATTTTAGGGATGTGACATGGCGTTTAGTGTTTCAGTGGTTAGGTTTTATACCCGGATAATTTATTTAAGTTTATATTAATTATTTGGCATCTCGTAGATTTTTAGCTTCACGTGATTTCATTAGAAGTTGTTCGGAAATAGGAGTTGATCTAGGGTTGGGCTTGTATTAAAATTTGATAAACATTGTCACATTTATTTAATTTGGGCATATCATCAAGGTCACTAGGACCCATTGTAATTAAAGTTACAAAAATTCAATTTGAATGGTGACAAGGCATTATTAAAATTTTAATATAAAATATATGATATATGTATATGTATTGTGTGGGAAATTGTTGACGACACACCCATTTATTCTTCTTCTTTACGCACTCCCCTTATCCTTCATCATCTTCTTCTCCCGCTTACAGCGGCTTTTTCTTCTCCTCAATTGCAGATCGTCAACAAGGTGTGGAGCTCCGGCAAGAGGGAGGGAGAGAGACAAGCAAACAGAGAGTTGTGATGGAGGACGGACACGAGAGAGAGGGGTAGTGTTCGGGACTGGTGGTTTGCAGTGGTTCACGAAAGAGGCTTGGTGAAGGTCGTCGGTGGTTGGGGCTACTCTCAGCAACGGCGGGATAGAACAGTTCGTGTGTAGTAGCGTGACGACGAGCAGGCCATTTTCGGCCAAAATCGTGCGGCACCAATTTGGTTGACTTTCTGAGGTTCGTTGGGGCTAATATTTGGAGGGTATCTGCGCCTCGGTGTCATGTACGACGTGTAAAAATTTTAGAATTGTTCATTGAGCATTTTGACGGGAAATTATGATTATAGGTAAGAATTTTTGATTCGTTTTTCGAAGATTTGTTAAAATTCATTTAGTAGTTGCTAATGGGCTTCGATGATATTGTATAGGTTGTCGAGATGAATGTTTTGGCATATTCAAAATTTTATTTGGATGATTTTAGTCGGCGGGGTCCATACTCAGGCGCCGACACTGTTCACGGTGTGTCCCATTTCGGCCAAAATTATTTTGGGCAGAATGGATCACGCGGCTTTGGTGACGTGTCGGTGTGTTCGGTTCAGTTGCGGACATGATGGTTTAATGCATAGCGTACATTTTGAGGTGAGAAAAATATTCTCACTTCCGCATCATTTGTTATGGTTTGGGTGTGCAAATCCCATACTAGCTTATATAGTATTATAGATATATATACATGTATATATATATATGAATATAAAATATCTTTAGATGGGTTAGAAGTGAAGCAGAAGATAGAAATTAATTTGAGAAATTAAGTAAATATTTTTCCAGCTAAATTAATACCTATTTTAAAGCGGGTTAGAAAATTTTGTAAAGTTTGGATTTGAACTTAGAACGTGATATTAGTTCCCCTATTGCTTGTGTTTTACAGATTTTAAAACATGTTAGGGGATATGTTAAACTGAGAGACGTGAAAACTTAGACGTTATTCTAGTTCCCTTATGATTTGTGGATGATTGATTTAATTGAAATAAAAAGCATGTTTAAAAGAATGAAATTACATCCTTGTGATTTAAATGCTTTAATTGAGATATAAGCATGTTAAATGAATGAAAATGTTATCCTTGTGAAATTAAAGGTCAACTTGATGATTTACAACATGAATGATGCATGAGAAAACATCCTTGTTGATTATTGTTTTAATGAGATTTAAAAGCATGTTGTGGATTATTGTTTATAAGTGTGAAATTGTAAGCATGATGATTTTGTTTAGTACAATATATTGCAAATAATAAAAATATATATTGTGATAGAACATGATTGTTATTGAAATCCTGGATTCATATTAAGTACATCGTGTAGTGTCAAAATCATGGTGTTGGTATATGTGGGTTGTATAACCATGTGTGAGTTTAACTTGTGTTGGATAGTTAAATTTTTTCATAAATATGATGAGATACATATTTGTGTTGGTGCATGGATCATTGAGACATAGTGGATATGGAGTTCACCTTTTGTATTGAGAATTGAATTGGTGTTGGTCTACGTCCGTTTGTGTAATTATGCGTGAGTAGACTTGTGTTGAATTATAAGTCGCAACTGGGTTGTGCATCCGTCTTTGGATTAAGTCACAACTGGGTTGTGCATCTGTCTTCGAATTTCGAAGTCGTAACTAGGTTGTGCATCCGTCTTTGGATTATAAGTCGCAACTGGGTTGTGAATCCATCTTCGGATTTTAAGTCGCAATTGGGTTGTGTATCTGTCTTCGGATTATAATTCATAACTGGGTTCTACATTCGTCTTCGAATTTCGAGTCGCTACTAGGTATTGCATTGAGTTTCATTTGTTGAACGGGTGTAACCTCTTCAATGAACGACTAGGCGACACTTATATTTGTTAACCCTTAGAGTAGGGTGTGTGGTTATGTGTGTACCACGAGGTTTTGTTGAGTCACATTGCATTCATGTTGCCTTTATGTAGATCATGATATCATTACATGTGATTTTGGAGCATGCTTATTATGAGTATTGAGAAATAAATTGATATTTTAATATAATGCTCTACTGAAAGTGAATACGTGAAAACATGATTTAAATGTAGTAATTGTTAAAATATAATGAAATATAAATTCGTATACTCATGGTTATGTACTTGTATGCCCTTTGAGGGTTAAGTATATGGGATTAGTGACCTCTTGGAAAGTTGAGGTAGTGGTGGATTTTAGTATCAAGTGTGAATTAAGGCTTTAGAGAATGCGGGTGATGAGATTGTAAACCTAGTTGATTGTGTAGTATCAACGGTGGGTTGAGGCCTTTGAGAATGCGGGTAATAGTATTATGGTCTTGGTTGGTTGCATAGTACTGACCAAATAGATGTTTATTTCACACTTAGAGGAATGTATCATTTCTCGTACTTTTTATGTTATGAGTTGGTTAGACGAGGTTATGATTGAACTTGTCTAGTTGGGTGGCAATGGTCTCTTGATTCTGTTAGTGATCTACAGAGTTGGTATCAAATGTGAATTTGAGGTTTGAATAAATTGAAAGTGGTATTGATTGAAACTAGTTAGTTCCTTCGTAGCGGTCACTAGTTTCCTCTTTTCATGATCTTAGGGGATCAAAGCATTTTTGCTAAGTACTCGAGGTACTGCAACTTAGGACTTTGTTTCTTGTGCTTAGTTCATTCTCCTAAACATTTCTTTCACTCTACTTTATATACTAGTATATGTTTTGACTAATATGTCACTCCTTATGCCGTTGGTTACGACGTGGTGTCGAATCTTTTCCTTCTGTTGTCAATTGATTTCATGGGATTGGAAACAGATGGTTGTGTTTCGTGGATCCGATGCGTTGGTCTTCCTTCATTGTCCTCTTATACATTATAGGAATCCTTGAGTTGTTGTTTCGGTTGGTTTGAGAGTGTGTTCTCTCGATATGATTGTTTCATACGTCCTTTCATTTTGAGTCTCGGGTATGAGGCTTGTTGTTTAGTGCACACACGTAGTGTTGCCCTTCCTCTTCTTTCGGTTTCTTTGTCCGGGTGTGTCCCTTAAACAATTGTGGTGTTCTTAACATTGACATTGTTGTCTCGGTTATCCGTTGGTTAACATTGGGATATATTTTTCCTTGCTTTGTTTTTTGACCCTTATGTGGTTGTTCATGAGAGTAGTGTTCATGTACTCTCCGTAATTTGATTGGTTAGCTTCCTTATTCATAGTGAGAGCGTTGGTGATTTATTGATCATATAGGAGATAGGAATCCTTGAGTTGTTGTTTTGGTTGGTTTGAGAGTGCGTTCTCTCGGTATGATTGTTTCATATGTCCTTTCATTTTGAGTCTCAGGTATGAGGCTTGTTGTTTAGTGCATACACATAATGTTGCCTTTCCTATTATTTTGGTTGTTCATAAGAGTAGTGTTCATGTACTCTCCGTAATTTGATCTGTTAGCTTTCCTTATTCACAGTGAGAGCGTTGGAGATTTATTGATCATAATGGAGATAGTATTAAGAGATTTATATGGTGATATGATTGAGGTGATTCAAGATGATGGTTTTCATATATATATATATATAAAAAGAGAGAATCACAATCACCTCTAATATCCAAAACAAGATAATCCACAACTAGTACCAAGGAAGGCTCACAACCCAATCCCCGAGAACACTGGAGGGAAAACACTCACGTCCTTGCGTACTAACATAATCATCATCAGTATATATATATATATGTACATATATATATATATACTGATGATGATTATGTTAGTACGCAAGGACGTGAGTGTTTTCCCTCCAGTGTTCTCGGGGATTGGGTTGTGAGCCTTCCTTGGTACTAGTTGTGGATTATCTTGTTTTGGATATTAGAGGTGATTGTGATTCTCTCTTTTTAGATCCTATGGTTAGCGTTGAGAACGCTTGGCGATTAGTCAGTTTGAACTGGGTTATTGTATACATGGAATACATTTGTGAGCATAGTGTAGACTACTAGAGTTGGTATTTAGAGTACGAGTCATAGTTGTACTTTGTGGGACTCATGTTGTGTATTTATATATATATGTATATATATCCCCTATATACTTACATATGGTAGTATATGAGTATGTGTCTTATGATTTGTAGCCGGGATTGATAGTGTACTATGTATCTTGCTGAATGGTTTAGAGTTACCTAAACAGTCAGAGGATGTGGTAGTTAGGACTTTGTTTATCCAACTGAGCTTCTTTGCACACGGGTATTTTATGCCCCTGGTATTCCATGTCAGTTTGTAGGAAATGTTTCAGCTATGAACAACATGCGGTGCAATGACATCTTATCTTTGTTTTCCTCATTACAGGTTTTGGAGTTGCGTAGGGTGATGCGGTCACGGTTGCAGTGCGATTGGATTGAGGACGATAGTTAGCTACTGTTTTCTCATTATTAATTTCTTTATCCCTATTTTATGATATTGCCATGTATTTCTCTTGGGAGCCAGTCTGTTGGCATATTCCCTATCGGTGTATCTTTTATTTCATGTATTTATTATTTCGGGGTGCCATTGTATCTCTTCGGCACTGTTATGTGAGTTTTTGTATTCTTATTCGAGCATTGTAGCTCTGTAGATTATCGAGGGTTGTGTAGAGGTGGCGGTGGTTTTCTTGACACTACCTCAGCCCTAATAGATCTATCGAATGTTGGGTTATGTGCTATTGTGGTTATATTACCTGTTAATTGCAGGTTTTTTGTTGAGTTGTGTTTCCGGGATGTTCCATTTACAGATGGAACTCTGCCGGATTTTTATTGGATTTCGCTGGGTATTTGTATCATTCAATTGAGAATGGAATATGCCATTTTATTCATTATTCCATACATTTTAATCGTTATTGATATTCTTAATTAGTCACTTATTGTATGGATTATAACCCGGAGTCCTTGGTTATCCCTGTTCGGGAGTCTTAGGATTTTAGGGGCATGATAAATTCGATATTGAAATACGCGATAAAAAGGGTACGGAAAATATAGTGGCAGATCATCTATCAAGAATAGTGGTAGAATCTATAATGGATAATACTCCGGTAATGGATTATTACCCGGACGAGTAATTATTTAGTGTTAGTACGTTAAAACTCAAAGGTCCAAGGAAAAGAATGCGATATAAAAAATGTAGTCAACAAGTAGAAAACTTCGTAGAGATTAACCATGAATTAAGAGGTGTGGATTCTATCGATTTGATAGAACCCACTTATGATAAAGATTAATAACAACTACGAACGTCGGACCAACGACGTTAAAAAGAGGCACCATTAGGGAGAGTTCGTGTTCTCTTGAATGGGTATGTATAAGTAGTATGTTTATTTATTTAGTTTATTTTATTTTTATTATTATTATTGTCTTTATAGTTATTTAATTTAAGTTTAGAATCAGAGACGGTACCACGAAATAATTTTGAGAGAATTCAAAAGGCGGTAGAAATGAACTACGGAGTACTCGGTAGAGTTTTCATCGAGTACTCGTGGAGCAGAAGTGATAAAAATGGGTCAGACTTCTTTTTATTCTTCACTTCTCTCTCTACCCAAGTGCTCTCATTTCTCATTACTCCACACTTGAATTTTTAAATGAGAGATATTTAAACATGTTCCAATCTCCCTCTAAATATCATAACTCCTTTGTGTCAACCCAATGAAGGAACAATCCATACTCAAGTACATCTTCAAAGCCTTGGAACCTCTCTTGCACCTTATTTTCATTTCTTTGAAGTATCTTCCAAAAGAAGAAGTGAAATCTTCTGAAAAGGTTCCTTGTGATCACTTGATTATTTACCTCTCATTAGAGCTTGTGAGGGTTAATGTGTGGGTATTGAACTATGCTACTAGCTAAGTAACCATGGCCTCTTTAATTGTTGCACTCTAGGTGTTTGATAGAATGATTAAATAGAGCCATGGCCCCAAAGAAGAAACCGTGCATTATCACATCGTCAAGCAAGCGACCAATTTCCCCTAATTCATCACAACCATCATCTGATAAGGCCAAAAATAAAGCGTCAATTAAGGAGATAGTCAAGAAAGCTATTGGGAAAGGATTTAATGTCAAAAGGACTATCAAGATTTCAGATTTTGAAGATGATGAAGTAACATCATGGGAGATAGGTTGCATTAAGATAAGGGGTTTAGAGCCGTTGTTACAACCCGCGGCGACCTATATTATCAAATCATTATTATATGAGTTTTGGCTCAATATGAGGGACGTGGGCGAGGACGATGATAAAATGATGGAATCCACAGTGAAAGGGAAACTGATTCTTATCATGCCATTATTCAATAGTAGAGGATGGGATATTCCACATGATTGCCCTATCCATTTAAGAGATATACTTCCGGCGTTACCCCGACCTTTCCCGGACATTGACCTCATTGTGAAGAGTATAACTAAAGGAAGGTTCGGAAATAAGCACAACACGTGTACGACAAAAAAACACTGTGCACCAAAGAGTAGATCATTGATACTACTATTCGATGCTAAGCACACCCCCAAGGCCATAGTAGTGAACGTCGCGGAATTTTTCAAGCAGCATTGTATGCCTTTGCAAAAGATTATTGCATTTCAATCCCGAATGTTATTTGGACAAACATCTGTGAGGTATGGGTTGACATGAGAAAAATGACCAAAGTTAATGCCTCATCATATGTGGTTCCCTTCCCTACCTTAGCCATGAAGTTAATGAAAGATCATCATGTGCCAATAGAGAAGTTAGGAAAAAATGAGTACAAACTAAAGTTTTTTGAGATTTTTAGTTGGCATAACATGATATCTAAGCTACACAAGGAAGAAAGAGAGAAATAAGGAGATAAAATGCCGATAACTAATGAACAATACTTGACAATCATGGTAACCATAGAGGGGATAACGAAGAAATTGGAGGACCTAACTATGAAAGTCGATTCGTTGTTAGAAAAAGAATCCGCATCCACTTCTCATCAACCCCCACCACGGTCTTAGTCCTAGGATTTAGATAGAGTAGTCGATCATGAGCCGACATAGAATTATGTTCTAGGTATTGTCGTAGGCCGAGCCATGAATCGTTATTTTGTACTTTTTGCTTTATTTTGTTAATTGCGTTTTTGTACTCGAACTGAAACGAAAAAACAAATATTATAAAATTAATGAAAATGGATACTTTTGGTATTTATCAAGCAAATTATTTAGATTTTATCTGTTTTTCATTTATACGGATATAACGATATAAGTTTAAGGGAGGGTACGATTTTTCAAAAATATTTTTATAAAATTCTAACTTATATAAATAAATACTTCTATTTTAATTAATTTTATATAAATATTTATGTATTATATATATATATATTTATTTTATTTTTAAAAAAATATTTTATTTTATTTAAAATATTATATTTAAGTTTATTTACTAACTGTAACACCCCGCTCCAACACTTGGTATAATATTGTCCGCTCTGGGCCTAGCCCGCACGGTTTTGCTCTTGGGCTCCTCCCAAAAGGCCTCATACCAATTGGAGACAACACTGCACATATAAGCACATCCCCAGACCTCTACCCGGGCGATGTGGGACATCACAATCACCCCCCTTAAGACCCAGCGTCCTCGCTCGCGATCCACGGGTGATGTGCATGCTCCCACACTTAATTTCGGCCGGACTCTGGCTATGATACCAATTGTAACACCCCGCTCCAACAGTTGGTATAATATTGTCCGCTCTGGGTCCAGCCCGCACGATTTTGCTATTGGGCTCCTCCCAAAAGGCCTCATACCAATTGGAGACAACACTGCACATATGAGCATATCCCCAGACCTCTACCCGGGCGATGTGGGACATCACAATTGGTATCAGAGCCAGAGCCCGGCCGGAATTAAGTGTGGGTGCATGCATAAGCCCCTGGGTAACACCAGCGAGGATGCTGAGTCCCAAGAGGGGGTGATTGTGATGTCCCACATCGCCCAAGTAGAGGTCTGGGGATGTACTTATATGTGCAGTGTTGTCTCCAATTGGTATGAGGCCTTTTGGGAGGAGCCCAAGAGCAAAACCGTGCGGGCTAGGCCCAGAGCGGACAATATTATACCAAGTTATGGAGCGGGGTGTTACACGTACAAGTATCTATGAATGTGATACAATAAAACCAAGCAAGCGAAGCAAGGTATAAATATATATATATCACATTGAGCACATTTCAATCTCAATTCAAGTTCCATCATGATATATCAAATAAAACATCAATTTCCATATCTAGCATTATCCACAATCACTTTAGATAATAACATGGTATGCAATATCAATATCAAATCTCAAGAAGTAAACAACAATGCAACTATAATGTAACACAACCCGACGCGCGCGCGCACACACACACCCTAACTCTAAGGGTCAACGGATATAAAGTGCCACCAAGATCATTCACTTAAAAGGATGTACAAACTCAACAAGGAAGATCGAAAACACGAAACATAGTCCGTGAAAAGGGGTAGAGCTTGGGAAAGTCCTCACTCATCGTCTCTATTTCTCGGAAGAGTAGTTCCGATGGAAGCAAGAAGCACCACCTGGCCAGTTTGTTGCGACGATCCAACACAAGTCTACTCACACATATATGCACATGTATAATGATCAAACTAACTACTTTAATCCAATGGATGAGAAAAAGGATGGGAGAAAATTGGTGTGATCCAATGGATGGGAGAGTGACAACACTAAAGTGTACCACTAAAGTCAAGAAGACTAATCCCAATTATAATTATTTCCCATTTAACGAAAGTCTTCTACATTGTTTACCTCAATGCCACCCAAGTGTTATTTCAACACTTAGCCAAATTTCTAGGATTTTTCACTATATCTACACTAGTGAAAATATCATTATGCCCCTAGATCATTAAGTTTTCAAAATCGTTTTTAACTATTTTCATTATTTACAAAATGGAAATACTACATGTAATTTACGCGTTCGTATCTATCAAGTAGTACACATTAAACATGTTAACCGCATTAATCATATAATCACATAAGTGCTACACCAGACGCCAATAATAAAATAAAGCACATGTTCGAGAATGGAATACGATCGTCAAAGCTCCAATGAGAAAATATTGCAACGAACCCACGTAGTCGCCAACAAAAAGTAAACCCACGAAGCCGGGAACGAAAGTCCATGAAGTCATCCCGCTAAGCCGAAACATAAACGCGAAAAATCAACAAGTACCAAGAATGCACAAGACGTCGTGAATAAGTGACGTCATAAGTCGTTGACAATCAAAAAAGAATTTCAAAAATGATAAAGGAAATGCAGGGCGTTACAACAAACTTCATCATCCCCATGGAGGACCTAAATATGTTCTGATAAATAATCATTGTTAAGATACTATTTGATTCGTGATGACATATTAACAAAGCTTCTATGTGAATAAAGTGTGGATAAAGAAGTTAAAAGGGAACAAATTAAGGTCATCAGTCACATAATGTGTTATCGCTAATGATTCAAGGCCCCAATAACAACCCAATCCCTCACTCGATCTCGATCATAACCCTTGGTTATATTACTTAGGGACTTGTACAAAACATAGGGCGCAACATGCTTATGTGGGGAAGGGGTTGGTGGTGAGGTTGGTGATTAAATGCCTAGAATACTACAAATCAAAGAAGATACCATTATTGAAATTGGAGAGATGATAACCCATGAGCGAGATGAATGATAATGTTTGGTTATAGAAATATATGACTTGGTTAATCTGTGTCATTAAAAAATTTGTGGATGTAGCTAGAGCCGGCATATCTAAACCCATGAACCCGCCCATACCCATCCGCTAAATTATGGTTAATGGGTAAATGGTTTAGGACATAGGTTAGTAGCGGGTTGGGTTAATTAACACCCATGCAAAGATGGGTCACTAGCGGGGGTGAGGTTACCCATCTTTATCCGTTAAAGCCACTTAATCCTTTTGTATCCCTCTATTTCCAGCCGTCCATATGAGAAGTCTCTTCCTCATCTGCTCTACTTTCCTATTGGTGCGGATGTGCCCTTTTCTGGTGTAGCATCTTTTTCTTCTCTCTCAGCCCTTTTTTCTCTATATATGCATATATGTTAGGGAGAAGTGTTTAATAGGAGAGCAAAGTGCTGAACATCCTAGATAGCATGGTGAATACAAGGTGACTATGTTGATAAGAAGGGGGCTTGGAGGATTCCCTTTTCTTTTCTCAAATTTGTTCCTCAGGGTAGCTTTAATATCCTCCCTCCTATCCACCATGTTGTTGTTGATTGGACTACATGGTATCTATTTCTAAATGGAAAATTGAATGTTAAACACACCTATATGGCTCTTCTTCCTCCCTCCTTACTATCTTCTTGGTACCACAGTCTTTGGTTTAAAAACTACATTCCAAGGCATGATTTCACTACTTGGTTAGCTACCAACAAGAGGCTGTACACAAAGGACTCTCCTGGCATTCCTATTGGCACATGTAGTCTTTATCTCCTATGTGAGAAAGTGCAAGAAAGTCATGAAGTGCTTTTCTTTAGGTGTCCTTACTCTTCTGGAATTTGGCAAAGAATGCAGCACCTATGTACCATGGTGATGAATCCTTGTTATCCATTATAAACTGGATGTCTACATTGTGGAGACCAGAGGCATAATCCTACATTGGCATGATTTATAGACTTTGCTATTCTGGTTCTATATACTTTCTATGGAAGGAGAGGAATGCTCGCATTTTCTCTCATAAGAAGTTGCCTCCAACCAGCTTGGGAAACATCATTGTTGATTGTATCAAACACGGGTTAATGTCTTGCAAGTTAAAGGAGTGTCCTCTTACTAGAAGCATTGCTGAGACTTGGAGGCTTCCCCACTCCGTCTTTGGATTGCAATAGAATGAGTAGCAGCTTGTTGTAGTGCTTGGTGTTTTCTGGGTCCATAACCAGCAATAACTGTTTGTGTTGCTCTTGGCTAGTCCATGGAGTTTTTATTTTTCTTTTTCTACTTTTGTTGTGCCTTTTCATAGGCATTGTTTGATTCTTGTTTGGTTTGCTCTTTGGTGGAATAAAATTGATTTACCAAAAACAAAGTGTTGTACATATAGATTAACATACATATGAGGATGGATTTACTGATTTTTTTTGTCATTTTGAAAAACTAAATTTCAAAAATCAAATCTGATGGGTTTTATCATGACTTTAGCTTCTTGGTATGGTGTGTGTATATATATATATATGGGAAAATGGCGCTAAACACCCCTATAGTTTCAAAAGTGTGCGAAAAACCCCCTCTAGTTCATTTTGTGCAGATTACCCCCACTACTATTTCAAAAGTGTGCACTTTGACCACCTTAACACTGTTCTGTTCACTTTTTTTGCCGTAATCCATTCACGTGACGAGCACAAAACACCCCTATAGTTTCAGAAATGTGTAGAAAACCCCTCTCTCAGTCACCGAAAAAGGGCTTGGAAGGGGTTATTTATACTTTTGTTTTTGAATGGTAAGATGATGTATTATAAAATAAAGGCCAAAGCCTTACAAAATTAAAGGGATATACCCCAACTCATAATGTGGAAGCCAAACTTCTACAAAATGAAGAATAGAGAAAGAGATCCTAAGTGTGATGTCCCACATCGCCCGGGTAGAGGTCTGGGAATGTGTTTATATGTGAAGTGTTGTCTCCAATTGGTATGAGGCCTTTTGGGAGGTGCCCAAGAGCAAAACCGTGCGGGTTGGGCCCAGAGCGGACAATATTATACCAACTGTTGGAGCGGGGTGTTACAATTGGTATCAGAGCCAGAGCCCGGCCGGAATTAAGTGTGGGTGCATGCACAAGCCCGTGGGTAACACCAGCGAGGACGCTGGGTCCCAAGAGGGGGTGATTGTGATGTCCCATATCGCCCGGGTAGAGGTCTAGGGATGTACTTATATGTGCAGTGTTGTCTCCAATTGGTATGAGGCCTTTTGGGAGGAGCCCAAAAACAAAACCGTGCGAGTTGGGCCCAAAACGAACAATATTATACGAAGTGTTGGAGCGGGGTGTTACAATTGGTATCAGAGCCAGAGCCCGGCCGTAATTAAGTGTGGGTGCATGCACAAGCCCGTGGGTAACACCAGTGAGGACGCTGGGTCCCAAGAGGGGGTGATTGTGATGTCCCACATCGCCCGGGTAGAGGTCTGGGGATGTGCTTATATGTGCAGTGTTGTCTTCAATTTGTATGAGGCCTTTTGGGAGGAGCCCAATAGCAAAACCATACGGGCTGGGCCCAGAGCGGACAATATCATACCAAGTGTTGGAGCGGGGTGTTACATGCCAACAGACTGGCTCAAAAGAAAAATATAAGACAATCCCATACATAATGGGTAAAGAAAACGTCCCCAAACTAGTCGCGCTGTAACCGTGATCGCATCACCCTGCGCAACTCCAAAACCTGTAACAAGGAAAATAAAAGAAAACTACCGTTGCACCGCATGCTGCCCGTAGCTATAATGTTTCCTGGAACCTGGCGTGGGAATACCAGGGGGTAAATGAAATACCCCTGTGAGCAAATAAGCTTAGTGGGAAAATGTACTCTAACTACCACATCCTCTGGCAGTTTAGGAAATGCTAAACTATCTAACAAGATATATAGCCCACCAAAATAACCCAGCCACGAAAACACTAGGTACGTGCTCATATACTACCGTAAATAAGTATACATAAGGAATATATATATACATATATATATATATAAATACACAACATGAGTCTCTAAGGTACGACTAAGACTCGTACTCCAAGTACCACACCAGTAGTCTACACTACTCTCACAACGTACACTAGGTACACGACACCCAGGTCCAATCTAACAAATGATCAACTCGACCTCATAATACTATCATCAATAGGGTCAATCGAGTCACTAACGCTCGCACTAACTCTCACGCCAATCACATAATTTTCAAGGAACCAAAGCAAGGGAAAAGAAGTCCCAATGCTAAACCAATGGATAACCAAGACAACAACGTCAAGGTTAAGAACACCACAAGTGCTTAGGGAGAACACCCAGACAAAAGAAACCAATCCACTCGGCATCCATGTCCCTAGAACGTGTAACAACTCAAATCATCTAGGTGATAACATCAACAACCCAGAGAAAAGGAAAGGCAACAATATATGTGTGCATTGAACAAAACCAAGCCTCATGCCCGAGATTTAGAATCAAAGGTGAAACAAGAAACCACATTTCAAAACTCTACAAGATGAGATATTGAGAAAGAAGTCTCGGAATCTCAGAATCCCAAGAAAAGTAATTAAATAGTTTTCCTTTAAGAAACCACACAGTAAAAATGACCGTCTTGCCCCCGGTCTCCATCAGTTGCCATCACCAGCTTTTAGAAGTTAAAAATCATTTTAACGAAGATCCTAAGATCATTTTATAAAGTACTAAAACTTTTAGTTGCTACGGGCGTAGGCGAAAACGGGTTTTTTCTTTTAAATATAAAGAGTTTATTTCAAGACTTAGAAAACACTGTTTCCAAACGACAGTCAAACAAGAGTGAATACAACTCTACGGATTCCTATAATGTCCCAAAAGGAGAATGAACGAAGAATAATATGTTGGACTCACGGAAGACAACCATCCGTTTCCAACTCCACAAAATCAAATGACACCACGAGGAAGAGGTTCGACACCACGCCGTAACCGACGACTCAAGGAATGACATATAAGTCAACAATCACCTATCTCTTCCAATTCATTATAACCTCAATTGATGCTAGAATCAATCTCTAACATCAAATCTCTAAAGAGGTCACACAACTAATCACAATAACAAAACTGTTAACCCCGTCTTCTCTAAGACATCAACTCAAAAATCAACTATGCAGTCCATCACTAACCTCAACTAATCACGGAGGTCAATATGCCACTATACTTAACCTCCCCCAAGGGCACATAAGTATATACTCGCAAGTATAAAATATACATTTCATTATACTTTATTTAATTACCGCATGTAATAATTCTCTTTCACGTTAATCATTATTAGATGAGCATTTTACAAAGATATGAATTTAATTCACAATATTCATACATAACATGCTCCAAAATCCAACAAGCAATAATAGCACATAATAACCTGCTCCAACATCACATGTAATAATATCATGTATACATGTCAAATGAAATCACATAATGCTATACAAGGCAATGTGATTCATAAACCTCATGGCAGAAACCCCATGAAACAGTCTTTGCCCCAAAATAGGTTAACGAACACGCACACCGATTCTTCCCAAGTGGTTGCGAGCACTCCACTTTCAACAAGGAAGGCGGTCGCACGAGACACACCCATGCCTTAAGATCTAACGATCGAAAGCACGGAGCACACCCGCGACATCGAGAGCGGCGCATACCACCATGATGGGGCAGCAACCAACCCTATTCTAAAGATCCGAATAACGGATGCACAACTCAGTTGCGACTTCATATACACAACACTGTTCCGACTTCGAGAACGGCGCATACCACCACGATGGGGCAGCAACCAACCCTATTCTAAAGATCCGAATAACGGATGCACAACTCAGTTGCGACTTCATATACACAACACTGTTGCGACTTCGAGAGCGGCGCATACCACCACGATGGGGCAGCAACCAACCCTATATCCCAAATTCCCAGATTACTAGTCCGAAGGTGGGAGACACCTATACCTGGCCAGTTGTTGCGACGGTTAGACACAAAGACATCCATACATGATTAAACACCCCACATATATCAACTCAATATGCATCCATGGCCTCAATAATAATCATGCCTCAACATAAATATGTAATGCATCATATTTATCAAAATATCGACATGCTACCACATGAATCTCATAATCTCTTTCACATGCTTTTAAATCAATAAAGTAGTAAATCACGACAAGCAATTATATCACATAATCATGCTTGCAATTCATCAACTTATACTTTAATTCACAAATATACAAGTTCATTCATTTAAACATGCTTTTAATTCACTTGAAACAAATAGTCCACGTATCGTAAGGGGAACCTAGCATAACGTCTAAGTTTTCACGTCTCTCACGTTCACATATCCCCTAACACAGTCAAAAGGGAACTAAGCCACCTATTATCTTTCAATTCAAATAGGTATTTATTTAATTTAGCAGGAAAGTAATTTAATTAATTTATCAAATTAATTCCTAATCCCTGTCTTGATTCTAATCCAATTATAGATATTTAAATTCACAATTTAATATATCTATATTTAAAATAAATACGGGTTTGCACACCCAAACCACGTCAACGATACGGAGTGAGAATAAAATTTCCCACCTGAAGGTGCGCTTACAGAACAGCCTGAAACGGCCTACTCTGAACAGTATTGGCGCCCGAATATGGTGCCCGCCGACCAAAGTCACCCAAAAAATATTTCGAATATACCGAAATTCCCATCTCGACATCCTATATGATATATACGAAGTCCATTAGCAATAGGTTAATTAATTTGGGTAAATCTAAAATAACCCAAACGAAAATTATAACCTATAAATGTGATTTTCGGACAAATCGTTCAACGGAAAAATACCAAATTTTAGTATGACGTACCTACCATCGATACAAAGCTACCCTCCGAATTTCAGCCCAAACCGAGGTCGGGAAGTCGCCGGAATAAATGGTCAAAGCTCCCCTATCGCACGAACTGCGCGACCAAGCTGCGCTACCTTACGCCACCACCTCGCTGACCCTGCGCCGCCTCCTCCAGGTAACGACGTCGCCGCCATCGCCGCAGCTCCAGCTCCCACAGGTCGTGCCACTGTGCGCGGCCACACGCGACAGCTCAAGCCGTGCCCGTCTTCTTCCCCTCTCTCCCTACGCCGACCCTCTCTCTCTCTCTATTTCCGGCCATGGAGAAGCTGGGGTTCATGGTGGGGAAGAAAGTCGTCCAAATCGTCGTCATGGAGAGGAGAAGATAATGGCGTGAAGCGGAATGAGAAGCTCTGCAGACACGCGCGTATACATATACATATATATATGCGAAATTGGAAAAGTGACCCTCCTACTATTCGAAATTACGTAATGACCCCAAAACGATATATATAATTACAAATAAATATATATATACAATAAATCCCAATAACTACTGGGAACGCCCAAACGTAATCTCGTAAACTCGAAATAATAACGGGACGCCCAATAACAATCCCAATTAAATATACCGGGGTAGGAACTCATACGTCGGAACGCCTAACAAGCCCGATAAAATAAAATGCATCGCCACCCAGTGGAAGCACTAATGCTAACGTCGAAGCGATACCGCGTAGTCGATAACAAGAATTCTCGAACTCGTCAAAGAGAAACTGTAATGTCATCCAATCGACTTTAAAACTAAACCCGAAAAATTTATACGCGAAATACAAAGGATAAACATGAACGTCATAAACAAGTGACGTGATAACCGAAATTAAATCGGAAATAATTTCAGGAAAAAGGAAAATAACACGGGGTGTTACACAATTTCACTTAATTTAAGTCAATTTATCTAAATTTCAATAATTTAAATTTGGGTTTTAGCCAATTTTACTAAGTTGAAGTCAATTGCACTCAATTTAACTTAATTTCACTACTTTGAATTGATGATTTGTCTTAATTTTACTCAATTTTACTAATTTGAATTGGGGATTTCGTCAATTTTACTAAACTGAAGTCAATTGCACTATATTTAATTTAATTTCACTATATTGAATTGAAGATTTGTCTCAATTTCACTTATTTAAAGTCAATGTAACTATATTAAATTTGGAATTTTGTCAATTTTACTAATTTAAATTGGGGATTTACCTAATTTCACTTAATTAAAGTCAATTTAACTCAATTTCACTAATTTTTATTGGCTATTGAGTCAATGTTTCTAAATTCAAGTCAATTGCATTCAATTTAACTTAATCTCACTACTTTAAATTCATGATTTGTCTCAATTTCACTCAATTTTACTAATTTGAATTGGGAATTTAGTCAATTTTACTAAATTGAAGTCAATTGCACTCAATTTAACTTAATTTCACTAGTTTGAATTGTTGATTTGTCTTAATTTCACTCAATTTAACACAATTTCACTAATTTGAATTGGGGATTTAGTAAATTTTACTAAATTATGGTCAATTCCACTCAATTTAACTTAATTTCATTGCTTTAAATTAATGATTTATCTTAATTTCACTCAATTTAAATCATATTCACTAATTTGAATTTGGTATTTAGTCAATTTTACTAAATTGAAGTCAATTGCACTCAATTTAAATTAATTTGACTAGTTTGAATTGATGATTTGTCTTAAGTTCACTCAATTTTACTAATTTAAATTGGGGATTTAGTCAATTTTACTAAATTGAAGTCAATTGCACTCAATTTAATTTAATTTCACTACTTTGAATTGATGATTTGTCTGAATTTCACTCATTTAAAGTCAATGTAACTACATTGAATTTAAAATTTTGTCAATTTCTGTAATTTGAATTGGGGATCTACCCAATTTTACATAATTAAAGTAAATTTAACTCAATTTCATAAATTTGTATTGGGTATTTAGTGAATTTTATTAAATTGAAGTCAATTGCACTCAATTTAACATAATTTAACTACTTTAAATTGATGATTTGTCTAATTAGACTAAATTTTACTAATTTGAATTGGGGATTTTGTCAATTTGACTATATTGAAGTCAATTGCACTCAATTTAACTTAATTTAAGCAGTTTTAATTGTTGATTTGTCTTAATTTTACTCAATTTAACACAATTTCACTAATTTGAATTGGGGATTTAGTCAATTTTACTAAATTAAAGTCAATTGCACTCAATTTAACTTAATTTCACTAATTTAAATTAAAAATTTGTATTAATTTAACTCAATTTCACTAATTTTAATTGGGAATTTAGTCAATTTTACTAAATTAATGTCAATTGAACTCAATTCAAATTAATTTCATTACATTGAATTGATGATTTGTCTTAATTTTACTCAAGTCCACTAATTTGAATTTGGGATTTAGTCAATTTTACTAAATTGATGTCTATTGCTTTCAATTTAACTTAATTTCACTTATTTGAATTGAGGATTTTTCACAATTTCATTCATTTAAAGTCAATGTAAATACATTAAAATGGGAATTTTGTCATTCAATTTAACTCAATTTAACTTATTTGAATTGAGTATTTAGTCAATTTTACTAAGTTGAAGTCAATTGCACTCAATTTAACTATATGGAATTGATGATTTGTCTTAATTTCACTCAATTTAACTCGATTTCACTAATTTGAATTGTGGATTTAGTCAATTTACCTTAATTTCACTACTTTAAATTGAAGATTTGTCTCAATTTCACTCATTTAAACTTAATGTAACTATATTAAATTGAGAATTTTATCAATTTCACTAATTTGAAATGGGGATATACCGAATTTCAGTTAATTGAAGTCAATTTAACTCAATTTCACTAATTTGAATTGGGTATTTAGTCAATTTTACAAAATTGAAGTCAATTGCACTCAATCTAACTTAATTTCATTACTTTCAATTGATGATTTGTCTTAATTTCACTCAATTTAACCCCATTTCACAAATTTGAATTGATGATTTAGTAAATATTATTAAATTGAAGTCAATTCCACTCAATTTAACTTAATTTCACTACTTTGAATTAATGATTTGTCTTAATTTCACTCAATTTAACTCAATTTCACTAATTTGAATTGGGGATTTAGTCAATTTTACTAAATTGAATTATATTGCACTAAATTTAACTTAATTGGACCATTTTGAATTGAGAATTTGTCTCAATTTTACTCATTTAAAGTCAATATAACTACATTAAATTGGAATTTTTTTCAATTTCACTAATTTGAATTGGGGATCTACCCAATTTCACTTAATTGAAGGCAATTTAACTCAATTTAACTAATTTGAATTGGGGATTTAGTGAATTTTACTAAATTGGAGTCAATTGCACACAATTTAACTTAATTTTACTAGTTTGATTAATGATTTGCTGAATTTTGTTTAATTTAACTCAATTTTGCTGATTTGAATTGGGTATTTAGTCAATTTTACTAAATTAAAGTCAATTGCACTCGATTTAACTTAATTACACTACTTTGAATTGAGAATTTGTTTTAATTTCACTAAATTTAACTCAATTTCAATAATTTGAATTGGGGATTTAGTTAATTTAACTTAATTTCAATACATTGAATTGAGTATTTGTCTCAATTTCATTCATTTAAACTCAATGTAACTACATTAAATTAGGAATTTTGTCAATTTCACTGATTTCAAATGGGGATCTACCCAATTTCACTTAATTGAAGTTAATTTAACTCAATTTGAGTAATTTGAATTGAGTAATTAGTCAATTTTACTAAATTGAAGTCAATTGAACTAAATTTTACTTAATTTTACTACATTGAAGTGAGGATTTATCTTAATTTCACTCAATCTAACTAATTTGAATTGGGGATTTAGTCAATTTTACTAAATTGAAGTCAATTGCACTCAATTTAACTTAATTTCACTACTTGCAATTGATGATTTGTCCTAATTTCACTCAATTTAACTCAATTTCAATAATTTGAATTGGGGATTTAGTCAATTTTACTAAATTGTAGTCTATTTCACTCAATTTAACTTAATTTCTCTACTTTGAATTGAGGATTTGTCTCAATTTCACTCATTTAAAGTTAATGTAACTACATTAAATTGAGAATTTATTCAATTTCAGTAATTTGAAATGGGGATCTACCCAATTTCACTTAATTGAAGTCAATTTAACGAATTTGAATTGGGTAATGAGTCAAATTTACTGAATTGAAGTCAATTGAAGTCAATTTAGCTTAATTTCACTACTTTGAATTAGTGATTTGTCTCAATTTCACTAATTTGAATTGGGGATTTAGTCAATTTTACTAAATTGAAGTCAATTGCATTCAATTTAACTTAATTTTACTATTTTGAATTAAGGATTTGTCTCAATTTCACTTAATTAAAGTCAATATAACTATATTAAATTGTGAATTTTGTCAATTACACTAATTTGAATTGGGGATTTACCTAATTTTACTTAATTGAAGTCAATTTCATTCAATTTCACTATTTTGAATTGGGGATCTACCAAATTTCACTTAATTGAGAAGTGGTAATTATTTGAAAATTTTAGGCGGAACAAAAAGTTACATATAATGAGACAAAAGGTTTACGCTATGAAATAAAAGTTTTACTCGGTGTAATATAAGGTTTACCTATGAAACGAAAGTTTTACTTTACGATATAAAAGTTTTAGATTACATTCTGGAGTGTTCGTTATTTGTAAATTGAGAAGTGGTCATTATTTGAACATTTTAGGCGGAACAAAAAGTTACATATGTTGAGCCAAAAGGTTTACGCTATGAAATAAAATTTTTAGTCGGTGCAATATAAGTTTTACCTATAAAACAAAAGTTTTACTTTGTAAAATAAAAGTTTTACAATATATTCTGGAGCGTTCGTTAATTGTAAATTGAGATATTCTTATTATTTGAAAATTTTAGGCTGAACAAAAAGTTACATATATTGAGCCAAAAGGTTTACGCTATGAAATAAAAGTGTTACTCAGTGCAATATAAGATTTACCTACAAAACAAAAGTTTTATTTTACGAAATAAAAGTTTTACATTACATTCTGGAGTGTTCGTTATTTGTAAATTCAGAAGTGGTCATTATTTGAACATTTGTAAATTGTAATACAACAGTGTGCGTTACACTTATGTTACAATTTCTGGTGATTTGAGTTACAATTCTGTTACAGTTTCAGAATAGGTAAAAAAACATTCAAATCAATTTTAATACTTTGAATTGCGGATTTAATCCATTATTTGATTTTCTTCATGACAAGCTACACTCCATCATACAAAATTCAAGCCTTTCCTTTCATATTGAATAGATTTTTTTTTATGAAATACGAAAAATTTCTATTGAATAGATTTTATTTAATAGAAAATTTTCGTATTTCATAAAAAAGTCTATTCAATATGAAAGGAAAGGCTTGAATTTTGGATGTATTTTTTGTATGATATTTTGGGCAAAAAATTTTCCCATCCAAATATCGTGATTATAGAAATGATTTTTTATTTATTGTATGTTAATTGGAAAAAAATTAAATTCAAATATCGTGATATTAGGTCATAAAAGTGTTCTTTTTTAAAAAAACAAATTAAGCATTTTATGATGATAATTATTTATTTTCTTGATAATGAATAATATGTGATATTTGGTCATAGTAGGTCCATATATAATATTATGATATTTTTAATTTTTTATTTCATATGAATTTTTTTATTGACAGTGAATATTATGATAGTATTTATTTGGGATGAATTTGTGCTATTATATTTTAATGTGTGAATTAGTATAGGGGTCCTTTATGTAATTTTATTATTTTAGGAAGAATGGTTTGTAAATTTGGCCCATTGGTATTCGTAAATGGGAATTGAAATTGTTTAATGTTTTGTTTTGTCTTTGTCCGTACTGCGGCCCCTGTGGTGAGAGAGAGACTGGAGGTGATTCGCATCCCACACCAAGATATCTCACTAGAAGAATTCTAAGTTGAAATTGAAGCTTATTCTGAATTAAGGGTAACAACCCAGGAGCAACTCCAACATGAAGAAGAGTACTTTTGGACTAGTTAGGAAGTAAACCAGACATAAGACCAAAATTATCCAAAACCTAAACAATGCAATCAATAGAACCAAGATCTCCAGCAGAGAAGAGCAATAAATCATCAGCAAATAAAAGGTTTGTGATCTTGTGAGGTTGGCATTTCCAGTGATAAGTAAAACCACTATTATCCACAGTGGTTTTAGCAAGCATACCAATCAAAATCTCATTGCATGCACAAAAAGATAAGTTGATAAAGAATCCCCTTGTCTTATACCTCTAGAGCTTTGAAAATAACCTTTGAAAGAACCATTGATGTTGACAAAAAATCTGGGAGTAGAGATACAAACCATAATCAGATGAATCAAGTGAATGAGAAAGTGAAAACCATGCAAGATAGCTTCTAAGAAGTCCCATGAAATAGTGTCAAAAGCCTTGGTGATATCCACTTTAAGAGCAATTCTGGGAGTGCCATCATTCAAATGATATCCCCTAAGTAGTTCTTGAGCAAGCAAAACATTATCAGTAATGCTTCTTTCAGGAATGAAAGCTCCTTGATTCAAGCTCACACAATACTTTAGACAAGGCTTGAATCTATTTGCAATAATTTTAGTAATACATTTGTAGATTGAATTGCAAAGAGATGTATGCCTAAAATCATAAACAAAAGTAGGACAATCCACCTTAGGCACAAAAGTAATAATGGTAGAGTTACCTCTTTCAGAAGATGACCAATATGGAAGAAAGCCTGAATAACCTTAGTAACCTCATCCCCAATAATACTCCATGTGTGTTTGAAGAAGCCAACAGTAAAACCCTCACAACATGGAGCTTTACCATTCTTCAAAGAAAAGAAATTCAGCCTAACCTCATCTGTAGAAACAGATTTAGATAGCTCATAAATAAACTCAATAGATAATGGATTCTGAATGAAAGGACTAAGGCTAGGAATAACCTCTGATTGATTTGCCTTAAGAAGATTTTCATAAAAAGAAATGATCTCAGCTTGTACCAATTCATGATTATAGAGCCTAACACCTTATCTTGAAGTGATAGAAAGAATGGAATTAGCCTTCTTCCTATAGTTTGCCACTTTATGAAAATAGGAAGTGTTCTTATCTCCCAAATGAAGCCATTGAACTCTTGATCTTTGCTTATAATAGGACTCCTCAGCTTTAGAAAGATCAAGGTTATTTGCACTTTTTGCAACGTATAAGGGTGCTTAGAAATCGTGATAGGGGTGTTTTGCACACTTTTGAAACCATAGGGGTGTTTAGCACCATTTTCCCATATATATATACATATATATGAATGTTTATATATCTATGTTAGCTTCTTAATGCGTGTGATTATATATATATATATATATATAAATATGTGAATGTTTAGAGATGTTTCAAATATGTCTAAATTACAATTATTAGTCTAATTATGAAAGCTAAATGGAGAAATCACAGTGTTATAGTTATTAATTTATTAAATTTGGTGTTTATTTGAAGTCTTTAGATGTTTGTTTTGATATGTTTTTTTTGTTTAATTATATTATTTTTTTTAATTGAGTTTTCGGTAAATAAAGAAAAACAATTTCTATTAATTGAGTCCTAGGTTTGGTTAGTATTTTTTAAAGAAATTTTGAATTATATATATATAATACGGGTCGGGTAAACCCGCGGTGTCACGCCCCTAAAATCCTTAGACTCCCGAACTAGGACATCCGAGGACTCCGGGGTATGACCCATTCATAGAGCGACCAACTAAGAACATCAACATCAATAAGACAAATGGAACAATGCTTAATAACAATGATTCCATGCAACTAAGTGTAAGCTAATACTAAATGATACAGAAGGCACATCGAGGCGCTGAATAAAATACACCTGAACCATGATACAATCATACTGAATACATGGAAGCGATACGCCAACAAGCAGGCTCCCAAGAGATACAATAACGGTCCCAAAACAAGGGGACAAAGACAAAGATAAATGAAAGGAACAATGCTAAGTAAAATCGTCCCAAAACCACACTTCACGTCATCCTGCACGAATCTGGAACCTGTAACAGGAGAAAAAGGGAAAGGTGTCGTTGCACCGCACGCTGTCCGTAGCTGGAACGCATTCTGAAAGCTAATGTGGAACACCAAGGCATAAAATAACGGGGTGAGCTATGAAGCCTAGTAGGAAAATGGAAACCCTAACTGTTACAACCTTGACCTGACCGTCCAAGTAGTGCTAACTAACCCGTGTACATACATCTATCCTAGGTCAGTCCGTTGTCTCTCATGGTACTGACGCCAATCTGAGATCCCTGAAACACATCCCAATAGTCCCTACTGTTAAAGGAGATGAAACTGATATATTTGTGGATTATTGCTTTAGTTGATTTAAAAGCATGACAGTTGAATGTTTTCATAAATATCATGAGATACGTATTTATGTTGATCCATGGTTCATTTGAGACAGAGTTTCATATTGAGTACACCTTGTTGTGTTGAATACATTATTATCGGTTTATGTCGGGTCGTGTAACCATGTGTGAGTAGACTTGTGTCGGGTCATCGCAACAACTGGCTAAGAGGTATCTCAAATCTATGGAACCAAAATGTTCGAGAATGGCGATATAGGGTGGGTCATCCCATCCTCATAGGTGTCTCCCACCTACGGAATTGACATTCTAAGAATGGCGATATAGGGTATGTCATCACATCCTCAAAGGTGTCTCCCACCTACGGAACTGGCAAGTCTAAGAATTGTGATATAGGGTTGGATTGAGCCACCCTCTGAAGTGGCAGTTTGTCCCATGCATTTGAGCTTCCTGGATAGATAGTGTCTATTCTTTTCAAGTGAATGAGTTGGACGACACTTATATCCGTTGACCTTAGTGGCTAGTGTGTGTACCATGAGATGGTGTTGAGTCACATTGCATTGATGTGGCCATTATGTGATTCCATTCTACATGTAGATCATGATATTATTGTATGTGATGTTGGAGCATGTTGATTATGAATATTGATAAATGAATTCATATTCTAATATAATGCTCAACTGAAAGTGGATAACGTGAAAATATGATTTACATGTAGTAATTGTTAAAGTATAATGAAATATAAATTCTTATGCTTGTGGTTATGTACCTTTATTCCCTTTGAGAGTTAAGTATGTTGGATTCGTAACCTCTTTGGAAAGTTGAGGTCAGTGGTGGATTTTAGTATCAACTGTAAGTTGATGTCACGCCCCAAATTTTCTAGGACTCCGAAACAGGAGACTAAGAGTTAAGGAGTGATGCAAAAGTGAAAAAAATGAAAAAATAACATATAGTGGTCAACTACCCACACAAGGGTAAAAATGTCATTTCACGCCTAAAAGATGTCAAAAGGATCACTCGGAATCGAAATAGGAGTGAAACGAAACAAAAGACACCTTAAACGGACCATATAAACACCCTATATTCACCCAAGGGTAAAATAGTCATTTCAGGGGTAAAATAGTAATTTGCAAGTACAGTTAAAGTTTGGACCTAACACAATCCTTAGGAAGAATCAGAACCTAATTCGGATGTGCGAAGTGAAAGAAATGAATTTTAAAAAATGGTATCGAACAACGTCGACCAAAATAGAAAGTTGAAGTACCCTACTTTCACCAAGGGTAAAACAGTAATTTCAAGCGCAAATAAATGATTTCAATTTTTTCTCACTTCGTTAGACATAGGTCATGCCATAGAAACAAACGGGACTCAATTCGGAGGTGCGAGGTGGGAGAACCGAATTTTTGAAAATTCGATGTCGCGAAGGAAAATCCAACTAAAGCTGAGGCCGGCGACAAGTCGCCAGTGGCGAGATGTCGCCAAGGTACCTTCGCATTTCAATAGTAAATTCACCCAAAAAAATGCCTTTTCGTAACAAGCGTTCATTACTGACACTACCGGTCCCGAAAATTGACAAATATTATACAAGTGAGTTTTTCATTTACGGATTTCACAAATAGTAACTGAAATCTCGAGAAATGCGTAAAACGCAAAATTTACGTAAAATTGATTCTTTAAAATATCGTAAAACTATCACTCTTGCCCTCGGTCTCCATTTTAACTACTGCCGGTTTCTAAAAGTCGAAATCTTTATAAAAATGAGTTTAAAACAATTTCTAAAACAAGATAACTTGTTGGGGCTACGGGGGTGGGCGGAAACGGATTTTTTCCATTCGAATCGAAAAATGTTTGTTTGAAAACTTAGAATAACTCCGTTTTCAGCCAAATTCCTAATAACCACATTCAATAACTATAATTCACTTCATAACTCAAATTGAAAGGATTCAAAGGCTACATTCAAACGCCTTAAGGCGAAACAGGTCATAATTTTAATAAAATACATAGTTTTACATTTCCGGCAACAAAGTGCACCAAAATAATAAAATCCCCGTGTATATCACTCCTAGAGACGTACATAAAATGTAAACTACCCGGCTAACATGTTAAGAGGCAAAAGAAAGTTCTTAAACATTTTATCACAAGTTCACAACAAAGGAAACATGTGTGCACAAGTCTATCAGATTATTTATTCACAAAATTAATACGGTCTGCCACCCATGCACCAAAAGGCCGGATAAAGTGTGACACATCCAAGGAGAGACTACGGAACTCTCCCAACGGGATAATCACCTAAAAATATATAAAGTCGTGGGGTGAGCTCACTAGCCCAGTAGAGGAAACGTCATCGCCTCAATCTCGGTAGTCCGAGTGGTACCACCAACCCAAGGTTCATGCTACTAATCTTTGGTCCGTCTCTTGCCTCACATGGCTCTCACGCCAATTCGGGACCCCACCAAACCCAACAAACAATTTCCCCAACTTGCTCTCATCATAGTTATTCACAAATATGGCGTACTTTCAACAGAAATATCACAATTACATATATGGCTATTTAAATGCAACGTGACTCAACACACCTCTTGGTACACATGCACAACCACACACCCTAACTCTAAGGGTCAACGGGATCATTCTCTAACCATTCACTTTTGAGGATACAAGCTCATTAAGGAAGGTAGAGTGTCATACCGATCATCCTTGAGATATGCACTCTCAATGCGGAATATCGTAAACATGAACGCGGTTGTGAAAATTGGATTTGTAACAAGTCCTCCTCCTACCGTCTCTGTTTCTCGGAAGACTAGTTCCGTTGGAGCGAGAAGGACCACCTGGCCAGTTGTTATGACGATCCAACACACATAGTTACGTGACCGGAATAAACCAACAGCAATGTACTCACGCGACAAGGTGTACTCAATATGCAAAATTCTCAATTTAGTTACGTCTCGTCATAATACATGTTTTATCTCGTTATGCAATATATTATGTCCAACTTATCAATATGCTCATAATCTCACATTTATAAGCATTAAACAATGAGCATTTATATCTCACAATCATGCTTCCAAGGGCCTAGTTCACCGTCTAAGTTATCAAGACTCAACTGGCAGATATATATACTGCATATATACACATAGACGCACACACCCTTGTACACAAACTAAAATAACTCATTTTTCCCTTATCTCAATCCACGCAAGCTAACACAAGGATGCCAAAAGAGGTCCAAGTCAAGTTTCCAATTAAAGTGATCAAAAGGATAGCTTCAACCTAGCAACATACCATTCAATGAACAAAAAGATTACAATGGTGTCATAATAAACCGAAATCATTCAAAAGTGGCTCCAACCACAAGAATTAGACAACCCTACTAATCGCAAATTTTAGGGTTTCATGAAAGAACTAACTCAAGAGAATGAAGTTGTGAATTCACCAATGATTTCTTCACAGGATGAGTGTAAAAGCTACCACAAGTCGACCTATTTGATGGTTGGAAACTAGGTTCAACCTTCCATAAGAATGCACAAATGAAAGAGAATAATCAATACAAGTATAAGGAACTTATGAACTTGAAAGCTAGGGTTCTTGTAAACCAAACCCTAGAGTGTAAGAAAGACTTACCCAATAGTAAAGAGAGAAATAGAGAGCAAGAGATTGTGTTAATAGAATGGAAGTATTGCAACGGAGAGAAGATACACAAGTGTAGATATTCTCCACTAACTCTCCTCTCATCCAAGGGTTGAGAATAATGCAAGGAAAATGAGAGAATGTTCCAAGGGTGGAAATGGAGTCTTGCACATGAAAGACCAAGACCCTATGATCTAAGGGTTGAGAATAGAGATGGAAGAAGATTTGAAATCAATAGTGGAGAATTAGACAACACTCCAAATTGTGAAAATACCAAATCCCTCTCAACTTAGGATTAATTATAATAGTGCCATCATGACTCTCAATTACCCTTTTATCCCATGTTTTCCTCTCTATTTACAACCATACCACTCATACACCAACACTTAGCTAAATCTCTACAATTTCCACTAAGTCTTCCACATATGAAAATACCAATTTACTCTTTGATCATTTATTTCACGAAATTGTTTTCAACACTTTTCATTATTGTCAAAATGAAAATACAACATACAACTTATAAATTTTAATCTCAAATAAATCATGTAAGTAATTCTATGCACATAAACACATTAAACACATAATCACATAAGCACTTAATTGTTAATAAATATTTTAATTAGCATGTAAAAATACTGGACGCTACAACCTCCACACCTTAGGAGATTTCGTCCTCGAAATTAAGACGTAAGTAAGAAAGAAACAAGTCCGGGTATTTTCCCCGAACTTTACACTCACGTTCTCGAGTCGCTTCCTTAACACCGCGATGGAGCCATAAGACCTTTACTAATGATCGAACAACTAATATCCTCACGGGTTCCTCCTTGTTGGACACGCCCTTGACAACATCGACCCCCGTCCAACTCAAGACATGAGATGGACCCGGCTAGCATATGTGAAAGATGGACACATGGAATAAGAACTGCGAACCCTGGTGAGCTCCTATAACAACACGCTCGATAAAACACTACACCAAAACAACCCAAAGCACAAAGGGACTAAGCCAAGGTCCAAAACTCAAGGTAAGACTAAAATTATAAACAATAACTATTAATACTCGTATGACTACAATGATCATACCTCAAGTCTGTGTGCCATCTTAATCCCGATAAAGAATATCAACTCTTCAACCTCAAGAGAACTAGAAAGATCCACTACCTAGCAGAACCTATGAAAATGCCATAAATCAAAGACACCAAATCCTCAAATATCAATTGTTATCCTTGGCCCCATAACCATACCATTCACTTCACGATTATAACCACTAAAGTACTAGACGCATAATCACGATCACAGCCCATAACACATATATAATGACCTCGAACAATTTCTTTACAGGACGTATTCTATGATCATTATATCATTGCTTTCCTAAATCAATCATCCTGAACCCCCAAATTCTCAATTGGTTCAATTAACACATGCTACATGATAATGCTTGGGTGAATCTCTAAGGTCCAATCACAATTTAAACCTCGATCATGACCCACAGTCTTGTGGATGAGCTATGATCAAATTCCGATTACTCAAGTCACCAATCTATAATCTAAAGTAGTCTCCCAAGAAAGTATCTCAACTAATTTGTTAATTAACAGTTCGATAACAATTTTACCTTAATACAATTCATTAATTTACATACTACATGAAACATTTCCTCTAAGGTTTTAAACAACTTAGATATTACCACGGACCATAGTATATCATATCTTACAACTCATTCTCTCATGTCAATAAAATTTATCGCTCAGCGAAACCTGACTATTTTCAAGTCAAGTCCCCAACTCTAGAATCGAATTGTACAACTAATCCTACCATAAACCACACATTAAAAGGAACACAAGTCGCATGACACTAAAAGTCCTTTAATAGATAATTAGGGTAGCTAAAACGCACATCGACGAAGTCCATAATTCTCAACGAAAATAACTTCTACTTTCCTCATACGATAAACATAATTAAATAACATGACCAAACACTAAGTACGAATTAACCTCAACTCACGTAATGAGGTACATCACCAAAAGCCCACAAAGGTAAACAAATTACACCACTATGAAGTGAGATGACCATACACTGAGTACGCGATGATGGGAAGGGAAGAAACGCGATAGTTGATAACTCATGTGAAGACGTAGACACGGTCGATGGCATGAAAGTCCAAGGCAATCCACTACAGTAACTCATTACTACCAATGCCCATATTGTCACTTAACACCCGACACCTCAAGGGTTAACAGAGGAACTCACACTCAATCCAACTCCATAAACTCTAGTGATCGACCACTAATAAGCCTCAAGGTTACAAGTCATACCTCCTTTATAAAACAATCCACAATCACATATTCACTATCATCCATCATTATATGATCACACTACCTCATACCTCAATCAACGGTAATCTAAACATCTCCAATTTTTCATGCTTCCTAGGTCAACGAAGGCCTACACTTATGATCTAACCACCACATAAACCCCATGACACCAATAACTATTTATCAAGTCCAGTATCTCTTTGTGACAAATAACCACACTCCTAATCTATTCCTCGAATCATGTTTCGATAATCAGCCCTCTCGTATCCTAGTTAACAATCATGCCTTAAATACATCACTAAATTTTACTTCTGAAATCAAAAGCTTACATGGCAATGATTAGCTAATACTCCACAAAATCAATATCAAAATCTCCAATTCAAAATCGTCACTAATAAGTGAGTTTAAACGTACACCAACTATCAAGTTCAACTATCACCAATTAATTAGTAATTGTTCCTCAAATACCATTCATACTCTCAATAGACAAATCAAGATTAATGCACAAGTCCACTACTTATAAGCTACAGAAAATGTAAGATCATACTTTACATCACTAAGTCGCACACAACGATTTACTACTCATTCATCACAGATTACCACTCCAAGGGTCATAAAGCACATCTCCTAGTGTTATTCAAATCGAAAATCCACAATAATGAATCACTACCCTTAAACCTCAAGTCCATCGATAATAAGGACACATATACATTATACCTCAAGTAAAGCAATCTCGAACGACAAGGAAATAATACTTGGGCAACACACATTGAATGCCATAATAGAAAACATCTATCAGTAACGACCCCAAAAGGGCAAATCAACCTCACGATGTCTACACAAGAACACCTACTCACAAAACCCCTTAATCGTTGAAGGAAAAGGGAAACCAAAATCAAAGCTTATGAGATACACCACTTAATCCCAAATGACATTTTATCACTACATAATGTGCCACAGTCACTAAGTCCCCATAGGAGACCTACTAAGCCACAAGAGAAAGAGGAACTCGTCCCCAAACACAGAATGATACCAAAGCGGCTCGTGCCTGGATAACAAAACTGCTCATCCATTCTGGGTATACACTCTCACATGAAGCATCACAATAACAATTTAACTAACGCCTCACTAGGATTAGGTTAGAACTAGAGACGTAGTGTCATTCAATAGATGATAGCCTTTCTAATTTTCCATCCCACCTGAACCTAACGCTCTACCGCGTAAGTCGAAACATTATAGTCACTAGGCATAAAAGGTCCCTAACAAATCATCGGTAGCTACTCGCTCACTCAAGAAGCTATGAACCTCTATACATTAGTCGGTTAGTTCCAACTCAATACATCTTGGATCTTTAAAAGATCAACTGAGACACTACCCTTCGAAACAACATGCTCCAAGAACACGTCATACACGTGGTTAAAAGATTAATGAATGACGTCGGTGCCATCTAGCACGATGCCACCAAAATAGGCACAGTACACGACCTAAACCTAATAGAAAACTTTACATCATGGTGAGGAAGCAATGAAAATTTCCAATCATCAGGAAGGACATCCGAACACTCGGTACATCGACAAAACCACCTACTTCTTTGTCGGTCACCCTTGCCAACAAGAAGCTAGGTAAGTCACAATTTCCACAAACCATGAAAAACAACACTAGAGTCGCTCAAAACATCCATGAATGAAGTACTCAATCTCTAGCGTACACACGGTTATACAACCCTTATAATAATAGGAAACAAAATAAGAGTCTTTACGATCACCAAAGAAATGGATGTGCTCTCCCGAAAGCGCACCCACAGACACACGATCTCGAAGCAATCAATTCGCATACAGAAGGTTGATAACCAATCCATTCCCAAAATGACTCCGAAGCTCATTATGGGAGTGAAGTCGAATGTTAACGACCATCAAGTAATCGTGACTTTACAATCATGACACGCTCAAATCAAGTACACACTACATCTCTTTAGCACATAGACAAACCATGCATCATCCAGAGAAGAAAAAGCTAATACCAAAGATAAAACAAGGGACAAGCTAAGGCGGAAAAAAAAAGATAAGAAATCCCGAACCATAAGTAATCTAATCCAACTTCCAGAAACAAGAAGGAAATAATAAAGTACGACCAACCCAAGGTATGTCAAACAACGTAATGCCACCATGCCGACATACGCACAAGTTGACATGATAAAATAACTACCACTAGTAACTGACAAGTAGTAAATGAAAGACCACGAAGTGACCAGTGATAACGGCCCTCTCCCATCGTTCCATAGAGAAAAAACATGCTTTGATACCAAGTTGCCACTCCCCAAATTTCCTGGGACTCCAAAACACGAGCCTAAGAGTTAAGGGAGTGACGCAGAAGTGAAAAGAAATGAAAAAAATAACAAATAGTCATCAACCACCCAAAAAAGGGTAAAAATATCATTTCACACCTAAAATATGTCAAAAGGATCACTTGGTATCGCAATAGGAGTGAAACGAAACAAACGACACCTTAATCAGACCATTTAAACACCCCATGTTCACCCAAGGGTAAAATAGTAATTTCAGGATTAAAATAGTAATTTCCAAGTACAACTACAAATTTTCGACCTAGCACAAGCCTTAGGAACAAACAAGACCTAATTTGGATGTGCGAAGTGAGAGAAATAAATTTTGGAAAACAGTATCGGACAACGCCGACCAAAACAGAAAGTTGAAGTACCCCACTTTTACCAAGGGTAAATCAATCATTTTAAGTGCAAATAAATGATTTCATATTTTATCTAACATATTTAGACATAGGACATGTCATAGAAACAAATAGGACTCAATTCGGAGGTGCGAGGTGGGAGAAACGAATTTTCTAAAATTTGATGTCGCTAAGGAAAAATCCAACCAAAGCTGAGGCTGGTGACATGTCGTCCGTGGCAAGATGTTACTAAGGTGCCTTCGATTTTGAATAGTGTTGAGTCTGGCGAGATGTCCCCAAGGTACCTTTGCATTTTAATAGTAAATTCACAAAAAAAATGACTTTTTGCAACAAGCTTCCGTGATTAACACCATATGTCCCGAAAATTCACAAATATTATAAAAGTGAGTTTTTAATTTATGAATTTAAAAAATAGACACCGAGATCTCGGGAAATGCATAAAACGCAAACTTTACGTAAAAGTGATTCTTTAAAATATCGTAAAATTATCTGTCTTCCCACCGGTCTCAATTTTAACTACCGACAGTTTCTAAAAGTCGAAATCTTTATAAAAATGAGTTTCAGATCATTTCTAAAACAAGGTAATTTGTCGGGGCTACGGGGGTGGGCGAAAACAGGTGTTTCCATTCAAATCGAAAAGGGTTTGACTGAAAACTTAGAAACACGCCATTTCTGACCAAATTCCTAATAATCACATTCAATAACTATAATCTACTTCTTACCTCAAAATGAAAGGATTCAAAGGCTACATTGAAAAGCCTTAAGGCGAAACATGTCATAGTTTGAACAAAATACATAGTTTTACATTTCTGGCAACGAAGTGCACAAAAATAATAGAATCCCCGCGCATAGTGCTCCGAGGGACATACATAAAATGTAAACTACTCGGCTAACATGCTAACCAGTAAAAGAAAGTTATTAAACAATTTATCACAAGTTCACAAGAAATGAAGCATGTGTGCACAAGTCTACTACATTAATGATTCACAAAATTAATACGGTCCGCCACCCATGCACCAAAAGGATGGACAAAGTGTCACACATCCAATGAGAGACTATAGAACTCTCCCAATGGGATAATCACCTCAAAATATATAAAATTATGGGGTGAGCTCACTAGCCCGGTATAGGAAGCGTCATTGCCTCAATCTCGGTAGTTCGAGTGGTACCACCCACCTTAGTTCATGCTACTAATATTAGGTCAGTCTCTTGCCCCACATGGCTCTCACGTAAATCTGGAACCCCATCGAACCCAATAACCAATTTCCCAAACATGCTCTCCTCATAATTATTCACAAATATGGTGTACAATTAACATAAATATCACAATTACATATATGACAATTTAAATGCAATGTGACTCAACACACCTCATGGTACACACGCACAACCACACACCCTAACTCTAAGGGTCAACGAGATCATTCTCCTACCATTCACTTTTGAGTATACAAGCTCACAAGAAAGGTAGTGTGTCATACCGATCATTCCTTGAGATATGCACTCTCAATGCGAAATATCATAAACACAAACGCGGTCATGAAAATAGGATTTGGAACAAGTCCTCCCCATTCCATCTCTGTTTCTCGGAAGACTAGTTCCGTTGGAGTGAGAAGGACCACCTGGCTAGTTGTTATGACGATCCGACACACAACAACTCACACATAGTTACGTGACTAGCATAGACCAACACCAATGTATTCACGCGATAAGGTGTACTCAAAATGCAAAATTCTCAATTTAGTCACGTCTTATCATAATACATTTTTTATCTCATTATGCAATATATTATGTCCAACTTATCAAAATGCTCATAATCTCACATTTATAAGCAATAAACGACAAGCATTTATATCACACAATCATGCTTTAAATGGCCTACTTAGTACTGCTTAACAGCAGTGAACTCACTTGCTCAGTCAATAGTATTTTCTTTGGATTCTTTGTTCTGCTTTTCCTCTTCTGTGTACAGGGATCCTTGAAAAATTTAGCATAAGGTGGGATTTGGGCGATTACGTCTAAAAGTGGCAGATTAATCTTGACTTGTCGAAAGGTATCCAACATATCAGATTCTTTCATGTTCCCACACTTAGCCGGCTCTCTAAGACGTTAAGGAAATGGCGGTGCCTCCTCGTAGTTCACCCTATCTAGCACTTCAAGAAAGGTCTCGTCCACACTCTTATTTACTAGCAATTTATCTTTCTGACCTTCAGCCTCTTCGCTCTCAACCTCTTTCTGTTGTGTTTCTTGCACTTTCTTTCTTTGAGCTCACTCAACTTCTTTTCTTCTACACATTTTCTCGTCATGTTCTTCCTCTACTCTGCTCTCCACTACCCTTCCACTTCTCAGAGTCGTTATTGCTTGAACAGACTCGTGATTAGTATTGGTAAACGATCCAAGCTCTTGCACTTGCTGGATCTTTGGGTTAGCGATAGGCTGACTGAGCAACTGATCTGGCTCTCTAGTTTTCCTCTGATTTTCCATTTATCCTAACTGCATGGTGATTTGGGCCAGTGCTTGAGTATGTACCCCCATCTAATTTTGGAGGTCCACCAAGGTCTAGTTTATCCTGTTATTTTGAAAACCAGTTGGTAGAGCTTGGTTTCTTTGAGGTTGGAGTTGATATTGGAATGGTTGGATAGCCTGGTTGTTATTAAATGGTTGAAGAGCCATAGAATTACTTGATGGCTATCTGGGTCGGAAATTTGATTGGGAATTTCGAGTCATTATTCTTGGCTGAGATCGAATGATTGGTGATTGTTGGAAACTTGGCTGCGAGGTAAATTGATGCCTTGGTTGAAAATTGGATTGAGAATTGGACCACTATCCTTGTTAACCTTTTTCTGGAGGATTCTCCACATTTGTGGACTTATAGTACAAGAATGGATGATTTCTATTTTTTGGAGAATATGAGTTGGAGAACGGGGCATTATTGGAGTAATTCCATGTTGCATTGACATCAGTGGCTATTACGTCCTCACACTCATTTTGAGAATAATCAGGTTCAACCTCAAAAACATCTCTTTTAGGGGAATGACTTCTTTGGGTAAGAAGTTTTTCAAATCTCTCTAACCTCTCCTCTATGAATGCCACTGGATTTTTCATATCATGATTGACCTCAAATACTTTTTCTGATCGCCTATCCAGTTCACCTTTAGACCTCAGATCAGATTCATACTGAAGGGTATTTTCATTGATGTTATCAAATATCTCTAACAACTCTCTTGCGGGTTTCAAGGTAAACTGACATTGTGTAGAAGCATCTATTAGATTTTTATGCTTTTCACCTAGACCCATGTAAAAATTTCTTGCAACATCTTGATCAGAGAACCTATGGTGGGGACATTTATACAAAATCTCATTGTATCTCTCCTACGCATCATGAAATTGCTCTCCTCACAATTTTCTGAATCGCTTAATCGAATCTTGGGCTTCTGAATTCTTTCCTGTAGGAAAATGTTTCTCTAAGAATTCTTGCTTAAGTGTTTCCCAATCAAGTTTAGTTGCTTGAGTCAATTTAATGTACCATCTTTTTGATTTTTCTCTTAAAGACCATGGGAATATACGTACTCTTAGATCATTTTTAGTTAAACCATCATACCTAACGGTAGATACGACCTCTAAGAATTCATTGACATGCTGGTACGAATCTTCTATCCTCAGAGCAGAGAACTTTGGGAGCATATTGATCACACTCGTCTTGATATCGAAATGCTTTGTATCTTCTGCATACGATTCATACACGTCCGGTGCATAGAATCCCTTCAATGAGGTGTCTGATCCTCTTCGTGGATTGACTCTCTCCTCACCCATCTTGACATCTTCTGTCTGACGACGCTCTTCAATAAATTTTCGTAAACACCTTAGAGTACTTTCGATCTCTGGGTCGTATATTACTAATGCAAAATTTGAATTTGAACGCGTTGGTCTATCAAACACATACTAAAAAGAAATTATTTAGTCATATTTTTTTCAAAATTTTCTTTTTTTTTTTTTTTCTTCTTTTTCTTTTAAATGATTAAAGCAAATTAACTAAACTACTTCTAAACTAATCTAAACTATGAACAAAAAGCAAAGCAGGAAATTAAATGCAAAAAGCAAGCAAAATTGAAACTCACAAAGGGTCCAAACGTAACTTCAGCAACTTTGAATTTTCCTTTCATGCTCTATAATTGTACCTGAAAATCACACAAAAATTTCAAATTTAGCTTTAATCTACAATAATGCAATGTAAATAAACTACTTAAGCTATTGAACAATGCCGCATCCCCGGCAACGGCGCCAAAAACTTGGGGGGAGTCAGGTGTGTGCAAATATGTGGTTAAAAACATCACCTTAACGACACTTTAGGTTTTACCCTTCTGCAAGCGCACAGATCAATTATAGAATAACAACGGCTTGAGTAAGGGAATATCGATCCCACAGAGACGAGGATTGTTCACTTTAATAATTTAAAAACACTGATTTATAGTTTTTCAAAAAAGAGTTGATTTTTGTAAATTATCTAATATTACTTAATTTAAACTAAATAGCAAAGTAAATTCGTTTGTGATTCAGAGGGAGAGAAAACTAGGGTTTCCTCACTCCACCACTAACCGCATAACATAGTTCAAATTCTAATTTCCATTACATGAGGGTGATCCATTGACTGTGAATCAGGTTGCACCGCACCAACAGCTTGACCCCAAAAAGGATTACTCTCAACCGGATCGCGACAACCCATCTTAAGACTAAACTGATTACTACATGCCGACTACTAACATAAAAGTAAATTAAAGCTGTAAATTAAAGCATAAAAATAAACTAAGGCATGTTTATATCAGTTTGTCAAGGCATGGCCTATGTCAACCTAGGGTTTCAAGTTTTATGACCACCATTGTGTAGAAAATCACAAATTAAGCATCTGAGTTCCAGCCCATAGTAAATAATTGTGACTGTGTAAGATAAATATATTCGAAAAGTGTAAGACAAGAATCAATTCAAATATATAAACTTGTATCACGAATAAAAATGTTCTCTCATCTAACACAATCATCACAGTATAGTCACAGCTTCCCCTCTCTACAATTGAAAACAAAATCAGAACTATATTACTTGGCTAGGGTTTTGCGAGAAAACCCTAGATACCGAATTAGTTGATCATGGTTGAGGGAGTCTGCATTGTTGATGTAGAAACGCTCTCCATGGACTTCTTCTCTGGATCTCGAGGTCTTTAATGGTGGTTCACTTCAAGGAAAGAGAACTCTATTGATGAACGTGTATCTCCAAAACATAACTAAAAACATTCCTAAAAGACCCATTTCTAAACCCTAATCCTCTCATATTTATACACAAGGGAGGGAAACCCTAATGGTTGCCATTTTATATAATTTCATAATACATTAATATTCTCATAAAGTCAGATATAAATATGTGTATAAGCTTGTACTTATAGGTCTGGAATCACTGACCACTTGAAATATCGAAGTAGGGACAAAACTGGAAAATTCTGAAATTACTCCGAAACAACTTCAGCACGTCGATGGATCACGTCACCATCATTTGGGACCTACACTACTGACCTACGCCCAAGCGTAGGTCTAGAGCGTAGGGTCTAAACATAGGAATATATATTGAACTAATTGAGATGCGATTTATGAAAACTTGCTTTAATTGAACTAATTAAACACATGTTTAAAGGAATGACGTTGGTATCCTTGTGAATTATTGTTTCATTATGATATAAAAGCATTTTAAAGGATTAGTGACATTCATGTTGGCATTCTTGAGAATCTTTTCATCAATATGATGAAGTACATATTTGTGTTGATGCATGGTTCATTTAAGATAAAATTACATATTGGGTACACCTTTTGCGTTGTAATTCAATTGGTGTCAGTTTATGTCGGTCATATAACCTTGTGTGAGTAAATATGTCTTGGATCGTTGCAACAACTGGCTAGTGGGTATTCCACGACCTACGGAAACTAGTAGTTCTGAGAACTATGGTAGGGTTGGAATGCGCCACCGAGTGGTTTGCACCCTCTCGAAGTCGCGAGTCGGGATCATCCATTCGATCTTCAGATCTTAAGTCGCAGCCAGGCTGTGCATTGAGCTTCCTTGATAGAGAGTGTACATCCTCTTCAAGTGAACAACTTTGCGACCACTTATATCCATTAACCTTGGTGGACAAGGGGTATGCCAATAGGTGTGTTGAGTCACATTGCATTTGAATTGCCATTATGTGATTTATCTCTACATGTGAATCATGATGTTATTCAATGTGGTTGTGGAACATGTTTAATATGGGTTTTGACACTTTAATTCATATGTTATTAAAATGCTAAAATAAAATTGGATAATGTGATAATATGATTTATATGCCTTATTTTAAAAGTATAATGTGAGATTAATTCTTATACTTGTTGTTATGTACTTATATACCCTTAAGTGGTGATGTAGGTTGGTTTAGTGACTTTCTTTTGATAAGTTAATGTCGGTGACGGACTATAGAGTCGATTGTGAGTTGAGGCCTTAGAGTCTGATCTTGGTTGTTGGTGTAGTAATGACAATTTGATGTTTCTTGCACACATTGAGAAATGTGTCATCTATTGTACCTTTGAAGTTTGAAGTTCGGGCATGCGAGGTTATGATTGAACCTAGTCGATTGTACAACAACAATCTCTTGATTCCTTTAGTAATCTAAGAGATGTGGTATCAAATGTGAATTTGAGGTTTGAATGGATCGGAAGAGGTATTGATTAAAACTAGTTAGTTCCGTGGTATCGACCACTAGGTTTCCCTTTTTATGATCTCAATAATTGAGGTGTTTGGGGAAAGTCGACTTAACCATCTTAGGTTGTTGGGGTGAGTTCGATGATATAGGAGTTGAATCAAGTTCACGGTTGAAGATAGTGTTGCTAGATTATCTTTCTCCGCTTCCATTGGGGTGTCGTCATTTTTTAATCCCATTCTCCATTCTTCGTTCTCAGTGATACATTGTGGATGTTGAACCTTTTCGTATGGTGTTTTAGAAGTTTTAGTGTATTTCGGGTTAGTTCAGAGTTGTTCGAACTCACTTTGGAGTTTTTATGAGTCATGCACTACCGAGTACTCAAAATCCCTTTGTCGAGTACTTGAAGTCATGGCGCACTGATAGCACACTGATGGCATGCTTGGCTTATGTTTCTGCGCTATGGTTCGCGCCTTGGCGTGAATCTTTGAGTACTTGAGATTTGTTCCACCGAGTACTCGAAGGTTATTTTGCCGAGTACTCGACATGTCTTCACCGAGTACTCGAAGTTCTACAGTTTTGCAACTTTGTTTCTCGTGCTTCGTTCATTCTTCTATGTTTCTCTTTCGCTCTCCTTCGTACATTAGTGTATGCTCATGACTTATATGTCACTTCTTGAGCCGTTGGTTGCGGTGTGGTGCCAAACCACTATCTTGTGTTGTCATTTGATCCGTAGGGTTGGCAACGGAAGGTTGTGTTATGTGGATCCAATGCGTTGCTTTTCCTTCATCGTCTTCTCAGACGTTATAGGAATCGTTGAGTTGTTGTTTTGGCTGCCTTGAGAGTGTGTTCTCTCGATATGTTCATTTCATACCTTCCTTCATTTCTGGTTCTCGGCTACGGGATATGTGGTTTTATGCGCACACATAGTGTTGGCTTTCGTTTTCTTCTTGGTTGTTTGGTGTCTCCATCTAGGTGTTCTAGGTTCTGCACATGTCTGGGACATGGATGCCGAATGGATTGGCTCGAGTGTTAAAAACTATTGAATCTTTAGGATTCATCTTTCTACGACTTTTACTTTCGGTCATCCGCTTTTGAATTCTTTTGTCTAGGTGCTTTCCTAGTTACGACTAGATGTCTTTCACCTTGACGTGATGTTCCGGTTATTCATTTGTTTAGCATTGGCACTCTCTTCCCTTGCTTGGTTTCATGACCCTTATGTGGTCGTTCTTGAGAGTAGTGTTCATGTGTTCCCCGTGGTTGATCTGTTAGCTTTCCTCATCTTTAGTGAGAACATTGGTGATTGGATTAACCTTCTTATAGATAGTGTTACAAGATTGATGTGGTAATTAAATCAGTTGTATTGATGTGATAGTGGATCCCTCTTTATGAATAGATTGACAATTCGTATGTATATTGTGGATATATACATTGACGATGGTTATGTTAGTACACAAGAACGTGAGAGCTTTCCTTACTACCGGTTATGGATGTTTCTTCCTTATGGATATTATAGTGATCTTAGTCCTTTTTGGACCCTTTGGTTATCGTTGTGGCCACTGGAGTGTTTGACTACGTTGGACTAGGGTATTGTGTACTTGGTGTACGTTCATGCGAGTAGTGTAAACTATCAGTATTGGATTGATAGGTACGAGTCATAGTGATATCTTGTATGGTCCGTATTAAGTGCCTTGTACTTATTTATCTGTCTCTTTAGATAGATACATATATATATATATAGGTGTGCATTTGTTATGAGACATTATGTTATGGTTTGATTATGTGCTAGTTGCCCTATCTGTTGATGCATGGTGGGGGACTAGAGGGATGTGTTTTATGGGTCTCGTATTGACGTGAGTGCCATGTGGGACGATTGACCGACCTAGGATTGATGCATATACACGGGTTGGTTAACACTACTTAGACGGTCGGAGGATATGGCAGTTTAGGGTTTTTCCTGCTTGGCTGTGAGCTCACCCCTTTCCCCCTCTCCCCAGTTTCAGGTTTTAGGTTCTTCTTCCAGGATGGCTTGTGGCTCGGGTACTGTTGCGGGACTGGGAAACTTACGCGTAGTGTTTCTTTTATTAGCTCTTCCCTTGCTTGTCCCTTTGTCTTTGGACTATACTATATTTCTCGGGACCTGGTCTGTTGGCATATCCCTTCCTTGTATTGATTTTCTTGCATCGTTGTAGAGATGTATTCATTCGGCGTCACGATGAGTTTTGTATATCAATTGGAATGAACTTCCGCTCAATTGTATGGAATCATTGTTATTAACATTACTCCATTCGCTTTATTGATGTTGATATTCTTAGTTGGTCGCTCATTGTATGGATCACACCCCGGAGTTCTCAAATGTCCCGGTTAGGGATTCTCATGAGATTCGGGGTGTGACATTTTATTTTATCTAAATTTGACATATTTAATTCATAACAAAATTGGCATTTATACGGCGTAGGGAAGAATTGTTATCTCTCTTTTCTGTTAGGATAAATTTTTAATTCTTGCTCTTTTTTGGCATTACAATATTAAAGGTTTCAACATGTAAACCATATTATCTACTCCAACATTTAAAAACATGTTCATTTCGATTACTTTTATCGTCATATATAGTGTTACAATAACAAATTCACACACATATCTTTTAATGGTTTTTTGTTTTCAATATCATAAAAGTAATCACTTATATATTTTATAATTCTACTCTTTTCATGACTTCATATTATTTTAACTTCTTCATTTAACATTAAAAAATAAATCATTTAAAATTATAAAATTAATTAATTTAAAAAGACTAATAAAAAATATATCTTGAAGTATTAATTATAAAATTAATTGGTCCAAATAGAATCCTAATTATTGAATTATTCTAAATTTTTGAGTCACTTTAATCAAATAAATTATTCTTTAATTGGTCCAAATAAAATCCTAGTTACTGAATTATTCTAAATTTTGGACTCACTTTAGTCAAATAAATTATTCTTTAATTGGTTTAAATAGAATCCTAGTTACTAAAATATTCTAAATTTTGGAGTCACTTTAGTAAAAAAAAATTCTAATTTAATTAAAATTTTAAATATAAATACCTAGAAATACTAAAATATAATTGGTCCAAATATAATCCTAATTATTGAATTGTTCTAAATTTTGGAGTCACTTTAGTCAGATAAATTATTATTTTATTGGTCTAAATAGAATCATAGTTACTGAATTATTCTAGATTTTGGAGTCACTTTATTCAAATAAAAGTCATAAATTATTCTTTAATTGGTTCAAATAGAATCATAATTACTGAATTATTCTAAATTTTGTAGTCACTTTAGTCAAATAAACTTTTACTTCAATTAAAATTTTATATATAAATACCTTGAAATACTAAACTATAATTAGTTCAAATAGAATCCTAATTATTGAATTATTCTAAATTTTGAAGAGATTTTATTTTATCTAAATTTGAGATATTTAATTCATAACAAAATTGCCATTTCTATGGTGTATTGATGGCATTTCTACGACATAGTGTAGAATTGTTCTCTCTTTTTATAGAATCCTAATTACTGAATAATTCTAAATTTTGGAGAGATTTTGTTTTATCTAAATTTGAGATATTTAACTCATAACAAAATTGGCATTTTTACGGCGTATTGATGTCATTTCTACGGCGTATTGAAGAATTGTTTCTCTTTTTTCTGTTAGGATAAATTTTTAATTTTTTCTCTTTTTTGCCAATACAGTATTAAAAGTTTCAACATGTAAACAATATTATCTACTCCAATGTTTAAAAACATGTTCATTTGGATTACTTTTATCGTCATATATAGTGCTACAATAACAAATTCACACACATATCTTTTAATTGGTTTTTGTTTTCAATATCAGAAAAGTAATCACTTGTATATTTTATAATTCTACTCTTTTCATGACTTCATATTATTTTAACTTCTTCATTTACTTTAAAAATTAAATTATTTAAAACTATAAACTAATTTATTTAAGAATACTAATAAAAAATATTTCTTGAAGTATTAATAATTTTCTTTTGGTCAACGTCTCCTATGTTACTTCTGCTAACGATCTCTATTATGATTGTGATTATGTAATAGTCAAAATAATTCATGGCCCAACTAGGATGGGCCACAGGACTGATGGGCCGATGACTGATGTGCTGGAGACTGATGGGCCCAAGACGGATGGGCCGAAGAAATAAATTGGCCTATAGAATTTTCTAGAAGATGAGTGATCCATAAGTCAGGGAATTGTCCTACTTATGGAATAGAGAGTCCAAAAAGGGGTAGTGTTTATCAAATCCCCTGATTTAAGGGATTGATAAACTTGGGTAAATGGGCTTGACCCATTTACCAGAATTGTGTACAAATACAAGGCCAAAGATTGAATAAATGATCCAATTTTTTTACCCCAACTATTATTGTGTATTTTTATGCATCTACACAATTGACGCCGTCTGTGGGAAACACCATTATTGAAATCTTTTTCAATAAGCTTCCCATTCTCTACAAAAAAGTTGAGATTCATACCATCAATGGTGGTGATCACCCGTTCGCATCAAACTTACTTACTTCCAAACGGAGGCCAACAAGATAAGGATCCGATCAGGCGAGTCCCGGAGGAGAGGACCGCCGAACTGGAAAGGCAGAACGCTGAACTAGTTGTAAAACTGGCTCAACTTCAGAACCCGCAAGAGGTCCAGAACGATGAACAGTCCAGCCAGCAGAAGCGATCCTTAGGCTAACAGTCATAAAGAGACAACCGCAAAGTAAAATCCAACAACGATCGGGAGTATCATGTGGATTCGTCCCTACAGGTGCTTGGGGGGGCGTAATCCCGAGGAGATTTTGACCATGAGGAAGTTAGAGGAAATTATGACCAGATTTCAAAGGGAGGTGCTGAAGGATCTGAAGGTGCAAACCCCTATCGATCTGGCCTCTGAGGCATCCATCGATGCCGTGCAGACTCTATTCACCGTGATGATCACCAGTGTGCCCTACTCGGAGAGGTTCAGACTACTAAAGTTCACCCTGTTCCACGGCACGAAAGATCCAACGGAGCACATCTACCACGTGTATACCAAGATGAATGTATACAAAAAAAACAAAGCCTTACTCTACAAATTCTTCCCCACCAGCCTAACCGAAGTGGCCCTGCTTTGGTTCAGAAAGCAACCACCCCGATCTATTGGAAGCTGGCTCAGACTCTGTGAATTATTCATTGCCCAGTACTTCGGCAATAAAAGGCAAAAGAAGACCATCTCCAGCCTAGTCACCATGATCCAGGAGAAAGGCGAATCCCTGAAAAGCTTTGTCTCGCGATTCAATGTCGAGATGTGCTCAATCGATAATTGTGACCAACATTCGGTTGTCGAGGCCTTCAGAATGGCCCTGATCCCTGGCACCAAGTTCCATCAGTTCTTGGTCAAGAGGCCACTAACGGACATGAGAGAGCTCAATTCCAGAGCACAAGGGCATCTCTGAATAGAAGAGGAGTTGGCCATATGCCAAAGAAGAACAACGTTTGTAAGCATAGAGGCAAGGGCATCTCAACCCTTCAGGGTGAAGGATCGGGCGCCATACCGGAAGTGACCGAGCGCTCCTCCTTCACCCTCCCCAATCCCAGAAATACGCCAGAGGTTTGAAGACAAGGTCACCCCATTGAAGGTTACCCTAGCCAAGCTGTAACAAAAAAACCAAGGGTAAGGGAATCTTCCGATCACCTCCACCCATTAGACAACCAATGGACCAGAGGGACATGACAAGACACTGTGCCTTCCATGGTGAGTACGGGCATCACGCCAATGAGTGTAGAAGCCTTAGGCGACAGGTGGAAGCCATGATAGCGAAAGGAGAAATGACCAAGTATATTGCCAAGGAGGGCACCCGATCAGACCAGACGTCACATATGCCCGCCAAAGGTGCAATGGGACAGCCCGTAAGAGTCATTCACATGGTTCACGGAGGACCAAGCTGATCGGAAGTAGAAGAAGCCTGGAGGTCCCAGATACGTCAAGCCCAGAAAGTGCAAAGGATTGGGGAAGTCAAGGAGTTCAAAAGCCTGAAAGAGGATGCCCAGATAACTTTCACTTCTGCGGATATGCGGAGCATTCAGACACCACATGACGACCCCTTGGTTATCTCCCTTATGGTTTCGAATATCTTAATCAAGAGGGTGATGGTTGACCCAGGGAGCAGCGCCAATATTATCACCAAGTGGGCCTTTGAAAAGTTAGACATCAATCCCCAGGAGATAGTCCCTTCCAGAAGCCCGATAGCCAGATTTGATGGTAGAAGAGTGGAACCAGTGGGAGAGATCCAACTATCAGTGACAGCAGCAAGGCGCACACTCAGAGAAACTTTTGTGGTGGTGGATGTCAAACCTTCCTATAATCTCCTTATGGGAAGGGGTTGGATCCATCGGATGCACGGAGTCCCTTCAACCATGCATCAAGTCATGCGGTGCATCGACCCGAACGGAGTTGATGTGATCGATATTAGAGGTGACCAGGTAGCAGCCAAGGAATGTTATGCTATCACCATGAAAGGACTGAAGAAAATGGCTGAGCCGGAACGAGAATCAGGATCCAAGGCAGTACCTGTTGATCAATAACAATTACAGAAAGAAGGTGCGGGGTCATCAATAGTAGCTGAAGCATTGCTTGAAGTTCAGATCTACCCTGATCACCCTGAAAGGTTGACTTATATCGGTTCTGGCCTCAGTGCTCAAGAAAAGGAAGAGATGGATGGCCTATTGTGCTCCAACACCGACGTATTTTCCTGGGACCATATGGATATGACTGGCATCGATCCTTCAATAGCACAACATTCCCTCAACGTGGATCCCAACGCAAAACTTGTCAGACAGAAGCAAAGGTGGATGGGGGCTCACAGAAACAAGATCATAGCTGAGGAAGTTGATCGGCTCCTCCAAGCAAGATTCATTAAGGAGGTATAGTATCCTTCCTAGCTGGCTAACGTGGTCGTGGTTCAGAAGAAGAATGGGAAATGGAGGGTGTGCGTGGACTTCACCGACTTAAACAGAGCATTCCCGAATGACTATTTCCCCTTACCAAAGATTGATCAGATTGTAGATGCCACCGCAGGATTCTAATGATTGAGTTTTCTGGATGCGTACTCTGGGTATCACCAGATACGAATGAACCCAGGTGATGAGGAAAAGACTGCCTTCATCACTGAATCAGGTACATATTGTTACACAGTTATGCCTTTCGGACTAAAGTATGCAGGTGCAACCTTTCAAAGGTTGGTCAACAAAGTCTTCCAGGGCATAATGGGATCTACCGTAGAAGCCTACATTGATGACACTATGGTCAATAGCAAGGTGAAAAGTGATCATCTTACCGATCTACAGCAGGTGTTCGACACCCTCAAAAAATACAAAATGAAGCTCAACCCATCCAAATGTTCCTTCGGGGTGTCCTTAGACCAGTTCCTAGGGCACATAGTTGATCGGACGGGAATATAAGCTAGCCCGGCACAGGTCAAAGCACTCGTGGAATCAGCCGAGCCAGGGTCCTGGAAGGAGATCCAAGTGCTAACCGGAAGAGTAGCAGCCCTCAGTCGTTTCATCTCTCGCTTAACCGATCGGTGCAAGCCATTCTTTCAAGCTATAATGGCGGCAAAATGAGAGGTATGGGGGCCGGAGCAATCAGAAGCCCTGAAGAAACTCAAAAGCTACATGGCAAAACCACCTATACTGGCAACCCCAGAAGCCGATGAGCCGTTACACCTGTATCTGGCCATATCTTCAACGTCTACCAGTGCCGCTCTGGTCAAGGAGGGCAAGGGGTACTAGACACCAGTCTTCTACACCAGCAAACCCCTTGTTGATGCAGAAACCCGTTATTCGAAGCAGGAGAAGCTGGTACTGTCACTGATCAATGCAAAGCGATGTCTTCGGCATTATTTTAAAGTACATCCGATCGTGGTGCCAACTGGAACCCCGATCAGATCCATAATGGCAAAGCCTGAGTTATCGGGGAGAGTATCCAAATGGGAAATTGAACTTGGGATTTTTGACATAACTTATGTCCCCCGAACTGCAATCAAAGGCCAAGCATTAGCTGACTTTTGTTAGAAACAGAAACTACAGACTCTTTGGAAGAGGATGAACCTGACTTATGGGTTGTGTCCGTAGACGGATCATCAAATGTCAATGGAGTTGGGATCGATGTAGAACTCGTGACACCAGATGGCACTATAATCCGGCAGTCCGTTCGATTGGAATTTCCTGGCTCCAACAACGAACCTGAGTATGAGGCCCTTCTTGCAGGAATTTGGTTGGCCCGAAGCCTTCAAGTACATAAAGCTGAGATTCGAAGTGATTCCCAGTTGGTCGTACGGTAGTTAAATGGGGAGTATGAGACCCAAGAGCCAAAAATGGAAGCGTACAAGAATTTGGTGCTAAAAGAGGCCGAAGGGTTTCAGCAGTTAACCTTTGAACAGATCCCCAGAGGGGATAATTTCATAGCAGACCATCTGGCTAACCAGGCCTCCGCAGCAGGGGAAGGTATGACTCGTGTTGTGCCAATAGACTTCATCGTCCGATCAAGCTTGGAGCCCCCCGAAGACGTGATGATCATTCCATGGGAGCCGAGCTGGATGAACCCTATAGCAGATTATTTGAGGTTCGAGACATTACCTGAGTCGAAACCTGATGCTCGAAAGATAAGAATGAAGGTAGCTAGATATACTCTGTACAATGGCCAACTATACCGCAAGTTTTTTTCCAGGCCATATTTGAGATGTCTCACGCCCTTCGAAGCTTCGGCGATCATGGAAAAGATCTATGCAGGAGCATGTGGTAATCATTCCGGAGGAAGGTCTTTAGCCCATAAAGTTCTCACCCAGGGATTCTTCTGGCCCTATCTGTCAAGGGACGCTGAAGTCTAAACCCGACACTGTAAAAAGTGCCAATTTCATAGAGATGTCATTCATCCAACTCTGGAGTTACTGAACCCAACAATTATCCCTCACCCATTTGCTTGATGGGGTATGGATATTGTGGGTCCTCTCCCACAAGTGATACGATCTACTACTCATGTTCTCCTGGCTACAGACTACTTTACCAAATGGGTGGAAGCCGAGGCATACGCCACCATCACAGGTAGCCATGTTATAAGTTCATCTGGAGCCACATTATTTGTAGATTCGGTCTACCCCGAACCATAATGATGGATAATGACACCAATTTGGATAACAGAAAATTTCAAGCATTCCTGGCAAAACATGGGATCAATCAGAACACTTCTTCCGTTGGCTATCCACAAGGAAATGGGCAGGCTGAAAGGACAAATAGAACCATTTTTGATACACTGAGGAAAAAGCTTGAAGAGGAAAAAGGGGCATGGTTGGAGAAATTACCCGAGGTCTTATGGTCCTATCGGACTACTCCGAGGCAACCAACTGGAGAGACTCCTTTCGCCATGGCTTATGGGGCCGAAGCAGTTATCCCGACCGAGTTGAGAGTGCCTACTTTAAGAAGTCAAGCCTCGGAGGAAGGACCAAACAATCAGCACTTGGCCCATGACTTGGACCTACTGGAGGAAAGAAGGGAAGCTGTCGGGATAAGGCTGGCTACCTATCAGCATTAGGTCAGGGTACGGTTAAATCAGAAGGTCAGGATAAGAGAATTCCAGGTAGGCGATATGGTACTCAGAAGAAAAATTGGGATTGTAGGCAAATTACGAAAGACATGGGAAGGACCTTACATAGTAGTTGAGGTCATCGGACGCGGAGCTTATCGGGTACGAAAGAACGAAAGAGGCCGCATCGAGTCCAACTCTCAGAATGCTTATCGGCTGAAGAGGTATTATCCTTCGGAAGTTTCTTTTTTGTTAAAACATTAAAGCTATGTCTCTCTTATGACACCTTCTTCTGATTATAATAAAGCATCTATGCCCGATGTCGCACCTCTGCTTCATGATTCTTAAGTTCATTTCAAGAAAAATACATTCTATTTTTATGCGAGTGTTCCATGTTCGAATTAAAATATTCCTAAACATTTAAGTTCAAACCTGATTTGATCTAACTAGAGGATAAAAACAAGCCTCAGGGGCCATATGCTCGAAGGCTCAATTTTAAATTAAAATTTTGCTAAGTGTTTGAGTTCAAACCTGATTTGAACTAACGAGAAGATAAGAACAAGCCTCAGGGTCCATTTTCCCGAAGGCTCAATTAAAATTTTCCTAAGTGTTTGAGTTCAAACCTGATTTGAACTAAACAGAGGATAAGAACAAGCCTCAGGGGCCATATGCCCAAAGGCTTAATTTTAAATTATAATTTTTCTAAGTGTTTGAGTTCAAATCTAATTTGGACTAACAAGAGGATAAGAACAAGACTTAGGGGCCCGATACCCGAAGGCTTCATTCTTGATTAAAATTTTCCTAAGTGTTTGAGTTCAAACCTGATTTGAACTAACCAGAGGATAAGAGCTAGTCTTAGGGGCCCGATACCCAAAACTTCATGTTTAAATTGAAAATTTTCCTAAGTGGTGGAGTTCAAAACATAGATGTGAACTGACCAGAAGACAGAAAACAAATATCATGTTCCATATGCCCAAAAAATTGATATTGCAGGAAAGTCAGAGCAAAATAAAAACTATGATGGGAAAAAGTTCTTTTTCATTATTAAAAGAGAGATTACAAAGATACCCTTCTGAAAAGGGGTAAATACAGATAAACTTAAAACCTATTCTACTGATCGGGGGGATGATGTTTTTCTCCCTTCAAAATAGCGACGAACCGCTTCTCATTTTCAAAAGCAGGAGAGGTTTTTTAGGGAAGGGACACTCCCATAAAGACATCAAATTCTTCAGCAGTCTTGAACTCCCGATTTTCCAAAGGAATATGCTCCATCTCATGCCGCTCTCGCCAAGCTCTGACCTATCGGATATCACAGATGGTTGTGTACCGGCGGTGCATATTTAGACCCCCTAGCTGGCACACCTCAACCTTTGACCAGTCAAGAGCCCGAATGTTATTTGACTCCGCCTTTTCGGCAACCATCTTCTGATAGGCTGCCTTCATATCTTCAAGCTCAGCGGCCAAGGCTTACTTTTCGGTGGTCAAGGCCCTCTTCTCTGCTTCACCAGTCTCTAGAAGGTTTTTCTGCTCTAAGACGCTCTAACGAAGACCATCTGCCTCTTTGACCAGAGCAACCTGATGTGCACCATTTTGCTTAATCTGGGCCTTCATATTGGCCATTTCCTTAACGTCAGACTCCACAACGTTGTTGTAGGCCTGGACCCCATAGATAAGTTGCACAGAAAAGACATATTAGTACATAAAGTGGCAATAAGTAATGAACCAAGTTACAAAATGGAGAACAAGTATATACCTCCATGACCATTATGGAAGTCTTCTTCACTAGATCAGTCTTGGAGATTTTGGACTGAGCGGCCCTACTAGCTAGAGTCCAAATTCATTTTGCCATAGCCTGAAGAGCTTCTGGCTGGGTAATGGTGAGATGATCGGCGCAGATCGGATTCCATCTGGTAGAAGAAACTTCGGTTCCCAGGGAATTAAAGTACGGGGGGCCTCCTAAGCTTGGGGGGTTTCGCTGGTACACGCATCAACAACTTGAGTTCTGGGCCTCTAATTGGCCGCCCCACCGCCTGTACTCGATCGGGTCCTGGTGACTGGAGGATTTACAGGAGGAGGCTGTGGCGGAGCTACCGGATTCTGTTTTGGCGGAGCTACCGGACTCTGCGCAGGCGGAGGTACCGAAGTCGCCGGGGGTACGGTTGAAAGCGGCACAACATCAACCAGGTTGACCCCTTCAGGGACTGAAGTACGTCTGGCAGAGAGAGGTTTGTCGGGAATGTCCATCCTGTCAACAGCAGAGCCCATATTAGATATCAACTCCAGGTTTGTCGAAGTCAGAAGGTCTGTAGCAGATCAGATTTTGCCCCAGATATTGGTTTTAAAGAGGCCTATACGTTCTTTTATGAAAGACAGGGGGATGTCCCTATTCTCATAACCCAGAAACTTATATGCATAATCGCCCCGATGAAGATCACAGTACTCACAAATATAGGAGGCTTTGTGAAGAGGGCGGTAGATGGGTAGACGAATGGCACCGAACGTGATTGGGATCGGGAATATATGAGAAAATGTGTAAGACCAATTGTCACTCACAACTACCATTCTCTCTTTCCATCCCTTATCATACTTTTCGGTACCAAAGCATATGTTTTGACCGTGGAAGGGAAAGAGGTTGTATATACCCTTACTTTCTCTGGCATTTTGAAAAAAGTAAGAGAGAAGTAAGTCGGCTAAACATAATAGGAGCATGGACAGAATCCTAAGGCTATTCGGGTTAAGTTGGAGGGGGTGTAAGCCTAGCATAAATAAAACATAATGGAAGAAAGGGTGAAGGGGGAACCTTAAAACCCTAAGGTGAACTGCCGATAGTAGAATGCTACCAGGTGCTAGTCCCTCACTCTTGGTAAAATTTAGGTAACCTAGGTAAGGGTCCACATCAACATCCCCAGGTACCTGGGTCTCAGCCCAAAGATGTTTCACATCTACTTCAGGATGGACTCTCTTAAGTGGGGCCACTACAAATGGTTCAGATGATTTGGGGTCTACAGATTCATCAGGACCCCTTGAAATGGGTGTCCCCGGATTCGTTGAGGAACCCGGAAGGTCGGCATTTTGGGGTTGTTCTTGGGGCTCCTTGATGGGTAGACTGGGGGCTATCACTACTGATGGGATCGGTACCAGTACTAAAGTACAAAACGACATCTTCTACCGACCGGGTGTCATCGTTGTCAAACATAGTGCCAAAGAAAGGTAGAAGAGACAAAAGGGGGGCATATGTAAAAATTAAAGAAAAGGAAGAGAATGTTCGACTTACTCAGCTGATAGTGTAGAGTTGAGGAAAAGCTTCGGCTCGAAGCAGACTTCTGTTATGCTGGGAGATCTGAACTGACCAACGGAAAGGATTGCAGTGATAAGGAAGAAAATTCCAGAGATAAAAGATGAGGAAGAGAGATACGAAAGCAGAGAGTTGCAAATGAAGAATAAGGAAATGAAATGGAGTAGAGTGGATTTTTATAGGAAAAGAAAGGCATGCCAAGGATGCGCGAAACCCGAAGGTCACACAACCCACGAGGAGCCGTCGTGGTGTGAAGATTGAATGAGTAATGAGCTCTTAATTTGAAATATCATTAATACATAATGATGGCATGACAACTCATCACCATCATTTCTCATAAGCAATATATATATGTATATGTGTATATAGAGGCATTCAATTTTCGGTCATGGACTTTAGAAAGAGAATCATAAGCCCATAACCTCAGGGGCCTGTGTAATAGTCAAAATAATTCATGGCCCAACTAGGATGGGCCACAGGATTGATGGGCCGACGACTGATGGGCCGTAGACAGATGGGCCGAAGACGGATGGGCCGAAGAAATAAATTGACCAATAGAATTTTCTAGAAGATGAGTGATCCATAAGTCAGGGAATTGTCCTATTTATGCAATAGAGAGTCTAAAAAGGGGTAGAGTTTATCAAATCCCCTGATTTAAGGGATTGATAAACTTGGGTAAATGGGCTTGACACATTTACCAGAATTGTGTATAAATACATGGCCAAAGATTGAATAAATGATCCAAATTTTTCCCCCAACTATTATTGTATCTTTTTCTGCATCTATAGATTATCTCTATTAAGTTTTTTAACTTGTTCTATTAACGTGTCTCCTTTTAAATTACCCTTTTGTATTATCCTTTTTTTAAGTTATAACAAAGTTTTTAAATAAACAAAACTCATATATTATCCATCTCTTATTTTAAAAATACTTTGAACTCCCAATGGATTTATTTTTAAATCATTAAGAGGTGAATTTTGTTTTTTTATGTAAGTAGACTCCTAAATCTTTCAACTGACCTATGTTATTATCTCTAGTCAAATAAAATTCTACTTTAGTAAAATTTTTAAATATAAATACCTTGAAATACTGAACCACTTCACACTTTTAATAGTAGTATATTTAATTAAAATTTTAAATATAAATAACTTGAAATACTGAAATACTGAAACACTTCACACTTTTAATATTATATATATATATATATTTATAATAAGTTATTATCAGAAAAATAACATGACTGATCGAATCACAATAAATTTAAGATTAAAATTAATAATTAATTTTGTGCTTTTGCTTTGTGTTCTTTTGTTCTCATTTACATAACTTTAATAATTAATAATAAATAAAAATAATGAGTAATAAATAAAAATAAAAATAAATAATAAATAATTGTAAAAATAATAATAAATAAATAGGTAAAATAATAAATAAATAAAACAAAATGAAGAAATAAAGAAACAACAAGAAAATACTTAATAATTCCCAAAACGTACAAGAAGTTCGGAAGAAAGCATCCAAGTCCTAAGCTACGTGTTTCAATTCGTAACTTGTTCTTCAAAGGCCTTGTTTGGCCAGAATTTCTACTTCTACTTTAACACTGAAGAAAAAGAGAAACAAAAGCTATCATGCCCTTAAAATTTTAAGACTCCCGAACCGGGACATTCGATGACTCCGAAGTGTGATCCATACAATAAGTGACCAACTAAGAGTATCAATAACAATTAAAACGTATGGAATAATGATAAAGGTCGTATATTCCATACCCAATTGAATGATAGAAATACAACAGCGGAATCCAAAAAAAATCCGGTAGAGTTCCGTTTGTAAATGGAACATTCGGAATCACAAACACAACAAAATAACTTGCTAATAACAAAGCGATAACAATAACAGCTCATAAACCAATATTTAATAAATGTTCTAGGGCCGAGGTAGAGGAAAGAAAACCACCGCTACCTCTACACAACCATCTATAACCTACTGAGCAACAATACTCGAATAAAAATACACAAAGAAACATGACGATACCGAAGATATACAGTGACATCCTGAAATAAAGGAATACATGAAATAAAAGATACACCGAAAGGGAATATGCCAACAGACTGGCTCCAAAGAGAAATACATGACAATCCCATACAACATGGGTAAAGAAACTAAATGATAAAGAAGACAGTAGCTAACTATCGTCCCCAATCCAACAACGCTGCAACCGTAACCGTGTCACCCTGCGCAACTCTGAAATCTGCAACGAGGAAAAGAAAAGAAAGGTGTCGTTGCACCATATGCTGTCCGTAACCGAAACATTTCCAGCAAATTGGTGTGGGAATACTAGGGCATAAAACGTCGGGGTGAGCTCGCTGAGCCTCGTAGATAAAAGATAATCATAACTGTCACGTCCTATGACCGTCCAAGTAGTACTAACCAACCCGTGTATATGCTTCTATCCTAGGTCAGTCCATCATCCCACATGGAATTCACTTTACTTCAAGACCCCAAATAACCCAATCATATATCAGGAAAGCACGATAAGCCACGAAGCATAGAATACAATGCTAAAGATAAATCACTATCACGTACCCATATAGAAAATACAGTTGATTATATATATATATATACGTATATACATACCCTAAAGGTAAATATATATATATATACATATAAGTACACGATCAGTCTCACAAGGTACAACCAAGATTCGTACTCTATGTACCATAACCAGTAGTCTACACTACTCTCACAAACGTACGCTAAATACACGACACCCAAGTTCAAGCTAACAAATAACCAAGCGTTCACAACGCTAACTAGAGGATCCAAAAAGGAAGAATCACAATCACCTCTAATATCCACAGGAGAAAGAATCCATAACTAATACCAAGGAAGGCTCATAACCCACTCCCCGAGAACACCGGAGGGAATACACTCATGTCCTTGCGTACTAACATAATCATCATCAGTACATATATATATATGTATAATATATATATATGGGAACCATCATCCCATTATTAGAGAAAATCTACATCTCAAGGACTGAATCACCTCAATCATATCACCATATGAATCTCATAATACTACATCCAATACGGTGAATAAATCACCAAACGCTCTCACTATGGATAAGGAAAGCTAACCAAATCAAACCATGGAGAGTACATGGACACTACTCTCATGAATGATCACATAAGGGTCAAGAAACAGATCAAGGGAGAAAAGGTTTCAATGCTAAACCAATGGATAACCGAGACAACAATGTCAAGTTTAAGAACACCCAACAGTGATTAGGGAGACACCCGAACAAAAGAAACCAAAAGCGAATGGCCGAGAGTAAAAGTCATAAAAAGATAAATTCCAAGGATTCAATAGTTTTAAGAAAAAGGTTTTTAATACTCGAACCAATCCATTCGGCATCCATGCCCCTAAGATGTGTAAAAACCTAAATCACCTAGCTGGTGAGATCAAGGAACCAAGAAGAAGGGAAGCACAACACTATATATGTGCACTAAACAACAAGCCTCATACTAGAGACTTAGAGATGAACATAAGCAAAAATGAAACAAGTAGACACCTTTCAAAACACTGTAGGCTGAGATCTTGAGGAAGAAGCCTCGAAATCTCAAGAAGTATTAAAAAGTAGGTTTTGTTTTAAGAATCCACATAGTGAAAATGACTGTCTCACCCACAGTCTCTCTCAGTCGCCATCACCGACTTTTAGAAGTTAAAAATATTTTTAAAGAAAATCCTAAGATCACTTTTTAAAGTACGAAAACTTGTTGTGACTATGGGGGTAGGCGAGGTTTTCCTTTCAATAAGAAAGAGTTTGATTATAAATTTTTAAAAATGCCATTTTTGAATGACAACCTGATAAGAGTGACTACAACTCCAAGGAAAAACACAATCACTAAGGATGCTAAGGGTCCTAAATGGCCGTTGCCACGAATATAACTAAGTTCAATTGTCACCTAGTCTAACTCAACCAAAATCTCAAAAGTACAGTTTTTAATCCATTACTCAAATAGTGAAAGGCATAATCAACTAGGTTCACAATTTCATCACCCGTCTTCTCGAAGGCCTCAACTGTAGCGTCCGGTATTTTTACATGCTAATTAAAAAATTTATTAATAATTAAGTGGTTATTTGATTATGTGCTTAATGTGTTTATGTGCTTAGCATGACTTACACGATTTATTTGAGATTAAAAATTGTAAGTTGTATTTTCATTTTAAGAATAATGAAAAGTGTGGAAAACGATTTCGGGAAATAAATGACCAAATAGTAAATTGGTATTTTCATATTTGGAAGACTTATTGGAAATTGTAGAGATTTAGCTAATTGTTGGTGTATGAGTGGCATGGTGGTAAATAGAGAGGAAGACATGGAATAAAAGGGTAATTGAGAGTCATGATGACACTATTGTAATTAATCCGAAGTTGAGAGGGATTTGGTTTTTTCACAATTTGGAATGTTGTTTAATTCTCCACCATTGATTTCAAGTATTCTTCCATCTCTATTCTCAACCCTTGGATCATAGGGTCTTGTTTGGAGGACACACAAATGTATGAATGCATTATTCTTGGTCTTTCATGTACAAGACTTCATGTTCACCCTTAGATCATTATCTCATTTTCCTTGCATTATTCTCAACCCTTGGATGAGAGGAGAGTTAGTGGAGAATCTCTACAATTGTGTATCTTCTCTCCTTTACAAGACTCCATTCTCTCAACACAATCTCATGCTCTCTCCTTCTCTCTTTTCTTGGTGTGGTTTAGGGTGGTGTTCTTGAGCTATTCTTGGGTAAGTCTCTCTTCCACTCTAGGGTTTAGTTTACAAGAACCCTAGCTTTCAAGTTCATAAGTTCCTTGTACTTGAATTGAATATGTAAGAACATTTTTGTGTACTATTTATTTATGGCATGTTTTAGACAATAACCATGTTGAGTGTTAGATAGGCTGGTTTGGTTTCAATAACATCGACAAGCTATCTAAAAGGCAGAATCAAGCATTGAAGTAATCAAGAATACAACTGAAGCATGAAAGTAATCATATTGAGGTAAAATGTCTCCTGGAGGGAGAAAAAGACATTTTCCGAAGCCGTCACTTCAAGCAAAAAGTATCGTGGGTTCAAGAGGGTCATTTTGGCACAGTTGTGAAGAGTTTAAAGTAATGGAATGGACATTTCATTCCATTGTACAAACACAACATTATAACACATGGAGATACATATACATACAAATATATATGAATATACACATACGAATCTTTATATATATAAATATATATATATTTCAACAGAGTGATACAATAACAATAGCAACAGAGAGTGAATCTCCTAAACTGTAATCAAAGTAATTGGGATGAAACATTATTAGGGACTGTCTTGGAATATAAGATAATTTTAACGTTGACCGTTAGTTTGACTAACTGAAAATTTGAAAATAGAATCAATCTCACATAGTTTTTTTAAAAAGGGACTAATATCAAAATGGATAAAAAAAATACTAGGACTTAAGTAAAAAAAAAAAACACCCTAGAATGAACCATTTTATCTCAAATTATCATGTATTTTGATGAGTGTGATAAGTGAACATATCATTATTTTGGCCCTGTTTAGTTTTTGTTTGTGTTTATTGTTGTGGGATTTAGAAAAACACAAATACATGCTTGTGTTTGTGGAGTGCTGAAGTCTAAAACAGAAGCATGTTTGGTATTGATATTTTTGTTGAAAACATATACATATGTATATATGGTGTTTTAGGGCAAAGACAAGTTGTGGTGATAGTCGGAGGCAGCGGCGGAGGTGGTCGGCAACGGCGGTGGTGGCAGCGGCAGTAGTAGTGATGGCGGCGATTGTGGTGGTGTAAATATATACATATATATATATATTGAGTGAATAATAAAAAACAAACAAAAATAAATACCATTTTTTATTTGCAAGAAGTGGTAAAAAAACACACACACTTTTTTACTATTCTAAACAAAACACGAGACAAACATATTTTTGTTTGGAAAACAGCTACAATAGCAAACAAGAAACATCAAACAACAACAAAAACCAAACAGGGTTTTGGAAGTTGAATCTCCCATAGTTAGATTATGCATTTTCAGGAAATTATACACATGCATTCATAAAACTTGAGTGGCCTATATAAATGCCATATCACTCCATGAAGGATTAAGCTTAATTCAAGTCACTCCATGAAGGATTAAGCTGAATTGAATTCAGAAATCAACTTTTCTTGATCCAAAATTCAACATGTTCTCTTCATCTTCTTATATTGTAAAAAGAAGTCAGGTGGTTCACTCATATTATAATTGAATAAAATTTAGGCCTGGTTGAATTTCAAAGGGTTAATTTTATATACATTCCCTAAAATTTGTTTTAACTTCAATCATACCCCCTCAGGTTTGAATATCTTCAATTACACCTTTCTGGATTGAGATTCTTATCATTTACACCCCCTCATCACTTTTTGGACTAAAATGCCCATACTCAAACACTCATTATCCCTATTTCCAAACACCCATTATCCCTATTCCTAAAAATATATATAAAATTCGAAATATATATATATAATTCAAAAATAATATATAAAATTCAAAATATATATATAATTCAAAAAATATATATAAAATTAAAAAAAATATTTATATATATATTTTTGAATTATATATATATTTCAAATTTTATATATTATTTTCGAATTTCATATATTTTTCGAATTATATATACTATCTCTATCCGGAAATGCTTGTCCAAATTGGACTTGTCAACTTTTTATTAGATTTTTTATGTTTTCATTTCTACCCTTAAGATAAGAACAAGTTATCCAAGTGTTGTTTTTTTAGTGGGACCCATTATCTTTGGAATTAGTGGGTAATTTGGGAAAATATAAAATTATATTGTGTTGGAATTCGAAACTGGACAACTAATTTGGGACGGATAAAGTTGTGAAACTGGACAACTAATATATGATGGAAGGAGTATTGTTTTCGAATTATATATATATTTGAATTATATATATATTTCGAATTTTATATATTTTTCAAATTTTATACATTATTTTCGTATTTTATATTTGTTTCAAATTTTATATATTTTTTTCGAATTTTTTAATATATTTTTCGAATTTGATATATATATTTTGAATTTTATATATTATTTTCGAATTTTATATATTGTTTTAGAATTTCATATATATATTTCAAATTTTATTTATTATTTTCGAATTTTATATATATTTCGAATTATATATATATATATATATATATATATATATATATATATTCGAATTATATATATATATTTCAAATTTTATATATTTTTTGAATTATATATATATTTTTTGAAATTTATATATTATTTTCGAATTTTATATATTCTTTTCAAATTTTTTATATATTTTTCGAATTTTATATATATATTTCGAATTTTATATATTATTTTCGAATTATATATATATTTTAGAATTTTATATATATTTCTCGAATTTTATATATTATTTTTGAATTTTATATATTTTTTGAATGATATATATATATTTCGAATTATATATATATTTTTTGAATTATATATATTTTTTGAATTATATATATTTTTTGAATTTTTTAGATATTTTTCAAATTTTATATATTATTTTTGAATTATATATATATTTAGGAATATGGATAGTGGGTGTTTGGAAATAGGGATAGTGGGTGTTTGAGTAAGGACATTTTAGTTCAAAAAGTTATCAGGGGTGTAAATGATGAGAATCTTAATTTAGAGGGGTGTAATTGAAGATATTCAAATTTGATGGAATGTGATTGAAATTAAAGTAAATATCAGATATTGTAAATAAAGTTAACCCAATTTCAATTTCAGAATAAAGACTGTAGGGGTGTGTGACTACGTTCCCAGAACCGTTGGGGCCAATCACTAGGCCGGTTCATGGACGAGCTACTGATGGCCCAGGCCCGCACAACAAGTCAAGTATTGTTCAAAATCCAGTCTTATCCGACCCAAATAACAAGCATTCATGTCCAGTTGTTCATCTACTCAGATGGAAGACAGGCCCAACTTGAAGATCTAACCCAACTATGATTATTAAGATAAACATAAGAATAATTCAACCATTTTAATTTCAACCATAATAGAATTTGTGTACATATTATATAAAATTATTTGGTCAACTAATAACTGAGTGTGAATCAATTTTCTACTCTTAAATTTAACGCCTGTAAAAATTTAAGAAAAAAGTCAACAAAAAAATAATAGGCACGAGAGAGTATGGCGGTCTGTCCGTAATCCAATTGAAGATTTTGGAGAAGCCCAACTATTACAATGGAAAACTACATATAAGTTGAGTTATGGATGATAAATTATAAATTGGTCAAATTTAAATTTTTAGTTTTAATTTGATCACATTAACCAAATTAACTATGAATACATTAATTTTTTTTGTTTAAAGTTTAAAATGCCCTCACCCTCACGCCACCTCCAATTATCACATCGCATCCTCCATTCTCACTTTTCAATTCCTCCCGGCGCTCCCTCCTCCTCCAACCACCACCACCACCTCCCCATCCCCTCTTTCCATCACCACATCAAATTGCACATTGCCACCACAGACGGCTTTGTTTGAATTCATATAAATTCTATTTATATGTGTTGGGATAAATAAATTGCCATAACCTTAGTGCCTTTTTTTTTTCTTAGTTACTTAAATGTCCCCAACCAATTGTACATATCATGGCACGAATTCTAATATTTTATTTGTGACATACTTTGCCACTCAAATCATATGAATAAATCCGATTTAGTTTCTTTATCATAACATAATCTCATAAAAAATACTAGAATTAAATTTTAGTCTCCGAGAGTTGGCAAGGGACAAATTGAAAGGTAAAGTGATCCAGCGGGACACGACCACATGCCGGCGGTGCTGTTTTGTTGCACAAACCACTCAACAACCCAAGTAGGTCAAGCTGGGTGTATCTAATCTTATACCAATTTATTTATATATATGTTCATCAGCGGCAGTGGAGGAGGTGGAGGGGCCGCCGTGATAAAAGAGGAGGAATTGCGGATGAGGAAATGAAAGACCGATATGGTAGTGAGAGGTGGTGTGAGAGTATTTTAGATTTGAAATAAAAAACTTGATGTATTTGTAATTAGATTAGTAAATGTGATCAAATTGAATAATGAAAATTTAAAATTGATCAATTTATAATTTATTATTTTTAACTCTGCTTATATATAGTTTTTTATATTGCGAGCTCATACTCAAAATAATATAAAGGGTAATTTGTATTGACACCCGTTGAGGTATTGGTCAATTGTAGGTAGATGACGGTCAATGCACTATTTTGCATTGACACCCTCTGAGGTTTGTAAAATGTTGCAATGACACCCCTTGGAGTTATAAAATGGCTTTAGTGCCATTGATTAATTTAATTTTTATGTGAAATCTCTAAGTTACTCCCATACCTAAACCCTACATTTTACCCATTACACTAATCACTCTTATCATCACACTCTTATTATTAAAAAATCTTCAACAAATAAATACTACTAAAATATACAATATATATAATTTTATTTTATATATAAAAATTCAAAAATATCAAAATATTTTGAAATATATATTTAAAGGTAAATTCTATCACTAAAAAAATTTCATCAATAATAATATTAAGAAAATTTCAATATTTAATTACTGCTCTTAATTTTTAATATATTACTATATAAATATTTCTCATAAAATATTAAAGGGTTATATCTAGAACCATTATTGGTATTACATATATAATATAATATATATAATTTTTTATGTACGAAAATATATATATATATATTTATACTATTGCAAATCAATAATTTAAATGAAAATTGGCAATATAATGGAATATCTTATTTAAAATATCTTACACATTACCCATTGTAGGTATTACATATCTAAGAGTTCTACCATTATATCATCAAATTTTATAATGGAATGAAGTTTTCTTTGGTATTACATATCTAAATAAGATATTCCATTATAGGTATTTTATATCTAAGAAATTCTACGATTATATTATCAAATTTTATTAAAATTATTGATTAACAATAGTATAAAATATATAATTTTTTTTCTATTCGTACATAAAAATTTATATATATTTTATTAAATATGTAATACTTATAATGGCTATTAGATATAACTCTTTAATTTGTTTGAGAAATATTTATATAGTAATATAATAAAAATGAAGAGCAATAATTAAATAATTGATTTTTTTAGTATTATTATTGATGAAATTTTAGGGGTACAATTTACCTTTAAATATATTTTTTAAAATATTTTTGATGTTTTTAAATTTTTATATTTTAAATAAAATTATATATATTGTATATCTTATTTATTTATTGTAGATTTTTTAATAATAAGAGTGTGATTATAATGGTGGTTGGTATAATGGGTAAAGTGAAGGGTTTAATTATGAGGGTAATTTAGAGATTTCACATAAAAATTAAATTGATCAAGGGCACTAAAATCATTTTATGCCTCCAATGTGTGTCATTGAAACACTTTACAAATCTCAGGAGTGTCAATGCAAAATAATGCGTTGACCGCCATCTATTTTTAATTGACCAATACCTTAGGAGGTGTCGATGCAAATTACGTAATGTAAAACATAGTAGTTTTCAGACAATTGAATTAAATCGACTCTGTATTCAATTTTATAATATAAAATTTTATTTTTCAAATTAAGAACCGAATACCTTCAAAACTCAAGAGTAAGATGTCAAAAACAGCCTTGCAAAGGAATGACAATATTGCAACGAAAAAAAAGCATTTCACACACAATAAAATACACGTGAATAATAATCTGGTCCAAAGAATCTTCGTGTAGTTTGTTCAATCTAGAAACAAAGAAATATGTTTCTAGAAGTAAGGAAATATCTTCGTGTAGTTTGTTCAATCTAGAAACAAAGAAATATGTTTCTAGAAGTAAGGAAATATCTTCGTGTAGTTTGTTCAATCTAGAAACAAAGAAATATGTTTCTAGAAGTAAGGAAATATCTTCGTGTAGTTTGTTCAATCTAGAAACAAAGAAATAGCGTTTGACGGAAAAGTAAGCAAAACAGAACCGTCTCTTGACTCTCTTATCGAAATTCCAAATTTATCCCTAATATGATTAACATACTTGGAGTCAAACTCAGTAATTATGTCAAAAACTCACGGTCCTTTACGTCAATCCATCCATTGAATCTTATAAAACACACACATATTCACATAGTAAACGTGGGACCAGCGGCCCGATATGGTGACCCGCCTCCTCTCTATTCATCTCTCTCGCTATATTCGCGTGTTTATTTGTATGTGTATATATATATATATATATATATATGTATGTCTATACATAATATGTACGTGGATTGTACGGAGTTGCAGGACTGAGGGTCTAATAAGTGAGAGAGATGAATTCAGCTAAGAATAGGAAGAAGAGTTCTTTTTCGTATATACCCAAATTTGGGTGTTTGAGGTCGGACTTTGAATACCCAACGGTCGAGAGATTGGACGGTGATGGGAATCTTGATATGGAGTCAGGTTGTACTGGAAAAGATCGGTCTCCGTCTCACCTGATTATTATGGTCAATGGCATTATTGGAAGGTTAGTACAATATTACTAATAGTAAAATGTGCTTTTTTTTTTTCTTTTTGAAAGGCAAGCATAAAATGTCCTTATTATGTTAATTATGGATGGTATTTTTAGCTTTAGTTTTTTTTTTTATTGTTTATTCATTTATATTTTTAATTCTAAGATGTTTTTTTGATTAATTTCTAAATGTGGGTTTTGAAATGGTTATTTGGGTCTTTTTTTAGCTTTGCTATACACATCATCGCATAGACTTGAATTATTTGCTTGTTGTACGATGTACATGCTTAGTTATTGATATTGCAATTGCAATTTTGTGTGGTTAAAACTAATGCCTCGTGAGGTAAATAGATTTTACTACGGAAGTCTGCATAGGCTTGAATTTGGTTACTTACACATATCGTTGCAAATTAATGGAGCTGAGGCGAACTCAGAAATGTTCAACCTTGGCTTACGAGCCTAGATAGAAAATGTGCTCATGCTAGACACATGAGCCCAAGCAAAGCTCGAAGCTTTAGTCTTAACAAGTCAAGTTTGAGTCTACTATTATTTGCAGCGTATGCTTATATCACCCTTGTTAATGTTAGTCTAAATTGAGTGGTTGGAGGTTTGTTTCTTATATTTTTTGTTGCCTCTTTGTTTCTTATATATATTTTTTAAAATTTTGAAATACAATTTTCCTCGATTCTTGTTTTATTTCTTTTCACTATATTCAGTTTTTATGATTTTTCTAAATTGATTATGACGAAGTGATCGTATTGGTACTATAATTTTCAACCACCCTCTTCCCAATTTCTTCAATTTTGATACCTTTACTCGACAATTTTGAGATCATCTTACCATTTTTGCTAAACCGAGTTTGTTCATGGGCTTGGTGAGTCGAGCTCTGTAATGTTCAGGCACGACTGATTTATAAAACGAGCTTAAAAAATGTGTCGAGCTCAAATGCTAAACGAATGAGCCTTAGTCAAGCTCGAGCCTTCGCGAACGGCCCAGTTCATTTGCATTTAATAAAGGATAACGTATAAAATATCCCTAAGTTATTGCATTATTGCAATTATCCCCGAACTATTAATTTGTTGCAATCCGCCCCAGTTCTCTTACAAAAGATTAATCTTATGAAAGCAAATATATTCTCAAATAGAAAAGTAGAGTTGTAACAACTTTATTTGTAAATAAATAATTAACTTGTATTTGTAACCTATTTAGTGAAAGAAATTGCTACTTGTATGGGGAAATTAGTGTTAGGGTTTTTTAGGACTGGCAATTCGTGTCAACAGGTCGACCCACGGGTCAATAGGGCAATCTGATACTAGTTGACACGAAAATCAAACATTTTAAATATAATACAATCCAACACGAAAAATAAAAAATAAAAAATAAAAATGAAATTGAAATTGAATTTGACACGATTCAGTAATAGTTTATTAATGTATTTCAATCCATGACCAATTAGAGAATAGAAAAAATCAGCAAATAAATATAACAATAAATATAATCGTGTCAAACGGGTCAATTCGTGTCAGAAATTGCCAGCTTTAGGGTTTTTACACCCGCCCAATAACACTTATTAGGGTTTCCACACCCTCTGTTCGAAGCCGTGCACACCTGCAAATCATAAATCACACATAAAACACACACCAAAACAATTGACATAAAGATATATACGTGGTTCGGCCAAATCAGCCTACGTCCACAGAGAGCACCGTTTCACTATCGATCAAAGAGAGGATTACAAGGGGTTGATCTGCAAATCATACACACGCACACACACAGTGTATACTCACGCTTGTATCACCGGAATAATATAAGCTGGAGTGGAGGACAAGTCAATCAATCCAATTAGGAATTGATCTCCTACCTAATTAAGAATTTGCTTGATGGCTAAGTTATATTCTCCCTTAAGAAAGGATTCATCAAATATACCAATCTTCAGTCAAATAGAGATTAAGTTCTATTTCCCCACAAGGAAATGAGTCACCATATCTATCAATCTCCCACTTGTCTCACATTCTTTAGCTTCCATATCGATCCACTGAATCTGATATGTACTTCACCTTTGCCTACGACACTACAGGGCTTATCGTCACCTAGATGAACCTCGCCAAGGTTATCAGGTGCATAGCTCTTAAGGAGCTCTCGACTTGAGGTGGCATGAAATGATGCTCCAGAGTCCAAGACTTAAAACTCTGTCTTGCTCTCCAGAGAGCATATCAACGCATTATCTCCTTCTTCAGAGACAATATTCACTTCAGTCTTGTCATCCGCTACACTCTGCGGGGATCCGCACCGGTCTCTGTAATGACCAAGTTTGCCACAATTCCAACACTCAATGGAATTTCGAGACTATTGTCTCGACTTGGAACGGCCACGCCTTTGACTTCCGCCATTCTTTATCTTCGAACCTTTACCTCTGATGTCGACATTCAATGCTGAGCCACTGTTAGAAGAGTCAGACGTCTGACGTCTGTCTTCTGATCTCTTCTATGAGTACCATACTCACTACGGAATCATACTGTAATTGTTCTGTCCCTGAAGAGTTACTAATCGCAGCCACTGTGCCGCTTTTATTTTGCCAGTGATTGTCATATCAACTGATTCTAACTGCCCAACAATGTCATTAAGAATATTGAGGTGTTCACTGACCTTTTCATTCTTAGACATCTTCAGATTGACCAATCTTTTAATGAGATATACCTGATTTGCTACAGACGTTTGTTTAGACATGTTCGAAAGAGCATCCACGAGAGACCTTGTTGTCTTCTCATTCTTTATGTTGAATGCAACGAACTTTGACAACATCAGTCTGATCGTACCGAGAGCCTTTCGATCCAGGATTTTCCAATCCTCTTATTTTATCGATTCTGGCTTCTGCCCTTCCAATGGTGAATACAAATTCTTCTGGTATAACGCATCCTCAATTTACATCTTCCAAAAGGCAAAGTTTGTACCGTCAAACTTGTCGATCAATGTTGTCTTTTCTTCTCCCATAGCTCCCACTAAGCCTTTTCGAGGTGTTTGGAGTCGAATCACGGAAAACCAATCGTACGGTTGTGTCCGGAACGGTCCAAAACCGTAAGAACGCCTCTGACCGCGTCGAAAATGGGTCAAAAATGACTCCAAACGGGCCAAAATAAAATTCAGCACTAAAAGACAGAATAGTGCTGACATGGCAGGGAGGTGCTAACGTGGCGCTGACATCACTGGATGACGTCACCTGCTGACGTGACCGAGTACTCGGTAAACAGGAGCGTCGAATACTCGGTAGAACCCCTTCGAGTACTCAGTGAAACTTCTTCGAGTACTCGGTATAATCCTCTTCAAGTACTCGGTAAGATTTCTTCGAGTACTTGGTAACCTGGAGTGTCGAGTACTCGGTGAACGCTTCTTCGAGTACTCGGTGACTTCACTCGGCTTCTTCGGCGAGGCGCGTAGCCGAACTAGTTTTTCCGGCGACCTGTGCGTGGGATCTCCGGCCGAAACTTTCACCGGCGTGTGGAGAGTCCGTTTGTTGCGCTGTTGACGGCGTTGGCTTCGTCTTGTCGATGCGAAGCTCCTAGTGCCTTTAGATTCTAATTCGGAACACTTTTGAACATCAAATTTCGACCAGAAAGTTCGGGCTTCTTCTTTGCTCTAACCTGGGGCTCGGATACCATTTGTTAGGGTTTTTACACCCGTCCAAGAACACTTATTAGGGTTTCCACATCCTCTGTTCGAAGCCGTGTACACCTGCAAATCAGAAATCACACACATAACATACACCGACATAATTGACACAAAGATATATACGTGGTTCGGCCAAATCAGTCTACATCCATAGAGAGCACCGTTTCACTATCAATCAAAGAGAGGATTACAAGTAGAGCTGGTAATTTTTGACACGACTTGACACGATAATATTTATTGTTATATTTATTTGCTGATTTTTTCTGTTCTCTAATTGATCATGGATTGAAATATATTAATAAGTGTCAAATTCAAATTCAATTTCATTTTTATTTTTTATTTTTTATTTTTTGTGTTGGATTGTGTCATATTTAAAATGTTTGATTTTCGTGTCGACTAGTATCAGATTGCCCTTGACACGTGGGTCGACCTGTTGACACGAATTGCCAGCTCTAATTACGAGGGGATGATCCGTAAATTATACACACGCGCACACAGTGTATACTCACGCCTGTATCACCGGAATAATATATAAGCTTATATTATTCGTGACTCTCACCGGTGTTTCAGTCACACCAAGAAATATCACTCTGTATCTCTTATTCTCTCTATATCTATGCACCGCCTGTGCTTCACTCACACTAGGTGTTTCACTCACACCGATATCGGCCTATTCTGGCTCTCACTCTGGCACAGGCCTATTTTGGCTCTCTGCCTGGTACACAGAATACAATAGGTTAGACCTATATTTATAGGAGAGGCTAGAGTGGAGGACAATTCAATCAATCCATTTATGAATTGATCTCCTACCTAATTAAGGATTTGCTTGATGGTTAAGTTATATTCCCCTTTAAGAAAAGAGTCACCAAATATAACAATCTTCAGTCAATTAGAGATAACTTGGTGGCTAAGTTATCTTTCCCCACAAGGAAAAGAGTCACCATATCTAACAATTAGAACTCTGATTTAATAAATAAAATCTTATTCTATTTCCTTTTTTTTTTACAAACAAAGGTACCTTTAATTTTTTTTCATATATACATGAAAAGATTTCAAATTACTTCAATAACAAACTCCTTTGTTCTCATGTTGTACATATATAATATTACTACAATTACGTAAATTATTACAATTTTTTTGTTAATGTTTTTTATTTAACTTGAAATTATTATTGAGTCAATCAATTATAAAAATTATGTGTAAATTTTTGCTTATTTAAATGGCGAATATGTCATCAAATTAGTATCATATTTTCATATTTTATGTTAAGAATAAATCGCATTAAGTTTAATTCAATGAGAAAGACCCTTAGGACATTTATGAAACAAATTCAAGGTATTGGGGCATTTTGTAACAAAATGTGATTGTTTAGGGGGTTTCTTGCACAATTTATAGATCGGGGGTATTTGCAAATTTGAACATAGTACATGGCAGTTTTTTGCATTTTACCCATTAATTAGTGATGTATTTATCCAACTAATCGCGTTTGATAATCGATCTTGAATGTCACTTGAAAATGCTTTACTACAATGCGGTACATCTTTTTGCAGGAAAATAAGTAGAATTAGAAGTGATAATTACATTAGTAATCACAAAATGTTGGAACATCCCAATTTTGATTACCTCTTAACTTTTCGGCATGTAAAATTTTCAATTCTTTAAACTTCTGAAATTACTTTTTGGTTCTCAAATAGCATTGTTACGTATATCATTGAAATCTTATGTAAATTATACAGAAAAGAATGCAAAAGTTAGAGAAATATGTGAGCGCTGCTAATCAGTTTGAAGCTAATGCATCATTTGAAATGGAATTGTATTCATTGTAAGTTGGATTAAAATGATCACAAATTGGTCTATATTTCTATGGTTGTATATGTTAATGCTTGTCACGAATAAAGGACCGAATGGGAGTCAATAGTAATGACACAAATACACACACAACAAATAAGACAAGGATTTATGGTGGTTTGGCTTTGCCTACACACACCGGCGAAGGAAGAGCAAAATTTTTCACTATGGAGAACAAATGAGTATACGAGGATTGGCTCACACCCAAGAGCCGAATACACCCAATAACCCAAGTGAGAATCTCACTAATCTCTCACTACTGAAATGCTCAAATAAGCTATACAAAACTTCACACCTTTAAGCAGTACTTGGTACTACCTCTCTTGCTCTTTGTACTGATGCTTCTCTTTGAATTTAAGGTCCATATTCAAACAGCAGAGATGAAGTTCCTGTGGCTCAAAATTCAGCATTGAATTTTGTTTGTTGAGCCACCCTTAGTTAGGTGACAATGTATCTTTGGAAATTTCGTTAAAAGGAACTTAGTATGTGGGGTGGGGTGGGGTGGGGTGGGGTGGGTGAGGATGTGACAGTGTATTTTGAATTTCCTATTACATAACCGGCTACATTTCAGACTGCATGTCCTGAACCATGGAACAATTTAGTTCTTGAATATTGAATTGATGAGTTACATAAACAAAACAAAGAGGTTTCATAATAATTTACCTTTTCATTAGACTAGCATTGAGAACTTTACAGTTTAACAGTGCCCCAGAAACAGATGAGTAAGGACGTTCAAAATCAGGGGTCGGAATCATCTTTATTACTCCCAAAGGCAACGTCATCCCGCATTCCTTCACTTTGTCGGAGTCATATTCCAACATGTCAGAATACATGGGGCTGATTTTGGGAATGAATACAATTTGTACTGTATCAAAATTTAGAGGAGAGAATTAAGAGGATTATATCACTGCACAATAAGAGCTCAAATAGATCTAAGAAGTAAATTGAGAACTTGTCAATTTCATTGACCAACCTTTTGTATAAGTGTCCGGAACTGAAATCAACTCTCAAATTATATTATAATACCACCACCACAGTCTAGGTCTATCAATAACAATCATCTTACCTCTGACCCACTCTAAATAAGTGCATGTGTTATATACCACATCTTTTCTCTTTATCTTAACAATCCATGATCACAATGTTGTTGAAAAATGTCTGCTGGATTACTCAAGAATGAAGGCACAAAATGTGTTTGCCGGAATATATATATATATATATATATATATATATATATATTTTCAGTTCGAGTAATTAAAGCCTTTGGAGTTATTATGGATTGGGATACTTGCGGCCTTCTATTGCTTGTTTGATTGTCCCGTTTATTTTATTTTTTCCCCATGTCGAGGTTTGAATCTTTTCACTTTTCTTGTCATGTGTTTAGTGCTCAGAATTGGAGATTTGCTGCAAAGCAATTCTTGAAAAGGTACCCTGAAGATGTTATCGTACACTGTGAGTTTTCTTTCATCCCTGCACCTTATAGGAAACTCCGTACATGTGCCATGAAAGTTATTGCTTTTGGTTTAGATTATCCCTGAAGTTAGTCTCTGCTACCATTGTACTTGTCAATTTTTTTAACCTTTTTGTTATTCAAGTATCACCTCTTGAACTATCTATCCATGGTCTCTCAAAGACTTAAACTAGCCTCACCATCGACTTACCCTAGTGGTGCATCTATATGAGAAGAATCGACAAGTTTGAACAATTTCCTCCTACAAGAGTAGGAGTAAGACTTTTGTTCTTTTTTTTTTTCTCTCTTTTTTTTTTCTTTTTATGTTTTTTCTCTCTCCTTTTTTGACCGCCTTCTAAAGGAAATGGAGAATGTGGAAGTGACTGCCAGCACAATTGTTTTCTTTCAGTTGAAGTTTGAAGCAATTTTCTTTACTGCATTCTCTGGTATTCACTAGGTTTATTTCTTTTTTAATTTTTATAGAGGTAACCCATGTAAATGATATTTGATCTTCAGGCAGTGATTCAAATTCTTCAATTTTGACACTGGACGGGGTTGATGTAATGGGAAACAGACTAGCAGATGAGGTGCGCAAGGGTTCCATCATTGACAAATTGCTGTTTTTCTTCTAGTGTCTCATACGATTATTTGCCTTCGAATTGGCCTCATTTGTTCATTTGTTGGAATCGGTGCTCCAAACCTGAAATTTGAACCCATATTGCTTCTTTCAGGTGATAACTGTCATAACTCGTTATCCCGATCTTCAGAAAATTTCCTTTATAGCTCATTCGCTTGGTGGCCTTATAGCAAGATATGCTATTGCTAAGCTTTATTGTCAAGATGTCCAACGGAAACCTTCTCAAGGAGATGGAGAATCTGGAAGTGATAAATCTAATGATCCATGCTCAGAAGATAAATTTCTAGCCAAAATTGCTGGACTGGAACCCATGAATTTCATAACCGTGGCAACACCACATCTCGGTTCAAGGGGACATAAGCAGGTGATTTATCCTTTCCATCTAATCTTTTTTTTATTATTATTATTGTAAAGAAGTAACCATTTATTTATCATGATAAAATTTTGCATCAAAGTCTTTCGAAAGCAAAACCATATGATAGTTGAATTTAAATAAGTTCTCTCGAATAAAGAGACAAGTCATCTTGAATAAAATGTTAGTGTAAAGAAGTAAGACACGCACCTAGTTCTTTATAACTCATTTATGCTTATTCTGAGGATTGATTTAAACTGCGTGACCTTGATTGAGCTAAGTGGAAGGAATTTTAGGAGGATTTTACCTTCTAATTTCTTATCAACATAATTATCTCTATCATACATCAATTGTAGAGGAATTTTCGTTGAGCAAATAATTACATTGGATAAAAAATATGACAGTTGAAGGTATTAGTTTATTATGTTTTTCTTACGTTTATGATAGTGTATAGTTTCCTATATAACCATTACTGAAGTGGACCTAACCATAAAATATGTTAAAACATATGTGCTGATCATAAGCTCCTTTGGTTCATTAAGCTTGATGTGAATCTCTTCATATAGAGGTAAGATTGCGTACATTTAACTCTTCTCAGACCGGGCAATATGGACGAGGGCTTTTTGCACTGAAATCACCTTTGAATTCACATATTTGCAAATTTTCAATTTAGTACTATGATTGCAAATTTGCAAGTGTCATGAATGGACCAAAATAAAGATGTATCATAGGGACTACACCAGTTCTTTGTGAAAAGTTATAGTAATGTCTCCCCTGAATAGGGGGCAACACTATATAGTAAATAATCATTTTATCAAGATTGCATTAACATAATCAAATTTTGTCTATATTCGGTACATCAAAAAACCGGGCGTTTCAGTAGTGTTAGGTGTAAAAATAATAATCGTTTCACTTATGTGTGTGTGTCTATGTGTGGTGGGGGTGGGGGGGGGGGGGATTCCGAGGTGCGATGATTGCAATATATATAGCAGCTGAGGGAGGGATCCCCACATATTTTTCAAAACTCTGTTAATGGTGCTTATTTATTGTTATCGATGGAGATTTTGTATAGGAATACTAAAGAAGCCCTACCCCCCAAGTGAAAGTACCTATGAATGGCTACCTATACATGGTTGTTAAAGGTGCTTTGAAAAAAATATAATTCGTGGTCCATCAAAATCCAATAAACCTCTGTAGTATCAAACTCAAATATATAGTTATTAAAATGTTTTATAATCCTTCCTACAACATAATAGTGCTCCAATTACACACTCACACATCTTAGGTGCTAGTAATTAAAGAGAAGAAAGAATCCTCGACACTTGACAATCATAATTGACTGTCATCTATTTTTCACTCCATTATAAATTCTTGAAAATATCAATTAAAAACTTGCAGAAAGAAAATATTGTTGATTTCATTGGATTGAAAAACTTCTTTCAATCAACATATATATATAGCATGCAGTTTTTGCATATTTAATCTTATGAATTTCTATGTTTGTAGCGATTCTTCTACATCAAGCCGTAATTTTATATTTAACCTTATGAATTTCTATGTTTGTTTCCTCCTTAATCTTTCACCTTTTTTTATCCTGTATTTGATAATTTTACTCGAAATACTTACTATTGTTAAGCAATGTAATGCCATTCATCCTCCAATGATGCATAGCTGCAGTGTTATGGTTAAGCACAAAAACATAAGTATGAGCTATTTACTTTGAGCTCCTTAACTCCGCTGATATGGTGCCAATTTCATTTTAGTTCTCGTATCTTCATGAGTAATATGATTTTCCAGGTGCCTATGTGTTGTGGCTTTTACACTATGGAGAAGGTAGCATCTCGGACCTCATGGCTTCTTGCAAGAACCGGGAAACATTTGTTTTTGACCGATGGTGATAAAGGAAAACCCCCTCTTCTAGTTCAGATGGTCAATGACTCTGATGATATTAAATTTATGTGAGCTTGATGAAATGCAATTTTTATATTTTTTTTGGAAACATTTAATAAAAATGCCCCCTAGAATGCAAATTATTTTAAACATGCCTTAACATCAGTAATTTCTCTGCAGGTCTGCTTTACAGTCATTCAGGCGTTGTGTTGCCTATGCAAATGCTAATTTCGATCGTATCCTCTATAATATTGATATTGTTGATAATACAATGCATATTAGTTATTATTTAGGTCATGTAATAATGGTTGACCAAATCTTCCCATCTTGCTGCACCAACTTGTTAACATGAAGGCCTTGACACATGAAGATTTTGTGGGATGGGGTACATCATCAATACGGCGCCAAAGTGAGCTTCCGAAGGTAATTATATAGCTATTAGTGAAGTTTTGAACTTTTTTCTGCATCCATGACTCCCATAATATGTTTTGTTTTGCAGAGTAAACTTTCAAGAAATGAAAAATATCCACATATTGTGAATGAAGAGCCAGCAAAAGCTGTGGATCCTCAACAAGAACTGGCTTCGGTGACCAAAGTAAATTGTTATAAGACAATTGACATGGAAGGTTAGTTTCTTGGTCATCTATTTGAAGTTTTGAACTGATTACGACAACTACTAGTTTAACGTAAACTCTTACATTTTTTGGATCGTTTGCTTCCAAGTCCACTTGCTTTCCTAGTGAGTTGGCAGAGGTAAATTTAGGCAGGAATAGCATTTTATAGTGGTAAGAGTTGTGTTCTCCAGGACCTAAAATTGAAAGGCAAACCAGCATATGAAGTAAATCCACTGAAACAAATAAAATATAACCATGCTTTCCCAGCACAAGAAACTAGTGAAGTAAGGGTCTGTTTGGGATGAGCTTTTGCTTCTGCGTTACCGTTCACAATTTTGAGAGCAAAGTGTGTTTTGTGATGTATGCTTTGCTTTCAAAAGTGTCAAAGCAAAAGCTTTCGAAATGACTAAATTTTAATGTGCTTCGTTACTATAACAATGAGCAATGGATTAGTGGAAACAATATTTTGGACATAAACAAGCATGAATAAATTAAAATAATATTTATAAATAATAATAAATAAATAAAATAAAATAAAATAATAAATAATAATTCAAATAACAAATAAAATAATTTTTTAAAATTAAAATAAAATAAAATAAAATGATAAATAATAAATTAAATTAAATAAATTTATAAATTAAATAAATTGAATAAATAATAAATTTATTAACACATAATAAAACAAAATAAATTAAGTAATACATAAAAATAATAATAATAATTAATTAATTATAATAAAATAATAATAATAATAATAAATATATTAAATAAATAAGAAATAATAAGAAATAAAACATAAAGTATAAATAAAATATTTTTATTTTTCTTATAGCAAAAGCATCAGTACCAAACATGCTTCCAGTTCAGACTAAAAGCACAACACATGCTTTTGCTATGCTTCAGCTTTCCTTCAAACTAAAAGCACAACACAACCTCCCAAATAGGCCCTAAATAACATGCTTTAAAATAATTATGAATTTGTAGGAGTCGCAAGATGCAGAAGGGAAATTGTCAATTGCATTTAGGTTTCTCGGGAATGGTTTGGTGTCTACAATATTTAAATGGGCGCCCATATTTAAATAATCTCAACATTAATGGTACACTAGTAGGGAAATTTGAAAATTTGAAGTATGTAGAATCAGACAGAACTAAATTCTTCAATGCACATGGAGCCCATAAAAATATGTTCGATGCTATGTGTTTCTCTCGAATAACGGATGCAAGCGTAGCTCTACACTCGCCTGTAAAAAATTGTTCTTCTATATGAACTTGGTCCCATGACTATTGAGTGCTTTGAATGCTAGATGTGGATAAAATTGGTATTAATCGGTCTAGCTTCTCATGTATGGATAGATCTGTGTTAAAGATTTGAGCTCCTTTTATTCACTCACATTCATTCTACACAATTTGTAGAGGCAATGATCAGAGGTCTTACAAAAGTGAGCTGGGAACGTGTTGATGTTAGCTTCCGCGGAAGTAAGCAAAGATTTTTTGCGCACAATACGATCCAGGCAAGTAGCTGTTTTTGCTGAAACTCCCATAATAGATAATATGAATTTCTTTTCTTTCATTTGGAAAGCCAAATCTAGTCTTTGGCTGGAATTATGATATCGCATGGTGATTAAAGATTATACATCAGACTCTTGGTTGGTGTTCTAAAATAGGTTTTCTATTGTTTTTTGTGTTCAGGTAGAAACCTACTGCATCAATTCTGATGGCGCCGATGTAATCCAACACATGATTGACAATTTTCTCTTATAGAAGTCCATAATTTACGTTCATTCATACGATTATGTATCTTGTACTATAGAGCTATGCAATTCATTCCTATATATGAGTATGTAAAACAAACTTGAGAAACAATGAGATTACTTTCACATTTGATTGTGCGGGGGTGTGTGAGTGAGAGAGAGATCAACTGTTCGCGACCTAGAGGAGTAATAAGATCAACTTTCGAATTGAATTGTAATGCAACAAAAGCATTTTTGCTTGAAAGGCAAGACAGAAATGGATGTGCTTGTGCTGTATGGGCTCTCAAGGGACGTATCATCTGATTTGTATTACTCTTATTGCTACTGCAACTGTGACATTTGATTTGTAATACTATTAGTGCTAGTGCGACTGCGATGTTGCTTTAGTTAGTTGATTTGTGTTTTTCTTCTAATTCTTCAGCTATATTTAACTATTTTTTTTTTTTTGTGTTACAATTTGTGTGGATTCTGTTGTTGCTTTCATTCACAAGCTTGCTTGATTTTCATTTCAAAATGTGTGATAATCATTTTCAGGAAATGCATTTTCCGCACGGTTGCTACACTGTTTTAATGGCCTGTCATTTACAAAAGCTATTGTCAAATATGAAGGAATCCTCTCCAATTCCTATCCAAGGGTTGACAGTGTGCCACGTAATGCAATGAGAGATTGTGGGTCCTAGTTGCTGATGCTCTTGCCACGTAAACAATGTAAAAAAAAAGTTACTGCTGGCTAAATTTACCTTGGATAGTTATGTAATTTTACAATCCTTCATTATATAATTCGATATATATATATATTATACACATTGGAAGTTTGAACCTTGAGAAGACATACATTTAATGCATGTACTGTTGTCTTTCCCTCCAAATTCCCATTTTTTGAGCCATTCATTCAATTGATTCAAACATTCCTCTCTCTCTCTCAGTTTTAGGGTTTAGCAATTGAAACACATCCAGCCATCTATCTCTCTCAAGGATTCCAGCGTTGAAATTGATACTCAAATAAAACCCTAATTTTTTTCATTATAGTTTCAGATTACATTCAAACCCTTGTCTCCACCAATAAAAACAAATCCTATTTTTTCTGAAATTCAAACATTCGGTTTTGGGTGTTTTCGGGGATCTTCACCAGCTCCTCTTCCAAAATCCTAAACCCTATCTTAATAAATCAAAGGAATGTGCGCAAACTCGGCGAAACCCAACTCTCGCTACTACTAGTGGTGGCCTAAACCGATTTGCCAACATTCTATCTGAGGCCATCAATAGGTCAGCCAAATCCCCTGTTTGATTCTGAAAATTTATGAATTTGTTTGTCTTTTTTAGTTTCTTAATGTAGTTGCTTGCATGGTGAATGAAACATCTCGTTCTTGTTTATCATACCTAAAAATCTTCTTTCCTTTTAAGTTATTTCTGTAATTATTGTAAAGGTACCTACTTTAATAACCACAAAAAGCTATATTTTGAATTTTGCTAAATGCTACCTCATTGTGTTTTTTGGGTTGTATATGGAGTGTGTTTATTTTTCCATTATCCCCAACCCTTGTTTTGTTTGTACTTGTTATAGTAGAGAGATTATGTGTATATGTAAAGATTTTGTCTACTCAATTGACCATCAATTGTAACATAACTGTAACTCAAATGACAATCACTAAGTTGAAGGATATTTTACATATTCACATAATATGAAATTGAGTTGAAGGATATATTGGATATATCAGAGCTATGTTTGCTTAAGCTCCTTCTGGGTAATTCTCTAACTGATTATTGCAATTTTAGTTTCCTCAATTTTTTCATATACAAACTATTTCAAAACTTGAATGGTTATTGGTGCTAGTCCCTGGGACATACCATGTGTGAGTCTTATGACTACTGAGTATTCCAAACTGCAATAATACATTCTCTTCTTATCTTCTTTATGAAGATTCTTTTTCTTGGTGAAAATTTTGGTTAATTGTTCAATAAGATTCCGTGTTTCTTTTGCTACCCAAGGATAATAGTACCTTGAGCTTGTTGGCCTTATGGGTGGCTGTTTGACTCGGTTTACCTTCCATAGTACCTTAACAAACATGTATGTACTACAATTAATCAAACCTGAAGAGAGTTAAGGTGTTTGACTGATCCATAGATCACGCTCTGCCCATACCACTTCTTGTATATTTTTAATGAAAATTCTATGATCTTCATTGTATGAGAAATTAACTTTGTATACATGAAGTAGAGAAAAGCCCAGATCCGTTAATCCTCATGAATCGTTCTTCCAGTTCTCGAGCTTCTTCTTCTATATCTACCCTCTCTCCTTTTTCTTCATCTAAAATTGAATACCTCTATGAATTCGAATACCTTGCTAATGATAGTCAAGTTCCTGTCACAGATCTTCCTCTGGTTAATCCTTACACAACTTTCACAAAGCCTACCAGCACCTTCAAGAAAACTGTCACCAAATTACTTCATACCCCTTGACCTTCCTCTTTTAAAGAATATATCCAAGCCTTTCGATTTGATCAATGTTTTGTTCCTGCTACGGAACAAGAATAACTTTTTCCTTTGGAGTTACTTCCAGATCTCCCTAGCCAATGGCAACAACAAGGTTTTACTCACCTTCAGTTTGGAGCAATCCGCCTTGCTGTCTCTTTCCATGGGCGAAAAGGTCTCCAGATTACTTCCAGGGTTGCCCTGGTTGATACCCGCTCTCACCACTATCAACATGCTTGCATCGCAACCGTCCAAACCACCTTGAACGCAAGAACTGCTGTGTTCACCTTCTTCCCAAACTTCAATATGCCGTTAGCAGATCCTCCTCTGTTAAGCGCCTTAAAAGTCCAGATTCAGATTGGTGGAGCCACTCAGGTGTCCACAACTTTTGTTACTACCCTCCATTACCAAATGGCTTACCGACTCCAAAACCATGCTATGGATACGTTTCTCCCCTCCTTTGCTTCTGAGGATGCTCTTCTCATTACTGTAAACACTTCACACCAAGCTACATGTTCCCACATCCCTAAATAGTTGTCTCGACAAGAACTTCTTAAGATTCTCCCAGATTCTTGGGTTACAGCTTATGAGAAAACCCACCAGCAGCCAAAACCGATACAGGCCACTAACCCCACTTTCATCACCAGACCCGATAGAACTGTTCAGATCTCTTTTCCCAAAGACCAGAACCGTACTACCTCTGCATCCACTGCACTTCTCATCTTTTCTTCAGAACTCCCTGAAATCTCTATGATTTGCCCCTCCAATTTTAAAGCCCAAGTCCCCATCAAGTCCTTTCAAGCCTCAGGTGTTCCGATCTATTACTTCCAAGATCTAGTTACCGGTCACAAGTTCTTTGATATTTGTGATTGTGATGATAGCCTCTATGCTGAAGAAGACGATGACCATCCCAAAAGGAAATCTAAAAAGAAATCTTCCCAACAAACCCTTCGGGAAAGATACGAAGTAGGCAATCCCACTGTTGATCTCCTTGGAGAACCATCTGGCAAATTTGACTACTATGTCCAATATGGTAAATCAAAGATGCAACCAAAGATCACACCTTCCATTTGTAAACCTCCTCCTAAACCAATGGAACCTCCATCACCACCACCACCTCCTTGTTACATGTTTTCCCCTTTTTCCTCTTGGACTGAAGAAGAATTTCCCCCACTCAATTTCCATGATCAAAATGAGCACACTACCCACCAGCACAAAATCCCAGATTTAGAGATTGTTCAATCTGATGGATCTATAAAGTCTATTTCTGCAGCAGAAGCAACCATAAATTGGCAGTCCGCCAATTCCTTAGCCCAGAATAAAATTCTCCAAAGGATTTCCCAGTCTCAACAATCTCTTCAGCACATTGTCAAAAGAAAGCTCACCTCATTGGAACTCCTTATCTATGACCTCCAGCAAAAAATGAAAACTCTCCATGGTGAGTTGCTCTAAATGGCATGCTTAAACCAATCATTCACCTCGGCTTTCTATAGCAAGGATGCATAAATGAAACATTTGAAATTCTAGCTTCAGTCTTTGCAAGCCCAACAACATCAAAAACAAATGAACCCTCATTATTTGTTTGGATCTTACCTGTCAAATCTTTTTCCTACAGATCACTCTTTGCCCATGTCCCAACCTCTGAACCTCTCTCCTCCAAGTTTCGGCAAAACAAGCCTTTTTGCTTCTCCTGAAATGCCAAGCTTTCTAATTCCTCCTCCAAAGAAAACCCCATTGTATATTGCTTCCACTTCAATTGTAAAACCACTACCTCAGCCTGTGCCTCCACCTCTTCCAGATGTTAAAGCCAAAGCCCCTGAACAATTTATGTTAAAATTAGAGAAAACTAAACCAAAAAACCCCATCACTGAACTCCTGATGACTATTGCAAATCTTCCTGACTCAGACCTGTTCTCCAAATTAGCCCTAAATTTGATTCGGAGTCTTCTGCTGATTCTGCAACTCAAGCTCCATTTATCCATATGGTTCAACCAAATCCTCTTGATCCCGAACCTATGGTTGAATAAGTCGTCGATGAACCCTCAGACCCTACTCCCCCACCTTTTTCTCAACCAAACTTTTTCTCTACTCCTTTTACCCAATGATTTTCTATCGATGACATCCCAAGTTCCAAATGGATTGATAAGTTCTATGAGATTCATGCCTGGTGCACTGCTGAAATACTTATCCCTAATGCTGATCTCCGAATAGTTTTGACCAAGTGCGTAGCCAAATTCCTTGGTCGTCTCCGCTAGTGGCTTATCTCTCTTAGAGAATACAGAAATCTCCAACTTCTCCAAGCCCCAACCATCTCAGCATTTATTGATGTCCTTCACAACGAATTTCTAGGATCCACTGATGCTCAACTCAGTATGAAGAATACCTCAGCATGAGATGTTGTTCTTTCAAAAGAAATGACTTGGAATTCCATTACCTCAGAATGTCCTAAAGGTTTTATATCCCCGGAGGTATTGACGATGTCAACCTCAAGTAGTCATTCTTGAATTCTCTGCCTAAACCACTCGGCAGTGAAACATTCCGGTTACTCCAAACCAAGAACATGGCCTTAAATAACACCTCCCTTGATGCCATTTACCAACATGCTCTCCAAGCTTTAGAGAAACTTTATAATCACCAGTAGTTCCTCAAGAAGCTTTATGAACAAGGAAATGTTTTTGGAAAAACATGTGAGTGCCCTGACCTTCTAATCAAATGCAACGACAAAGCATGCATCTGTGGCACTACTTCTAAGAAATCCAAACATTTCCAGAAATCGAAATACAGAAAGCCTTCTTCATCCAAATTTCCACCAAACTCCAAAAGAAGAAAATGGAGATTCTTCAAAAAGAAGCCATTCCGTGGTCAGAGAAAATTAGACCAATGCTATATCTGCTGAAAAGAAGGCCATTATGTAAAACAATGTCCACAGAAATCAGCCAGAGATAAAATGTTTCACTCTCTTTCGGCTATTTTAGTTCCAATTGATGATTTCAAAGATGCAGATATTGAATCTTTGTTCTCCATTGATGAAGAAGCCACACCTGAAACCATTTTGGTTTTCTCTCTTGAAGAGCAAACCCTGGACTCATCTTCATCAGACTCCTCTGAATCTGGGGATGAATTTCCATTTGATATTTTCTCTATTGAACAGATACCACCCTCATTTCTTGTTCAACCTCTTGCTAAAATCCAAGTCTTCCTTGATAAATATGCTAAACCCATCCCTATCATAGCCTTTTTTGATACTGGTGCTTCATGCTCGATCATGAATCCTTCCATCCTTCCTTGATCTTACTAGGAATCTTGTTTCTCACCGTTCACCGTAGCCAATGGTGAAACATTCATCATCACTCTTAAGAGTAAGCCCATTACTCTTCAGATTTTCCATGGATACACTGTAAAACATCAAATCTATGGATCTGAGCTTCCTGGCAAAGATTTACTTTTAGGATTTGATATTTTACAACACCTTCACAAAGTCTCTTGGATGGCCAAAGGAATAAAATTCAAAAACTATTTTCTGCCTTGGACTACCCAACCAAACCTGTTCTATGTTGAAAGTTTGACTACACATCATGGTATGAATCCTGAGCACTACCAACTTGCCCTTCAGGAGCTTTAACAACTCCAAGATGAAGGTCTTTTCGAATCAACTATTTCTCCATGGGCCTGTGAAGCATTCTATGTCAACAAAAGATCAGAACAAGTTCGCGGTAAACTAAGGCTAGTCATTAACTACCAGCCTTTTAATCATTTTATTCAGGATAATAAATTCCCTCTTCCCCAAAGAACTGTTCTTTTCTCCAACCTTCCTAAAGCCCAGATCTTTTCCAAGTTTGACCTCAAAGCAGGTTTCTGGCAACTTGGCATTCTCCCTGAGGATAGACCTAAAATTGGTTTCTGCATCCCCGAACATCATTTCCAATGGAACGTTATGCCTTTCGAACTGAAAACTGCCCTTTCCTTGTTCCAACATGCTATGGTCAAGATTTTTGCCCCAATCTTATCCTCTTCCCTTGTCTACATTGATGATATCCTTTTGTTTTCCACTGACCTTGAGAGCCATTCCAGTCTTCTCCAAACCTTTCACTAACTGGTTCAAAAATTTGGGATCATGCTTTCAGAAAAGAAAATGATTTTAAGACAACTTGAAATCGACTTCTTAGGTATGAAAATCTCCAAAGGCTAGTATGCTCTTCAGCCTCATATTGCTTTCCAACTCGACCATTTCCCTAATGATAATCTTTCAGTCAAATAAATTCAATAAGTTTTAGGAATTGTGAATTATATGGCTGAGTTTATCCTAGACCTTGCCTGATATAGAAAACCTTTGTCCGCCCTTCTCAAGAAAGACCCAGCTCCCTAGTCCCCTCAGTGCACTTCCGCAATTCTTCACCTCAAGGCTATCTCCAAAACCCTTCCCCCATTGAATATTCCTGTTGATGGTAAAATAATTCTTCAGACTGATGCTTCAGATTATTTCTGGGGAGCCATTCTACTTGAAGAACTCAATAATCAGATCAGAAAGATCTGCGGATACAAAAGTGGTGCCTTTTCTCTAGTTGAACTCCATTACCACTCCACATACAAGGAGATCCTTGCCATTAAACGAAGCACTGAGAAATTTGAATTTCATTTAATCGGTCATCATTTTTTTAATTGAAACTGATTTAATGAATTTTCCTAACATGCTTCAGTTTAAACAAAAACACCTTCCCAAAGCCCAATTCCTCCGATGGGCAAATTGGTTTTCTCAATGGTCATTTGATGCCGTTCACATTAAAGGGAAAAAAAATATTCTTCCAGATTTTCTATCCCGTTTGAAGAAAGAAATCAACCATGTTTCCCATAGCTTATGTTTTTCTATGATCTTGTGTCTTGAACTTGGTAACCTCCCTTTTCACCTTTAGACTCTTTTGCAACCCTAATTGCTCGCAGTTTTCACATGGTAAACACTTTTCAATTTCTCTGTCTCCCGGTATGGGTTAGATGCAGGTCCCATAATAAATTTTCCATTCCATCCTGTTTACCCCTTCCTCACCCAGTTTGAAATCAACCCTAATTTTTATTTCTATTTTCCTAAAGAAGCCTATTTCTTGCTTTGGTACTTAGCTGACCTTTACACCATTGGCATCATTTTTAATAAGTCCTGGATGCTTCAGTATCTTGCTCATTGCCTTCTTAACAATATTCCTCTCTCAGAATTTAAGCTTTGCTCATGGCTCACCCTTTTTGGATCCATCTCTTTCTGGCAAAACAAGTTTAGAAACACTCCCTTCCAGTTTATGATGTTCATTTTATGGACCCGTCACTAGTTCTACCCCACCCAAGATGATGAAATTCACATTGAAAAAACCTATCATACTTCGTTCTTCACAAGTCATGAAAATACTGTGGTATATGAGATTCCTCCTTTCTAGGAAACTCATAAATCCCAGCTATGTCATCCAAATCGCCTTCCTCTGAACTCAATCCTCTCTCATCTCTGGTTCAAAGAATCTGCACATTGGAGTTACTCTGAAGCCTATCCGGAAGAATGGCGTTTCCGCATTCGCTATTTGCTCAATGAATTCAATGCTGAATACTCTCAGTACCCGGACTATCTAGATCATCCTACTTACAGAGTCCATCTAAACCATTTCCATACAGGAAACTCCACTGAAGAATATTCAGATTAACTCAGTGACTCAGTGAATCAACTCAAAATTTAGAACCTGTGATGTCATGTGTGATGTAGTGTATTATTAGTTTGAGATGTCATGAGTGATGTAGTGAGGATATGTTTATAATTGCACCTTTTATAAGGGTATTTGTGTCTTTTCTTATTCTGTAGTGTCGACAACCTATGTCATGGCTTGCATCATCATATTAGGGTGTTGTGTGTAATTTTAAGGGTTCTCATTCGCCTATAAAAGGAGAGTCCCTCTTCAGTTGTTGGGCATACCTGAAATAAATAAAAGTTTTTTCTAGCAAGAGAGTTTGAAGGTGAAAGGGGAGGTTACTAGGTTCAAGACACAAGATCATAGGAAAACATAAGTTAGGGGAAACATGGTTGATTTCTTTCTTCAAACGGGACATAAAATTTGGAAGGATATTGTTTTTCCCTTTGATATGAACGACATCGAATGACCATTGAGAAAACAAATTTGCCCATCAGAGGAGTTGGGCTTTGGGAAGGTGTTTTTGTTTAAACTGAAGTATGTTAGGAAAACTCATTAAATCAGTTTCAATTAAAAAATGATGAGCGATTAAATGAAATTCAAATTTCTCAATGCTTCATTTAATGGCAAGGATCTTCTTGTATGTGGAGTGGTAATGGAGTTCAGTTGGAGAAAAGGCACCACTTTTGTATCCGCAGATCTTTCTGGTCTGATCATTGAGTTCTTCAAGTAGAATGGCTCCCCAGAAATAATCCGAAGCATCAGTTTGAAGAATTCTTTTACCATCAGCAAGAATATTCAATGGGGGAAGGGTTTTGGAGATAGCCTTGAGGCGATGAACTGCGAAAGTGCACTGAGGAGACCAGGGAGCTAGGTCTTTCTTGAGAAGGGCGGACAAAGGTTTTCGATGGGAAGTGTAGTGGATGTAGAGGTAGTATGGTTCTGGTCTTTGGGAAAAGAGATCTGAACAGTTCCATCAGGTCTGGTGATGAAAGTGGGGTTAGTGGCCTGTATCGGTTTTGGCTGCTGGTGGGTTTTCTCATAAGTTGTAACCCAAGAATATGGGAGAAGCTTAAGAAGTTCTTGTCTGGATAACTGTTTTGGGATATGGGAACATATAGCTTGGTGTGAAGTGTTTACGGTAATGAGAAGAGTATCCTCAGAAGCAGAGGAGGGGAGAAACATATCCATAACATGGTTTTGGAGTCGGTAAGCCATTTGGTAATGGAGGGTAGTAGCAAAAGTTGTGGACACCTAGGTGGCTACACTAATTTGAATATGGACTTTTAAGGTGCTTAACAGATGAGGATCTGCTAATGGCATATTGAAGTTTGGGAAGAAGGTGAATATAGCAGTTCCTGCTTTCAAGGTGGTTTGGACGGTTACGATGCAAGCATGTTGATAATGGTGAAAGCGGGTATCAACCAAGGCAATCCTGGAAGTAACCAGGAGACCTTTTCACCCATGGAAAGAGATAGTAAGGCGGATTGCTCCAAAGGGATGGTGATTAAAACCTTGTTGTTGTCATTGGCTAGGGAGATCTGAAGGTAATTCCAAAGGAAAAAGTTGTTCTTGTTCTGTAGCAGGAATAAAACATTGATCAAATCGAGAGGCTTCGATATATTCTTTATCAGAGGAAGGCCGAGGGGTATGAAGTAATTTGGTGATAGTTTTCTTGAAGGTGCTGGTAGGCTTGGTGAAAGTTGTGTAAGGATTAACCAGAGTAAGATCTGTGACAGGAACTTGACTATATTCAGCAAGGTATTCGAATTCATAGAGGTATTCAATTTTAGATGAAGAAGAAGGAGATAGGGTATATCTAAAAGAAGAAGCTCGAGAACTGAAAGAACAATTCATGAGGATTAACGGATCTGGGCTTTTCTCTACTTCATGTATACAAAGTTAATTTCCCATACAATGAAGATCATACAATTTTCATTAAAAATAAACTTAAATCACCATCAACTATAACATAAGTGTAATGCCCATTTTAAACAATTTTACCAAATTCATAATTTTCAAACTAAAGGCATGTTTATAAACTAATTTGGGATTGACCTTGCTATTAATGGAGTAAATAAATCCCCAATTAAAAGTATTCAAATTTTGTTGGAGGATATGATAGATATTTTGGAAGTGTAACATGAATCACCATAAGTTGTAGCACAAGTGTAACTAAATTGACCATCAGTTGTAATATAGGTGTAATGCACATTTTGAAGATGTATAAGTCTATAACCCAGTAACACCCTAGATATAAAACTTGATGTACATATTTCTTTTTATATATTGTCCTTTAATATCTAATTCATAATCTGCAAACTAAAGGTATATTTTAGAAATCAATATGGGATTGACCCTGCTATTAATGGAGTAAATAAATCACTAATTAAAAGTATTCAAATTGAATTAGAGGATATGATAGATATTTTGGAAGTGTAGCGGGAATCACCATAAGTTGTAACACAGGTGTAACTGAAATGGCCATCAATTGTAACATAGGTGTAATGCACATTTTGAAGAGGTATAAGTCAGTAACCCAGTAACACCCTAGATATAAACCTTGATGTACATATTTAATTTTATATATTGTCTTTCAATACCTGGTTGTACTTCTGGTAATTTTCCTTGTTAACTTAGATGACTAGATTATGAAGAAATTCAACTCGAAAGAAAGGTAAAACAGCTGAGTCAAGTAAGGGTGTGGAACCATCATGTTCCGGATCTGGTGGTGAGGATGAACCGATTAAGCCAAAGAAATGTAAAGGAGATCAGTTAAGTAAGGGTGTCAAACCATCATGTTCCGAATCTGGTGGTGAGGAAGAACTAATTAAGGCCCATACAGGAACATTATTCTATTACAAATAAGACCCCAACTATTTACATAATTATTATATGTTCAATTATATGTATTATTTCTATTTAATATGTTTGGGAAGGATATAAATTGCCTGGGTTATTTATATTATTTAATCTACAGAGCATGTTACATAGAAAAATACCGTAAAAGACATGGTCTGTTGGGTAAAGTTATCCCGACTTCCGAGTATGCTGCCATTGGCCAGCAGGCTATAGCACAATGGAAGAAACTACAAGATGACAAGAAGGAACTCTTCCTAGGTTGACAACGTGCCTAAAAAGAATTGTATGAAAATGCGAAAAAGAAAGGCAAGGTGGTCGAGAAGTCTAAGGTGAAGTATCTGAATCGAATAAAATTTATTAGCCTACAAAGTTTTTTTATGAGTCATTTAGTACTAGTTGGTGATATTTTGAATTGTTGTAGGGTAAGTAGAAGAAGAACCAAGAAGAAATGCACTTGGCACAGAGGTGGTGCTGAAAAATTTATTCAAGCGGTTGCGAATCTTGGAGCGGTAAAGAGGAAGGTTGTGGAGCAGTTAGGTTTTGGAGATCTTTTGAAGTTAAAATGTGACTTCATTTCTCATGGCTTGTGCAACTTCCTTATTAGTAATATTGAAATGGATGACTGTGTTTTCAGATTGAAAAAAAAAGGGTAATCTGTATTTGACCGAACACGATGTGCAAGAAATATTTTTGCTATCGGCGGGCGGAGAGATAGTGCCTTTCAACCGCCACTTTAAAGATACCCCTTGGATAGTTGATGGTGGGTTTAGACCCGCGGTTGGCAGGAAAGTGGAACGACTCTTTGAATATTTTGAGACAACTGAGGGAGATGCGTTTAAGCATTTGTTTGTATTATGTGGATGTTCATCTATACTTTTTCCAACGGGTCGTGAACATGTGCATTTGGGTTTGCTAGCAGCCATTGACCGAGTTGATAAGATCCCGTCTTACAACTGGTGCGGATATGTGATGAAATTCTTGGTTAATACAACGGTACAACCTGAAGATGGTGTAAAACAATCTTACAGTGGTTGTATGCTATTCCTTCAGGTATGAAACATGTGTTAAAATTTTATCTGCTTAATGTATGTGTATTGAAACACTTTATGGTTCTTTGGCTACTAAATTACATTATTTAATTTGTCCGCATGTATGTAAATGTTCTATTTAATGCTGGTATCAGTGAAGTGGCCTGATTACCCTATGGGTAACCTTCATCAATTGGAATATTGGACTTCCACAGTTGTGTAGGGACGGTTGGAATGAGAGAGTCACTGCATGGGAGGATTTGGTGTTGGGAAGGTGCCACTAGTTACCCAATATGTTCTCAAATGTAACCTTTGTTTTGTAATATTTTAGACATTGAAAGCTACTCATTCCACTGTTGTTATTTATTTTTTATCTAGTTTGTACCGCTCGGATGTGTACTGTGGTGGGACAGCTGAGGGACCTATCAATGTTGGGGATTTACATGTAAGCATTCGCACTCCCATACGGAAATGGAATTATTCTGCTTAATAATGATAACACTTATGTGTGAGTGGTTTTGAATGATTCACAGTGAAATAACTTGAAGAGGCTACGAAGCGACACGGTTTTGGCAGATAAATACATTGGTCAGGTGAATGATTTTATCAATAATATAGAGGAGGGAAACAGTAGTGATGTCACGCCCCTAAATTCCAAAGACTCCCGAATCGAGATATTTCAGGAATTCGGGGTGTGATTCATACAAGGAATGACCAACTAAGATCATAAATAACAATGAAAAGAATGGAATATTATTGATAACAATAATTCCATACACAAACAAGCGGAAGCTAAACCAAATGATACATAAAGCACATCGAGGCACCGAAAGAAAACATCTATAAAACGATGCTAAATACAAGGAAGGGATATGCCAACAGACTGGCTCCCAAGACATACAATAGTCCCAATACTAGGGAATAATCAAAGGAAACTAAAATGGAACAACTCTACGTAGGGACGTCCCAATTCCGCAACATCATCCGTATTCCTCTTCGCAAGTCCAAAACCTGTAATGAGGAAACAAAATAAAAGTGTCATTGCATCGCTACTGTCCGAAGCTGAAACATTTCCTATAAACTGGTGTTGGACACCAGGCCAAAAGAATACCGGGGTAAGCTCATCAAACCCCCGTAGGAGAAAGGAATCGTAACTGTCACATCCTACGACCGTCCAAGTCGAGTGCAAACCAACCCATGTACATGTATCTACCCTAGGTCGGTCAAACGTCCCACATGGCACTCGCGCCAATACGAGACCCTGAAAACATATCCCTCTATTCCCCTACCATGATCAACAAACATGCAACTAACATGTAACGAAACCATAATATAACATCATATGGAAAACGCACACCTATATATATATATATATCTATACGTATATATCTATATGGACAACAAAATAAGTACAATGCACATAGTTCTAACCTCATGAGAGAACACTATGACTCATACCCACTAGTCCAACACTGAAAATCCACACAAAAACTATCACTAAAACACGGGAGAAACACTCATATTCATAACACCCCAGGCAGGATAACAATCACACTTACCAAACCATGATCATATCGAGCTCCAAAATCTTCAATCCCTATCAAACCATACTACTAATCACCTCACATGTCATTCCCTACCATATGTACACTGAATACAGGGTTAAAATAATCATTTCATCCTAAGGGAAGTCACAAAGGTTGCCGAAAACCAAAAGGGAAGTGAAAGGGGTTAAACAATTCATCAAACCGACTACTTCAAGGTCACATGTTCGCCCAAGGGTAAAATCGTCATTTCAAGGGAAAAAAGAAATTTGAAACTTTACCCCACCTATTTGAACATAGGTCAAACCATAGAAACAAGCATAACCTAAATCAAAGCCACGAGACAAGAGATATGAATTTTTGCAAATGACATTGGAGAACGCCGACCCAAACAAAAAGTTAAAGTACTCCTCTTTCACCAAGGGTAAAATAGTCATTTTATATGAAAATAAATGTTTTCAATTTTTGTATCAAATATTTGGACATAGTAAAGGACATAGAAACAAACAGGACCGAAATCAAATCCATGAGGCGAGATATATGAATTTTTTAAAATGGTGTCGGACAATGCCGACCCAAAACATAAAGTTTAAATACCGCTCTTTCACCAAGGGTAAAACAGTCATTTAAAGTGAAAATAAATGATTTCAAATTCTGTATCAAATATTTGGACATAGGATAGGCCTTAGAAATAAACGAGACCTAAAACAAAGCCCCGAGACGAGAGATACGGAATTTGGAAAATGGTACCGGACAAAGCCGACCAAAACAGAAAGCTGAAGTACCCAACTTTCAACGAACATAACTCACTCAAAAATATTTTAAATCGAGTGATTAAAAATCCTAAATACAAGTTCAATATGTCAGCTTCCCAACGCAATAAAAATCTACTTCATCCGACTACGAGAAAGGAACTACGATATTTTGAAATATGCCGCGCGCGCTGGGCTACACCCGACAACATAGGTGCGACAGGTACAGTGATTACTGTAGCTCCCAAACTCTCTACCATTTTTCAACTTTCAAAAAATTACCTTTAACCCCTATACACTGATTCAATAATACACGAATAACCATAGAAATGTTTCGTTTCGTGAGAATTTGCGATAAAATGACTGTTTTGCCCCCGATATCCGTTTTACTTTCCTATCGACTTTGAAAGTGCCAAAAATTTTTCAAACGATTCAAAATCATTTTCTAAAGCCCAAAGTTTTAGTTGGGGTCATGGGGGTAGGCGAAAACGAGTTTTTTAGTTAAAGACATAATGGACTTAAATATAAGTCTTATGAAAAATCCGATTTCGAGAAAAAAAACTGAAACACCAACAGATAGACCAAAGCGAATTTGTAGACGCTCAAATGGAACAAAGGAATGAAGAACCGATGTAAATGGTACCTCAAAGGAAAAGGTAAGTGGCTATACACAACAACACTAACCCTAATCTAACCACAGTTAGCTCCACATCCAAACCCATAAACCCTATAACGACTTAACCAAGAATGACCACACCTCCGATGACATTCCAATCCTTAAGATCGCTAAAGCTAACCTAGTGGCCGTTGCCACGGAACCAACTAGTTTCAAATCAAAACCTCTTCTGATTCTTTCAAATCTCAATTTTACATTGGAAACCACCTCACTAAGGTTTCTACTAAGATCAAATGGCCATCACTACACAATCAACCAAGATCACAAACTATTGATGCATCAATCAAGTGTGTAAAAATAACACCTTGACGACTCTAGGTTTTATCCTACGCAAGCGCATTTATCAATTGTAGAATAGTAAAGCGGCTTGAGTAAGGGATATCGATCCCAAAGAGACTACGATTGTTCACTTTAATAATTTAAAAATACTGAATTATATTTCTGAAAATTGTTTATTTTGGGTGGTTGGAAGACCAAATTATCTAATCTTCACTAAATTATCTAAAAATCAAGTAAATTGGTTGTGATTCAAATGAGAGAGAAAACTATGATTTTTATCACTCCACCACTAACCGCATAATATAATTCATTACTATTCCAAATGTAAGAGGGCTATCCATAACTGTGAATCAAGTCGTATTGTAGATAGCTAAATACGACCCCAAAAAGGAGTACCATCAACTGGATCGCGACAACTCGTCTCATGACTGACCTAACTAGTACATACCAATTATGCTACTCCTAATGCAAGAAAATAAACTAAAGCATGTCTATATTAAATCGCCAAGGCACGACCTGTGTCAATCTAGGGTTTCAAGTTTCATTACCACCATTGTGTAAAAAATCGTGATTAAGCATCCGAGTTTCAGCCCATATTGAATAATCATAATTGTGCAAAATAATATATTTATTCCATCTAAGACAAGAATTTAGAACAAAAATAGAATTTTATATTGCAAATCAGTACGGTCTCTTAACTACTACAATCATCACAGTATGGTCACAGTTTCCCCTCCTGTATAGTTAAAAACAATAATAGAACTACATTACTTGGCTAGGGTTTCGCTAGAAAATCCTAGATATTGAGTTAGTTAGCCATGGTAGAAGGTGACTGCATCGTTGATGTAGAATCGCCCTCCATAGTCTTCTTCTTCGGATCTCTAGGTTTAAATATGGCTCTCAACAACGGCAAGTCTAAATGAATGAACCTCTTGAATGAACGTCTCACAGAACCAACCAGCCTTTATCTATCAGAACCTCCAGAATATATTATGTATCTCCTCTCCTCACGTCTGATGTATGGTCTTGTATATATAGGCAATGGCATAGAGAGACCCTTTTAGTCTTTTCACTCTCAAAAAACATCAAAATCCTAAATATAAGTGTATATACATGTATATAGAGGTTTGGAGTCGTGAGCACGTCTTCTGATTAAGCCCGGGGTGAAATAGGAAAAATCACGCAGAAATCCTTAAAGTAACTTTTTGGTACTGGAAGTGTAGGCATAAGCGTAGGGTTTTTATGGAAAATCAATTTTCTCCATCAATGCGCCAAAATGTCCTTCTCGAACCCATGATACTTTTTGCTGAAGATGACGGCTTCTAAAAATGCCGGTTTTGCCCTCCGGGACCATATTTGTCTCGGATTGTCTCTTTGACTCTCCTATTGGATAGAAAGAACACACCCTTCTGTTAATTTACCGAAGTTAGCTTCATTTCTTCATTAAGCTCCTGAAACTTGCTTTAACACGCAGAAAACATAAAAATACCAAATAATGGAATGAAAGAACGTAACAATAGTGAGTTATGGGGTGAAAATGACTAATATTTGACACCTATCATACCCCCAAACTTAAATATTTCTAGTCTCTTAACAATAAACTCAGGAAACGTTTCTTATGATGATCTTTTTACTCTAATTACTCTAACCTAATCTAACTACTCAAAAATAATCCCTTATGTTAGTCACTAATTAACCCTATAGGGGGGCTGAATAGGGTGTTCAAAAATATTTCTAACTCTTTTCAAAATTGGAACAAGTTATATACAATAATCAATTTCTTCAATAATCAAATGAATAATTCAATTCAAATTATCTAACAATTTATCACAAGATTAATTATAGCATACAATATATTCAAGTAAATATAGGATGCAAATTAATGAAAAAAAGAGAAAGAGATAGAGAGATTGAGACCGTGATTTTTTCGAGGTTCGGTAACTCCTACTCCTCGGCTCAAGAATCCTTCTTGAGACTTTTCCCGATCCTTTCACTATGGCCCTTTCTTAACAGGTGGAGTGGCAAACCTTTACAACACAAGCCTCTAGATCTTGTCTCTAAATAAAGAGAACAACCCTCTCTTGAACAATCTTTGGACTTCACTTGTCCGAGATCACAAATTCGTATGTAATCAATAAAATCACTTAAGAACAAAAACACTCAAAACCCAAAGGTTTTTATGGAAGATAAATCAATATAAGCTCAAGTGTTTTTGGTGATTTTTCAATAGCTCTAGAAATGGATTCTCAAAGGATATATCAATGAACAACATTTGGAGAATAAGAAGAGATACTAGAGGTTTTGATTTTCAAAGATTTTCACAGAAAATCAGATTTTCAAAGCTTGGTTTCAATGGCTTTTTGCAGAAAATTTTATGTTGAAGATGAAGACTTCTTTTTCTTTGCTTTTCAATCTCTTAGCTTGCAATATACACATCTCATTCTATATATATCAATACTTTAGGGTTATGAGAGTGAGTATTGAATTAGAGAAGTCAAGAGCCGTTTGAAATCCATTAAACATGATGCACAAAACATGGAAATTGCTTTCTGAAAAAACTGCAGGATTTGAGGACTCTTTAGTCGACTACATGGAGTCTTTAGTCAACTAGAGGGACTCTCTTAGTTGACTAGATGATGCTCTAGTCGACTCAATAAGGAGCTTTAGTCGACTACTCTATGAGTTTAGCCGACTACATTAAAATGGATGAAAAACTGATAGCTTTTGACTTGTTTAGTCGACTACTAGAAAATACAAAGGATTCTTCTAGTCGACTACTACTTGAAAAATATTTGTAAAAATTATTTTTCTTTCCGTTTGAGTTCGGTAAATCATTTTTATTTCCATTTGAGTTCAGTTCATTTTATGCTTGAGCTTATACGAGAATATCGACACATAAAATTACCTTGATACAATGATCTCTCCCCAACCTATCTACCCCGAGTCTTGAGTATTCTACTCTCGCCTTTCCCGTTGATTTATTTGATTTTCCATTTTCGTGCTTCAATTACTTTCTCGGCTTTTCGCTTTTATTCAAGCTTTCTTTCCATGCTTGCTCTCCGAGTCATTTTATTTCCGAGCTTGTTTTCTGAGTCGTTCACCTGTCTTTTGCTGAAAACATGAACTCGATAATTCATTAGTATCAAACACTCTTTAATGGTTTGTTATCATCAATTTTGGAATTGTTTGCCAAAAGTAAATTTCAAAGCCAACAATCTCCCCCTTGATGATGAAATTTTTTTTTGTGTTTGCTTGGCATTGGTGAAACATCAAGTGATGCTCCCCCTCAACATGTGCATAAAAGTTTTATTCAAATGCTCCCCCTTTGTAAATGAAATTTTCAGTTTAATGGGCTTTTCGATATAATTAATATTTTGGCATATTTGAGATAATAATAAAAACAATATTTTATAGATAATTCAATTTAGTACAATCCATTTATACTAATGAAAACATGAAATAGCAATCAAGTCGCAAATAAACACCAACAAGCCACACAAAAACAGAAATTGCTAATGTCGGATAATGAAATACATGAAAGTACAATAGCATAATTTCTCCCCCTTTTTGTCAGTGTCGAGGGGCGCGTGAGCGAGGGTTCGTGAGTCCAAGAGTAAGGTTATCAAGTGACCCGGCAAGAGCAATGATACGTGTAGACATTTCCTCATAAAATAAAACTAGACACTCGTTGATCATTTGAATGGCATCCGTATTTTTGTTCATGGTTGCATCAAGGCGCTGAAGTGTCTCCGCATTGCTCTGAACAACCCCAAGAATTTGGTTGAGAAGAGCAGCCTGAGAAGCCGAAGCACTGTCCAATGGAGGAACCGAGGAAGAGGCTTCCTGGCGCGGTGCTGAACTGCTAGGAACTGGACGCGAACGAGCAGTAGGCGCACTCTCAGAAATGAAGTTTCCTTCCGCATCCGAAGAAATATGCATATGCTTGACATGAGTGGTGTCAAGAAAAATAGGGTGATGCTGGGATACTTCATTCGGAAATGAAAAACCTTTCCATTACAGTAGATATGTGATATGTGCAGGAAAGAAAAGCGTGCCGGATGGCTTGCGCTGACATGTAAGGATGACGGAACGGAAAATATTAGCTAAATCAACGCGTGTTCCTGTCATGACGCCGTAAACTAAAAATGCCTCCATACGAGACACGCTGCTACGACTACCAGGTTTAGGCAAAATAGAATAAGTAATGACATTGTGAATTAATATTGCCTCGGGTAGTAGCATAGAGGAGAGAAGACTGGCGTTCTGTGAAATTTCCATGTAGATGCAAATAGTCGGAATTGGTTCAATACAGTCGAACCCATCAGCTTTATACCAATCTTTCTTGGAGAAGTGGCGGATACCGTCGATTGGAAGTGAAAAAATGCGATTGATTTCGCGGTCGTCAACAGTCACCTCTTCACCACACAAATTAAACAGAAGATGAGGGAGGAATTTCTCTTTGTGATTTTCAAGAGAAGTGTAGAAAGCTTTGACAATTCGCGGAAGTACCGGAATGTCAAGAGAAATGAAACAATCCCAACCAATTGCTTGAAACAAATCGAAAGTTCGAGCCCCAATTTCAGTGCATAAAGCTTGTGTGACAATTCGGCATGGTGTAGGAGGACGATGATCGAAAACTGTGATGAATTGATTTCTATCATCATCATCAAGAAGAAGCACTTCAAGGAGCAGATGTGCATTCAAATCCTCTTCCTCTACAACCGTAGGAGAGTTTGGATTGGTGGAGCTTTGGCCTTCATCAATGCGTGAACATTTTCGGTGTAGACCGCGAGTCTTCGGTGGCATTGTAGAAGATGATGCGAAAATATATATAGATATATATGTTAGTCACTAATTAACCCTAGAGGGGGGGTGAATAGGGTGTTCAAAAATAATTCTAACTCTTTTCGAAATTGAAACACTCTATAACCAAAAATCAATTTCTCAATAAACAAGTGGATGATCCAATTTAAAATTCTGTAACAATTAATTGCAAGACAATTTATAGCATAAAAAATATTCAAGTAATTATAGCATGAAAATTAATCAAGTAAAGAGAAAGAGATAGAGAGATTGACACCGTAATTTTTTCGAGGTTCGGTAACTCCTACTCCTTGGCTCAAGAACCCCTTCTTGAGACTTTTCCCGATCCTTTCACTATGGCCCTTCTTTAACAGGTGGAATGACAAACCTTTACAACACAAGCTTCTCGAGCTTGTCTCTCAATCAATAGAACAACCCTCTCTTGAACATTCGGTGGACTTCACTTATCCGAGATTACAAATTCGTATGTAATCAATAAAATCACTCAAGAACAAAAACACTTAAAACCCAAAGGTTTTTATGGAAGATAAATCAATATAAGCTCAAGTGTTTTTGGTGATTTTTCAATAGCTCTAGAAATGGATTCTCAAAGGATATGATCAATGAATGATATTTGGAGAATAGGAAGAGATACTAGAGGTTTTGATTTTCAAAGAAACTTGTAGAAAATCATATTTTCAAAGCTTGGTTTCAATGGCTTTTGTAGAGAAAATTTATGCAGAATTTTGAGAGCTTTTCTTCCTCTTCTTTCTCTTTTGTTTTTCAATCTCTCTTACCTTACAATACACATATCTCATTCTATATATATCAATGCATTAGGGTTATGAGAGTGAGTATTGATTTAGAGAAGTCAAGAGCCGTTTGAAATCCATTAAACATGATGCACAAAACATGGAAACTGTTTTCTGAAAAACTGCAGAATTTGAGGTTCAAACTAGTCGACTACTTTGAGCTTCTAGTTGACTACTATGAACTTCTAGTTGACTAGATTGGTTCTAGTCGACTACTTTGAACTTCTAGTTGACTAAATTGGTTCTAGTCGACCACTTTGGAGCTTTAGTCGACTACTTCAAAAATGGATGAAAACTTGATGCTACTGATTATTTTAGTCGACTACTAGAGAATACAAAGGATTCTTCTAGTCGACTATAACTTGAAAAACATTTAATAAAAATATTTTTCTTTCCGTTTAAGTTTGGTAAAGCGTTTTTCATTCCATTTGAGTTTGGTTCATTTTATACTTCAGCTTATATGATAATATCGACGCATAAAATTACCTTGTTACAATGATCGCTCCCCGACCTATCTACCCCGAGTCTTGAGTCTTCGACTTTCACCTTTTGCGTTGAATATTTGAATTTCCATTTTCGCGCTTCAATTTCTTTCTCGGCTGTTCGCTTTTATTCAATCTTTCTTTCCAAGTCGTTTTCTTTCCGTGCTTGTTTTCCGAGTCGTTCACCTGGCTTTTGCTGAAAACATGAAATCGGTAATTCATTAGTATTAAACACGCTTTAAATGTTTTGTTAATATCAAAATAAGATTTATTGTCCGAGAATAAATTTCAAGGCCAACAATCTCCCCCTTTTTGATGTTGACAAAACATTTCGTGTTTACGTGTAAATGGTGAAGTATCAAGTGATACTCCCCCTCAATGTGTGGATTACATGCTCCCCCTTAGTAAATATATTTTTTCAATTTCACACAACTAGCATGGAAGCACACATAAACATGACTTACACACACGAAAGCATGATACACGAAAGAACTAACTTCTCCCCCTTTGGCAACATAAAAAGGTGGGAAGTGACTGTTGAATAAAGATTTTTTCATGCTAATACATTAACGTCCAAAGCCAACTCAATTTCTCTACGAAATTTTGAAAGAGAATCCTCCGGAAAAGGCTTTGTGAAAATATCCGCTAATTGATTTTTAGTGTCAATAAAAACCAATACAACGTCTCCTTTTAGCAACATGATCACGTAAGAAATGATGCATAATCTCGATATGCTTAGTTCGTGAACGATGAAAAGGATTATTTGATATACAAATTGCGCTTGTAATACCGCATTTAATGAGCACATAATTGAAAATAAGCACATAGTCATATGCATAAAGCTTGGGATTTCTTCCCCTTTCACCAATGAGCAAAGCTCCCCCTAAGAATGTGCATACAACATATACTCATCAACTAATTTTCTCCTCCTTTGACATCATCAAAAAGAATAGATACAATTAAGTACAAGAAGATAATTAAGTTGCATAAATGAATTGTGGTCATAGAATATATCATTTGAAGTAACACAAACTCATATTTACCATACTTTTCATGAATATGCTTAAGATGATACCAACTTACAAACATAGCATTGCATTCATGATGGCAACAAGGACATGTTAGCACATGTCATCAATGATGACTAAAACATTTGTTTTATTTTCATAGACAAATAGGATATATAATCAAAATAGATTTTCATATATGAAGTACATGTATCAAGTGAATGACTCAAACGAAGAGTAACTTAATGTTCAAGTGTGTGTGTTTGAATTAAAGCTCAAACCATTAGTATTTAACATACTATATGTAAACAAAGACCACTCAAACACTAGATCATTTAAACTCACATAGTCATGTATGAAAATTCACTTAAAAACACATATGAGCATTTAAGAATAAGTCAACAACACCTTTATCTTAATCACATGAAAATAAATAAACACATATGCAACATCTAATCATAGAATGTAATGTGAATAGAGTAAAAATCATGACGATAACTAAGAAAAGAATATTCTAAAATAAGCAAGTGAAAAATACACAAGACAAATGCTAACACATTAATGTTCAGAGGCATTTCCATATCTTTATGAAATTTTACACAATGAGTTCTTTTGGATAAACTTTGTGAGAATATTGACGAAGAAAATTATAATCATGTAGGTGATCTCAATATTTCTTATAAGTGCATGTCTTTGAAAACTTTAATGTAATGACAAAGATATGTAATCTTCACAAGTGCTAAAAACACAAGATATAGAAAATATTGTATATCATTGAGAAAATCATAATAATGCAAGAACAATAAAAACATATGTCTTTCATGATATGTGCACATAAAACTCATGAAACATGTTTCAATAAACATTCAAGATAACAACATTTGAGCACAATATCTCCATCGTTTCAACATGCTTCCTTCAAAGAGGAACCTATAGTACCTTTTCATAATAAAGATCCAAGCATATATTAAATAGCTTCAACCAAGGTTACAATTTCAAACAACAAAGGGTAAGCATATGAATATCATTTTTATGAAAATATTTATGCAAATACCTCTAGAATGATTACCAAGAAGATGTATAATAGAGGATGATGAATTATTTAATCGCATAGAATTTCATCACATATTCCTTATCCTCATTTGCACTAGATAGATTATTCAAAGAGATTATGCTCTCTTGAGGTTTACTAGTTTTGACATATATGATTAAACATATATTCCAAGACCGGCCAAAATTCACTTCAAAATTAAACACCTCAAATAAATGTTCAATATGTCATATCAATAGAATTTAGATAAAACACTAAAATCATGAAGGCCTATGAACAAATATCAAGACATAGCTACTCAAGTAATCAACAGAAATCAAGTGAAATAGCTTTGATGGTCTAGAGTTGGACATGACTATATTCTTTACAATTCATGCATGATCAAGACTTACATTCATATATCCAAGTCCTTTCAAAGCAAGCTACTATCAAGAATTCATCAAGAGCATAGTTAATTGCATGAACCAAGTAGCCAAATACTCTTATTACCATTCATCAAATTTACTCCATGGCATATCAATAATGTTACAACATACTTGAATAAGCATATGTATGTCATGATAAATCTCATTAATGAAAGCACATTAGTCATGGAGGATAGAAAATGTGTACCATGGTGCTAGCTTTACCTATTTTACTTAGTGTTGCTTGTAGATGATTTGTATTGTCCACTCATTTTGTGAGAGACTTTGATTTCATCTCCCTTTGTAATTTAAAGCATTACAATTGAAAGAATCAATCCACACTTACAAAACACACTCAAGTAGCTTTCTTTGGTACCCTTTTTGCTCTAGGGTCCATTTGTGTTAGCACATTTATGGGCAAGAATCATTATAAGCACATTATCACAAAATCAATGATCTTTAACAACCATTATGCTCTAATTGAATTTACCATTCAAGAACATTTTTATAAAGTGCATTTGTCAATTAAAATAGTAGGATATGCTCATGGTTATTTAACAAGTACATGAATCAATATGAAATTTATAATAGGAATGAAACTCTATTTTATATATGAATCATAGTAGCGAACCATATGCATCATTCATGTTCAATTTTCAAGAGTTGATAAGAAAACCGATATAACTTTCCTTGATCAGCAAAAATAAATTATATGCCCTTTTTCAAGATTTGTAAAGCTATAGCGCATAGGACTATTCATTTCTTTTTCATTTCAAAATTCTTTGAACATTTGAAAGCACAATGAAAATATATTTTCATAAGAGTCACCCTTTTGAAATAATTTCACTCTAAATCAATGTGACACTTTTCTCATGCAATTTCAAGAAACAAAAGAATGTGATACATGAACAATGATCATTTATCAATCAATCAATACATTCATAAATCAACATAGTATACAAATTTCCGTTTCTTTTAGCATTTGACAATTGTTTCCCATCTTTCTTAACTAAGCATGCATTGGTCCTAAAAATAACGTCATAGCCATTGTCACACAATTTGACTAATGCTAAATAAGTTATGGTTCAAACCATCAACCAAAAACACACTATCTATAGAGAGAGTGGAAGATATACCAATTGAGTCAATCCTTATAATTTTGCCTTTAGAGTTGTCTCCAAAAGTTACGTTTCCTCCTTCATAAGTTTTTAGAGAAATGTACTTTGATTAGTCTCCCGTCATATGCCTTGAGCATCCGCTATCAAGAAGCCATTTCCTTTAAGGCGGACTTCAAGCATACCTACAAAACAAATTTAAGTAACATTTGTTGGTACCCAACTTATCTTGGGTCCACTAGGGTTAGAGAGAGATGCAATGGTTCCTTTTGGAACCCAAATTATTTTTGGTATAACATTCTCCTTTCCATGTAAGCATGCAATGGTTCATTTTGGAACCCAAATTATTTTTGTTATCACTTTCTTCTTTCTAAGTAAACATGCATTTGCCTTATGTCCCTTTTTCTTGCAATTATAACATGTAACATGTTTATGATCATTTGAGGATGCATGAGATGATTGTCTTGTAAATGTATGCCTTAAAGATTTTCTCTTTTTCAAGATAATAACATCTTTATCAAAAGCATCATACCCTAGACCACATTTATCAAATGATCCTCTTTGTCTTCCCAACATAATACTAAGGTTCTCCTTTCCTTTTGTAAATTTAGCTAAGACATTTATTTGATCATCTATAGTATTTTTCAACCGATTATTTTCTTTTTCTAGCTCAATGCTTTTGTCATTGCATGAAACTTCTAAGTTGGAAGTATTAGAGCTACATGAAGATTTAGCTTTCTTAAGAAGAATATATTTTCTAGCTAACTTTTCAAATTCATCATGCAATTCTTCAAATGCATCTTGTAATTCATCATAAGAAGAGAGAAGTTCATCATATGATAATTTATCTTTATCTAATGAATGTGAATTTAAATGTACCTCTTCTTCATTTGCAGTGAAACAAGGGTTTTCAATTTCTTCATCATTTTCCTCCTCACCCGAGTCACATGAGTCATAGTCATCCCATGTGGCATTCATAGCCATCTTGCTTGTTTTTTTCTCGTTCTCCTTTTTGAGCTTGAAGCAATCACTTTTGTAGTGTCCCGACTTTCCACAATTGAAACACGTTGGAGGTTCCCTTTTCTTAGGCTCGCCTTTTGATACGATTCTCCTCATGAATTTTCCACCATTGGCTTTCTTTCTTTGAAGGTATTTCTTGAATTATTGAGTGAGCAACGCAATATCCTCATCCACATCTTCTTCATTAGGCTCAATGGCTTCATTTTTGGCAGAGGCTTGCAAAGCTATACCTTTTCTTGGCTTGATGTCGTCTTCACGAGATTTCAATGTGATTTCCCAAGTGAGTAGAGAGCCGAAAATCTCATCAAGACTCATGTTGTTGAGATCATGAGCTTCTTTGATTGCCGTTACCTTTGCATCCCATTTGGCCGGAAGACTTCTAAGCACTTTGCGTGATGCATCGGATCTAGGAACAATTCTACCAAGATGCTTTAGTCCATTCAAAATGTTAGTGAAACGAGACATCATAGAATTGATATTTTCATCTTCCTTCATGGGAAATAATTCATATTCATGCATAAGTATATCAATTTTAGATCTCTAAGTTGAGTAGTACCTTCATAAGTTACTTCAAGTTTATCCCACATTTCTTTTGCCGTGGAGCAAGTAGAGACACGATTAAATTCGTTTGGACTTAAGGCACAATTTATATTCACCTTAGCTTAAGCATTAAATGACATAAGTCTATGCTCATCATTATCCCATTCGTTGGGCAATTTGGGGATAGTTTTTCCATTTACTATTTTTGTTATAGTGAAAGGTCCATCAACAATAACTTGCCAAATATGAAAATCAATAGCTTGAAGAAAGTCTACCATTCTAGTCTTCCAATTGCTATAGTTTGAACCATCAAACCATGGGGGTCTAATAATAGATTGTCCTTCAACGTGAGTGACTAAATGTGAGGCCATGATTGTTCTCTAAGACGGTTAAGTCCAAAAAATAGAGATTAGGCCCTGATACCAATTGTTAGTCACTAATTAACCCTAGAGGGGGGGGGGGGGGGTGAATAGGGTGTTCAAAAATATTTCTAACTCTTTTCGAAATTGAAACACTCTATAACCAAAAATCAATTTCTCAATAAACAAGTGGATGATCCAATTTAAAATTCTCTAACAATTAATTGAAAGACAATTTATAGCATACAAAATATTCAAGTAATTATAGCATGCAAATTAATCAAGTAAAGAGAAAGAGATAGAGAGATTGACACCTTGATTTGTTTGAGGTTCGGTAACTCCTACTCCTCGGCTCAAGAACCCCATCTTGAGACTTTTCCCGATCCTTTCACTATGGTCCTTCCTTAACAGGTGGAATGACAAACCTTTATAACACAAGCCTCTCGAGCTTCTCTCTCAATCAAGAGAACAACCCTCTCTTGAACATTCAGTGGACTTCACTTATCCGAGATTACAAATTCGTATGTAATCAATAAAATCACTCAAGAACAAAAACACTTAAAACACAAAGGTTTTTATGGAAGATAAATCAATATAAGCTCAAGTGTTTTTGGTGATTTTTCAATAGCTCTAGAAATGGATTCTCAAAGGATATATCAATGAACAACATTTGGAGAATAAGAAGAGATACTAGAGGTTTTGATTTTCAAAGAAACTTGTAGAAAATCATATTTTCAAAGCTTGGTTTCAATGGCTTTTGTAGAGAAAATTTATGCAGAATTTTGAGAGCTTTTCTTCCTCTTCTTTCTCTTTTGTTTTTCAATCTCTCTTAGCTTACAATACACATATCTCAGTCTATATATATCAATGCATTAGGGTTATGAGAGTGAGTATTGATTTAGAGAAGTCAAGAGCCGTTTGAAATCCATTAAACATGATGCACAAAACATGGAAACTGTTTTCTGAAAAACTGCAGAATTTGTGGTTCAAACTAGTCGACTACTTTGAGCTTCTAGTTGACTACTTTGAACTTCTAGTTGACTAGATTGGTTCTAGTCGACTACTTTGATCTTCTAGTTGATTAGCTTGGTTCTAGTCGACTACTTTGAACTTCTAGTTGACTAGATTGGTTCTAGTCGACTACTTTGGAGCTTTAGTAGACTACTTCAAAAATGGATGAAAAAACTTGATGCTACTGATTGTTTTAGTCGACTACTAGAGAATACAAAGGATTCTTCTAGTCGACTATAACTTGAAAAATATTTAATAAAAATATTTTTCTTTCTGTTTAAGTTTGGTAAAGTGTTTTTCATTCCATTTGAGTTCGGTTCATTTTATAATTGAGCTTATATGATAATATCAACGCATAAAATTACCTTGTTACAATGATTGCTCCCCGAACTATCTACCCCGAGTCTTGAGTCTTCAACTTTTGCCTTTTGCGTTGAATATTTGAATTTCCATTTTCGCGCTTCAATTTCTTTCTCGGCTTTTCGCTTTTATTCAATCTTTTTTTCCGTGCTTGCTTTCCAAGTCGTTTTCGTTTCGTGCTTGTTTTCCGAATCATTCACCTGTCTTTTGCTGAAAACATGAACTTGGTTATTCATTAGTATTAAACACGCTTTAAATGTTTTGTTAATATCAAAATAGGATTTATTGTCCGAGAATAAATTTCAAGGCCAACAATATAGATATTTAATGGTGTATATATATATGAGAGAAGGTGAATGTATGTGAAGAAATTGGGTGAAGTAAATGGGTGGAGGATGATGGAAATATTAAATTAATGAGAGATTTGTGATGGTATGAAGGTGGAGATGGTAGTATGAGAGGTATTGAGAGGAGAAGGGATGGAGTTGGGTGAAGGGTGAAGGAGGCAGATGAAGAAGATGAAAGGGGGGTTAGGTTTTATAGCGGGTTGAGTCGACTAGGTCTAGGTGAGTCGGTTAGTGGGAAGGGTTGAGTCGACTAGGTCTAGGTGAGTCGGTTAGAGGGAAGGGTTGAGTCGACTAGGATCTAGGGTGTAGTTGGTTGAATGGGGCTTTAGTCGACTAGGGCTTGTGGTTGAGTCGACTAGAAGGGTGGTTCAGTCGACTAAGAGGGCATGTAGTCGACTATGCTAAGCAAATGCTCAAAACTGGTGATCACTGGTTGATATAGTCGACTTAAGGCATTTTGTACTAGCATAGGTTGAGTCGACTAAGGTGAGGAAATACGAAAAATAATAAAATATGTGAAAAACATATGAAATAATTAGGCGAAAATAACAAAAATATGAAAAATAAAAATTATGAAAGAGTTTAATGTAAAACATCAAAATCCATGGCCATTCCGATTTCTCGACGAATATTAGAAAATGATTCGTCCGCAAGTGGTTTAGTGAAAATATCTTCCAATTGACTTTTAGTATCGATAAAAACAAATTCAACGTCACCTTTAGCAACATGATCATGTAAAAAATGATGCCTAATCTCTATATGCTTGGTGCGTGAATGATGAATAGGAATCTTTGAAATACAAATAGCACTTGTATTATCGCATTTAAGAGGCACATGTGTGAAAATAAGACCGAAATCAAGTAGTTGTTGCTTAATGTAAAGAGTTTGAGCGCAACTACTACCAGCTGCCACGTATTCGGCTTCGGCCATAGATAATGCAACGGAATTTTGCTTTTTACTTTACCAAGATACTAGTGAGTGTCCTAGAAAATGACAAGTGCCGCTTGTGCTTTTACGATCAATTCTACATCCCGCAAAATCGGCATCCGAATAACTAATAACATCAATTGAATTTCCACGTGGATACCAAAGTCCTAAGTTAATTGTACCACTTAGGTAGCGAAAAATACGTTTTACCGCAAATAAATGAGATTCTTTAGGACATGATTGAAAACAAGCACATAAGCACACACTAAACATTATATCCGGTCTACTAGCGGTTAAGTAAAGCAAACTACCGATCATGCCTCTATAATTAGTAATGTCAACACATTTACCATTTTCATCTTTATCAAGCTTAATAGAGGAACTCATAGGAGTTATGGCATATTTGGTACCCTCCATACCAAATCGCTTTAGCAAATCTGTAGTGTACTTGGATTGGCTAATGAATAAGCCATCCAAGCTTTGCTTCATTTGCAACCCTAAAAAGAAATTCAACTCACCCATCATGCTTATTTCAAATTCATTTTGCATATTTGTAGCAAAATCTTTACATAAAGAATCGTTTGTTGAGCCGAATATAATGTCGTCAACATATATTTGGACAATCAACAAATTATTCTTAATGGTTTTTTTAAAAAGTGTGTTGTCAACTTTGCCTCTTGTAAAATCATTTTTAGTCAAAAACCCTCTAAGTCTCTCATACCAAGCTCGAGGAGCTTGCTTTAAACCATATAGAGCATTAACCAATTTGAAAACATGATTTGGAAAAAGATTATTTTCAAAACCGGGTGGTTGCTTCACAAAAACTTCTTCTTCTATGACACCATTTAAGAAAGCACTTTTGACATCCATTTGATAAAGAGTGAAGTTTCTATATGATGCAAATGCAAGAAGCATTCTAATTGCTTCTAATCTGGCTACCAATGCAAAGGTCTCATCATAGTCGATGCCTTCCTCTTGATTATATCCTTGAGCTACCAATCTTGCTTTATTTCAAATAATTACTCCATTCTCATCCTTTTTGTTTTGAAAAATCCATTTTTGTGCCAATTATAGTTTGATTTTCGGGTCTAGGAACTAAACGCCAAACTTGATTGCGTTCAAATTGATTTAGTTCCTCTTGCATTGCTACGATCCAAGAATCATCACATTGAGCTTTGTGGAAGTTCTTGGGTTCGATTTGCGATACAAAAGCCATGTGGTTGCAAAAATCTTTAAGTTGAGATCTAGTACAAACCCCTTTGGATGGATTACCTATGACTTGATCAAGAGGATGATTGTGAACAATCCTCCATGCTTTAGGCATTGAGTTGGTAAAGTCATCATTGGATTGATGCTCAACTTCCCTCATTTCCTTTTGGCTACTTGATGAGTTGGAGATATTGAGAGTATTTAAATTATCCTCAATCCTAACAACCTCATCTACTTCTAGGTCAATTCTAGGTGATGGTGATGAGGGTGATTCATCAAAGACAACATGAATAGACTCAACCATAGTTAGAGTCCGTTTATTAAAAACACGAAAGGCTTTACTCCTTGTAGAATATCCTAGGAAAATTGCTTCATCCGATTTGGAGTCGAATTTTCCAAGGTAATCTTTATCATTTAACACAAAATATTTACACCCGAAAACTTTGAAATACCCAATATTGGGCTTTCGACCATTCCACAACTCATAAGGCGTTTTCCCTAACTTCATCCGAATAATGACACGATTAATTATATGGCAAGCGGTGTTTATCGCTTCCGCCTAAAGGCTTCGGGGAAGGTTGTGCTCATTTAACATGGTTCTAACCATCTCTTGTAGAGATCGATTCTTTCTTTCAACTACACCATTTTGTTGAGGGGTTCTAGGGGCCGAGAGATCATGAGATACACCGAGGTCATCACATAATTTTTCTATGTCTTGATTTTCAAACTCCCTACCTCTATCACCTCTAATTTTCTTGATTTTCAAATCTTTTTCATTTTGAATGACTCTATAAAATTTATCAAGAATGGAGTGAGTTTCATTTTTATGAGCAAGAAAGTGAACCCAAGTATATCTAGAGTAGTCATCAACTATAACAAGTACATAGAATTTCCCGGCTAGGCTAGCCGTTCTCTTCGGACCAAAAAGATCCACGTGAAGAAGCTCTAATGGTCTAGAAGTGGTAATGTCTTTCTTTCTCTTGAAAGAATACTTTACTTGCTTGCCTACTTGACATGCACTACATATTTTATCTTTCGAAAATTTAGTATTTGGGAGGCCTTTGACTAAATCATTTTTGGATAAACGATGAATGAGGTCCATACTAGCATGTCCTAGACGTCTATGCCATAACCAACTATTTTCTATAGATGTGACAAAACATTTAACATCTTGTTCATGCAATTCACATAGCAATAAAGTATACAAATTTCCATTTCGTTTGGTATTGAACATTTGCTTCCCATCTTTCTCGATTATGCATGTATTTGTCCTAAAGATAACATCATAGCCCTTGTCACATAGTTGACTAATACTAAACAAATTATGCTTCAAACCATCAACTAAAAGCACATCATCTATAGAGAGAGAAGAGGAAATATCGATTGAGCCAATTCCTATAATTTTGCCTTTAGAGTTGTCTCCAAAATTTACGTTTCCTCCTTTGTATGATTTTAGAGAAATAAACTTTGATTTATCTCCCGTTATATGCCTTAGCATCCGCTATCAAGAAAGCATTTTTGTTTTGAAGCGGACTTTAAGCATACCTACAAAACAAGTTCAAGTAACTTTTATTGGTACACAATCTGTTTTGGGTCCATTTTGGTTAGATAGTGATGCAATGGTTCCTTTCGGAACCCAAATTTGTTTATTTACAACATTCTCTTTTCTATGTGAGCATGCAATAGTCCTTTTCGGAACCCAAACAATTTTTGACATAATTTTGTTCTTTCTATGAAAGCATACATTTGCTTTGTGTCCTTTTCTATTGCAATAGTAGCAAGTAACATGTTTATAATCATTTGAAGATGCATGAGATGATTGTCTAGTAAATGTAGAGCTAAGTGATTTTCTCTTTTTCAAAATGAGAACATCTTTGTCAAAGGCATCATACCCTAAACCACATTTATCAAGTGATCTTCTTTGTCTTCCTAACATAATACTAAGGTTCTATTTTCCTTTTGTAAATTTAGCTAAGACATTTATTTGATCATCTATAGTATTTTTCAAACGATTATTTTCCTTTTCTAGCTTAATGCTTTTGTCATTGCAAGAAACTTCTATGTTTGAACTAGTGAAGTTACATGGAGTTTTAGCTTTCTTAAGAAGAATATATTTTCTAGCTAATTTCTTAAATTCATCATGTAATTCTTCAAACATATCTTGCAATTCATTATAATCGAGGAGAAGTTCATCATATGATAGTTTTGATTTATCTACAACATATGAATTTAGATGTACCTCTTCTTCATTTTCCATGAGGCAAATGTTTGCCATTTCCTCGCCAATTTGATCCTCATCCGAGTCGCATGATTCATAGTCATCCCATGTGACATTCATTGCCATCTTGCTTGGTATTTTCTTGTTTTCCTTTTTGAGCTTGAAGCAATCACTTTTGTAGTGTCCCGACTTTCCACAATTGAAACATGTTGGGGGTTCTCTTTTGCTAGGCTCACCTTTTGGTTCGATTCTCTTCATGAATCTTCCACCATTGGCTTTCTTCCTTTGAAGGTATCTCTTAAATGTTTGGGTGAACAAGGCAATGTCCTCATCCTCTTCTTCTTCACTTGGCTCATTGATTTCATTTTTGGTGGAGGCTTGCAAAGCTATTCCCTTTCTTGGCTTGATGTCATCTTCACGAGATTTCAATGTGATTTCCCAAGTGTGTAGAGAGCCGAAAATCTCATCGATACTCATGGTGTTGAGGTCATGAGCTTCTTTGATTGCCGTTACTTTTGCATCCCATTTTGCCGGAAGACTTCTAAGCACCTTGCGTGACGCATCGGATCTAGGAACAATTCTACCAAGATGCTTTAGTCCATTCAAAATATTTGTAAAACAAGACATCATAGAATTCACATTTTCATCATCTTTCATAGCAAATAATTCATATTCATGCATGAGTATGTCAATTTTTTATTCTCGTACTTGAGATGTACCTTCATAAGTTACCTCAAGTTTATCCCACATTTCTTTTTCCGTAGAACATGTAGATACACGATTAAATTCATTTGGACTCAATGCACAATTCAAATTTACTTTGGCTTTAGCATTGTAGGACATAAGCTTACGGTCATCATTATCCCATTCATTTGGTAATTTGGGGACAGTTTTTCCATCAACGATTTTGGTCAATACAAATGGTCCTTCAAGAACAACTTGCCATATTTGGTAGTCAATAGCTTGAAGAAAATCTATCACCCTAGTTTTCCAATAGGTATAATTTGATTTATAAAACCATGGGGGCCTATTATTTGATTGTCCTTCAACGTGAGTGACTAAATTTGATGTCATGATGGTTCTCTAAGACGGTTAAGTAAAACAAATAGAGATTAGGCTCTGATACCAATTGTTAGTCACTAATTAACCCTAGAGGGGGGGGGGGGGGTGAATAGGGTGTTTAAAAATATTTCTAACTCTTTTCGAAATTGGAACAAGCTATATACAATAATCAATTTCTTCAATAATCAAGTGAATAATTCAATTCAAATTATCTAACAATTTATCACAAGATTAATTATAGCATACAATATATTCAAGTAAATATAACATACAAAATAAAGAAATAAAGAGAAAGAGATAGAGAGATTGATACTGTGATTTTTTAGAGGTTCGGTAACTCCTACTCCTCGTCTCAAGAACCCCTTCTTGAGACTTTTCTCAATCCTTTCATATGGCCCTTTCTTAACAGGTGGAATGGCAAACCTAAAACAACACAAGCCTCTCCATCTTGTCTCTAAATCAAGATAATAACCCTCTCTTGAACAATCTTTGGACTTCACTTGTCCGAGATCACAAATTCTTATGTAATCAATAAAATCACTCAAGAACAAAAACACTCAAAACCCAAAGGTTTTTATGGAATATAAATCAATATAAGCTCAAGTGTTTTTGATGATTTTTCAATAGCTCTAGGAATGTATTCTCAAAGGAAATACCTGTTGGCTTTGAAATTTACTCTCGGCAAACAATTCCAAAATTGATGATAACAAACCATTAAAGAGTGTTTGATACTAATGAATTATCGAGTTTATATTTTCAGCAAAAGATAGGTGTATGACTCAGAAATTAAACTCGGAAAGGAAATGACTCGAAAAGCAAGCTCGGAAAGAAAGCTTGATTTAAAGCGAAAAGATGTGAAAGAAATTGAAGCGCAAAATGGAAAATCATTTAATTCAACGGCAAAGGCGAAAGTCGAAGACTCAAGACTTGGGGTAGATAGGTCGGGGAGCGATCATTGTAACAAGGTAATTTTATGCGTCGATATTATCGTATAAGCTCAAGTATAAAATGTACCGAACTCAAATGGAATGAAAAATGCTTTACCGAACTTAAACGGAAAGAAAAATATTTTTATTAAATGTTTTTCAAGTTACAGTCGACTAGAATCACCCTGTGTATTTTCTAGTAGTTGACTAAAACAATCAGTAGCTATTGGTTTTTCATCCACATCAAAGGAGTCGACTGAAAGTACTTTGAGTCGATTAGACTACAAGAAGTAGTCGACTAGAACACATTCTAGTCGACTAGATATATCATTGTAGTCGACTAGATGAAACCATGTAGTCGACTGAAAGAAAAAGTAGTCGACTAGTTGATCCTCAAAACCCGCAGATTCTTCAGAAAACATTTCCCATGTTTTGTGGATTGTTTTTAATGGTGTTCAAACGGCTCTTGTCTTTCAAATACTATAATCATTCTTAAAAATCCTAATGCAATGCTATATATATAATGAGATGTGTATATTGAAGAGTGAGAGATTGAAATACAAAGAGAAAGAAAGCTATCAAAAATTCTGCAAAACTTTTCCACAAAAACCATTGAAACCAAGCTTTGAAAATCAGATTTTCTCCAAGTTTTTTTGAAAATCAAAACCTCTAGTATCTCTTCTTATTCTCCAAATATCATTCATTGATCATATCCTTTGAGAATACATTTCTAGAGCTATTGTAAAATCACCAAAAACACTTGAGCTTATATTGATTTATCTTCCATAAAACCTTTGGGTTTTGAGTGTTTTTGTTCTTGAGTGATTTTATTGATTACATACGAATTTGTAATCTCGGACAAGTGAAGTCCACCGATTGTTCAAGAGAGGGTTGTTCTCTTGATTGAGAGACAAGCTCGAGAGGCTTGTGTTGTAAAGGTTTGCCATTCCACCTGTGAAGGAAGGGCCATAGTGAAAGGATCGGGAAAAGTCTCAAGAATGGGTTCTTGAGCCGAGGAGTAGGAGTTACCGAATCTCGAAAAAATCACGGTGTCAATCTCTCTATCTCCTTCTCTTTACTTGATTAACTTGCATGCTATAATCACTTGAATATCTTGTATGCTAAAATTTTTCTTGAGATTAATTGTTAGAGAATTGAAATTGAATCATTCACTTGTTTATTGAGATATTGTGTTTTGGTTTGTGATGTTTTTGTGTATTTATTTCCTGATATATATATATATATATATATATATTTTTTTTTGCCTTCTAGTCGACTCATCCTGTGTAGTGGAAATCACTATAGTCGACTACTTTGGTCAGTAGCTTCACCTTGGGCACTCTTTTCATTCTAGTCGACTACTTGCTCATTGTAGTCGACTCAATTGCATTTTAGTCGACTAATTTCCTCTTCCAGTCGACTCAAAGCTTGCCAAGTCCACTCCTAGTCGACTCAAACCCCAATATAACCGACTCACCTAGACCTAGTCGACTCAACCCACTATAAAACCTAAACCCCCTTCATCTTCTCCATCCTCCTTCTTCAAACCTTCACCCACCTTCAAACCCTCTCCTCTTAATCCCCCTCTTACTACCACTTATACCTTCAAATCTTAACCTATCCCTCATTAATGTCACATTTCCATCATCTTCCACCCATTTCCCTCATCCAAAATTTCATTCTCACTCTCTCACATATCTATATATACACCATCATATATCTATATATCTCTATATATTTGTGCATCATCTTCTACAATGCCACCAAAGACTCGAGGTCTATTTCGGAAACGTTCCCGCATTGATGGAGGCCAAAGCTCCACCAATCCACGCATTCCTACGGCTGTTGACGAAGAGGCGTCGAATGAAACTCTTCTTCTTGAGGTACTTCTTCTTGATGATGATGATAAAAATAAATTCATCACTATATTTGATCATCGTGCTCCTATACCTTGCCGTATTGTGACAAAAGATTTATGCACTGAAATTAGGGCTCGAACTTTTGAGTTGTTCCGAGCAATTGGTTGGGATTTTTTCGTTTCTCTTGAGATTCCGGTACTTCCGCGAATTGTCAAAGCCTTCTACGCTTCTCTTGAAAATCATAATGAGAAATTACTCTCTCATCTTCATTTTAATCTATGTGGTGAAGACGAGACTGTTGATGACAGCGAAATCAAGCGCATTTTCTCGCTTCCGAATGACGGTATCCGCCACTTCTCCAAGGATTGGTATAAGGCTGATGGGTTCGATTGTATTGAGGCTGTTCAGGCTATATGCGTCGACAAAGAAATTTCGCATAACGCCGGTATTATCTCTTCTATGCTACTACCCGAGGCTAGATTAATTCATAATGTTATTACTTACTCTATTCTGCCTAAAATTGGTAGTCGTAGCAGTGTTTCTCGTATGGAGGTCTTCTTGGTTTATTGCGTTTTGACAGGAACCCGTGTTGATTTAGCTTATATTTTCCGTTCCGTCATCCTTACATGTCAGCGCAAGCCATCTGGCCCGCTTTTCTTTCCTGCGCACATTACATATCTACTGCAGCGGAAAGGTTTTAAATTTCCAAATGAAGTGTCCGAGCATCACCCTATTTTTCTTGACGCCACTCATGTCAAGCATATGCACATTTCTTCTGATGCGGAAGGAAACTTCATTTCTGAGAGTGTGCCTGTCCTCGTTTGTGCCCAGCTCCTACCTTTTCTGCACCGCGCCAGGAAGCCTCTTCCTCGGTTCCTCCGTTAGACAGCGCTTCTGCTTCTCAGGCTGCTCTTCTCGACCAAATTCTTCGGGTTGTTCAGAGCAATACGGACCTACTTAGGCAGCAGGAACAAGTGCTTTAGCGCCTTGATACGACCGTGAACCAGAATACGGAAGCCATTCGATTGATCAATGAGCGCCTTGTTCTTCATGATGAGGAAATGTCTACCCGCATTACAAATCTGGCCGAGTCACTTGATGACCTCACTCTTCGACTCAGGAACCCTCGCTCACACGCCCCTCGACGCTGACAAAAAGGGGGAGAAATTATGTTGTTGTACTGTCATGTATTTCATTATCCGACATTAGCAATTTCTATTTTTGTGTGGCTTGTTATGGTTATTTGCGAACTTGTTTGTTTTCTTTTCCATGTTTTTTCATTAGTATAAACAACTTGAATTAAACTGAAACATCTATGATATGCTGTTTATTTTTGCTATCTCAAATGTGCGCTTATTTTTATATATTATATCAAAATATTATGCACATGTTGAGGGGGAGCATCACTTGATGTTTCGCCAAATGCCAAGCAAACACAAAATGTTTTGTCATCATCAAGGGGGGAGATTGTTGGCCTTGAAATTTATTCTCGGCTAACAATTCCAAAATTGATGATAACAAACCATTGAAGAGTGTTTGATACTAATGAATTATCCAGTTTATATTTTCAGCAAACTACAGGTGAACGACTCAGAAATTAAACTCGGAAAGGAAATGACTCGAAAAGCAAGCTCGGAAAGAAAGCTTGATTTAAAGCGAAAAGCTGTGAAAGAAATTGAAGCCCAAAATGGAAAATCATTTAATTCAACGACAAAGGCGAAAGTCGAAGACTCAATACTTGGGGTAGATAGGTCGGGGAGCGATCATTGTAACAAGGTAATTTTATGCGTCGATATTATCGTATAAGCTCAAGTATAAAATGAACCGAATTGAAATGGAATGAAAAACGCTTTACCGAACTTAAACGGAAAGAAAAATATTTTTATTAAATGTTTTTCAAGTTATAGTCGACTAGAATCACCCTGTGTATTTTCTAGTAGTCGACTAAAACAATCAGTAGCTATTGGTTTTTCATCCACATCAAAGGAGTCGACTGAAAGTACTTTGAGTCGACTAGACTACAACAAGTAGTCGACTAGATGTATCATTGTAGTCGACTAGAACTCAATCTAGTCGACTAGATGAAACCATGTAATCGACTAAAATAAAAAGTAGTCGACTAGTTGATCCTCAAAACCTGCAGATTCTTCAGAAAACATTTCCCATGTTTTGTGGATTGTTTTTAATGGTGTTCAAACGACTCTTGTCTTTCAAATACTATAATCATTCTTAAAAATCCTAATGCAATGCTATATATAGAATGAGATGTGTATATTGAAGAGTGAGAGATTGAAATACAAAGATAAAGAAAGCTATCAAAAATTATGCAGAAATATTCTACAAAAACCATTGAAACCAAGCTTTGAAAATCAGATTTTCTCCAAGTTTCTTTGAAAATAAAAACCTCTAGTATCTCTTCTTATTCTCCAAATATCATTCATTGATCATATCCTTTGCGAATACATTTCTAGAGCTATTGTAAAATCACCAAAAACACTTGAGCTTATATTGATTTATCTTCCATAAAAACCTTTGGGTTTTGAGTGTTTTCGTTCTTGAGTTATTTTATTGATTACATACGAATTTGTAATCTCGGACAAGTGAAGTCCACCGATTGTTCAAGAGAGGGTTGTTCTCTTGATTGAGAGACAAGTTCGAGAGGCTTGTGTTGTAAAGGTTTGCCATTCCACCTGTGAAGGAAGGGCCATAGTGAAAGGATCGGGAAAAGTCTCAAGAATGGGTTCTTGAGCCGAGGAGTAGGAGTTACCGAATCTCGAAAAAATCACGGTGTCAATCTCTCTATCTCTTTCTCTTTACTTGATTAACTTGCATGCTATAATCACTTGAATATCTTGTATGCTAAAATTTTTCTTGAGATTAATTGTTAGAGAATTGAAATTGAATCATTCACTTGTTTATTGAGATATTGTGTTTTGGTTATAGCGTGTTCCAATTTTGAAAAGAGTTAGAAATATTTTTGAACACCCTATTCACCCCCCCTCTAGGGTTAATTTGTGACTAACAATACCAATGAACAATATTTGGAGAATAAGAAGAGATACTAGAGGTTTTGATTTTCAAATATTTTCACAGAAAATCAGATTTTCAAAGCTTGGTTTCAATGGCTTTTTGCAGAAAATTTTCTGTTGAAGATGAATACTTCTTTTTCTTTGATTTTCAATCTCTTTGCTTGCAATATACACATCTCATTCTATATATATCAATACTTTAGGGTTATGAGAGTGAGTATTGAATTAGAGAAGTCAAGAGCCGTTTGAAATCCATTAAACATGATGCACAAAACATGGAAATTGTTTTCTGAAAAAACTGTAGGATTTGAGGACTCTTTAGTCGACTACATGGAGTCTTTAGTCGACTAGAGGGACTCTCTTAGTCGAATAGATGATACTCTAGTCAACTCAATAAGGAGCTTTAGTCGACTACTCAATAATGGATGAAAAACTGATAGCTTCTGACTTGTTTAGTCGACTACTAGAGAATACAAAGGATTCTTCTAGTGGACTACTACTTGAAAGATATTTGTAAAAATTATTTTTATTTGCGTTTGAGTTCGGTATATCATTTTTCTTTCCATTTGAGTTCGGTTCATTTTATGCTTGATCTTATACGATAATATCGACACATAAAATTACCTTGTTAGAATGATCGCTCCCCGACCTATCTACCCCGAGTCTTGAGTCTTCGACTTTCGCCTTTGCCGTTGATTTATTTGATTTTCCATTTTCATGCTTCAATTACTTTCTCGGCTTTTCGCTTTTATTCAAGTTTTCTTTCCATGCTTGCTCTCCGAGTCGTTTTCTTTCCGAGCTTGTTTTCTGAGTCATTCACATGTCTTTTGCTGAAAACATGAACTCGATAATTCATTAGTATCAAACACTCTTTAATGGTTTGTTATCATCAATTTTGGAATTGTTTGCCGAAAGTAAATTTCAAAGCCAACACCTTGCTTTCGTGAGGGTCGACGATTACACTTAGCACGTGTAACAAGCCTTTTAAACCCCTAGGTTACCCCTAGTGGACAAGTGAATTCTGATGAAGGTTTGCAGTGATGGTACCTACAAACATCCCATTTCTCTATAATCACGCAGTCATGAGTTAACACACAAATTAATTAAGTCTTGATACAATGCAAAAGATAACATGGATGCAAATACTCCCACTCACTATCGAACAACAATTATATCGAGCTTCATATCATGAATGGTTCCCACTAAAGCGAATGATTTCGCTACTTTCTACTTTAAATTTAGACAACCTTCCGTGGTTTTGTGAATATTCAACTACAATATTTCAGTTTCTTTTCTCCTACTTCATTGATTAAAGCTTGCCATTTTTCATCAAAACGTAACTTTTCAACTTTTCACTTTTCATCCCTTTTTGTCTTTCTAAGTCTCCAGACTTTCCAGTGAGGATTTTTAATCCTAACCAACTGGGCCCGAGCTTCTTCCATGGGATTTATGCGCATCAGTTTTTTCCCCTTTAAACGTGAACAATGATATTGGTGATACCAATGCGCGGTTACTGAGATCAAAGAACTGCTTTTTTCATTTTATTTTCTCAAAAAAATTTCAATTTTCTTCATTTCAACCAAAACATCTCCCCATCTCCCCTTTTATTACGGCAAAATTAATTTTCAACTACATAGACAAAAATCAACTTATTTCTCATAATGAATGTGTGCTTGTGCTTATAGGTCAAAGTCGTCCTTCTTAATTTCAATTTCACTTATTCACTCACCCATGTAAAACCACATCACTTCACTAACTCAATCTAATTATTACTCTCATGAATGGGAATATCACATTACATACTACTCATGCATTATATACAAAAACTCAATCAAACTGTAATGAAAAACATTCATGGTGAAAACAAAAAAACTATTCCAAAAAAAAAACTTTCTCGAAATTTTTTATTCCTTGTAATACTATACCCTCACCCGTAAACTTAAATCAGACCATGTCCTCATGGTAAAAAATAAAATAGGAGAATGGATATACTTACCCTTGAAGCTTAATTTTGGATTCCAATGCAAAACATGAATCCCCTTTCCCCAAACTTGATTTGGATCACCTGTAGATATAATCAACAAAGCACAAATACCCAATCATAGAAAAGGAAAATAAATTTCATCATAAATATCCAGAAATCGATACATGATTTCAAGGAATCAAAGATTTTTTTGTTTTTCGCAAAAATAATAAAAAAAAATAAAATTGATTTGGCCTTAAGGGCCTACAATCCTAAAATAAAATGAAAAAAGAAACAAAGACATGGCCTTAAGGGTCTACCGTCCCTATAAATAAAATAACCTAAAAATCCTAAACCTACATCCTAGTCCCAAATATTCCTCTTATTCTTCATCACTTGACACGACACTCTTCAACCATATCCAGCAGTCTGCAATCTCTTTCAACTTCTCTAAATCTTCATCCAGATATATATTCATAATCGTCCACCGTATTATATCCAACTCCTTCATCCTATCACCCAACTGTGCAACAATGATATTTAATAACAAAAACGGGTATGGAAGATAATATTCAAATTTATCGGCCCCCGCCCATTCTCTACTCGCAATTGCTCGGCCAATCGACATTTCAGCCATAATCAATGTTGGAACACACACTTCATACCCATGAGTTAGGGTATACAAAGTTCTAAACATAACGTGATCCCTTACACTAGTTCGATTATTAGGCCGAAGTAGACCTCCAACGACACAATCCAAATAAAGCAGATCCGACTTTAACCACAAATTATCACACGTCCTATCTCTCAGATCTGGTACTACACACAATTCCTGAACCATCTCCTCATCCTTATGTGGCCATACTATAGGATGTTTCTTTAATATTCCTTGTAAGTTTGCCGGAGTACCAATTGGTATATTCCATGCATCGGCAATAATTCTTCTTCCAATCACAACAGGAGTACTCCACTAAGTCACTTTAGCATTTATCACGTCAAATCCTGGCGGTCCCTAAATTTTCATATTTTCATAGAATTGTTGGACCAAGCCTGGATACACCTTTTCACCCGCCGATTTTTCTAACCTCTTCAATCCTCGTTCTCTAAGGATTTTCCTTCCGAGCGCAACTAATACTCGATTCATCCTCTCCGGATAAAATATCTCTTTAAATTGCAACAAACACTGTAAAAATAATTTTGGTGTGGTTCGGCTTCCATTCCGACTCATAGCTCCTTCATTCGTGCTCTTTATCTCCACATATGGTTCCATACCTTTTATGAATTCCTCTGGGTTAGAATAATCTTCATTAGTATTATCCATACTAACCTTCCTCGAAATAGAAAGAATAACAGAAGAATAGAAGAATAATACCTAATCTAATGCTCACTCCTTGATAATTGTGAATTGTTAATTGTGAATTGTGTCTACCCTATAGATGTATTTATAGATGGATGTAGTAGAATTAGAAGAGAAAAATGATTTAAAACCCTTAACTGGCTAGGAAAGGGGAAGTAATAACTAATCCAACTCCAACTTGTATTTGCATTCCGTCTCCTTGTCAGATTATGATTACTCTAAAATTTTTACAAATATTCTACACAAAATCCTAAAATTAACTTAAACAAATCCTAATACAAGTCCAAATACAGATCAGGCCAAAACATCCCGAAAACGGATCAAAATTTTCAAAATTTCAAAACTCCCTTGCTGAACCCTACGCCTCAAGCCTAAGGTAGCCTATGCTTCAAGCGTAGGTTTAGGCCTGAAAAAACAATTTTTTTTTCTTTCAAATCACAGTTTTCCAATTAAACCATCGCAGATACACCCAAACTTATGTGAATTGTTAATTGTGAATAAACGTTGTTTGTTAATTGTGAATTAATTGTTAATTGTTAATTGTGAATAGGTTGAAAGAATTCAACCTATCCACAACGTAGAATAAACGTATAATTCCGGGAATAGATCAAACAACTCAATTGAATCATCCAAATTGTAATTTTATAAACTATGAAAATATCAAAAAGATTTAGAAGATAATCGTTCAAGCGGTCACATCAAGCCCTATACGAAACTATCCGCTCGACAATTTATCTCTAATGTGTACAAAAAAAATAAAAATAAAAATATAACAAAATCTAACTAAAACTAAGCTAAGACTCATCATCAGAAGGGGGTGGTGTAGGTGGAATCGGCACACCCACATGTTGACACATACAGTCAAATCTATGAAATAACCGCCTCTAATCCCTTCGTCGGCGCACTATCTCCTGTTGTTGGGCATGTCTCTCCTCTCCCAAACTATAGCTCTAAACCATGCATTCGTGCTATAATAGAGTCAAACTGAGCTTAGGACAGAGTAATAGTACCACCCGCAGGTGTCTCTGGCATTACGACCTCCTCAGCAGTAGCTGGCATCGGTGGCATCTCAACCTCATGAGCAATATCGGCATCATCCTGGCCCGCATCATCAGTCTGACCTTGCTCCTGTGAATCTTGTTCCCGTACTACACCGAACACTAGTCGGCATCGCATAATATCATTTGCACGTACCCGTGTCCAGACACTAGTCCATATCCCTCTGGCGTATGGAGTACCATCCCTATATCTATTGCACTCAGCTGCATCTATCTCAATCCCAACATCCATCATAATCTTCAACACTAGGCACGGGAATTGAATATAAAATCTACGTAGCTTAACCTTGGACACCTTAAGCAGATGAACGTAGTGTGCATATAGGCCTCCCCATAAAATCTGTGGAATAGAAATCCACCTCTCGAACTCAAATGCGTAGTGGAGAGACAAGAATGACGCATATCACATAGTAGTGTGGTTGTGTGGCAGAATTTGAGATTGAACTATCACATACAAGAACATAGCATAGGATGATAATCCATCTTTTTCGTGTAGTTCCGATGCTCATCGGCCCACTGCCCGACAGTCTGAAGTGTAACCAACTCAGAAATAGACAAAAGTGCCTCAGGCATAGGCGAGAACTCAGTAGCCAAATTGGGCGGAAACTTATCTGGAATACCCCATGCCTCAACATTAGTTTGGGGGGTAATCTCTATCTCTGTATCTCGGACCACAGTGAGCAGTCTCTTCCCCTGCTGAAGTGGCGCATGTGCAGCCAAAACTCCCGAATCATATCCTCGCAAATGTGCGGGGTAGCCGGGGCTAGAATAGGCAAAAGACGTTGACGTGTCTAGAAATGTGTTCCACGTTACAATACCCAAGTATAGGTAGTCAAGTTATAATATAGTCTTGGTGAGTCCAAGTGTCGAACCTCAGGGAGAGTCGGAAAGATGTATGAAAAATGAATTTTATTTTTGTCCTTGAATTGATTTGATTGATTGATTTTGGTTGTTTTCTTGAATTAAATTAAATACTAAGGCATTGGGAATTCCTTTACAATGTTGAAACCAAGTGTACCACATATCCAAATAAGTAATAAAAATTAACCAATACAATCATCATATGTTAATTATATTTGCATGGCAAGAAAGGGGTCGCTTGGTAGGATAATCCATACTAACAACGCAACTCTCCAAATCATGCCTATAAGCAATAAATAATTAACATACTAAATGAATTATATAAGTTAACTAATGGAATCATTATATATTCAGTATAAATGCTATGGCAAGAAAGTGGTCGCTAATGAAGGAACTCTACAAATCATGCCTATATTAGCAATAATAATAAACATACTAATGATCTAGTAAATCCCATTAAATAAGTAGTATTATTAATTGTATATGAATCATAAGAATTGTGAACTATAAAGATGTAATTACATTCAAAGTATTCATTATACCTATGTAAGATCATAAGAAATCAAGAACACCACATAAAGTGGGTTGAGTATTACTTATATCATTGTATGGCATAATGAATCTTAGATGTAATTACCTAAGTGTATTCATTGATTCAAAGAACTCAATATACATGGCATAAAGAGGCAAAGAATCATTGAATACAAATTATTAGATTCATATATTATCAATAATACTAACCTTGAAGCATTAAATACTTGGATATGCAAACACTTGGTTCTTCATTTTAAATTCATTCCCTAGCCTTAGCTAGAGAATTACTCTTCCATTACAAATATATAAATCACTATGTTTCTCTTCACTCCTATTCCTCCTCTTACAAATGAAAGACTACCTCTATTTATGGGGAAAATATGGAATCAAATGACAACTAGAAAAGAGAAATTGGATTTCTTTTTGTTTGAATATTCATTACTTTCCACCCATTGTCTTCTTTTCACATGTGCCTTTGTTTCTTCCATGTGCCTTTGTTTCTTGACATGGATCAGATTTACTCTTGTAAAATCATAATCCAATGAATGTGGTAAATCTTCAAGAAGATGTAAAATTCGCATCACCCTTTGGTAAACCCGAACCCGCATTGAATTCTGCACAATTCTGCAGTTTTGAACCTGACTTGCAACTGCCATAACGCCTTCATTTCAAATCGAAATAAGGTCATTCTTGTGCTCAAATTGAAGGTCTCTGAATTACCTTTCCAATGGTACCAATGCCATTTCCAGAATCAAAACACAGAATTATTTACAGGCATTTAACTAAAGGGTGGTCAGGATGAATATATTTCATGCATAGTTGATGACCCAATTTGCATGGAATTGATTGAATTCTTCATGAAGACCTAGAAAATAAGATAAACACAAAAATATCATAAAACTTGAATAAAAGATATCACTATAGAACTAAAAGATGTAAATTAAGGGGTTTAAATATATAATATTTGACACTTATCAGACGTCGAGCCCTTAATCGGTCGATCTTCCAGGTTGGTACTAGCTGTAAATCCTCGAATATCCTCAACATATATGTCCTCTCCTGCTGATAGCCCTTTTGGAGAGCCCGACCTAATAAATGCTCAACTGATGTTGTACGGGGTACCGACAAAAATATGGTCAAAACTCCAAGATCACCCTCTACTGGTCGCTCCGGCACCATCAACCTTATCATCATCATCTCCTTCATCGGCGTCATTCCCCTGCTGAGCATGATCACCCTCTATATCCTCATCCATCTGCTCGGCCTACTTCTCTAGCATAGGCAGCGGTGATGGTTCCCATGGAACCACTGGCTCGACCACCAAACGACCATGTGGTAATAAGATGTTGTGCCCCTGTGTCTAGCTCTCCAGCTCCTCTGCCTCAAATGATGAGGATGTCGAATCAACATACTGTGGCCTCCTGGCGCGCATGCTACGGCGGCGGATAGGTGATGGTACAGGTGACGCTGACCTCGACCTCTATCGTATTGGTGGATCAGCTGCAACGGCATCCTGAGCCACTCGTCTCGCCGATATCTTGGTCCGTGTCATGTCTACAATAGGGAATTTTTGAAAAGTAAGCAATAATGAACCAGACATTGAATCAAACTCAAACTATATCTAAATATATCCAATACGACAATTAATCAAGCCGTCATCCCAAAAATTGAATATTGAATCCGATTCTGAAGTCGAAAAACTCAACTTTTAAAGAACAGATCAAAACATGATTTTAATCGGGCTCGTTCATCAATACTAGTTTAGAATTGTTAAATAAGTCATATGAAATCAAAATGATGGAACAAAACTCACCGAATCGAGAGAAACGATGGATTTACAAAAATTGAGTTTCGGTGACTTTTCAAGTTCTTCACGCGAATCCGGTCGAATCACCAACTAATTTTACGATCCGTTGGCAATGAATGATGAGGAATTGAATGGGTAAATAGTAGGATCAAACCTCTCAAAGAATAGTGGAGAATTGAGAGAGAAAGTAAAGTTTGAATGGAGAATGAGAGGGAACACTATCGCGACATGTTTATAACAGGCATGCGCAGCTATGCTTGAAGTGTAGCTTGGCCTACGCTTGAAGAGTAAGCCCCTGGCCCAAATTCTAAACTTTTATCTCTTATTCGTCGTCTCGTCCTATCTTTAACTCCACATTTCTTAAATGATTCCTAGACCCCATTTACACTCCTTACTTTAACGATGATGACCTCGCAACTCGATTTTACGGACTCGATCCTAAATGACGAAATAACTAAATTACCATCTACAGATACAAACTAGGTGTCAAAGTGACTCTTCTCTACCTAGCACCAATGTTTAACGTCATTGGTATGAAATTGCCACCTCTAATTACTCCGGATCAAGCTTATCCAGTTCAGGTGGTGGTTCAGTCAAATCGATCGTTTCTACCACACACTCAACTGGTCGAACATCTATTTAATGCTTTAATCTCTGCCCATTCATGACAAACGTCTTTCTATTGTCAGGATCATCGAGCTCCACTGCTCCATGGGGGAAAACCTTCGTAATCTTGTATGGCCCATCCCATCTTGATTGAAGCTTACTATGAAACAACTTGAGTCTCGAATTAAATAGCCAAACCTTTTGGCTTTGCTCTAAAACTTTTTTTCTGATGTGCTTATCATGGAATGCTTTTGTTTGAGCCTTATAAATCCGAGAATTTTCATATGAATCATTTCTTAACTCATCAATCTCTTGTAGGTGGAGTTTCCGCTACGCACTGACTTTCTTTATATCAAAATTCAATCTTCGAATAACCCAATATGCTCGGTGTTCCAGCTCTATAGGGATATGGCACGCTTTACCATACACAAAATGATATGATGACATATCAATTGGTGTCTTAAATGTAGTTTAGTATGCCCAAAGTGCCTCATTTAGCCTTCACGGCCAATCCTTCAAATCCGGACGCACCATTTTCTCCAAAAGATTTTTAATCTCCCTATTAGAAACCTCCACTTAACCTTGTGATTGGGGGTGATATGGCGTACCAATTCTATGAGTGACACCGTACTTTTGACACAGAGCGAAAAGAAATTGGTTGTCAAAATGGCTTCCACCATCACTGATCAGAACTCTCGGCATACCAAATCGTGAGAAAATGTTCAATTTTACGAATTCTTCCACCACGTCATGATCAACACGTTTGGTGGTTATTGCTTCTACCCATTTTGAAACATAATCAACCCCCACAAGTATATATTCCTTCTTATCTACTTTTGGAAACGGTCTCATGAAATCAATACCCCACACATCAAATAATTCTACAATCAGAATCGGGGTTAAAGGCATCATCTCACTTCGAGATATGGATCCAAGCTTTTGACACCGCAAAAATGCTTTGAAAAATTCGACTGCATCCTTGAATATGGATGGCCTATAAAATCCACTTTGCAACACCTTATGGGCTGTCTTTTGAGCTCCGAAATGCCATCCACACTCCAGCGTGTGACAAAAGGTAAGTATGCTTTGCTCCTCACTTTCGGGGACACATTTCCTGATAATCTGATTAGAGCAATACTTGTACAAACGCTGATTATCCCAGATATAAAATTTGACTTAATTGAAGAATCGGTCTTTCTCATTCTTAGACCATCCTTTTGGGATTCGACCTGTGGCTTTATAATTGACAATGTCAGCATACCACGGTATTTGTTCCACCATAGCCATACTGAACAGATGTTCATCCGGGAAAGAATCCTTAAGGAGAGTAATTTCCTTTCTAGACTCGACAATAATCCTTGACAAATGATCCGCAATAACATTTTATGAACCCTTTTTATCTTTGATTTCCAGGTCAAATTCTTGCAACAACAGAATCCACCGAATTAGTTGGGGCTTAGAAACTTTCTTTGTCAACAAATGCCTTAGAGCGACATGATCCGAGTAAACGAAAACCTTAGTGCCTAATAAATATGATCATATCCAAGGTGAAGACAACTGCCTACAACTCCTTCTCGGTAGTTGTGTAGTTCATCTGAGCTTCATTCAGAGTACTATTGGATTAGTCAATAACATATGGAAACTTTTATTTTCTTTAATCCAAAATAGCTCATATGGCTTAGTTAGATGCATCACACATGAGCTCAAATGGTAGAGACCAGTCTGACGGATGAATAATCATGGTTGATGATAGTTGAGCACACAGCTCCTCAAAGGCATGAAGGCATTCTTGATAAAAAATGAAGGTAGTGTCCTTAGCCAATAAGTTGCATAGTGGTTGGGCAATTTTGCTAAAATCTTTGATGAACCTTTGGTAAAACCCGACATGGTTCAGAAAAGAGCGTATTTTCTTAACAGATGTGGGATGAGGTAATTTTGAAATTAATTCAAATTTTACTTTATCGACCTTTATCCCTCAAGGTGTATGCGATGTATGCAAATTGAGGGGTCTATCCCTTTCACATCAGTAACACTCAATCCTATTGCTTCTTTGTTCTCACTCAGAACCTTAACTAGACTTAATTCATGTTTCTCTATCAATTTCGAAGATATAATTACAGGAAGAGTCTCATCGGATCCCAAGAAAACATACTAAGTTTTTCAAGCAATTCCTTGAGTTCCAAGGCAGGAGGAGTAGTCAGAGATGGAATTGGTGGAGTATTTGAAACTATTGGAAGTGGTTCAACCAGCTCCTGCCATGGTTGAGTGTATAATACAGTCTCCATTGCATCCAAATCTTCATTCTGTAGCTTCAAATATGACTCCCAATCAACAACTTCCTCATTTGGCCTTTCTTCAGTCATAAATGACTCCAGCTCGTCTCCTTCCAAGATTTGAGTTACAAAATCTGATATAATATCATCCAGTTCATCGCACTCATTAATCTGAAAACATTCCCCAAATTCAAGCAAGTAGTGACTTCTTTCAAACACATTCAAGCAAGTAGTGGCACTCATATTGCCAAATATCAAATCTATGGCTCCGATTATGCAATTGATGCATGCATTTGCTGTAGCTAAGAATTGTCTTCCCAATATTACTGGAATGTGCTTCTTTGCATCAGGGACAGGTTCTGTATCCAGGACTACAAAGTCAACCGGAAAATAAAACTTGCCCACTTGCACAATGACATCTTCAAGCACTCCTCTTGCAAGTTTGATTGATCGATCGGTGAATTACAGTACAACCGATGTGGGACTGAGCTCACCCAACCCTAGCTATTGGTAAACCGAATAAGGAAGTAAGTTAATACTTGCACCTAGATCATGAAGAGCTCTACCAATTTCCTGGTCACCAATGACACATGGAATAGTGGGAGTACCGGGATCTTTCCTCTTAGATGGAGTATCGCTTAATCATTTAGTCAAGAGTATTTTCATTGGATTTTCATTGGATTCTTCCCTCTGCTTTTCCGCTTTTGGGTGCAAAGATCCTTGAAAAACTTAGAATAAGGTGGTATTTGGGTGATTACATCTAAGAAAGGTAAATTGATATTGATTTGTCGGAATGTATATAACATATCAAATTCTTTCATCCTTCTGTACTTTATGAGCTCTCTAAGACGTTGAGGAAATGATGATGCCTCCTCATAATGCGCTCTTTCTCGCTCTTCAAGTAATGTCTCATAAACATTGTCCTCCACCGATGGTTGGTTTTTCTGCGTTCTTTCATCCTCTTTCCTTGCAGTTTCCTTCCTCTGCTCTTCTTCAACTTTCTTCGTCTTTTCTTGTTCTGCTTCCCTTCTTCTCTGCAACCTTTCTTCATGCTCTGCCTCAACTTGATTCTCCACTTCCTTCCCACTTTTCAAAGTCGTAATTCTTTAACCGACTCATGAGGATTATTAGTAAACGATCCAAGCTCCAATGCTTGTTGTGGCTTAGGGTTGACTATTGGCTAACTTGGTAGTTTTCCTGGCTCTCTCACATCCCTCTCATTAGCCATTTGGCCTATCTGCATGTGCAGTTGTGCTAAAGATTGAGTATGAATGCCTAACTTGTTATGAATGTCCACTATGACCTACTCTAGCCGACTAGTCTAGAAACCGGGTGGAGGAGTTTGGCTTCTTGGTGGTTGGGCTTGGTAGTTATAGGGTTGCACAACCTGATTGTTATTGAACGACTGAATAACAATCAGGTTGTTATTGGCTAAAGATGTTCTTGGTTGGTAGTTGGACTGAGAATTTCTAGCCATGATTGTCGGTTGGGAGTCAAATGATTGCTGACTATGTTGAAACCTCGGTTGTTGGCCATATGACTGTTGTCTTTCAATATACCTCGGTTGTTGGCTGCATGACTACTGTCTTTCTATGAACCTTGGCTGTTGATCGTATGATTGCCCTTGTTTGAATTTTGGTGGTGGATTTTCCACATTCGTAGATTTGTAAGATAGGAGTGGGTGAGTTTTGGCATTGGAGATGTATGAATTGGTGAAAGGATCATTATTGGAATAGTTCCAAGATGCGTTGGCATCAACAACCATTATCTCCCGACACTCAATTTGGGAATATTCAGCTTCGACTTCATATGTCTTTCTAGGAGGGGAATGATTTTGCTGAAGGTATTTATCAATTCTCTCCAAACAATGTCATGGTATCTCTCACATCATCATGATTCACAGCATAAGATTTTTTGGATCTCCTATCCTATTGTCCACCTCTAGACCTCAACTCAGATTGGTATTGGATTGTGTGTTCACTGATATTATCAAATATATCACATAGGTCTTTAGCTGGCTTTAAAGTAAACCGCGTGGCCGCGTCTACTAAGGTCTTATGCGTTTCACCAAGTCCCATGTAGAAATTTTTAGCAATATCATGGTCGGAAAACCTATGATGAGGGTATTTATACAAAATTTCATTATATCTTTCCCATGCATCATGAAAATGTTCGCCAGGCAATTGCCTAAAGCTTTTGATTGCATCTTGTGCTTCTGAGGTTTTTCCTATTGGATAGTGTTTTTCTATGAATTCTCTCTTAAGGGCTTCCCAATCAATTTTTATTTCTTTTGTTGATTTGATGTACCATCTCTTAGCTCTCTCTTTCAATGACTAATAGAATAATCTCACTCGCAAGTCATTTTTGGGTAAATGGTCAAACCTAACAGTGAAGGCTACCTGTAGAAAATCATTTATGTTCTGGTATGGGTCCTCTATCCTAAGGCCTGAAAACTTTGGAAGTATATTGATCATGCTTGTCTTGATCTCGAAGTGTTTTGCTCCTACTTCTTCTGAAAAATCTGCATAGGAGTCATATGCATCGGGCGCGTAATATCCCTTAAATGATATCTCAGGTGCCCTCGACGGGGCGGGTCTGTGGTCACCCATTGCTTCTTCTTGAGGACGATGACGCTCTTCAATAGATTGACGTAAATGATTGAGAGTATTTTTGATCTTAGGATCGTACTCGACTAACGAAGTGCTTAAATTAGAACAGGTCGGTTTATCGGTCATACGCTGCTCAAACAACTATTTATTATTATTTTATTTTTTTTGAAATTTTCTGAAATAAAATCTAATCTAACATAACTAATTCTAAGTTACAGAAATTAAAGCAAAACTTAAAATGCAAAAATCTAGGTAACTAAAACTCATAAAAGTTCCAGACGCAACTTTAGAAGTTTCGATCTTCCCTTTCGCGCTTTTCAGAGTACCTGTCAATCACACAAAAATCTCACTTTAGCTACATTTACAATAACGCAATGCAAATAAATTACTAAAGCTATTGAACGATACTTAGTCCCCGGCAACGGCGCTAAAAACTTGATGTGTCTGTCAAGTGTGTAAAAATATGTGGTTAAAAATAAAAGCTTAACAACTCTAGGTTTTAGCCTACGCAAGCACACGTATCAATTGTAGAATATTAGAGCGGTTTGAGTAAGGGATATCGATCCCACAGAGATTGAGATTGGTCAATTTAATAATTTAAAAACACTGAATTATATTTCTAAAAATTGTTTGCTTTGGGTGGTCGGAAGACCAAATTATCTAATCTTAACTAAATTATATAAAAATCAAGTAAATTGGTTGTGATTCAAATGAGAGAGAAAACTAGGGTTTTCATCACTCCACCACTAACTGCATAATATAATTCATTATTGTTCCAACTGTAAGAGGGTGATCCATAATTGTGAATTAGATCGTATCGCATATAGCTAAATACGACCCCAAAAAGGAGTACCATCAACTGGATCGCGATAACCCGTCTCATGACTGACCTAACTAGTACATGCCAATTATGCTACTCTAATCTACTCCTATTGCATGAAATAAACTAAATCATGTCTATATTAAATCGCCAAGGCACGACCTGTCTTAACCTAGGGATTTAAGTTTCATTACCACTATTGTGTAGAAAACCATGATTAAGCATCCGAGTTCTAGCCCATATTGAATAATCATAATTGTGCAAAATAATATATTTATTCCATCTAAGTCAAGAATTTAAAACAAACATAGAATTTTATATTTCAAATTAGTATGGCCTCTTAACTGCTACAATCATCACAGTATGATCACAGTTTCCCTTCGTTTTCAGTTAAAAATAATAAAAGAACTACATTACTTGGCTAGGATTTTGTTAGAAAACCCTAGATACCGAGTTAGTTGGCCATGGTAGAAGGTGACTGCATCGTTGATGTAGAATCGCCCTCCATAGTCTCTTTCTTCGGATCTCTAGGTTTGAATATGACCCTCAACAGCAGCAAGTCCGAATGAATGAACCTCTTGAATAAATGTCTCACAGAACCAACCAGCCTTTATCTATGAGAACCTCCAGAATATATTATGTATCTCCTCTCCTCACGTCTGATGTATGGTCTTGTATATATAGGCAATGGCATAAAGAGGCTCTTTTTAGTCTTTTGCACTCTCAAAACACATCAAAACCCTAAATATAAGTGTATATACATGTATATAGAGGTCTGGAGTCGTGGGCACGTCTTCCAATTAAGACCGGGGTGAAATAGGAAAAATCACGTAGAAATCCTCAAAGTTGCCGCACTTACGCTTGGAGGCTACGCTTCAAGCGTAGCTGGCCTACGTTTCAAGTGTAGGTCTAAGAGTAGATTTTGTAATTCTAGCCACTTTTTGGTACTGGAAGCGTAGGGTTTTTATGGGAAACTAGTTTTCTCCGTCAATGCGTCAAAACGTCCATCTCAAACCCACGATACTTTTTGCTGAAGATGATGGCTTCTGAAAATGCCGTTTTTGCCCTCCGGGAGCCATTTTTGTCTCGGACTGTCTATTTGACTCTCCTCTTGGATAGAAAGAACACACTCTTCAATTAATTCACCGAATTTAGCTCCATTTCTTCATTAAGCTCCTAAAACATGCTTTAACACGCAAACAACATAAAAATACCAAATAATGGAATGAAAGAACGTAACAATAGTAAGTTAAGGGGTCAAAATGACTAATATTTGACACCTATCAAATATGACCCGCCTTCTCAAAGGTCTTGACTCACATTCAACTCCATAGTCCACTACCGACTTTACTTATCATAAGAAAGCCATTAAAACAACTCATATCACTACCCTAAGGTATATAAGTACATATCAACAAGTATAAGTGTTCATCTCACATTATACTTTTAAACAAGGCATGCAAATCATATTCTCACATCCTCCAACTTTACTTGAACATTTTTAATAACATATGAATTATATAATTCAAAATCCACATTAAACATGCTCCTCAACCACAAAGGATAATATCATGATCCACATGTAAACATAAATCACATATTAGCAACTCAAACGCAATGTGACTCACACACCTCATGGTACAGACACGACCACATACACCCTAACTCTAAGGGTTAACGAGATCATTATCTAACCATTAAATTTTGAGGATACAAGCTCATGAAGGAAGGTAGATTTATCGTACTGATTCTTCCCAAGTTATTTTTGACACTTACACTTTTAACAAGGAAGACGTCAAACACGACTCGGTCGTGCATAGGATTCGGACAAGTCCTCCCCCTACCGTCTCTGTTTCTCGAAAGACTAGTTCCGTAGGAGAGAGAAACACCCTGTAACGTCCGGTATTTTTTTTTTTACGTGCTAATTTAAAATTTTATTTATTTATTTATTTATTAAACAATTATGTGCTTATGTGCTTATGTGCCTAACATGTTTATATGCTTACGTGAAAAATTGAAAATATTGAAATGTTGGGAAAAATAAATAAGCGACAAATGGTAAATTAGAAAATTTACATGTATTGAGTTAGTGGGTCTTGTAGAGATTTAATTACTAAGTGTTGGGAAGATGATGAGTGGCAAAATTGTAGTTGTGTAGAAGACTTGGAAAAAATTGTAAAATTGGTTCTTAATGGCAAGGGTTGTGAATAAGTGATAAAGGGGTGGGTAACTTGGACATTTCACCACTACCTTTAATGTTGTCATCATTATAGCCCTTGGATCAAAGCTATCTTGCCATCTTCATTTCTAGCCCTTGGATGAGATTCTCTACACACCAACCCTATCTCTAACTCTATCATTGTCTTCTTCTCTCTCATTTCTCACCAAGAACACACACTCTTTACACACACAATTCTCTACACCCTAAATTTCGGCCACCATGTCCTCCTTGAAAATTTGGCTTCAAGTTTTGCTCTCTCCTACTCTTCATGCTTGATGGATGGTGAGCACTTGGGGTGGTCTCTTGGTGTGGTGTTCTTGAGCTCATAGTGGTAAGTTTTCTCTCCTTTTCTAAGGTTTTGTTGTAGGAAATCCTAACTTCCAAATTCTAGAAATTCATGTGCTAGTATTGAATTTTTGCTCTTCCATTGTTCATGCTTGTGGAAGGTTATGAATTGTCTCCAACCATCAAGTGAATTGGCTTGTGGTGAACTCTAATTTCGTTTGGGAAGAACTCCTTGGTGAGTTCACAAATTTCTACTCCCTTGAATTATTTTCCATGAAACCTAGTTTAACCATTATTGGGTTTTTAGCTTTACTTTGAATTCTTTATTTTTAATCGGTTGTTGCTATTAAAAATCACTAGTTAAGAATCCATATTTGTTTTAATGTTGCTTGAAGGCTTGGGAGACCTTTTACTCAAATTTCCGAAAATCACTCCTTGAAGCTCTCTTGGTCATTCTTGGCTCGGTTTGTTGTTGGCGTCATTTGGACGGATTGCTTGCACCCTTTTTGCTCATTAGCTTTGCTTGGAATTGAGGTAGGGGAAAAAAGAGTTACTTTAGTTTGTGTACGAGGGTGTGTGCGTCTATGTGTATATATGCCAAATATATATATGTGAGTGAGTCTTGACAACTTAGACGAAGAACTAGGCCCCTTGAAAAGCATGAGTATGTGATTTTTATGCTTATTGTGTTTATTGCTTAAAATTGTGAAATATGAGCATGATGTTAAATTGATTACAATATATATTGCATGAAGGAATGAGTATGTATTGTGATGGAAATTGTGAAGCTTGATTTCCGTTGAGTGTGCCACGTAGTGTGAAAACGTGGGTATTGGTTCCTACATTTTGCGTAAATTTTGTGGGAGTCATCTTGTGTTTGGATCGTCGAAACAACTGGCCAGGGGGTGCTTCTTGCTCCCACAGAACTAAAAAGCTGAGAAACGCAGACGATAGGGGGAGGACATATCATCCAAGGCCCTATGTACGCAACTAGGTCGTGGAGCACGTCTTCCCATTAAAAGTGTACGTGTCAAAAACACTTGGGAATGACGGTTCGATGAGTCTACTATTCCCTAGTGAGCTTGTATCCTCAGGGGAATGGTGGAGAATGATCCGTTCATCCTTGGGAAGGGTGTGTTTTTGTGTGCGTGTAATGGGGGTGTCGGTCACCTTCCATCTTAATTATTATACATATGTGATTGTGATTTTAATAATGAAAGCATGTTATAATTGTGATAAATTATGTTGTGAGCATGTTGGGGAGCTTGATTGTTGGGGTTTGATGGGGTTCCGGATTGGTGTGAGAGCCATGTGGAACAAGAGACCGGCCTAGGACTAGTTGCATGCACCTTGGGTGGGTTGTACCACTCGGACTACAGAGATTGAGGCAATGACGCTTCCTCTACTGGGCTAGTGAGCTCACCCCACGTTATATACATTTTTGTTAGGTGATGATTCCCATTTGGGAGGCCCGTAGTCTTCTGGTAGAGACTCGGTGTTGGTTCCGTCCTTTTTGCGCATATGGAGGCGGAGTACTTTTGTAGAGCCTTGATAGACATTGTAGACATGTCCTTATTTTGTTTAATGCTTTAATCTACTCTTTTGCCGGCTAGTATGTTAGTCGGGTAGCTTAAATTGATGTACATACCTTGGAGCGCTATGCGCGGGGACCTTATTCTTTTGGGAGCACTCCGGTGCTTGAAATGTAAAACTATAACATGTTTCGCCTTAGAGCGCTTTAAATGTATTTATTGAATCTTCTCCTTGGATTTGTGAATGTGAAATGAATTACTTGCCATGAAATATGTGTATTAGTTATTTGGCCGAAAACGGCGTTTTTCTAGGTTTTCAAACCAACCCTTTTCGATTTAAATGGAAAAACCCGTTTTCGCCTACCCCCGTGGTCCCGATGAAATTTCTTGTTTTAGAAATGATTTTAAACTCATATTAAGAATATTTTGATCTTTACAAATCGGTGGTCGTTAAAACGGAGACCGGGGGCAAGACGGTTATTTTTACGAATTTTTATGAAGCATCTTGATAAAAATAACCATTTTTCTTCTCATTCCTAAGTTAGGGGACTTTTCCTCATTTCTAGAGTCTCAGGAACAAGTTTAGATCTTTCTTGTATGTTCCTAAGGGTTTAGAGCTGTATGGGAGTCAATTCTGAGGTTTTCTAGTCTAGGTAGTCGACTGGCCCCTTTCGGGCAGTCGACTGGGTGAAACGGAGGAAAACTTTTCTTCAAAACTTGAGGTCACTGGTTCAGCCAGTCGACTGGGTCCTTAGCCAGTCGACTGGGTCCTCATTTTTCTTCAAAAATTGAGGTCACTGGTTCAGCCAGTCGACTGGGTCCTCATTTTTCTTCAAAACTTGAGGTCACTGGTTCAGCCAGTCGAATGGGTCCTTAGCCAGTCGACTGGGTCCTCATTTTTCTTCAAAACTTGAGGTCACTGGTTCAGCCAGTCGACTGGGTCCTTAGCCAGTCGACTGGGTCCTCATTTTTCTTCAAAACTTGAGGTCACTGGTTCAGCCAGTCGACTGGGTCCTTATCCAGTCGACTGGGTCCTCATTTTTCTTCAAAACTGGAGGTCTCGGGTTCAGCCAGTCGACTGGGTCCTCAGTCAGTCAACTGGGTCATCAGCCAGTCGACTGGGTAGTTCAGCCCTACTCTGACCTGTTCCACTATTTCGCTCATATCTCGAGCTGCGGGTGTCGGATTGAGGTGTTCTTTAGCTTTTTAGAAAGCTGACTTAAGGATATTGATGTTAGGCTTTTGAATCGCCTCATTTGAGTCGTTTGTGAGGGCGCAATGGTCGATTGAAGTTGACAGTAGAGTTTTGGCTCTAAACGTAGGAATACCGATTCCAAAATGTTGTAGTTTCCATTTCGTACCTTCAAATTCGGTTTCGTTTGTTCCTATAACTTCTTTTAGGTCAAAACCTTGTATTTATACCTTGGAATCACTACTTTAGCCATGTGATGACCATTTTACCCTTTTGTGGGCGTTTAATGATTGAAGGTCATTTGTTCTCATCTCTTATTTCTTCCGCATTCACTCCCTTAGCTCTTAGGCTCGGATTTTGGAGTCCTAGGAAATTTGGGGCGTGACACACCCCCTGGCCAGCTGTTACGACGATCCAAAATAAGTCTACTCATTCATAAATACACAAACGGACGTAGACCAACGCTAATTGAATTCTTAATACAAAAGGTGAACCCATATGCAATATTTCTCAATGACCCATGCACCAACATAAATATGTATCTCATTATATTTATGAACAACATTTTCAAAATGCCAACACGAATGCCATTCATCATTCAACTTCCTTTTAAATCTCATTTAAAGCAATAATCAACAAGGATGCTTTCTCATGCACAATTCATGTTCCAAATCATCAAGTTGTCCTTTAATACACAAGGATAACATTTTTATTCATTTAACATGCTTTTATCTCAATTAAAACATTTAAATCACAAGGATACATTCTCATGAACAATTAATGTTCCAAGTCATCTAGTTGTCCTTTAATTCACAAGGATAACAATTCCATTCTTTTAAACATGCTCTTAGTTCAATTAGAGCAAGTTTCCCATAAATCACGTATCAAACATAACATCAATTCTCAAAATAGTAAATATCATTCACAAAAGGGGAACTAGATAGTCATTCTAAGTTGAGATGCCGCATTACACCAATCACATAGTATATCCTCAAATGTGCTAACCAAAGGAGATAGCCTAATCTCACTACCAAGGCTACATCCCTAACACCTACATACACATATGTATAATTATACTTACACATATACACAACTATACCCACATACATATACACATATATAGGCATACTAGCATACTTTAATATTGTAAATCTTAAGAACAACCACACAACTAGCATGAATCATAGTCCTATCAATATCATCACCAAGTACTCCATACACAAGGGTTAAATTACATAAACATGTAAAACCCCTAACATCACATTTTCAAGGATACACTTAGCAATTACATTTAAGGTTGGGGACCCTAGAATCAATTCTCACATTTACACAATCACAATATGAGATAGTTAATAAGTTTTCCCCTACCTCCATGAAGAGCAAAACAAATCACTAAGCAAGGCCAAAGAAACCCTAGCTTTCACCCCATACCGAAATCAAAGAAGCAAATCGGTGGAAAGCTTCACTATAGTTCCCTAACAATGAATCAAGATCCAATACAAGAAGAGTTCAAGAAACATGAAGTGGTTTGACAAGAAAACCCAAAACTAGGGTTTGAAAAGAAAACACACAAGGAGGGAAGAACACTTACCAATCCTTGGCTCAAACCGAAAACAAGAACACCATGATCAACTTCCATGTTGATGGCCACATGAAACTCCAAACTTAGGGTGATGAAATCAACCCATACGTGGAGAAGAAGAAAGAGGGAACATAGGAGAGAAAATGGAGATAAATAATCAAGTCTTGCAATGAAAGACTTTAGATGTGTAGAAATCCTCCACTCACACCTCTCACCATCCAAATGTTAAGATTAAAGCTAGCAAATGAAGGCTTAATCCAAGGGCCACAAAGTAGTCTTGCAATTGAAAGACTAAATACACCACACACAAAACTCATTAATTCTCCAAACAAGGCCTTAACATCCAAGGGTTGAGAATAAGGCAATGAAAATGAATAAATGATCCAAGGGTTGACATGAAGTCTTGCAAAGTGAAAGACTAAGAATAATGCATTCTTATATTTAAGTGCCATTCAAACAAGGCCCTATGATCCAAGGGTTGAGATTAAAGATGGGAGAAGAAGATCAATGGCTAGGAGTGAGACACCACATAAAAGTGGGAAATGACCAATTTTTTCTAAACTTAGGATTAATTACAAGAGTGATATCATGCCTCTTAATTACCCTTCCACCCCTTGTCATCCCCTCTATTTACCACTATGCCACTCATACCCCAACACTTAAACCAAAATTCTAGGATTTCCCACTAACTCAACACTTAGTGAAAATACTGTAATGCCCCTAGGTCATTATTTTCTCGAAATCGTTTTTAACTATTTTCATTAATTACAAAATAAAAATACAATAATTAATGCATGTATTTACACCTATAAAGAAACACCCGTTAAATATGCTAAGCACAACAAGCATAAAAATCATATAAGTGCTATACTAAAACGTTTACAATAAACTAATGTAACACGTTCGGGAATGCAACGCGATTTCCGAAGCTTTAACTAGAAAATGTTGCAATGAACCCACGTAGTCACCAACGAAGAATAAATCACGAAGCCATCCCGCTAAGTCCAAAATTTAAATGCGAATAATTTACACCTACCAAGATTACACAAAATGTCATAAATAAGTGACGTCATAAAACGTTAACATTTGGAAAAGAATTCGAGAAAGGAGAAAAGAAACACGGGGTGTTACAAGTGAGGGGAAGCGAAAGAAAACATGGCCTATTGAGGCAGAGGTTGGGCCTGTGAAATTTGATGATAATGGTGGTTGTGAGAATAGGTCAGAAGGAGAGCAGCCTGAGGATGAGGATGAAGTAGAATATGAGGATGAAAAGATATTTGTTTGGGAGGAGCATGCTGATGAGGATGAAGGAGAACATGAGGAGGAGGACGAATGAGAAATGAGGAGGAAAAATATTTGATGAGGAGGAGCATGAGGATGGAGGAGAACATGATGAAGTGCCAGAATCTCTCATTATCTCATTACCAGAACTCACTCCCAACTGTGAGAATGTTGCGGATAATGTTGATGCTCCCCAAGTGCCCATTGAAGCTGTTGTGACTCCAGTGCCTGATGAGTCTATTCGGATTGAATCAAATTTGGAGTACAATGTGGAAGAAAGAAGTGGCACTCTGCAAACTGAGATAAGTAATTATTATCAATATGCTACTTCTGTATACATTGGGGTCCACTGTATTAAGTTGAGTTCCATTCAGCTTGGGTTGTTGGAATTTGCAGCAGAACAACTTGTTGACAACGGGTAATTATATTATTAAATTGAGGCTTTAATTTATTGTTTCATTTAAAAATTTTAGGGAATAAAATATCCCCTACAGTTAGGCTCCAACAGATATAAATGTTTTGAATAAGTCTCACCTCCAGACATTGCTCGAGGGGAATGAAGTTATTAGCTCAATGCATATTAATGTGATCTTTATAAGTTTAGGAAATATTTGAATTAAAACAACATTAATTGTAACTTCACACCATTTATAATTGGTTGCTAGGTGGTCGATCTGTTCGCAACTAAAGTTAACAATGAGATCGGAGAGTCGAAGGGACATTACTACTTTCCCAGTACCGTGATATATTTGATGTCGGAGGTGTACCATGTACCCAGGAAGAGGATGAATGCATCAATAATGGAGGCCATAAAAAAAGTGTGTGATGATGTGATGAATAAATTGCCATGTCCTATCCGAGACCATTCCAAGGAAAGAACATTTATTATCCCAATGTATGTTAAATTGTTTGTAAATATTGGTTGTTTAAATCTTGGTTAGTTGATGTTTGTTTCCACATTTATAACCTAAGCTTTGTGAGTCATCTACCTTTGTCATATTTTCTTCCCGGCCTATTTGAATCATCATTGGTTTCTGTTGGTCGTTAACCATAAATTTTGAAGGGTGGACTATCTTTGATTACTCCATGGCAGTGAATAGAAGAAATACGCTAAGTTTGTGGTATGGGCATTTATTATCTAGTAAAACATAGCATCACTTATTCGTTATTGGCTAGTCATAATATGGTATCCTTTTGTTGCTGCGCAGAAAAAGTTTGTAGAAATTTGGACCAGAGACAGATTAGGAAATTACCCGGTGAAAATCCCAGAAGAAATAACCTGTCAACCCAATATGTAAGCCCTCCCTCTAAATAATAAATGAAGCATTACATGCCATGTATCAGTGTTTCTTATGTGTACTTTGTGTAATTTGTTTAGCCCAGAACTAGTTACGGGGCTTTTGTAATTAGGTTCATGCAGGCGTGGACGGGGGAAAAACTATCGAAAGATTTCCTCCATGTAAGTAAACTCCATTATTGCAACTCATTTATATTAGAAAACATAAATTAATGCTTACAACTCATTTCAATCATAAATTAATGCATATAACACCATAACGCTACAATTCTGCGATCTGAATACTTGCTGGAACTGCTTGATTCCCCCAATAATGAATTTAGAGGGGAAATTGTCGATGCCAGCCTATATCATGCAATTAATCAAACTACTGCAAGTGTCGCAAAAGAGGTGAATGAAATGCAACAGGCGCAAAAGAGAGATGAGAGGAATTGATTGGTATGGACTTAAATTAAATTTGATATCATAGTATTAGTCTTTGAAGTTGGATTGTGAAAATACATGTTTTTTGGTATAAACGTTTTTGGTATGTATGTGCTTCCAATTTTTGGGGTTGATATTGGAATGTAGAGACTTTTGGGATTGACATTGGACGCAATAAGATATCTTAAACTATTACTGAAATGTATGGGTGTAATGCACATTGAAAGTGAAATTTTTGTTACATATTTTGAAATTGTAACTTAAATCACCAATAACTGTAACATAAGTGCAATGTACCATTGGCAAGCAGGAGAAGTATTGTTTTATTCAAATGTATCTAAAGTTTAATAACCATCCTTTTATTTATTTCAAATAGCATAGGCTCAATACAATACTTAGCATAGAAAACTTACATTTAAATAACTATAGGCTTAATACAAAACTTAAGATGATGAGTTTTAGTAGACATAAACTGGTGAGAAGAACAACAAAAATAACTGCAGCCCTCATTATCATGATGTATATCCTATTGATATTGGCATTTACTTCCCTACCATGCTCACAACATAATTATTCACAATTATAGCATGCTTCAATCATCAAAACCACAATCACATATATATAGAAGTTAAGATGCAATGCGACCAACACACCCATGATACGCACACAACACACACCCTACTCTAAGGGTCAACGGGATCATTCTCTAACCCTACACTTTATTCTCATAAGGGAAGATAGATTTATGGTACCGATTCTTCCTAAGTGCTTTTGACACTTCACACTTTTAACAAAAAAAGACCGTCAACACGACTAATACTATGATATCCATGTTTTGACACTACATGGTACACTAAAAATGCATCAAGGATCACAATCGCAACTGTTGGCTTTGAAATTTACTCTCGGCAAACAATTCCAAAATTGATGATAACAAACTGTTGGCTTTGAAATTTACTCTCGGCAAACAATTCCAAAATTGATGATAACAAACCATTGAAGAGTGTTTGATACTAATGAATTATCGAGTTTATATTTTCAGCAAAAGACAGGTGAACGACTCAGAAATTAAACTCGGAAAGGAAATGACTCGAAAAGCAAGCTCGGAAAGAAAGCTTGATTTAAAGCGAAAAGCTGTGAAAGAAATTGAAGCGCAAAATGGAAAATCATTTAATTCAACGGCAAAGGCGAAAGTCGAAGACTCAAGACTTGGGGTAGATAGGTCGGGGATCAATCATTGTAACAAGGTAATTTTATGCATCGATATTATCGTATAAGCTCAAGTATAAAATGAACCGAACTCAAATGGAATGACAAACGCTTTACCGAACTTCAACGGAAAGAAAAATATTTTTATTAAATGTTTTTCAAGTTATTGTCGACTAGAATCACCCTGTCTATTTTCTAGTAGTCGACTAGAATCAGTAGCTATTGGTTTTTCATCCACATCAAAGGAGTCGACTGAAAGTACTTTGAGTCGACTAGACTACAAGAAGTAGTCGACTAGAACACATTCTAGTCGACTAGATGTATCATTGTAGTCGACTAAAAGAAAAAGCTAGTCGACTAGATGAAACCATGTAGTCGACTGAAAGAAAAAGCAGTCGACTAGTTGATCCTCAAAACCTGCAGATTCTTCAGAAAACATTTCCCATGTTCTGTGTATTGTTTTTAATGGTGTTCAAACGGCTCTTGTCTTTCAAATACTATAATCATTCTTCAAAACCCTAATGCAATGCAATATATAGAATGAGATGTGTATATTGAAGAGTGAGAGATTGAAATACAAAGAGAAAGAAAGCTATCAAAAATTCTGCAGAAAGTTTCTACAAAAATCATTGAAACCAAGCTTTGAAAATCAGATTTTCTCCAAGTTTCTTTGAAAATCAAAACCTCAAGTATCTCTTCATATTCTCCAAATATCATTCCTTGCTCATATCCTTTGAGAATACATTTCTAGAGCTATTGTAAAATCACCAAAAACACTTGAGCTTATATTGATTTATCTTCCATAAAAACCTTTGGGTTTTGAGTGTTTTTGTTCTTGAGTGATTTTATTGATTACATACGAATTTGTAATCTCGGACAAGTGAAGTCCACCGATTGTTAAAGAGAGGGTTGTTCTCTTGATTGAGAGACAAGCTAGAGAGGCTTGTGTTGTAAAGGTTTGTCATTCCACCTGTGAAGGAAGGGCCATAGTGAAAGGATCGGGAAAAATCTCAATAAGGGGTTCTTGAGCCGAGGAGTAGGAGTTACCGAACCTCGAAAAAATCATGGTGTCAATCTCTCTATCTCTTTATCTTTACTTGATTAACTTGCATGCTATAATCACTTGAATATCTTGTATGCTACAATTTGTCTTGAGATTAATTGTTAGAGAATTGAAATTGAATCATTCACTTGTTTATTGAGATATTGTGTTTTGGTTATAGCGTGTTCCAATTTTGAAAAAAGTTAGAAATATTTTTGAGCACCCTATTCACCACCCCTCTAGGGTTAATTAGTGACTAACAATTGGTATCAGAGCCTAATCTCTATTTATCTTAGACTTAACCGTCTTAGAGAACGATCATGTCATCAAATTTAATCACTCACGTTGAAGGACAATCGAATAATAGGCCCCCATGGTTTGATGGATCAAATTATAGCTATTGGAAAACTAGAATGATAGATTTTATTCAAGCTATCGATTACCAAATTTGGCAAGTAGTTCTTGAAGGACCATTTGTATTGACCAAAATTGTTGATGGAAAAACCGTCCCCAAATTACCTAATGAATGGGATAATGATGACCGTAAACTCATGTCGTACAATGCTAAAGCCAAAGTAAATTTAAATTGCGCTTTAAGTACAAATGAATTTAATCGTGTATCTACTTGTTCAACGGCAAAAGAAATGTGGGATAAACTTGAGGTAACCTATGAAGGTACATCTCAAGTACGAGAATCTAAAATTGACATACTCATGCATGAATATGAATTATTTGCTATGAAAGATGATGAAAATGTGAATTCTATGATGTCGCGCTTTACAAATATTTTGAATGGACTAAAGTATCTTGGTAGAATTGTTCCTAGATCCGATGCGTCACAAAAAGTGCTTAGAAGTCTCCCGAAAAAATGGGATGCAAAAGTAACGGCTATCAAAGAAGCTCATGAACTCAACACCATGAGTCTCGATGAAAGTTTCGGCTCTCTACTCACTTGGGAAATAACATTAAAAGCTCGTCAACATGACATTAAGCCAAGAAAGGGGATAGCTTTGCAAGCTTTCACCAAAAATGAAAACAGTGAGCCGAGTGAAGAAGAAGAGGATGAGGACATTGCCTTGTTCACCCAAAAATTCAAGAGACACCTTCAAAGAAAGAAAGCAAATGGTGGAAGATTCGTGAAGAGAATCGATCCAAGAGGCGAGCCTAGCAAAAGAGAACCCCCAACGTGTTTTAATTGCGGTAAGCCGGGACAATACAAAAACGATTGCTTCAAGCTCAAAAAGGAAAACGAGAAAAGACCTAGCAAGATGGCAATGAATGTCACATGGGAGGACTACGACTCATGCGACTCGGATGAGGAGAAAAGTAGTGAGGAAACGGCAAACATTTGTCTCATGGCAAATGAAGAAGAGGTACATTTAAATTTAAATGATCTAGATAAACTATCATATGATGAACTTCTTCTTGATTACAATGAATTACAAGATGTGTTTGAAGAATTACATGATGAATTCGAAAAATTAGCTAGAAAATATATCCTTCTTAAGAAAGCTAAATCTTCATGTAGTCTCACTAGTTCAAGCTTAGAAGTTTCTTGCAATGACAAAAGCATTGAGCTAGAAAAGGAAAATATTCAGTTGAAAAATACTATTGATGATCAAATAAATGTTTTAGCAAAATTTACAAAAGGAAAAGAGAACCTTAGTATCATGTTAGGAAGACAAAAAGGATCATTTGATAAATGCGGTCTAGGGTATGATGCTTTTGACACAAATGCTCTCATTTTGAAAAAGAGAAAATCACTTAGCTCTACATTTACTAGAAAATCATCTCATGCATCTTCAAATGATTATAAACATGTTACTTGCTATTATTGCAATAGAAAAGGACACAAAGCAAATCTATGCTTTCATAGAAAGAAGAAAATTATGTCAAAAATGGTTTGGGTTCCGAAAGAGACTAGTGCATGCTCTCATAGAAAAGAGAATGTTGTAACGAAAAAAATTTGGGTTCCAAAAGAAACTATTGCGTATCTATCTAACCAAAATGGACCCAAAACAGATTGGGTACCAATAAAAGATACTTGAACTCGTTTTGTAGGTATGCTTGAAGTCTGCATCAAAAGAAAAATGGTTTCTTGATAGCGGATACTCAAGGCATATGACGGGAGAGAAATCAAATTTTATTTCACTAAAACCATATGAAGGAGGAAATGTTACTTTTGGAGACAACTCTAAAGGCAAAATTATGGGAATTGGCTCAATCGGTATTTCCTCTTCTCTCTCTATAGATGATGTGCTTTTAGTTGATGGTTTGAAGCATAACTTGTTTAGTATTAGTGAACTTTGTGACAAGGGTTATGATGTTATATTTAGGAAAAATGCATGCATAATCAAGAAAGATGGGAAGCAAATTTGTTCAATGCCAAAAGAAATGGAAACTTGTATACTTTGTTGCTATGTGAATTGCATGATCAAGATGTTAAATGTTTTGTCACATCTAGTGAAAATAGTTGGTTATGGCATAGACGTCTAGGACATGCTAGTATGGACCTCATCCATCGTTTATCCAAAAATGATTTAGTCAAAGGCCTCCCAAAGACTAAATTTTCAAAAGATAAAATATGTAGCGCATGTCAAGTAGGCAAGCAAGTTAAATCTTCTTTCAGGAGAAAGAAAGATATTCTAGAGTTACATCACATGGATCTTTTCAGTCCAGAGAGAACGGCTAGCTTAGCCGGGAAACTCTATGTACTTGTTATAGTTGATGATTACTCTAGATATACATGGGTTCACTTTTTTGCTCATAAAAATGAAACTCACTCCATTCTTGAAAATTTTTATAGAGTCATTCAAAATGAAAAAGATTTGAAAATCATGAAAATTAGAAGTGATAGAGGTAGGGAGTTTGAAAATCAAGACTTAGAAAAATTATGTGATGACCTTGGTGTTTCACATGATCTCTCGGCCCCTAGAACCCCTCAACAAAACGGTCTACTTGAAAGAAAGAATCGATCTCTATAAGAGATGGCTAGAACCATGTTAAATGAGCACAACCTTCCCCGAAGCCTTTGGACGGAAGCGATAAACACCGCTTGCCATATAATTAATCGTGTTATTATTCGGATGAAGTTGGGGAAAACGCCCTATGAGTTGTGGAATGGTCGAAAGCCCAATATTGGGTATTTCAAAGTTTTCGGGTGTAAATGTTTTGTGTTAAATGATAAAGACAACCTTGGAAAATTTGACTCTAAATCGGATGAAGCAATTTTCCTAGGATATTCTACAAGGAGTAAAGCATTTCGGGTTTATAACAAAAGGACTCTAACCATGGTTGAGTCTATTCATGTTGTCTTTGATGAATCACCCTCACCACCATCACCTAGAATTGACCTAGAAGAAGGTGAGGTTGTTGGGATTGAGGATAATCTAAATACTCTCAATATCTCCAACTCATCATGTAGCCAAAAGGAAATGAGAGAAGTTGAGCATCAATCCAATGATGTCTTGACCAACTCAATGCCTAAAGCATGGAGGATTGTTCACAATCATCCTCTTGATCAAGTCATAGTAATCCTTCAAAAGGGGTTAGTACTAGATCTCAACTTAAAGATTTTTGCAACCACATGGCCTTTGTATCGCAAATCTAACCCAAGAACTTCCACGAAGCTCAATGTGATGATTCTTGGATCGTAGCAATGCAAGAGGAACTAAATCAATTTGAACGCAATCAAGTTTGGCGTTTAGTTCCTAGACCCGAAAATCAAACTATAATTGGCACAAAATGGGTTTTTCGAAACAAAAAGGATGAGAATGGAGTAATTATTCGAAATAAAACAAGATTGGTAGCACAAGGATATAATCAAGAGGAAGGCATCGACTACGATGAGACCTTTGTACCGGTAGCTAGATTAGAAGCAATTAGAATGCTTTTTGCATTTGCATCATATAGAAATTTCACTCTTTATCAAATGGATGTCAAAAGTGCTTTCTTAAATGGTGTCATAGAAGAAGAAGTCTTTGTGAAGCAACCACTCGGTTTTGAAAATAATATTTTTCCAAATCATGTCTTTAAATTAGTTAAAGCTCTATATGGTTTAAAGCAAACTCCTCGAGCTTGGTATGAGAGACTTATCGGATTTTTGACTAAAAATGGTTTTACAAGAGGAAAACTTGACAACATACTTTTTACAAAAACCATCAAAAATAATTTGTTGATTGTCCAAATTTATGTTGATGACATCATATTCGGCTCAACAAATAATTCTTTATGTAGGGATTTTCTACAAGCATGCAAAATGAATTTGAAATGAGCATGATGGCCCTTAGGGTTACAAATATGTTGATGACATCATTGATGGGTGAGTTGAATTTCTTCTTAGGGTTGCAAATCAAGCAAAGCTCGGATGGCTTATTCATTAGCCAATCCAATTACACTAAGGATTTGCTAAAGCGATTTGGTATGGAGGCTACCAAACATGCCATAACTTCTATGAGTTCCTCTATTAAGATTGATAAAGATGAAAATGGTAAATGTGTTGATATTACTAACTATAGAGGCATGATCGGTAGTTTGCTTTATTTAACCGCTAGTAGACCGGATATAATGTATAGTGTATGCTTATGTGCCCAGTTTCAATCATGTCCTAAGGAATCTCATTTGCTTGCGGTCAAACATATTTTTCGCTACCTAAGTGGTACAATAAACTTAGGGCTTTGGTATCCACGAGGAACTTCAATTGATCTTATTAGTTATTCGGATGCCGATTTTACGGGATGTAAAATTGATCGAAAAAGCACAAGCGGCACTTGTCATTTTCTAGGACACTCACTAGTATCTTGGTCAAGTAAAAAGCAAAATTCCGTTGCATTATCTACGGTAGAAGCCGAATATGTGGCCGCAGGTAGTAGTTGCGCTCAAACTCTTTATATTTAGCAACAACTACTTCATTTCGGTCTTACTTTCTCTCACGTGCCTATTAAATGCGATAATACGAGTGCAATTTGTATTTCAAAGAATCCTATCCATCACTCACGCACCAAGCATATAGAGATTAGGCATCATTTTTTACGTGATCATGTTGCTAAGGGTGACGTTGAATTGGTTTTTATCGACATTAAAAATCAATTGGCGGATATTTTTACAAAACCACTTGCGGACGAATCTTTTTCTAAAATTCGTCGAGAAATCGGAATGGCCATGGATTGTGATGTTTTATCGTAGTTTCTGTCGTAATCTTTATTTTTCATATTTTTGCTATTTTTGTGTATTTATTTCCTGATTTTTTTATTTTTTTTTATCATTTTTGCCTTATAGTCGACTCATCTTGTGCAGTGTAAATCACTCTAGTTTACTACTTTGGTCAGTAGCTTCACCTTGGGCACTCTTTTCATTCTAGTCGACTACTTGCTAATTGTAGTCGACTCAATTGCATTTTAGTCAACTACTTTCCTCTTACAGTCGACTCAAAGCTTGCCAAGTCCACTCCTAGTCGACTCAAACCCCAATCTAACCGACTCACCTAGACCTAGTCGACTCAACCCACTATAAAACCTAAACCCACTTCATCTTCTCCATCCGCGTCCTTCAAACCTTCACCCACCTTCAAACGCTCTCCTCTCAATCCCTCTCCTACTACCACTTATACCTTCAAATCTTCACCTATCCCTCATTAATTTCACATTTCCATCATCTTCCACCCATTTCCCTCATCCCAAATTTCATCATTCTCACTCTCTCACATATCTATATATACACCATCATATATCTATATATCTCTATATATTTGTGCATCATGTTCTACAATGCCAACAAATACTCGAGGTCTATTTCGGAAACGTTCCTGCATTGATGGAGGCCAAAGCTCCACCAATCCACGCATTCCTATGGCTGTTAACGATGAGGCGTTGAATGAAACTCTTCTTCTTGAGGTACTTCTTCTTGATGATGATGATAGAAATAAATTCATCACTATATCTGATCAGCGTGCTCCTACACCTTGCCGTATTGTCACAAAAGATTTATGCATTGAAATTAGGGCTCGAACTTTCGAGTTGTTCCGAGCAATTGGTTGAGATTTTTTCGTTTCTCTTGACATTCCGGTACTTCCGCGAATTGTCAAAGCCTTCTACGCTTCTCTTGAAAATCATAAGGAGAAATTACTTTCTCATCTTTATTTTAATCTATGTGGTGAAGATGAGACTGTTGATGAGAGCGAAATCAAGCGCATTTTCTCGTTTCCGAATGACGGTATCCGCCACTTCTCCAAGGATTGGTATAAGGCTGATGGGTTCGATTGTATTGAGGTTGTTCGGGCTATATGTGTCGACAAAGATATTTCGCAGAACGCCGGTATTATCTCTTCTATGCTACTACCCGAGGCTAGATTAATTCATAATTTTATTACTTACTCTATTCTGCCTAAAACTGGTAGTCGTAGCAGTGTTTCTCGTATCGAGGCCTTCTTGGTTTATTGCGTTTTGACAGGAACCCGTGTTGATTTAGCTTATATTTTTCGTTCCGTCATCCTTACATGTCAGCGCAAAATGGAAAGAAATTGAAGCGCAAAATGGAAAATCATTTAATTCAACGGCAAAGGCGAAAGTTGAAGACTCAAGACTTGGGGTAGATAGGTCGGGGAACGATCATTGTAACAAGGTAATTTTATGCGTCGATATTATCGTATAAGCTCAAGTATAAAATGAACCGAACTTAAATGGAATGAAAAATGCTTTACCGAACTTAAACGGAAAGAAAAATATGTTTATTAAATGTTTTTCTAAGTTGTAGTCGACTAGAATCACCATGTGTATTTCAATATAGTCGACTAAAACAATCAGTAGCTTCAGGCTTTTCATCCACATCAAAGTTGTCGACTGAAATAGGCTTAAGTCGACTAGACTACATTTTGTAGTCGACTAGATGGTCCAATGTAGTCGACTAGAACTCAATCTAGTCAACTAGATGCTCCAATGTAGTCGACTACAACTTCAATGTAGTCAACTAGTTTGTTCCTTAAAATCTGCAGATTCGGCACAAACATTTTCCATGTTTTAGGCAGATATTTATGGACTTCAAACGACTGTGTTTTCTCAAATACAATAATCATTCTTCAATACTCTAATGCAATGCTATATATAGAATGAGATGTGTATATTGAAGAGGTAGAGATTGAAACAAAAAGGGAAAGAAAGCTATCAAAAATTCTGCAGAAATTTCCTCTACAAAAACCATTGAAACCAAGCTTTGGAAATCTGATTTTCTCCAAGTTTCTTTGAAAATCAAAACCCTAGTATCTCTTCTTATTCTCCAAATATCATTCATTGATCATATCCTTTGAGACTACATTTCTAGAACTATTGTAAAATGACCAAAAACACTTGAGCTTATATTGATTTATCTTCCATAAAAACCTTTGGGTTTTGAGTGTTTTTGTTCTTGAGTGATTTTATTGATTACATACGAATTTGTAATCTCGGACAAGTGAAGTCCACCGATTGTTCAAGAGAGGATTGTTCTCTTGATTGAGAGACAAGCTCGAGAGTCTTGTGTTGTAAAGGTTTGCCATTCCACCTGTGAAGGAAGGGCCATAGTGAAAGGATCGGGAAAAGTCTCAAGAAGGGGTTCTTGAGCCGAGGAGTAGGAGTTACCGAACCTCGAAAAAATCACGGTGTCAATCTCTCTATCTCTTTCTCTTTACTTGATTAACTTGCATGCTATAATCACTTGAATATCTTGTATGCTACAATTTGTCTTGAGATTAATTGTTAGAGAATTGAAATTGAATCATTCACTTGTTTATTCAGAAATTGTTTTTGGTTCTAGCGTGTTCCAATTTTGAAAAGAATTAGAATTATTTTTGAACACCCTATTCATCCCCCCCCCCCCCCCCCCCTCTAGGGTTAATTAGTGACTAACAACAACCATATGCCATCACAATACATGTTTATTTCTTTATGCAATATATTATACTCAAATTATCACAATGCTTATATTTTCACATTTATAAGCAATAAATCACCACAAACATTTATATCACAAAATCATGCTTTCAAGGCCTAATTCATCAATTAAGATGTCAATACTCAACTCGTATATATATATATGGCATATATACACATAGACGTATACACCCTCGTACAAAAACGAACACAATTCATTTTCCCTCTACCTCAATTCCAAGCAAGCTTATTCGAGAATGCCCCAAAGAGGCCCAACTCAAGCTACCCTTCCAAAGGTTCAATAGATTAGCTCCCAACTATCAACACACCACATGAACAAAAAGATTTACTATGGTATCACGAGAAAACCGAAAATCATCCTTATGGCTCCAACCACAAGAATCAAATCAAACCCTAATGATTACTAAATTAGGGTTTCATGAAAAAAAAATGAATTCAAGAGATCAAGAAACTATGAACTCACCTATAGTTTTTTCACAAGATGAAATCAAGAGCTACAATAATTGGAACTCACTTGGTAGTTGGAAGAAAAACTCACCCTTCCATAAACATGAATAAAAGGAAAAGTAAAATCAATACTAACATAAAGAACTCATGAACTTGAAAGCTAGGGTTCTTGTGAACAAAACCCTAGAGTAGAAGAGAAACTTACCCAAAATAGCTCAAGAACACCACCATAAACTACAACAAGCAATGATAGAATGAGAGAGCAAGAGATTGTGTTGAGAAGATGAAATGTCTTGGAAAGGAGAGAAACACACAAGTGTTGAGATTCTCCACTAACCCTTCTCAAATCCAAGGGTTGAGAATAAAGCTAGGAAAATGAGTAAATGATCCAAGGGTGGAGAGGAAGTCTTGCAATGGAAGACTTAGATTAATGCATTTGTGTATCATCCAAATAAGGCCCTATGATCAAAGGGTTGAGAACAAAGATGGGAGAAGAAAATCAAGGGCTAGAAATGAGACACCACTCCAAAAGTGTAAAATGACCAATATTTTCCCAACTTAGGGTTATTCACAAGAGTGCTATCAAGACTCTTAAATATCCTTTGACCCTTTGTCATCCTCCCTAATTACTAACATGCCACTCATGTCCTAACACTTAGCCAAAATCTCTACACTTTCCACTAAGTGCTCAAAATATGAAATTACTCATTTACCCCTCGCTGATTTTTTGCCAAAATTGTTTTCAATAATTTTCATTATTCTCAAAATGAAAATACAACATGCAACTTACAATTTTTTTATATCACATACAACATGTAAGGAATGCTAAACACATAAAAACATTAAGCACATAATCACATAAGCACTTAATTGTATAAATAATTGTTTTAATTAACTGGTAAAAATACCGGACGTTACACAAATTCTGAAACTGTGACATACATCACTATATTGTGTAACATAAATATAACACATTAAGCACATATACGTTATAAAAAATAGTGTGAACTTAAATTCCTTAATTGTGTTCCACTTTTTTGCAGTTCACCAACTTTGAGTATATTGGGTAAGCGCAAGATTGTCCGCCACAACTTTTCATTTGTTGCATGCCTTTATGTTCTTTCATATAAATATGGGGTTGTTCCAAGAAATATGCGAGTCAAGTAATAAGAACACGGGATTCATAGTTGCGTTGATTAACTGTAAAGACGAGTGGTTGCACATCATAGGTTATAAGGCCTTGAAGAGTTTTATTAAATCAGGACATCGCCCTTCGCAATTTACATGGGGTATTGCCTCGTGCTTGAATGATTCTCATGACATTATCCATCTTGGTGTTCGGACATTGACTAAAATGCACAAGGAGTCGCTAGCCAAAGTAAGGATTTACAGGCTAATGGTTGAAATGGTATTTTTGATAATGGAGGAGAGAGCGCTAATATTCAAGAAGTTTGGTTTACCATTGTGACTATGTACTAATGAAGAGCATTATTTACCGTACATTGACCCATACATACTATGTGATGGACAATGTCACAAGTACATCATAGATCATCATGGGTTTTCACTAGTCGCGATACATAATGGGATTGGTCCGAAAATGAAACCAAGTGTCTGTACTACAATTTTTTACAATGTGGCTCTGTACACTTGTTGGACCGTTGTTATAACAATCCACTTGTGAACCATGGATATGATAACGATAATGAGGATTGGTGATCTAATGTTAATGTTGGTTTGAAAAATGATGCAATTACTCTATGATGTACCTATTATTTTGATAATCTGATGAATCACATTTCCTTCTCGCTTATTACATATTATTTTATATATTTATTGTTCACCACTCTCTTTTTAAAATTATTGAATTGTAAAATTTCACATTAAAGAATTTTACATATCAAATTTTACATATTAAATTTTACATTATTGATGTACCCCCAATTTTTCGCACGTGACTTGGCCAGGCTCACACATGAAGATCAGGAAATACCATTCAATTGATATACAAAAGCACATAATACAATAGAAATTTTGTGAAATAAAAATCATAGTGGAAGCAACACTAACGTCAAATCTTAGAAAAAAAATTGAAAATACAACCTGATAATCCTGTTAAAGAAGGACCCCTAAATAAAAATACATTTTTAATAAACGTGCCAAAGTTATAACAACTGTATACTAATATACACTATACTTAGAAATTAGGAATGGATAAGACAATCATGAACAACACGAGATGACTCAAATCCTTAACTCAGTGGTTGAAACTGTCCCAGACCTGAAATATCAACAACAAGGTGGGTTAAACCCACGAGCAAGTCTACTACTACTACAACCCAACAGAGGACTGATGAAGCTAACATCTCTGAACGAAACATGGATAGATAGACCCTATGTAATAAGATTTATCTTTCACTTTCCATAAAACCTTTAGAACATTCCTTTTTATTTTCATAATCAAATAAGAGATATATAAATATAAATGTTTAGAATAAATTACCAATGTCTCCTATACATATCATATTTTATAATATGTATCACATAATAAAATAAAATAAATATAATTATACATTTTTAAAATACATAACCAATGCGTTACATATTTTATAATATGTATCCCATAATCGAATACAAGATATATAATTATACCTTTAAAATAAATAACTAATGCATCTTATGCATCATAAATAACATATAAATGAATCTACTAATATTCATTATCATTTCTTTACGCCAATAGACAACTCGTCCAAACCATATTTTAACCACATACCCAACAATTCAATCATGTCGTGACAACTCAATCATGCCCCGTGGTACTCAGGAGACTGCGTTAATAGTCAATCTCCCTGCAGTTCCTTTAAAAACCTCAACCAAAATTATTTAATTAAATCCTATGGTTCAAGAAGATGAGAGCACTGTAACAATATACAACTAACCACACTATATTTTCATAATATATAATTTCCGAAAATTGCTAAAATAATTCTTAAAAATCCCTATAAAATTCAAGAAGCCTATTTAAATAATTTTAAATATTAATAAAGCTTCTTAAATAGTATTTGATGGTAATCCATGATCATAGATGTATTTTATAATTAAAATGCATTTTAAAGATAATGTGAAATATATGATAATAATCATTAAACATTCATATATCCATATATATATGCATTTATATACATAATAACACTTCTATATTTATTTTTATAGAAACTTAACTATGTATAAATAATATATATCTATTTATACATATGATTTCACAAAGGTCTTGGATTTATAAACCAAATGAGTAGAATAGAGTTGCAACTTCCCTTAAATTATCCGGATTTTGATTTAATATCTTCAAGCCCAAATCCTTCTAAGATCAACTTCTTTTCTCCAAGAACTCGTTCATTTTTCCTTCTCTTAATTCTCTCCCGAAGCATTGAAATAGTACAACTAGTTATGAAGTCATGAATGGCAAGACTTCAAATAAAAATTCTAATAATTATTAATTTTATTTTAAAACATGTGGCCTTCTCCCTTTATCTTTTGTCTCCCCATCATTTACACTTTACATATTTTCCACTTCATCCCATCATTAGTCCTTCTCCTTTCTATTTCTTTTAGTTTACAAATCACTTCCCATTAACACACACCAACAGTTATATATATACACACGTAACACACCAACATATATATATATATATATATCCAAGTCTATACTTATATATCTACTTACACACATTACAATTATTAAATTACACACCACAAATACTAAAATTACACATCATAATTACTAAATTACACATCACAATTATAAATAGTACACAAACATTCATCATAAATACCAAATAATTAAATGCACAAAATTAGGACCTATGCTTCTGACCTACGCTTTGGCATAGGTATAGGGCATAGGCTACGCTCAAGACCTACCCTTGGGTTGTCACGCCCCAAATTCCTAGGACTCCGAAACACGAGCCTAAGAGCTAAGGGAGTGAATGCGGAAGTAAAAATAAATGAAAAGAAATGACCTTCAGTCATCAAACACCCAAAAAATGGTAAAAGTGATCTAATATCATGTTGACACGTCCCTAAATTCCTAAGACTCCCGAACTGGGACATCCAAGGGATCCAGGATGTGATCATTATGATGAACAACCAACTAAGATATCATTAGCCATGAAAACGTATGGAATAATGATAGAACGGTATATTTCATACCCAAGTGAATAATAAACAAAGCAACGGAATCTAACGAAAATCCGGCAGAGTTCCGTTTGTAAATGGAACATCCAGACAACCAACCACAACACAATAACCTACCAATAGCAATTCGATAATAACAATGGCTTCCAAGCCCCACATTCATCAATCCTACTAGGGCCGAGGAAGTGGAAAGAAACCAAAACCTCTCCAAACCCTCTAACATCAACAGAGCCACAAATGCTCGAATAAGAATACAGAAAAGTGTCTAGCTATACAAAATATATACAATAACATCCTAAAAGAATAAATACAGGAAATAAATGATACATCGATAGGGATAGACCAACAGACTGGCTCCCAAAAGAAATATATAACAATCTCATAACCAATGGGTAAGGAAACTGACAGCAGAAATCTAGCGTCCCCAAACCCAGTCGTGCTGCATCTGTAACCGCATCACCTTGCGCAACTCCAAAACCTGTAACAAGAAACTAAACAAAACTGTCGTTGCACTGTATCCTGCTCATAGCCGTATATTTCCTGCAACCTGGCGTGGAATACCACGGGGGCAAATGATATTCCCTCCGTGAGCAAATAAGCTTAGTGGGAAAAGATACTCTAACTACCACATCCTCTGGCAGTTTAGGTAATGCTTACTATCTAACAAGATATATATAGCCCACAAATCCCATCCACGCAAACCCAAGGCACGTGCTCATAAGCTACTGTAAACGAGTATATATACATATGTATCGGGAATATATATATAAACACACAACAAGATCCTATACGATACGACTAAGACTCGTACTCCGAGAACCCATACTTGTAATCTACACTACTCTCACCAACGTACACTAGGTACACGACACCCAAGTCAAACCTAACCAATCATCAAGCGTCTACAACACTAACCAGGATCTCCAAACATAGGGAATCACACAAGGATCAAAATCCACCACTTGGCATTCATGCCCCTAACATGTGTAACTACTCAAATCACCTAGGTGGTGACATCAACAACCAATAAGAAAGTAAATGGCAACACTATATGTGTGCCCTGAACAACACCAAGCCTCATACCCGAGACTTGGAAATGATAGGAAACAAAGGTGAAACAATGGAACACCTTTCAAAATTCTACAGGTCGAGATCTTGAGAAAGAAGTCTCGGAATCTCAGAATCTCGAGGAAATAATAAAATAGTTTTCTTTAAGAAACCATACTGTAAAAATGACCGTCTTGCCCCCGGTCTCCGTTGTTGCCTGTCCTGACTACGGGGGTAGGCGAAAACGGGTTTTTCCTTTTAATTACTATGAGTTTGTTTTCAAAACTTGAAAAACTTCGTTTCCGACAGACAGCCAGATAAGAGTGACTAAAATAAATCTATAACCTCAAATCTCCAAAGATGTCACACAACTAATCACCATCACAAAACTGTTAACCCCGCATTCTCTAAGGCATCAACTCAAAAATCAACTATGCAATCCATCACTAACCTCGACTAATCACAGATGTCACTATGCCACTAAACTTAACCTCCCCTAAGGGTACAAAAGTATATAGTCACACGTATATAAAAATATACATTTCATAATACTTTATTCATTACCGCGTGTAATCATTTTCTTTCACATAAGTCACTATCAGTTGAGCATTTAATAAAATACATAATTAACATGCTCCACAATCCACATGTAATAATAACACATATAAACATGTTCCAACATCACATGTAACAATATAATATATACATGTCAAACGAAATCACATAATGTTATACAAGGCAATGTGACTCATAGACCTGATGGCAGAAACCCCATGAAACACTCTTTGCCCAAAACAGGTTAACAAACACGCACTCACTCAAACTATGAGTAACGAGCACCGCACCGATTCTTCCCAAGTGATTTTGAAACTTCTCACTTCAACAAGGAAGACGGTCGCATGAGAGCCCCACTGGCAACTCCCATGCTTCAAAGATCCGAGAGTGGCGCATACCACCACGATGGGGCAGCAACCAACCCTATATCCCCAATTCCGTAGGTGGGAGACACCTTTTCCTGCAATATACTCAGGACCCGAGAGTGACGCATACCACCACGATGGGGCATCAACCAACCCTATATCCCCAATTCCCAGATTACTAGTCAGGAGGTGGGAGACACCTATACCTGGCCAGTTGTTGCGACGGTTCGACACAAAGACCTCCATACATGATTAAACACCTCACATATATTAACTCAATATGCATCCAGGTCCTCAATAATAATCGTGCCTCAACATAAATATGTCGTGCACCATATTTATGAAAAATCCACATGGTAATATCAACATAAATCTCAAAATCTCTTTGCATGCTTTAAAGTACAATAAAGCATTTAAATCATATAAAAACAAATTCATATACTATTCATGTTTTCACAAATATATTTTCTTTAATTCTTTACAAAATATTTCAATTTCTCTTGACATGCCTTTAAAATGATTTAAACAGATAATCCACGTATAATGAGAGGAACCTAACATAGCGTCTAAGTTTCTCATGTTCAACGTTTACAAAATCCTCTAGCTCATTTAATTCTCAAGGATATTTCTAAGCCGCCTATTCCTATTCAATTCAAATAGGAATTTAATTAACCTCGTAAGAAATAATTTAATTAATTTTCTTAAATTAATCCCTAAGTCGCATTTCGATTCTAAGCAAATATAGATATTTAAACTAACAATTTAATATATATATATTAAATAAAATAAGGGTTTGCACACCCCAAACTACTTTAACGATACGGAGTGAGAAATAAAATTTCCCACCTGAAATACGCTTACAGAACAGCTGTTTCGGGCCCACCGTGAACAGTGTCGGCGTCCGATTATGGAGCCCGTCAACCAAAGTCGTCCGAAAATTATTTCGAATATATCAAAACATCTGTCTTGACAACCTATACGATATATACGAAGCCCATTAGCAATAGGTTAATTAATTTGGCTAAATCTAAAATACCCCATACGAAAATTTGAAACTTCAAATCAAATTTTCTGACAAATCGTTCAACAAACAATTATGAAATGTTTACACGTCGTACCTGACATATAAGCGAAGCTACCCTCCGAAAATTAGCCCAAACCAAGGTCGGGAAGTCGACCGAACAAATGGTCGAAGTTTTTATCCGAAATTGGCCAAAAATGCCCCTGTTTGCGCGGACTGCGCCCAGCCTCCTTGCGCCGCCTGCGAACACCTCTCCAGTCCGCCGCCGCCACAAGCTCACAACGCCGTCGCCCAAAAGTTCCAACTCAGACCAGCTCCCACAGGACAACTCCTCTCCCTCTCCCTCTCTCTCTCGTGCACAACTCCTCTCCCTCTCTCTCTCGTCGGCTACAAGATGATGATGGAAAAGAGGCGTAGGTGGTCGCCGATCGAAAATGAAGGAGGTGCTTGGCGGCTGCATGAAGAGAAAGGAAGAAGAAGAAGGAGAAGTTGCGTCTCTAATACACCGATATATATACATATATATATATTTATATAATTCAATTTCAATTGAATTTTGTGCAACCTATTTCCAATAGGCTCATGTGACATGTCATGTGGCCAAAAGAAATAAATGTGACACCTTGTATACATATATCTCTATATTGCAAAAGTGACCCTCCTTTTATCTGAAATTACAAACTAACCCCAAAACAATATATATAATTACAATGAAATATATATATATATATACAATAAATTCCAATAAATACTGGGAGCCTCCAAATAATATCGTGTGACCACGCAAGTCCACGGGACACCAAATAACTAAAATAGTACGAAAGAAATACACCGGGTTAGGAACCCAAACGTCGGAACACCTAACAAGTTCAATAAAATAAAACGCGTCGTCATCCCGTCGAAGCACTAATGCTTAACGCCGAAACAAAACCGCATAGTCGAGAATAAGAATTCGCGTACTCATCAAAGAGAAACTGTAAAGTCATCCAGTCGACTCTACAACCAAACGCGAAAAATTTACACGCGAAATACCAAGGATAAACTTGAATGTCATGAACAAGTGACGTCATAACCGAAAATAATCGGAAATAATTTCAGGAAAAACTAAAATAACACGGGGTGTTACATGGGTGTAGGTCTAGGGCGTAGGGTCTAAACCAAAGCGTAACTCAGGTCCAATCTACCTCTTTTTCTCTCTGACGACATAGGGTGTGATGCATCTTTTGCTGTAAAAACTTATTTTTTCATATTTGAGCTAGACTGGTCGCCTTTGACTCCCGATGCTTTTCAGTGAAGTAATAATGTCTGAAAATGACATTTTTGCCCTACGGTGAGATAATGATGTCGGGAAATAATCATTTTGCCCTCCGGTAGCTCTTCTTCGCTCTGGCACACCTCTTGATTCCTTTCTCGAGATGGAAACGAACATGAACTCAATTAATTCACCGAGATTAGCTCATTTTCTTCATTAAGCTCCTAAAACATGCTTACACACACAAACATGATAAAAATACCAAGTAACAGAATGTAAAAACATAACAAACACGAGATAGGGGAGAAAAATGACCAATATTGAGCACCTATCAGAATACGCAACGCGGAAAACCTACCGAAAATATACCTTGGACACTTGAACCTCGAGTGCTCCGATACCAACTATGATACCCCTAATTTTTTGCATGTGAGTTGGCCAGAATTACACACGAAGATCGGGAAATACCATTCAATTGATATACGAAAGCACGAATGCAATAGAAATTTTGTGAAATAAAAATCATAGCGGCAACAACACTACAGTCAAATCTTAGAAAAGATTTAAAAATACAACTTGGGAATCCTGTTAAATAAGGATCCCTAAATAAAAATACATTTTTATTAAACGTGCCTAAGTTACAACAATTGTATACTAATATACATTGTACTTAGAAAGTAGGAATGGAGTAAACATTCACGAACAACACGAGATGACTCAAATCTTTAACCCGGTGGCTGAAACTGTCCCAAACCTTAAATATCAACAACAAGGTGGGTTAAACCAACGAGCAAGTTCACTACTACTACAACCCAACAGAGGACCGATAAAGCCAACATCTCTGAACGAACCAACATGGATAGATAGACCCTATGTAATAAGATTTATCTTTCACTTTTCATAAAACCTTTAGAAAATTCCTTTTTCTTTTCTTAATCAAATAAGATATATATAAATATACATTTTTAGAATAAATTACCAATGTCTCCTATACATATCATATTTTATAATATGTACCACATAATCAAATAAAATAAATATAATTATACATTTTTAAAATACATAACCAATGTATTATATATTTATAATATGTATCCCATAATCAAATAAAAGATATATAATTATACCTTTAAAATAAATAACCAATGCATCTTATTGAAAATATGGGGAATGCCTACCACTATTTTTAGCTTCCAACCTTTATTGTATGGTTTTTGTCATTAAGATTCGTAAAAGAATGCTCTCGGAAAGAAAAATTATACAATAAAAATACAATAAACTTATCTACATTTTACCTGAGGTGGCTTTATCACCTCCTCGAGAGGGATGTTTAAGCTAGCATAATGATAAAAAACAAAACAAGGTAATAGAATGATTTTCCATTGATAGAGAAAACAATTACAAAAAATATAAAACTTATCACTACTCTCGCTCTTTATTTTCCAACTCTAAACTTTGAACCCCCCTTTCCAACTCTGATATGTAGATGCATATATAGGCGGTTGGTTCTACCACTTGGCCACTTATATTGCATTTCCTTTTCTCCGATAAGCTTGGCACAACAATTGAGGCAACTACAAAAATTGATTACACCCTTTCTCTTTACCCCTCTCTCTAATGAATAGTCCACCTACCTTATATTTACATACACATACACACGTACATGCAGCAAATCTAATTTCTCTTTTATAATAAAGTGATGGCGTGCACATTTATGCACCAACTCTTCTTCATTTTCTTTTCCCACACCTATACAAAACAAAATATATAGATAAGATCATTTATGTAAATAAAATGGTAAATTAAATATTAATTTTGACATTTAAAATCATGACTTTTGTGTACTTCTCACTTATGCATCATCAAAAACATATAAATGAATCTATTAATATTTACTATCATTTCTTTATGCCAATAGCCAACTCTTCCAAACAATATTTTAACCACGTACCCAATAATTCAATCATGTCATGACAACTCAATCATGTTCCGTGGTACTCAGGAGACTGCGTTAATAGTCAGTCTCCCTATAGTTCCTTTAAAAACCTCAACCAAAATTATTTAATTAAATAATAAGATTTACGAATTTATCAATTCTATTTTAACCATGTACCGGATAATTCAACCATGTCGTGACAACTCAATCATGTCCTGTGGTACTCATGAGACTGTGTTTGTTAGTCAGTCTCCTTGTGGTTCCTTAGGAATCCTCATTCCATAATTATTTAAATTAAATATTATGATTTAAAAATGCATCATATGCATCACTGAACATATAATAAGTGAGTATTCTATACCTCACTTCATACATATATGTTTATTAGCATAATAAAAGTAAACATCCCATACATCACTGCGCACCCTATGTTTCACATATGTACACAATCGTAAATAATGATTTATGACAACATATTAAACTATTATTGTAACGTCCGGTATTTTTACGGGTTAATTTAAAATTTTTATTTAAACAATTATGTGCTTATGTGCTTAATGTGTTTAATTGTTTTAGCATGCCTTACATGTTGTACGTGTTATAAAAATTGTACGTAGCATGTTTTATTTTCATTTTTAAATTAATGAAAATTATTGAGAACGATTTCGGGAAAGAAATGACCGAGGGGTAAAGGAGTAATTTCACATTTAGAACAATTAGTGGAAAATGTAGAAATTAGGGCAAGAATGGCATTTTAGTAATTAGGGAGGATGACAAGGGGTAAAAGGGTAATAAAGAGTCTTGATGGCACTCTTGTAATTAACCCCAACTTTGGATGAATTTGGTCATTTCCACCTTTCATGTGTTGTCTCATTCCTAGCCCTTGATCTCATTCTCCCATCTTTGTTTTAAGCCCTTGGATCATAAGGCCTTGTTTGGTTGGCACTTAAATGGAATAATCCATTATTCTTGGTCATCCACTTGACAAGACTTTTTCTCAACCATTGGATGGTTTGTTGATTTCCATCTTTTTTCTAAGCCCTTGGATGATAAGGCCTTGTTTGGCAAAATAATGAGTTTTGTGAATTGTGTAAAAAGTCTTCCACTTGGCAAGACTTATTCCAAGCCATTGGATTCATTCTTTTCTTTCCTAGCTTCATTTTGGACCCTTGGATTTGAGTAGGGTTAGTGGAGAATCTCTACACTTATGAGTTCTCTCATTTGCAAGACTTCTCACATACACCACACATATCTCTCTATCTCCCATATGTTTCTTCCTCTCTTGCTCTCCCTCATTACACTCCTTCAACTTCTTCTTGTCAAATTCTCTCTTCCTTATGATGAGAATTTGAAGAAAGTTTGTGCATGGGAGTTGATGTTGGTGCTCCAAGCTTCCTTTTGAGCTAAAGCTTGGTAAGTAATTCTTTCTCCTCTAGAATTTCTAGTATCAAACCCTAGTTTCTATTATTGAATTCTTATATTCAATTTTTGATTTATGGAGTTGTCTATATATAGCTCTTGCTTGAGACTCCATTAAAGTTTAGCTATCGGTTGAATTGAGCTATTTGTTGGGTTTGGAGGAGGTTGGGTTGATTCGGTTCACCTTGGAGGCTTTGCTTGTTCTTGGTGTTCTTGCTTGGAATTGAGGTAGGGGAAAAACGATATTTGTATTCGTCTTTGTATGAGGGTGTGTGCGTCTATATGTATATATGCCGTATATATATATGTGAGTTGGTCTTGGTAGTTTAGACTATGAAATATGCCTTTGAGAACATGATTTGTGCTATAAATTATGTTGTGATTCATTGCTTAACAAATGTTAAATTGTAAGCCTTGTGAGAAATTGAATGCAATATAATGTTATTTGATGGAAGCATGTATTGTGATAGCATATGGTTATGATAAGAACCTTTATGCATTTTGGGGTACACCATGTAGCGTTAAAAACATGGGTGTAGGGTTTATACGGATTAGGTATTCGTAAGTGTAAGTAGTCTTGTGTCGAATCGTCGCAACAACTGGCCAGGGGGTGTTCCCATCCTACGGAATAATGAGCCGTGAATGGGGTATAGGGTGAGTCGTCTCATTCTCGAAGTCGCGGGTCGTCTCGTGCATTCGTTATACGAATCTTTGGGCACGGGTCGTCTCGTGCAAACCGCCTTCCTTGTTGAAGTGAGAAGTTTCAAAATCACTTGGGAAGGGTCGGTGCGGTACTCTTTCTCGTTATAAATGAGTAGGGTATGTATTCGTTAACCTATATTGGGCAAGCGCATATTATGGGGTGTGTTGAGTTATATTGTACTTGAACTATCCCATATGTGTGATTATGATATTGTTATTAAAGCATGCTATGATAGTGATAAATTATATTATGAGCATGTTGGGGAAACTTAATTGTGGGGTTCGATGGGGTTCCGGATTGGCGTGAGAGCCATGTGGGACAAGAGACCGACCTAGGGTTGGTAGCATGAACCTTGGTTGGGTTGAACCACTCGGACTACCGAGATGGAGGCAATGACGCTTCCTCTACTGGGCTAGTGAGCTCACCCCACGCCTTTTAAAATTTTCAGGTGATGATCCCGTTGGGAGAGTTCCATAGTCTCTTCGCGGACGTGTGGTCGTATTCCCGTCCTTTTGTGCATGAGACGGACCACACTTATTTTGTTGGACATTTAGTTGATAAATATGTATTTAAATGTTCATTTTGTCCATGTAAGTTGAATTTGAAAAACTATTTTATTTTAACCCGGCTAGCATGTTAGCCGAGGCGTTATTCTCAATGTACATCCCTTGGAGCGCTATGCGCGGGGATTATATTATTTTGGGGTACTTCGGTGCCGAATTGTGGAAATATGTAATTTTGGACAAATTCTAGCATGTTTCGCCTTAGAGCGCTTTAATATCATTATTGAATATTTTCCCTTGGAGTTATGAATGTGAATTGGATGAATTGCCATGAATTGCGAGTATTAGGTGTTTGGCCGAAAACGGCGTTTTTCTAGGTTTTCAAACTAACCCTTTTTTTATTCGAATGGAAAAACCCGTTTTCGCCTACCCCCGTAGCCCCGGTAAATTTCCTTGCTTTTAGAAACGGATTTAATTAAATTCGTTTTCTTAGATATTTTAAACTTTAGAAACCGGCGGTAGTTAAAACGGATACCGGGGGCAAGACGGAAGATTTTATGAAAACTTACAAAAATCATTTTTTTTATTTTGCTAAGTTTACGTTTTTCGCGTTTCCCGAGGTCTCGGAAACTATTTTTGGGTTCCGCCAAGGAAAAACTCACTTTTCCAATACTTATGATTTTTCGGGACCGACGGCGCGAAAAACAAAGCCATATCGCAAAATCTCGCGTTTTTGCATTTTTAAACTTTAAGCAAAAATGCAGATTTGGGCAGAGGCTAAGCTATTCTATACTTAGAAAAATTTTCAGATTTTCAACTTTGCCAAAAAAATCCCATTTTTTTGGCTTTGGACATGCCAGCCGCAGCAGGCCGCGCATGGCTGCTGTGCGCGCGCGCGCGGTGCGCTGCAGCGCGCAGCGCTGCACGCGGCATGGCATGCCATGGCCTGCTGCAGCGGCATGAAATGTCCGATGTTTGGAAAATCGTATTTTCCTCCTCGGATGTCGGAATGGACCCCCGTTTGTTTCTATCGATTGTCCTATGTCCAAATTGTATAGATAAAATTTAAAATGATTAGTTTGGACCTGAAATGACTATTTTACCCTTGGTGAAAGAGGGGTACCTCAACTTTAGTTTTAGGTCGGTGTTGTCTGACGCCACTTTTGAAAATTCATATCTCCTTCCTCGTGGCTTCAAATTAGGTCCCGTTTGTTCGTATTGCTAGTTTTAGGTACAAATTTTGTATTTGTAGTTGGAAATTATTATTTTACCCCTGATTTGACCATTTTACCCTTGGGTGAACATGGTGGGTCAGAATGATTCGATCAAGGTACCGAGTGTTTCGGTTTGCCTCCTTTTGGATCCCGTGTGATCTTTTTGACATCTTTGAGATGTTTTATGTCTATTTTACCCTTGTATGGGTATTTTATGACTGAAATGGATTTTATTTCATTTTTATTTCTTCCGCATTCACTCCCTTAGCTCTTAGGCTTGGGTTTTGGAGTCCTAGGAAATTAGGGGCGTGACAACTTGGTATCAGAGCGTGTTCTTTCTCTATGGGACGACGGGCGAGGGTCGTTATCGCTTTACGCTTCTTGCTTGCTTTTATTTTACAAGTTTACGTATTAGTTCCCGTCTCTTGTACGTCGTTGGCTTATACGTGTGTCGGCATGGCTTTGTGGTTTTGTTTGGCGTACTATGGTTGTACTTGTGCCTTACATGTTTAGTTGTTGTCTTGTAGAGAGCATGCCGCCACGTAGAGGTCGACCACGTATCGTTAGAGAGGGTGATGCTCCGGATCAAGTACCTCCGGTTGTGGACGAGAATGTGCCAGTACATCCGGATGTAGGGGAGCGTGTACCAGCTGCACCTTTCATGGATGGTGAGCAGTTTGCACGTGCTTTAGCGGCAGCTATGGCACAGATTCCTCAGAGGCAACATGTTGAGGACGAGGGCTCGCGTGCTCAATGGGCTCTCCGGGATTTCTTACGCTTAGACATACCTACCTTTGTGGGCGGTCCGGATCCACTTGTAGCCGATGATTGGTTGGAGCAAATAACCAATGGGTTTGATATTCTCAGGGTGGTTGATGATGATGTACGGGTCATGATTGCATCATTCCGACTTACGGGCGATGCTAAGGGTTGGTGGAAGTCTGTCACAAACATAAGGAACGTTCGAACTATCACATGGGCGGATTTTTGCGTGCTTTTCTTGGATAGGTTTTTCCCACATCTTGCTAGGATGGGCATGAGGGACCGGTTCTGTGAGTTGGTTCAGGGTGAATTGTCAGTGACCGAGTATGAGCTTCGGTATACTAGCTTGTCTCGATTTGCACCAGAGATGGTGGTGGATGATGAGGTTAAAGGCCGACGTTTTGTGAGGGGCTTGGAGAGCCGTCTCAATTCAAAGATTTCAGTTCTTACTATGCCGACGTATCGAGAGGCCGTTACGAAGGCATTATTGGCTGAGGAGGATGCAAGAGAGTGTCGACTAGCTCGTGAGGTTGGGAATAAAGGCTTCGGAGGTTCTTCTTTTTCGGGCTTTGGGAACAAGAAGAGGCAGCGTGGAGGTACTTCAGCTCCGATTGCGCAGCCGCAACAGCAGCATCCGGGACAGTCCGCACCTTCTACTAGAGCATCTTTTGGTTCTCCTCGTCGGAATGTGGTGTGTTATCAGTGCAATCAGCCAGGGCACAAGAAGCCTGAGTGTCCACGTCTTCAGCAGGGACAGAGTAGTGGTGTGGTGCGTAACAAGGGTTGTTTTCAGTGTGGACAGTCGGGTCATATTGCCAAGTATTGTCCTCAGTTGAGCAGTGGCACTCCTATGAGTGGGATTGGGCAGCAGTCTAGGGCTACACAGCCAGCAGGTCAGTCTGGGTATAGAGCACCACAGCAGCCAGCACCATCAGCTCAGGGTTCTCAGGCTAGGACATCTGCATCGACTATCCAGCAGCCTCCACGTCCTCAGGGCCGTGCTTATGCAGTCACAGCAGCAGACAGTGTAGCAGGACCTTCTATCGTGAGAGGTACATTTCCTGTATACGGTTGTTGGGCTCATGTTCTTATTGATTCTGGAGCTTCGCATTCTTTTATTGCTTCTGCTTATGCATCTACTTTGGGTATACCTGTTTCACATCTTGGGGTACCTTTGTGGGTAGACACGCCGATTGGGGGTAGTGCATATTTATCTAAAGTGTGTCGCAAGTGTGACATTGTGATTGCCGGACGATCATTGAGGTTCGACTTCATTCTGCTAGACATGACGGGCTTTGACGTCATCTTGGGCATGGATTGGTTATCTACCTTCCGTGCGCAGATTGATTGCTTTAGAGGCCGGGTGTCATTGTGCACGCCTAAGGGCGAGCGATTCCACTTCTTTGGTGATCGCAACGACTCCTCTACTTCTTCCTATTGTATATGGGGTCGTGATGTTTCCGGTTTCATTTTGGCAAGTCTCTTTTCCGATGATGAGGTTCATGGTCACGTCGAGGTACCTTATGTCGTGGGCGAGTATTGGGATGTTTTTCCCGATGACTTGACTTCTTTGCCTCCAATTCGTGAGGTAGAGTTTGCTATTGATCTTGTACCGGGTACCGATGCTATTTCCATGGCACCATACCGAATGGCACCGGCGGAGTTAAAAGAATTGAAGGAGCAACTTGATGATCTCAAGGCGAAGGGTTTTATTCGGCCTAGTGTTTCCGATTGGGGTGCTCCAGTTCTTTTTGCTAAGAAAAAGGATGGTTCACTACGGTTATGCATTGATTATCGTAGGTTGAATCGGGTGACGATCAAGAACAAATATCCATTGCCACGGATTGATGACTTGTTCGATCAACTCAAGGGATCTAAGTTCTTCTCCAAAATTGACTTGAGGTCCGGTTATCATCAGTTACGGGTTAGGGATATTGACATCCCGAAGACCGCATTTCGCACTCGGTATGGGCACTTTGAGTTTCTCGTGATGCCTTTCGGTGTGACTAATGCACCGGCGGCATTCATGGGTCTCATGAACCGTATCTTCCACGAGTTCTTGGATAGATTTGTAGTGGTGTTCATTGATGATATTCTAGTTTACTCTACTACGGAAAGTGATCACGAGGTTCATCTTAGGACCGTTCTTCAAATCCTAAGAGAGCACCGATTGTATGCTAAGTATAGTAAATGTGAGTTTTGGCTTCAAGAGGTTAGATTTTTGGGGCATGTTGTTTCCGGAGGCGGCATTTCAGTTGATCCTTCGAAGATAGAGGCGGTTATGAGTTGGAAGAGACCGAGTAGCGTTTTCGAGGTTCGTAGTTTCCTTGGCTTAGCGGGTTACTATCGACGATTCGTGAAGGACTTTTCTCGTTTGGCGGTTCCTATGACTCGCCTCACGCGAAAGGGTGTCAAGTTCGTGTGGGATGACAAGTGTGAAGAGGCATTCATTGAGTTGAGGACACGTTTGACTACGGCTCCGGTGTTGATTATTCCCGAGCGCGGCGTCGGGTACGTGATCTATTGTGATGCTTCTCACGAGGGACTAGGATGTGTACTCATGCAGTCCGAGAGAGTTGTGGCTTATGGGTCTCGACAGTTGAAGATTCACGAGCGGAATTATCCTACGCATGACTTAGAGCTTGCAGCGGTTCTTTTTGCCCTTAAGGGGTGGCGGCACTACTTGTACGGTGAGAGATTTGAGGTCTTCTCCGATCACAAGAGTTTGCAGTATATCTTTACGCAGCGGGACTTGAACTTGCGGCAGCGTCAATGGGTCGAGTACATGGAGGACTATGACTTTGCACTCCAGTATCACCCCGGGAAGGCTAATGTGGTGGCGGATGCGTTGAGTCGCAAGTCACATGCATCGTTGGCTAGCATCTTTATTCGTGAGTGGCGGATGATGGAGGAAGTCGCAGAGTTGGATCTTCAGTTCCGTGATAGTGGCGATTCAGTGGTGACTTTGTTTAGCATGATGGCACAACCTTCACTTATGAGTCATGTGATTGAGGCCCAGGGGCACGATGACAGCATTACTTCGGTTCACACTCGTATTGCTAGTGGCGAGGTTGTTGATGATTGGGTTTTGCACTCCGACGGAGGGTATCGTTTTAGGGGTTTACTCTATGTACCACAGACTTGCCGTGAGGAGGTTTTACGAGAGTTTCATAGTTCCAGGCTTGCAGTTCACCCAGGTGGCACGAAGATGTATCATAATCTTCGGCGTCATTATTGGTGGCAGGGGATGAAGAAATCAGTTGCAGATTTTGTGAGCCGATGTCTTACTTGTCAGCAGGTTAAGGTTGAGCACCGAGGACCTGCTGGGTTGTTGAATCCGTTACCGATTCCTGAGTGGAAATGGGAGCATATTTGCATGGATTTCGTGACAGGGTTACCAAAGACGAGGAATCAGAAGGATGCAGTATGGGTGATCGTTGATCGATTGACGAAGACTGCACATTTTCTACCTATCCGTGAGACGGATAATGTAGAGGTTCTTAGTAGGCTGTACGTGAAGGAGATTGTCAAGCTTCACGGGGTTCCGGTGACTATAGTTTCTGATCGAGATCCGCAATTCACATCACGATTTTGGGAGGCTTTTCAGAAAGTCTTGGATACGCAGTTACGATTCAGCACAGCTTTTCATCCTCAGACGGACGGTCAGTCAGAGCGTACCATTCAGATCCTCGAGGATATGCTTCGTGCCTGTGCTATTGACTTCAGAGGCAGTTGGGAGGATCATCTTCATTTGGCGGAGTTCGCGTACAACAATAGTTATCAGTCCAGTATTCGGATGGCACCTTTTGAGGCGTTGTACGGTAGACCGTGTCGTTCACCGACTTGTTGGGCCGAGGTTGGTGATGTTGCACTTTTGGGACCCGATATGGTTCATGAGGCGACCGAGAAGATTAGGATTGCTCGACAGCATTTGGTTACTGCACAGAGCCGACAGAAGAGTTATGCGGATCGGCGTAGACGTCCTTTGTTCTTTGAGGTCGGAGATCATGTGTTTCTAAAGGTCTCACCTCGCAAGGGCTTGATGCGATTCGGGAAGAGCGGAAAGCTTTCTCCACGTTTTATTGGGCCTTTTGAGATCCTTGATCGTATCGGCGAGGTGGCATACCGTTTAGCGTTGCCACCGGATTTATCACGGGTTCATAATATTTTTCATGTCTCTATGCTTCGCAAGTACGAGCCGGATCCTTCTCATGTATTGAGTTGGGTTGATGTCGATGTTGCCGAGGACGTGTCCTACGAGGAGCGACCGGTGAGGATCTTGGATGCTCGAGAGCAAGTTTTGCGAGGCAAAACTATTCCTTTAGTTAAGGTCTTGTGGCACCATCGCGGAGTCGAGGAGGCGACTTGGGAGCGTGAGCGTGAAGTACGGGAAAAATACCCGGACTTGTTTTCTCCTATAGGTACGTCTTGATTTCGAGGACGAAATCTCCTAAGGTGTGGAGGTTGTAACGTCCGGTATTTTTACGGGTTAATTTAAAATTTTTATTTAAACAATTATGTGCTTATGTGCTTAATGTGTTTAATTGTTTTAGCATGCCTTACATGTTGTACGTGTTATAAAAATTGTACGTAGCATGTTTTATTTTCATTTTTAAATTAATGAAAATTATTGAGAACGATTTCGGGAAAGAAATGACCGAGGGGTAAAGGAGTAATTTCACATTTAGAACAATTAGTGGAAAATGTAGAAATTAGGGCAAGAATGGCATTTTAGTAATTAGGGAGGATGACAAGGGGTAAAAGGGTAATAAAGAGTCTTGATGGCACTCTTGTAATTAACCCCAACTTTGGATGAATTTGGTCATTTCCACCTTTCATGTGTTGTCTCATTCCTAGCCCTTGATCTCATTCTCCCATCTTTGTTTTAAGCCCTTGGATCATAAGGCCTTGTTTGGTTGGCACTTAAATGGAATAATCCATTATTCTTGGTCATCCACTTGACAAGACTTTTTCTCAACCATTGGATGGTTTGTTGATTTCCATCTTTTTTCTAAGCCCTTGGATGATAAGGCCTTGTTTGGCAAAATAATGAGTTTTGTGAATTGTGTAAAAAGTCTTCCACTTGGCAAGACTTATTCCAAGCCATTGGATTCATTCTTTTCTTTCCTAGCTTCATTTTGGACCCTTGGATTTGAGTAGGGTTAGTGGAGAATCTCTACACTTATGAGTTCTCTCATTTGCAAGACTTCTCACATACACCACACATATCTCTCTATCTCCCATATGTTTCTTCCTCTCTTGCTCTCCCTCATTACACTCCTTCAACTTCTTCTTGTCAAATTCTCTCTTCCTTATGATGAGAATTTGAAGAAAGTTTGTGCATGGGAGTTGATGTTGGTGCTCCAAGCTTCCTTTTGAGCTAAAGCTTGGTAAGTAATTCTTTCTCCTCTAGAATTTCTAGTATCAAACCCTAGTTTCTATTATTGAATTCTTATATTCAATTTTTGATTTATGGAGTTGTCTATATATAGCTCTTGCTTGAGACTCCATTAAAGTTTAGCTATCGGTTGAATTGAGCTATTTGTTGGGTTTGGAGGAGGTTGGGTTGATTCGGTTCACCTTGGAGGCTTTGCTTGTTCTTGGTGTTCTTGCTTGGAATTGAGGTAGGGGAAAAACGATTTGTATTCGTCTTTGTATGAGGGTGTGTGCGTCTATATGTATATATGCCGTATATATATATGTGAGTTGGTCTTGGTAGTTTAGACTATGAAATATGCCTTTGAGAACATGATTTGTGCTATAAATTATGTTGTGATTCATTGCTTAACAAATGTTAAATTGTAAGCCTTGTGAGAAATTGAATGCAATATAATGTTATTTGATGGAAGCATGTATTGTGATAGCATATGGTTATGATAAGAACCTTTATGCATTTTGGGGTACACCATGTAGCGTTAAAAACATGGGTGTAGGGTTTATACGGATTAGGTATTCGTAAGTGTAAGTAGTCTTGTGTCGAATCGTCGCAACAACTGGCCAGGGGGTGTTCCCATCCTACGGAATAATGAGCCGTGAATGGGGTATAGGGTGAGTCGTCTCATTCTCGAAGTCGCGGGTCGTCTCGTGCATTCGTTATACGAATCTTTGGGCACGGGTCGTCTCGTGCAAACCGCCTTCCTTGTTGAAGTGAGAAGTTTCAAAATCACTTGGGAAGGGTCGGTGCGGTACTCTTTCTCGTTATAAATGAGTAGGGTATGTATTCGTTAACCTATATTGGGCAAGCGCATATTATGGGGTGTGTTGAGTTATATTGTACTTGAACTATCCCATATGTGTGATTATGATATTGTTATTAAAGCATGCTATGATAGTGATAAATTATATTATGAGCATGTTGGGGAAACTTAATTGTGGGGTTCGATGGGGTTCCGGATTGGCGTGAGAGCCATGTGGGACAAGAGACCGACCTAGGGTTGGTAGCATGAACCTTGGTTGGGTTGAACCACTCGGACTACCGAGATGGAGGCAATGACGCTTCCTCTACTGGGCTAGTGAGCTCACCCCACGCCTTTTAAAATTTTCAGGTGATGATCCCGTTGGGAGAGTTCCATAGTCTCTTCGCGGACGTGTGGTCGTATTCCCGTCCTTTTGTGCATGAGACGGACCACACTTATTTTGTTGGACATTTAGTTGATAAATATGTATTTAAATGTTCATTTTGTCCATGTAAGTTGAATTTGAAAAACTATTTTATTTTAACCCGGCTAGCATGTTAGCCGAGGCGTTATTCTCAATGTACATCCCTTGGAGCGCTATGCGCGGGGATTATATTATTTTGGGGTACTTCGGTGCCGAATTGTGGAAATATGTAATTTTGGACAAATTCTAGCATGTTTCGCCTTAGAGCGCTTTAATATCATTATTGAATATTTTCCCTTGGAGTTATGAATGTGAATTGGATGAATTGCCATGAATTGCGAGTATTAGGTGTTTGGCCGAAAACGGCATTTTTCTAGGTTTTCAAACTAACCCTTTTTTTATTCGAATGGAAAAACCCGTTTTCGCCTACCCCCGTAGCCCCGGTAAATTTCCTTGCTTTTAGAAACGGATTTAATTAAATTCGTTTTCTTAGATATTTTAAACTTTAGAAACCGGCGGTAGTTAAAACGGATACCGGGGGCAAGACGGAAGATTTTATGAAAACTTACAAAAATCATTTTTTTTATTTTGCTAAGTTTACGTTTTTCGCGTTTCCCGAGGTCTCGGAAACTATTTTTGGGTTCCGCCAAGGAAAAACTCACTTTTCCAATACTTATGATTTTTCGGGACCGACGGCGCGAAAAACAAAGCCATATCGCAAAATCTCGCGTTTTTGCATTTTTAAACTTTAAGCAAAAATGCAGATTTGGGCAGAGGCTAAGCTATTCTATACTTAGAAAAATTTTCAGATTTTCAACTTTGCCAAAAAAATCCCATTTTTTTGGCTTTGGACATGCCAGCCGCAGCAGGCCGCGCATGGCTGCTGTGCGCGCGCGCGCGGTGCGCTGCAGCGCGCAGCGCTGCACGCGGCATGGCATGCCATGGCCTGCTGCAGCGGCATGAAATGTCCGATGTTTGGAAAATCGTATTTTCCTCCTCGGATGTCGGAATGGACCCCCGTTTGTTTCTATCGATTGTCCTATGTCCAAATTGTATAGATAAAATTTAAAATGATTAGTTTGGACCTGAAATGACTATTTTACCCTTGGTGAAAGAGGGGTACCTCAACTTTAGTTTTAGGTCGGTGTTGTCTGACGCCACTTTTGAAAATTCATATCTCCTTCCTCGTGGCTTCAAATTAGGTCCCGTTTGTTCGTATTGCTAGTTTTAGGTACAAATTTTGTATTTGTAGTTGGAAATTATTATTTTACCCCTGATTTGACCATTTTACCCTTGGGTGAACATGGTGGGTCAGAATGATTCGATCAAGGTACCGAGTGTTTCGGTTTGCCTCCTTTTGGATCCCGTGTGATCTTTTTGACATCTTTGAGATGTTTTATGTCTATTTTACCCTTGTATGGGTATTTTATGACTGAAATGGATTTTATTTCATTTTTATTTCTTCCGCATTCACTCCCTTAGCTCTTAGGCTTGGGTTTTGGAGTCCTAGGAAATTAGGGGCGTGACAATTATACCCAATAATAAAAAATACTACCATAATATAATCATTGATAAACCATTTTAATGAATATATTTAACGTCATTTTAACCTTCACATATTTTATGACAGTTTAATATATAATAGGATTCGAAATCACAATATTATTTATTTAAAGTTTAGAGATCCAAAATATCCTTTTACCAAAGATACGGGGGTCAAATTGTAATTACAGTGCAGTACGGGGATACCAATGTAACTTCAGCAACGTTCGGGGACCAATCTATAATTTTTGTAAAGTATAGGGTTTATACTGTAATTAGTATAAACATAAGGGGTTAAACCGTAATATAATTAGGGGTTAAACTATAATTACAGTAACGTTCAAAAGTCACTAAATTATATTACGGTTTAGTAATTATGATCCGTAGTTATAGCAATATTAAGGGGTTTTAATATAATTTTGGTGAATTACACATGCTTACGGTGCGAGTCACTACACCGGATCACTTCCCATTTAGATGGATGATTCTGATTGGTTAAGAGTATGTTTACTTGCACGCATACACTGTATTATAACCAATAACTATATTATATTTGAAGGGTAATGATTAAAGGTTAATCTCATCCTATGGTTACAAAATTGTGTACACTATATTAATATACAACCGTCCACACTTGATTCCAGAACACATATAATTAAATCAAATGCTAGGATTTAAAAGTTCTAAAATCCTATGGTTCAAGAAGATGAGAGCACCGTAACAACATACAACTAACCACACAAGATTTTCAGAATATATAATTTCCGAAAATTGCTAAAATAATTCTTAAAAATCCCTAGAGAATTCAAGAAGCCTATTTAAATAATTTTAAATATTAATAAAGCTTCTTAAATAGTATTTGATGGTAATCCATGATCATAGATGTATTTTATAATTAAAATACAATTTAAAGATAATATGAAATATAAGATAATAATCATTAAACATTCATTTATCCATATATATATGCATTTATATATATAATAACATTTCTATATTTATTTTTATAGAAAATTAACTATGTATAAATAATATATATCTATTTATACATATTATTTCACAAAGGTCTTGGATTTATAAATCCAAAGTGGTAGAATAGAGTTGTAAATTGCCTTAAATTATCCGGCTTTGATTTAATATCTTCAAGCCCAAATCCGTCGAGGATCAACTTCTTTTCTCCAAGAACTCTTTCATTTTTCCTTCTCTCAATTCTTTCCTAAAGCTTTTAAATAGTTCAACTCCTTATGAAGTAATGAATGACAACACTCCATATAAAAATTCTAATAATTATTATTTTTCTTTTATAACATGTGGCCCTCTTCCTTTATCTTTTGTCTCCCCATCATTTACACCTCATCCCATCATTATTCATTCTCCTTTCTATTTATTTTATTTTACAAATCACTTCCCATTAACACACACCAACAATTATATATATACACACATAACACACCAACATATATATATATATATATATATATCCAAGTCTATACTTATATATCTACTTACACACATTACAATTATTAAATTACACACCACAAATACTAAAATTACACATCATAATTACTAAATTACACATCACAATTATAAATAATACACAAACAGTCATTATAAATACCAAATAAATAAATGCACAAAATTAGGGTTATTGCAAGTTGTAACATAGGTGTAACTAAAATCACCATCAGTTGTAGCATCTGGTAATTTCCCTTGTTAATTTAGATGGCTAGATTACGAATAGGTTCAACTGGAAAGAAAGATAAAAAAGCTTTACCTATGCAGCATTGTCATGCCCCAAATTTCCTAGGACTTCAAAACTCGAGCCAAAGAGCTAAGGGAGTGAATGCGGAAGAAATAAAAATGAAATAAAATCCATTTAAGTCATCAAATACCCGTACAAGGGTAAAATATACATAAAACATCTCAAAGATGCTAAATAGATCACATGGGATCAAAAAGAAGGTAAATCGAAACAATCGATACCTTAACCGAAACGTTGGAACACCCTATGTTCAACTAAGGATAAAATGGTCATTTTAAGGGTAAAATAGAAATTTCCAACTAAAAATACAATGCTTGGACCTAGAATAATCCATAGGAACAAACGAAACCAAAATCCAAGGTGTGAGGTGGAAACTACAACATTTTGAAAATCGGCATTCCTACGTTTAAGGTCCAAAATCTACCGTCAACTTCAATCGACCATTTTTCACTCAAACATGACTCGAATGAAGTGATTAGATTGTCTAAACACAAGATATTAAATTCATATTTCTAAAAAGCTAAAGAACACCTCCATCCGACACGCGTAGTTTGAGATATGATTGAAATGCTGAACAATGGTCGAAAAGTGCGCTAGCTGTAGTCGACTACAAGAAACCTTAAGTTGACTACAAGGAGGCCTTTAGTCGACTGAACCAAGCAGGTAGTTGACTAAACCAGGTCGAAGCTAAGAGAAAAATGTGTTGAAATGGAATTTTGAGGGCTTAGTCGACTACCTAAAGCTTTAGTCGACTACAAGGGTCTGAAAAAAGGGAAAAATGACTCTAAACCATCTTGAACTCTTATGGAATATGGGGATTAATCTCAAAACTATTAGGGAACTTTTAGGATGCTAATAATATTCCCGAAACTCAAGAACTAGAGAGAAATAATTATTTTTGTGGAAAACTCGTACTTGAATTTTCGTAAAAGATATCCGTCTTACCCCCGGTCTCCGTTTTTAGTAGACCACCGACTTTAAAGTCTCAAATTATTTTCAAACAACTTCAAATCATTTCAAAACAAAAATTTTTAGTCGGGTTTATGGGGGTAGGCAAAAATGGGTTTTTCCATCCAAAATGAAAAGGGTTGGTTTGAAAACCTAGAAAAATGTTGTTTTCGGCCAAACACCTAATAATCACATTTCATGGAAAATAATCCATTTCACACTCACAACTCTAAATAAAATGATTCAATATTGTCATTATAGCGCTCTAAGCCAAAACATGTTATAGTTTGTTCAAAATACATATTTCTGCAATCTGGCACCGAAGTTCCCCAAAAGAATATAATCCCCACGCATAGCGCTCCAAGGTATGTACATCGATAATAACACCTCGACTAACATGCTAGATGGATTAAATTAAAATAGTTTTTCACATTCGATTTACATGGTTAAAAGGAACATATAGATACATGTTTAATAACTTAATGCCCAACAAAATATAAGTATGGTCTTCCACCCATGCACCAAAAAGGCGAACATAATGCCACACGTACATGGAGAGATTACGGAACTCTCCCAACGGAATCATCACCTGAAAAATTTATAAGGCATGGGGTGAGTTCACTAGCCCAGTAGAGGAAGCGTCATCGCGTCAATCTCGGTAGTCCGAGTGGTTCAACCCAAGCAAGGTTCATGCCACTAACCCTAGGTCGGTCTCTTGTTTCACATGGCTCTCATGCCAATCCGAAACCCCATGGAATCCCACAAACATGTCTCCCAACATGCTCACATCATAATCACACATATATGATAGTTCAAGTGCAATATGACTCAGCACACCTCATATTACACGCTTGCCCAATAGAAGTTAACGAATACGCACTCTACTCATTTACAATGAGAAAGAGTATCGCACTGATTCTTCCCAAGTGATTTCAACACTTCTCACTTTCAACAAGGAAGGCGGTTGCACGAGACGACCTGTGACTAAAGATTCGTATATCAAATGTACGAGACGACCCACGACTTTGAGAATGAGATGACTCACCCTATACCCCATTCTCAGACTCATTATTTTTGTAGGTTGGGAACACCCCCTGGCTAGTTGTTGCAACGATTCAACACAAGACTACATACACACGAGTACACAACCCGTATAAACCTACACCCATGTTTTTTATACTACATGGTGTACCCCAAAATGGATGAAGGTTCTCAATCACAACCCTATGCCATCACAATACATGCTTCTATCAAATAATATTATATTGGATCTAAATTATCACAAGGCTTACAATTTAACATTTATTAAGCAATAAACCACAACATGAATTTATATCACAAAATCATGTTCTCAAAGGCCTAAATCATAGTATAAGTTGTTAAGACCAACTCGTATATATATATACGGCATATATACACATAGACGCACACACCCTCATACAAAGACGAACACAATTCATTTTTCCCCTACCTCAATTCCAATCAAGCTAGTTCAAGAGTGTCCAAGAGAGGTCTAGTAAGCTATCAACTCAAGTGTTCAGGGAAGAGCTTCCAAGCTTGCAATACACCATTCAATGAAATATAATATTACAATGGTGTTTCTATAAACCGAAATTATTAAAGTGGCTCCAACCACAAAACAAAACCAACCCTAATGATAACAACTTAGGATTTTAAGAAAGACACAATTCAAGAGAAGGGATTCTTGAACTTACCACAACTCTTCCACAATAGGGGCCAAGAATCACAAGATGAGCTCCAAACTTTCAATAACCGAAACAATTGGTGAAAAGGTTCAACTTATGTCCCTTAACAAGATTCAAGAGAGAAGGGAACCAAATGTCAATAACTGAACACCAAAATTCAAGGAAATTAACTCTAGGGATTGAAATCGAAAAAACCTAAAGGAGTGAAGAACACTTACCAACTCTAGATCAAAGGAAAGATAAGGCCACCCTCTACAACTCTCATGTTCTAAGGTTCTTCAAATTCCAACCCAACGATGATGTTCTTGAAGATGAACCAAGGGAGAAGAAATGAACGTGACAAGAAGAAAAAAGAGTTCTTGGTGTTGTCTTGGATATTATGAGAATGGAAGAGAAGGAAATACACACAAGTGTATAAATACAAGACTCTTAAGAGACTTTTAAAACAAAGGGCGAAAATTAAAACTAGGAAAGGTGAAAGAGCAATCCAAAGGCCACAACTTAGTCTTGTCAATGGAAGACCAAAATTAATGCATTAATGCATTTGTGTATCATCCAAACAAGGCCCTATGATCCAAGGGCTAATATCAAAGATGGGAGAAGAAGATCAAGGGCTAGAAGGGCTATAAATTAGATACCACTCCAAAAGTGTAAAATGACCAATATTTTCCCAACTTAGGGTTATTCACAATAGTGTGATCAAGACTCTTTATTACCGTTTTACCCCTTGTCATCCTTTCTAATTACCAACACGCCACTCATGCCCTAATCTCTACACTTTCCACTAATTGCTCAAAATGTGAAATTACTCATTTATCCTTCAGCTATTTCATTACCGAAATCGTTTTCAATAATTTTTATTATTCTCAAAATGAAAATACAACATGCAACTTACAATTTTAATATAAAATAAAATATGCAAGTCATGCTAAAACACATAAACATATTAAGCACATAATCATATAAGCACTTGATTGTTTAAATAAATTTTTTAATTAACTCGTAAAAATACCGGATGTTACAAGAAAACCCAGCAAACAATATCATCCAGATTCGATAGGATTAATATTTCCTAAGCAAAAAACTAGCATAAAACCAATTAATTAATATTAATTAACCTAATAAAAACCAAGTCATTTTCATATGCATTGAACCTTAAAAATAGGGTTGGGGTGAAGAGTAACCAAGCATTATATTCATACAAAACAAAGAGTTCTTAAATAAAAATTTGGTAAACAGAGTGACCTTCATACATGAAATTGACTTCCATCAGATGGAGTTAAGAGTTCTCCCTTCAAAAGCACCAAGTGCCAATGGTGGTGATGGTGGGGATGGCGATGGCGATGGCGCGATCAAATCAGGAATATTTCTTGCAATTATAGCCATAGTTTTCTCCACCTCAATAATCCTCATCTCGAAGCATTCAAGCAAGGAATTGTAACTATTAAAGACTTCAGCCATGTCGATCCTTAGTTCTAATAAGGAATCAGGTGGAGGTGAAACAAATATGCAGTGGTGGCCATGGCTTACTCTATGACCATTAGCCATTTCTTTCAGTTTTTTAAAATACTGATGAGTTTGTGGTGGGTTGTTTGATAAATGATATGTCTGTAGTCATTAACTTAACATTTAAATAAATGAACTGAAATATATATGTATCTTATATATATATATATATATTAGTATACTATATTTACTACTCAATATTTATAAGTTTACTTACAATATAAAAATATAAAAATAATTTATAATTAATATTTTAATTTTAAATTCAAATCCGAATAATCAGATCAGATACAGATCAAAATCCAATTCATAGTAGTGAATTCCCCAATTCCATTCACTGTAATTGGCTTCAATCGAGTAATTTCCTAATTCATCGTAGAGTTAGAAAAATTAGATACTACACGATAAAATGGCAAAATCGTGTCAAATTCAATTTGTTTTTGTTAATAATAGGTTAATCATATTTAGTGAAATTGGCTTCAATCAAGTAAATCCCCAATTCATATTAGTGTAATTTTCTTAATCCCAAGTAAATCCCCAATTAAAAGTACTGGAATTGGATTCAATTGAGTAAATCCCCAATTCATAGTAGTGTAATTTGCTTTAACCCGAGTAAATCCCCAATTCATATTTGTGTAATTTGCTTAATCCCGAGTAAATCCCCAATTCATAGTAGTGTAATTTGTTTAATCCCGAGTAAGTCCTCAATTCATTGTACTGTAATTGGCTTGAATAGAGTAAATCCCAAATTCATTGTAGTATAATTTGCTTCAACCTGAGTAAATCCCCAATTCATAGTATTGTAAATTACTTCATCCCGAGTAAATCCCCAATTCATAATAGTGTAATTGACTTCAATTCAGTAAATCCCTAATTTATAGTAGTATAATTTGCTTAATCCCGAGTAAATCCCGAATTCATAGTACTGTAATTGGCTTCAATCAAGTAAATTCCCAATAGTATTGTAATTGGCTTGAATAGAGTAAATTCCCAATTCATAGTAGTGTAATTTGCTTCAACCCGAGTAAATCCCCAATTCATAGTATTGTAAGTTGCTTCATCCCGAGTAAATCCCCAATTCATAGTAGTGTAACTGACTTCAATTCAGTAAATCCCCAATTCATCGTATTGTAATTTGCTTAATCCCGAGTAAATCCCCAATTCATAGTATTGTAATTGGCTTCAATCAAGTAAATCCACAATTCATAGTAGTGTTTGGTACTTTAGTTAATATTTATTCATAATAGATAGTGAAACGGAATGAGAAATGAGGAGATAGTGCGTTTAATAGGATCAAAGAGACACAACTATTAAAATTTATTTAAGTGACACGATTCTTTAAATTTTTATTTTATTTTGGATTTAGGGTGTTTGGAAATATTAAAGGGCGCCTGTACTTTTATAAGTACAATAGATAGATATAGATTATTGTTTGTTCATTATTTTTATTTAATTTATAAATATATGTAATATAAATTATTAATTAGGTTTTTTAATTTTATTTATAAAAATATTTCGTTTGTATTATTTATATATATTATTGAAAATTATTAATGCAAAGCCCATGAAAGTCCCAAATATACATCTTTAAAATTCCTTCACATTTTGAAAATCAGAGGAAATACCCTTTTATTTGTTTTTCCTTTTCTTTAAGATTTAAAGAAACAAATCCCCAATATTATTTTTTTTTATATATTTTAAGATTTGATATTTGTATTGAGCCACTTGCGGGCCTTATAAGTTATAACTAAACAAGCCTCCGCTGGATCGGCCCAATATTTGTATTCAGACAAGTGAAAGTTTTGGGCATTTAATTAACAACCTGTACTGATACAATTTTCAGTTTTGTAAACAGAGGAAAGGACACACCCAATCACCCACCCACTAAAAACCTACGTTATGGCCCAAAACCTATTTCACCCTCCTTCATAAATCCCCAAACAAACGTACTCTCACACCAGTTTTGATTATTTGATTTATAAAATAAAAATAAAAAAATATAAATTGAATGTATTAAGTATAAAAAATAAGTGTTTGACAAATTTTAGGGTATCCAAAACAAATAAAAAAACTAACTATTTATGCTAATCTAGTGACACGTAAAGACCATTACCGTATAACAGTTGTAATGATATTGGAAGTTTGGAAGAGATTTGATTTGACGGCCACGGTTCATTAGAGAAGGTACGACCTTTGATATTTAGGATTTACCCTACTATATATATGGCTATAGTGGTGTGCATTGTCCTTAGTCATTCCTTATTTTCTTCTGAGTATCACAAAACCTAAGCCATAGATAATCCATTCTTGAAGCCAATGATTGATGATGTTTATATGCGCGTGCGTCGGATATGTTTCGCCAGCGTTGAGGAATATCTTGCTTGGTATGTTCTCCTCTTTTGTATTTGATCTATTTTAATCATTGTTTTTTCAAAACAATTCCTCTAATGTTTTTTATAGGGATGAAGGGAGGAAAGCTCCATGGGAACGATTAGACAGGGCCATCGCGGGTTGGCGAGGTTGGTGATGAATGGCAACCAGTCTCTCTACCCCCTCTGCATCGCTCTGATCCACTCCATTAATGCATCTGACAATTCTTCCATACTTGTATTGTCATTTTCAATTAACATGAAGTAGTGTTATAGGTCAATAGGTGGTTTTTAATGAAGTGAGAGGGTTAGTCTGGTTGGTGTTGAATGACAACCAGTCTCTCTATCCACTCTGCATCGCTTTGCTCCTATCCATCCAATGGATCTGACAAAGAAGTCGGGGTGAGTCTTCTTAAGAGGTTAATGGGGGATGATTTACTGAGGCCGGTAATGAAATCTATAAGGAAGAAAATGTTGTTGTTGATTACTCGATGTGTTGAAGGTTTCATGAACCGACAACTCTTTGAATACATTCCTAGATTCTGCGTCAAACCCCATGACATCAACTAGGGCACTTGGTTACTGAAGGAAGATGATATTGAGTGTCACAGTTGCTGGATTGACTTGAACATCATGATCTTGCAGGGAAGCCTTCTGGAAAGGATGGTGGAATAGTTTGGAATCTAGGAAATCAGTGTAATTCACAATGTGGTTCACATGTTTTTTTTTAGTGTTGTTGTGATTAATATTAGCGGATGTTTTATACTTTTGGGGAGTATGATGTATAGGTATTATTACTTATGATATTTTACAATTATGTACTTTGTTATATAATTTTAGTATTTTTGTAACTTTGAATGCAGTACTATTCTATTTTACAATTATGTATTACAAATGTCTTACAAATATTACTGATGCTTGTTATCAATGTATGTACTGTGTTTAGGATGCTTAAACATAAAAAGATGGTAGTTTGTATTTAATAGTTTTTTGAGATGATATGTTTTAGAACATAAGTAAATGAACTGGTTGAGTTATACATAAGCATTTAAGGCAACACCAACCAACTAGTAGGTTGTTTCATTAAGGCTCTCAATGACTTAAGCATTGAAGGCAACACCAACCAATATTTACATACAAATAAGCTCATTCAACATAACAATGAACCCAAACAAGATTTTCCCTGGAGCATAACAAGTAAGTGCAGGTCAGAAGCTCTTTTAGCCCACTATCGTTCACGAAAAGTAAGCATTTCTTGCCATACTCTATTTTCACAATACTCTATTTTCAGTACCTTTTAGAGTTATATCGCAGAATATGGTGATTTATATTACATATACCATTAGCAAAATGAGTGTGAAGGAGTAAAATACTAAGTGTTGTCCAACACAATATTAAAAATTCCACTGGGATGCACTACTCTTCATCCCCAATGTTGTCCTCATCCCCAACTTTGTCCTCGTACGTGTAACGAGTAGATATGAGTGTTTTTCCCTCTACGTTCGGTGTTATATTCTTTATGAAATGCATATAGAATGTACTGTTCTAACTTTTATACCAACCTAGATCTTTATTTCAAATATTCAAAAAAAGGGAAGAGGGTATAATTAGTATTTTACCATTTTCTGCCCAGTACTATTAGAAGCATAATATGACGATGGTGTCAAACAACCTTAATGCAAAAGTTTGTCCCTCAAAGTTGGAAAACTACAATTTTAGTCATATAAGTAATTTCAATTAGCATTCGACTAGTAAGTTAGTCATTTAAGTGGACTAAATAGTTGGGGTACCATACATCATCATTGGCTGCAAGTTCTTCTTTAATTAGTGTCTGTTTAGCCGCGGAGGCACTGGCTTTAATTGGTGCCGGTTTGTCCTCTGTTGCTTTTGCTTTAATATCATCTGACCATACCTTGAAAAATTCTTGACCAACCCAATCTTCGTACATCACTCTTGGAAAAACACATCCCTAAGAGTTAAACTAAGTAATGATCTACAATGAGCACACAATATTATTTAATCATTTAAGTAGGGTGGGGAGACCTAATACTCACGTTCTCAGTATCATCAGTGACTTTAGGAGCCTTTTTCTTTAATGCCGAAGCTGGGCTTGAAATTCTCATCGGTCGCCATATCCTCATAAATCCAATATTCTGACAGTTAGATAAATATATAATGAAAGAGAATGATCTCACATAACTGACCAAAGACTATTTAATTGTTTAATCCCTAAAACCTCATACTCACCCCCTGACATTTGCAATCAGTGTTCGGTCCGACGAAGTTTTTATCATGCAGCTTCAACTTCTTTAAGGTATTGGATTGAAACTGAATGGGTGGTGGTATCTGTGAATGCTGGATTTTTCCAACAGCCTACGAAATTCAGTTGTATAGGTAAGTCTCCATAAGCATTAATATTAGGTACATGGAGAAAGAGTTATATAGTAGAGTTATCATAAATAATATTGAGGACAATGCGAACCTTTGATTTTTTTGTGCACTTCTTCTTGCGAGCTATAGATTTCTCCATACCACTTACATCCCTCCGCCTTTGGCCTTTATAACTGTCCCTTGTAGGGAAGCCCTTGGTGGTAGGACCAGAATGACATAGGACGTGCGTATCCTCATCGTCGACCAATATGATAGGTTCCGACATACTACTACGCGGTGGGTAACTGCACTTCAAATTTGAGGATGAAGGAATGCTTATACTACCAACAATTGCTTTGACCTTAGCCAAAACATTCTAGAACCACTCCTCATCAAAGATTGCGCTAGCAAAAATAAAATTCATGTAGCGACATAATGTCTTATGACGTCGCATCATTGCAAGTCTAGGATGTGCATCTTGGTCAGTGAAATTGATTTCATCGAGGATTCCTCTGCTTTCTTTTTTGTCTACCTTTTCATGATATATCTTTGCGGAATTCAATCCACACACATCTCATGAACAAGGACCTTTAGTACATGGCTGTAAAAATGCCAAATATGTTGAATTTCCCATATGTGCAGACCATATCATCAGTATAAGACCTTGTCACTATTCGGCGATCACCATCGGTCCTCCAAACATGATATACCCTAACTCCATAATTATTTGGATCACAACGTGCCAGAACCTTCTCACCCATACAAGCCAGGAATATCTTTGTCGTATACATTTCTCTGGCTTGTTCAAGCATGGGGGATGACGGGAACATGAACCTTGGCAGCCTTTGGATAAGGGAGTACTCAGCTTCAAGCTCCTTGTATCTCTTGGCATGGAGAAGATTTTCATACTGCTGGAAGAAGTTTGGCAGCTTGAACTGTCTCTCCAGGTAATTCTTCAGTCCTGAATTGAATGATTTGCTCAGCTGTGTTGACCACATGCCTGTTGTCCAAATACCCTTCACATATGCGTATCTATATACACACTTCATCGAATATAACTTTGCCAGCCAAGCATTCTGATTTGCATTGAAATTATCCAGCATCTCAGTCCATTGTACTTCAAACAAGTGAACCTTTTCGATCCTATATATGAAGTTAACAATTGCAGATTTAATGGTCAAATTTCAAATATTCGCGCTTCCCACATGTCTGTGCGCATTTTGCATAATGTGCTATATGCAAAAGAGATGTTTACATTCGGGCATCACAATCTCCAAGGCTTTTGTCATGGATACATCTTGATCGATAACAATAGTCATCGACCGTTTATTTTGCATCACCTTCAACAGTGTCCAAAATAGCCAACGAAATGATTCAACTGTTTTATCGTACATGAAGGCGCAGCCAAAAATTGTTGTTTACTTATGGTTATTTAATCCAATGAAAACCGCAAATGGACGGTTTCCATACACCATCTGGTAAGTTGTGTCAAAAGTGACGACATCTCCAAATAGCAAGTAGTCATTTATCATCTTCGAGTCCGCCTAGAATATATTGGTAATCCTTTCCTCAGAATCAAGTTGGACGGCATGTGCGAAGAGAGAATCCTTGCATCTTTGGTTATAGAAATACTCTGTTAACCACGCAGCCTCTCCCTTTTCAAGATCATTCTGCCTTCTGGTGCATAAGTGATTTTGAAAATCAAGTTTCGTGAAGCCAACCGATGCTCGACCACCGGATGCACGGGAAGATAGCTCGAACGATTTACGTGGTGAAATTCCATAATCTATAGGCATCTCAACATCAATTGCTTGAGCAACAGTGATCCTCCACTGCGACGGAAGCATGTGCGATAGCTCCGCCCTCACTAGATCGTGGTTGTGTTTTTCAACAAAATTGGAAATAACATACTTATTCAAACCGCGATGTGAAGTGATAACCATGGTGGACTTACACTCGACCCGGGTCTCATCCCTTGGACTTTTGAAGAGCTGGTCACGTTTATCCTTTCCTCTCTTACCCTAATTGGAACACACAAATTGCTTGGAGCATAATTTTCCATTTACATTGCTATTGTTCCCATTTTCTTTCCGAATACTAAATCACATCCTCCTAGCATAGGCATTGTACAAGTTGTATGCATGATCTTCATAATCAAACTTGTGTCGAAAATAAAGAGTCAACACGGCTGCCCCAATGCCAGATGAAGATATCTTCGAGTCAGTGTCCAAGCAATGAATGATGGGAGGAGAAGTCATCTTTTAATACCAACAGATTACTTTGCACAGAAGAAAAAAAATTGTATAAGAATTAACACTTGTATTTTAATGCAACATATTACTTAGATTATACTATAGGTATATATATATAAAAATATATTTCAGCAGTAATATACAAGTATTATACTCTATGGTGTATATATATATATACGTTAGCAATAATATACAAGTTTATTTATAATTAACCAATGCGACAAGTAGGTTTTCAAATAATACATGCATATGTTACCAAAGAAGAAGAAAAGGGCAAAATGGTGCATGGTACATATAGGTTTCTCAAATCCAATACCAAAGTAGTTGGGCTTGACCTAAGTGATTGGGTCTGGCCTCTTTGTTTAAATATCTGTAATATAATAGCCATTCCTCACATATTCTAACACTCTAACTGAAATCACCAACAACAACTGAAAGGCAAAATGTTGCATTGTATAGGTTTCTGAGATCCAATGGGGCCTGACCTGTTTGTTGCAATATCTTTAACATTACTATAATACACAGACAATATTTATTATTTGTATGTGTAATGAAAAGGCTAGGGACATGATTTAATGGCCTATGGGCATGTGATTTGTTAGGTTGAAAGGTTCGTTTAGACCCACATTTCATCTTCCGCAATGGTTAATCTAGTTTTTAGTGTACGATTTACGTCACCCTCAGAATTTTTAGGCTTCGTTGGGGATTTAGAAAATTGGGGCATGACAACGCACCCATATACTAATGTACATAAGTATATAGGGGATATATATATACATATATATATATAAGTACACAACATGGGTCCCATAAGGTACTACTAAGACTAGTATTCCAAGTACCAACTCAAGTAGTCTACACTACTCTCACAACGTACACCAAGTACACGAAACCCAAGGCCAATCTAACAAATCACCAAGCGCTCATAACGCTAACCCGAAGATCCAAATAGAGGGAATCACACTGACCTCTAATATCCAAAGGAAGAAAATCCACAACTAGTACCAAGGAAGGCTCATAACTCACTCCCCTTAAACACAGGAGGAAAACACTCACATCCTTACGCACTAACATAATCATCATCAATAAATATATATATATATATAAGAACCATCATCCCATTCCTATAAGAAATCTCAATCTCAAGGACTGAATCACCTCAATCATATCACCATATGAATCTCATAATACTATCTCCAATGTGATACATAAATCACTAACATTCTCACTATGAATAAGGAAAGCTAACCGATTAAATCACGGAGAGTACATGAAAGCTACTCTCATGAACAACCACATAAGGGTCAAGAAAAATGCAAGGGAAAAGAGATCCCAATGCTAACCAATGGATAATCGAGACAACAATGTCAAGGTTAAGAACGCTACAGGTGTTTAGATGTCAAGCCCCTAAATTCCAAAGACTCCCGAACCAGGACATACGAGGAATCCGGGGTGTGATCCAAACAAAGAGCGATCAATTAAGATCCTAAATAACCAATAAATGAATGGAATATTATTAATAACAATAATTCCATACATAAACAAATGGAAGCTAAAACCAATGATACAAAAGGCACATCGAGGCGCCAAAATAATTAATTTATACAATGATGCAAATACAAGGAAGGGATATACCAACAGACTGGCTCCCAAGAAATACAACAGATATACAACAACAGTCCCAATACAGGGGATAAGCAAAAGAAAATAAAAGGAACAACTATACTTACGAACATCCCTAATCCCGCAACAACATCCGTGCCACGAGCCATCCTGCCAAGCAGAACAAAAGGAAGAACCGTTGCAACCCATGTTGTCCGTAGCCGAAACCTTTCCTGCAAACTGGTGTTTGGGAGTCTAAGCAAAAGAATGCCGGGGTGAGCTCATGGAAGCCCCGTAGGAGAAAGGAATCATAACTATCACATCCTACGACTGCCCAAGTTGAGTACGAACCAACCCGTGTACATGTATTTACCCTAGGTCAGTCAAATGTCCCACATGACACTCACGACAATACCATGCATCAACATATTGGGCAACTAGCACGTAGTGAAACCATAGCACAACAACATATAATAACGCACACCTATATATATATATATATCGACACGTATATACATATAGAGAGATATGCATCCCATACAAGCCACGTAGTAAAAACAACCTCATAGATCCCTATGACTCGTACCCGCTAGTCCCACACTGACAATCAATACAATGCTAAGCACCAAATCATGGAAGAAACACTCCTAATCATAACACCCCAAGAAGGACAACAATCACACTTCCAAGATCACAAGCATACCGAGCTCCAAAACCTCATATCAGTATCAAACCATGTTACTAGTCACTTGACATGTCACTACCTACAATCCGTACACCCAATACATGGGTAAAATAATCTTTCAACCTAAGGAAAGTCACAAAGGTTGCTGAAAATCAAAAAGGAAGTGAAAGTAATTAAACTACCCATATAACTGACCACTTCAAGGTCACATGTTCACCAAAGGGTAAAATGGTCATTTAAAGGGGAAAAAATTACTTTCAAAGGTTACCCCACCTATTTGCACATAGTTAAAACCATATAAATAAACAAAACCGAATTCAAAGCCCTGATGCAAGTACCCCTCTTGAAAATGGCATCGGACAACGACGACCCAAACAGAAGTTTAAGTACCCCTCTTGCACCAAGGGTAAAGTATTCATTTCAAATGCAAATAAATGATTTAAAATTTGGTATAAAATATTTGGACATACGCAAGGCCCTAGAAATAAACGAGACCTCCATCAAAGCCACGAGGTGATAGATATGCATTTTTTAAAACGCTGGCGGACAACGCCGACAAAAACGGAAAGCTGAAGTACCCCAATTTCACCAAGGGTAAAACAGTCAATTCAATCAAAAATAAATTATTTCAAATTTTATCTCAATAATTTGCACCTAGGACAAGTCATAGAAATAAACGTTACCTAATTCCGAGGTGTGAGGTAAGAGAAATGAATTTTAAAAAAGGTCGAAACAGGGCTGAACCCCCAGTCGACTACCTGAAGGTCATAGTCCACTGCACTGAAGGGGTAGTCAACTGCACAAGGTCGAAAGTCACCCAAAAAAAGCTGAAATGGAATTTTTAAAGGCCCAGTCAACTACCAATGTGTCTAGTTGACTGCAATAGTCCGAAAAGTTGTACAAATTACCCGAAACCACTTTAAACCCTTATGAAACATGAATGATAGCCTCAAAACTATTAGGGAACTTTTGAAATGATAAAAATATCATTTAATCTCAGTTTAGTTTTATCAAATATACTTTCTTGAAAATTCGTAAAACTAACCATCTTGCCCCCGATCTCCGTTTTGTACACCGCCGACTTTCAAATGTCAAAATATTTTATAGCATGATTTTAAAACCATTTCAAAATACAAAGTTTTTGTCGGCATCACGGGGGTAGGTGAAAACGGGTTTTTCACTTGAAGACCGAATGGATTCAAATACAAGTCTTATGAAAAATCAATTTTCGAGGAAACTAACCGAAACACCAACGAAAAAACCAAAGCGAATTCGTAGACGCTTAACGAAATAAGAGAATAAAGAAAAGAAAGTGAATGACATCCCAAAGGAAAAGGTACGTGGCTATACACAATGACACTAACGCTAATCCAACAACACTTTGCTCCACACCCAAACCCATAACCTTATAACGACTTAACCGAGAATGTCCATAACTCCGAGGACATTCCATTCCTTAGGATCGCTAAAGGAAACCTAGTGGCCATTGCCATGGAACCAACTAGTTTTAAATCAAGACCTCGTCCAATTTCTTTCAATCCTCAATTTCACATTCCAAACCCCATAACTTAGGTTTCTACCAATATCATATGGCCTTCAATACACAATCGACTCGGTTTACTCATAACCTCGTCCTTCATAACCAAAACATCAATATCACGATTGATGCCACGTTGCTACACCAACGCTAACTAAACCACAAAACCATCACCAACCTTCTCAAGGCTTCAACTCATAATCAATTCCATAGTCCACTACCGACTTTACTTATAACAACAAAGACATCAACTAACTTATATCCCCACTCTAAGACATATAAGTACATTTTAAGCGTTAATCTCACATTATGCTTTTAAACAAGGCATGCAAATCATCTTATCACATTATCCACTTGAGCATTTTAATAACATGTGAATTATATATTTTGAAATCCACATTAAACATGATCCTCAACCACATAGGATAATATCATGATCCACATGTCAACATCAATCACATAATGCCAAATGAAATGCAATGTGATTCACAAACCTCATGGTACACACGCGATAACACACACCCTACTCTAAGGGTCAACAAGATCATTCTCTAACCATTCACTTTTGAGGATATAAGCTCATGAAGGAAGGTAGATTTATCGTACCGTTCTTCCCAAGTGCTTTTGAAACTTACACTTTTAATAAGGAAGACGTCAAACACGACACGGTAGTGCAATAGGATTTTATGACGATCCAAAACAAGTCTAATCATGCATAAATACACAAATGGACGTAGGCCACACCAATTGAATTCTCTCTACAAAAGGGGAACCCATATGCAATATGTCTCAATGGGCCACGCAACAACATAAATATGTATCTCATCATATTTATAAATAACATTCCCAAAATGTCAACATGAATGGTTTTCACCATTCAACATTGTCACACCCCAAATTCCTAGGACTCCGAAACCCGAGCCTAAGAGCTAAGGGAGTTATTGCGGAAGTAAAAAGAAACGAGAACCAAAAGACATTCAGTCATCGAACACCCACAAAGGGTTGCAATGAATGCCCAGATACCATGTTGTCACGCCCCTAAAGGGTGACGCAAACCAAGCGACTACTAGAGTCAACAATAACAAAGAAGTACATGGAATAACAATAAGAATATACTCCATGCCAACACGAATACTAAAAACACAAGAGTATCCTTAGATACCAACAGACACGCTCCTAAATCCCTAAGACTCCCGAACTGGGACATCCAAGATGTGATCCTTAATATGAATGACCAACTAAGACATCATTAACCGTGAAAACATATGGGTTAATGATAGATATGGTATATTTCATACCCAAATGGATAATAAACTAAGCTGCGGAATCTAACGAAAATCCGGCAGAGTTCCGTTTGTAAATGGAACATCCGGACAACAACTACAACACAAGAACCTGCCACTAGCAATTCAATAATCACAATGGCTTCCAAGCCCCACATTCATCAATCCTACTAGGGCCGAGGTAATGGAAAGAAACCAAAACCCCTCCAAACCCTCTACTAATCAACAGAGCCATAAATGCTCGAATAAGATACAGTAAAGCACCTAGTTGTGCAGAATAGATACAATAATCATCAGAAAGAATAAATACAGGAACTAAAGAATACATCAACAGGGATATGCCAACAGACTGGCTCCCAAAAGAAAATACATAACAATCCCATAACAATGGGTAGAGAAACTGAAAGTGGATACCTATCGTCCCCAAACCCAGTCGTGTTGCAACCGTAACCGCATCACCCAACGCAACTCCAAAACCTGTAACAAGGAAACAAAAGAAATCTGCCGTTGCACTGCATCCTGCTCATAGCCGTATATTTCCTGCAACCTGACATGGAATACCAGGGGGCGAATGAAATTCCCCTGTGAGCAAATAAGCTCAGTGGGAAAAGATACTCTAACTACCACATCATCTGGCAGTTTAGGTAATGCTAAACTATCTAGCAAGATATATATATAGCCCAACTAATCCCATCCACGCAAAACTCAAGGCACGCTCATATACTACCGTACGTAAGTATATAAAAGGAATACATATATATACATATATATATATACAGGTATACATGTATAAGTATGCAACCTGAGTCTACAAGGTACAATTAAGGATCACACTCCAAGTACCCACATCAGTAGTCTACACTACTCTCACCAACGCACACTAAGTACACTACACCCGAATCAAACCTAACAAATCATCAATTACTCACAACTCAAATCAGAAGATCCAACAGAGGAGATCACACTCACCTCTAACATCCACAGGAATCAAATCCACCACTAGTACCAAGGAATACTCAAATCCTACACCTCGATAACACAGGAAGGAAAACACCCACGTCCTTGCGTACTAACACAACCATCCTCAATATATATATATATATATATATATATATATATATGCACAATATATATATATACAACAAACCTCATCCCAGTCCTAGAGAAAGTCTACCTCTCAAGGGCTAGATCACCTCGATCATATCTCCACATAAACACCTCAATTGCTATCTCCAACAATGTCAATAAATCACCAACACTCTCACTAAGGATAAGAAAAACTCCGTAAGAGTCAAGAACCCAATCAAAGGAAAAGAAATACCGATGCTAACCAACAGATAACCGAGACAACAATGTCAAGGTTAAAACACCACAAGTGAATAAGGAAAGAACACCAAAAGGGAACAAGGAAACCAAATACGAATGGCCGAGAGTGGGAGTAATAAAAAGATGAATCCCAGAGATTCAATAGTTTTTAAGAAAAAGGTTTTCAAACTCGAACCAATCCTTTTGGTATCCATGCCCCTAACGTAAGAAAAACTCATATCACCTAGGTGGTGATACCAACAACCCAGAAAAGGGAAAGACAACACTATATGTGTGCACTGAACAACAACAAGCCTCAATCCGAGACTTAAGCATGATAGGAAACAAAGGTGAAACAATGGAACACCTTTCAAAACTCTACAAGATGAGATATTGAGAAAGAAGTCTCGAAATCTCAGAATCCCAAGAAAATAATAAAATGGTTTTGCTTTTAAGAACCACATAGTAAAAATGACCGTCTTGCCCCCGGTCTCCGTCAATTGCCATCACCGGCTTTTAGAGTTAAAAATCTTTCCAAAGAAGATCCTAAGATCGTTTTATAAAGTGTTAAAACTTTTCATTTCCACGGGGGTAGGCGAAAACGAGTTTTTCCTTTTAAATACAAAGAGTTTAGAAAACACCGTTTTCGAAATGACAATCAAATAAGAGAAACACAACTCTATGAATTCCTGTAATGTCCGAGAGGACAGTAAAGGAAGAGCAACACGTTGGACTCACGGAAGACAACCATCCGTTCCAACTCCACCAAATCAAATGACACCACGAGGAAGAGGTTCGGCACCACACCGTAACCGACAACTCAAGGAATGACATACAAGTCAACGACCACGTACTAGTGTACAAAACACAGTACCAGGAATGCTTAAGGGAAGGGACTAAGCATAAGAATCAAGACTGTCAGACTACAGTACCTCGAGTACTTAATGAATCCCTAATCATAACCTCTTCTCATAAATCAAAATCTCACACAACTCATCACTCGCCTTCTCTAAGGCCTAAATTATCAATTGACACAAAAATCATCCCTAACCTCAAATTTCCAAAAGAGTTCACACAACTAACCACGATCACCAAACTACTAATCACAATCACAGGGCTACTAACCACAATCACAAGGCTGCAAACCACAATCTCTAAGGCTACTAACCACAATCTCTAAGGCCTCAACTCAAGTCAAGCCTACGGTCCACCACTAGCCTCCGCTAGCCACATGAATCACTATGCCAACACGCATAACCTCCCCCAAGGGTACTAAGGTATACAACAACAAGTATAAATATATTCGTTTCATTTATACTTATTAATAATTACCACATTTAAAGTCTTGTTTCACATTATTCATTTTCAACTGAGCATTTATAAAATATGAATTTAATTTACAATATATTCATAAATAACATGCTCCAACATCACATGTAATATAGCACATATACATGTTAAACGAGATCACATACATAGTATACAGTGTAATGTGACTCAACACTCCCCGTGATACTCACACACAACACACCCTTCCCAAGGGTAACGGATACAGACTCTGTCCACATACTTATGAGGATATAAGCTCATCAAGTAGTGTAGAGTTACCACACCGACCCTTCCCAAGTTATTCTCCCTATCACTTCAACAGGGAAGGCGGTTATACGAGAGCCCAGCTTGCAACTCCGTACGCCATGACTACCATAAAGTCAAGAACATGAGCCTCTACCTGGACTCCTAACTCACATTTGTCGGCTTTTTAGTTCCGTAGGCGTGATACCTCCTGGCCAGTTGTTGTGATGATCCGACACAAACGTCTACTCGTGCCCCATGCATAGAGGAAGTAGACCACACCAAATGAACTCTCTCTGCCAATGGTGAAACCGTGCACTACATGTACCAACACCCATGTGCTCACACGACATGGTGTACAATCAAATCTTATCTCAATCATAAATATGTAATAAATCATATTTATAAAAATACTCACATGGTAATATATGTCTCAAAATCTCTTTTCATGCTTTAAAATACAATAAAACAATTAAATCATATGAAAACAGTTTCATATACATTTCATGTTTTCAAAATATATTTTCTTCAATTCCTTAGAAAATATTTTCAATTTCAATTAACATGCCTTTTTAAAATAATTTAAGCAGATAATCCACGTAATAAAAAGGGACCTAGAATAGCGTCTAAGTCTCTCACGTCCAACGTTTTCAAAATCTTCTAGCTCATTTAATTCTCGAGGGAATTTCTAAGTCGTCTATTCCCATTCAATTCAATTAGGAATATATTTAATCTAGTAAGTAATAATTTAATAAATTTTCTTAAATTAATTCCTAAGTCCAATTCTGATTCTGAACGAATTATAGATATTTAAATTAACGATTTAAAATATCTATATTAAATTAAATAAGGGTTTTACACCCCTACACTACTTCAATAATGCGGAGTGAGAAATATAATTTCCCACCTAATTATACGTTACCGAACAGCTCAAAACAGCACAGTGTCGGCGCCCGAATATGAAGCCCGCCGACCAAAATCGTCCAAAAACTATTTCGAATATATCGAAATGTCCGTCTCGACAACCTATACGATATATACGAAGCCCATTAATAATAGGTTAATTAATTTGAGTAAATCTAAATTAACCCAAACGAAAACTATAACCTATAAACGCGATTTCCGGGCAAATCGTTCATCGTAAAATCACGAAATTAATATATGACGAATACTACGTAGGTACGAAACTACTCACCGAAAATCGGCTCAAACCGATCACCGGAAGGTCGCCGAAAAATTAGCCGAAGCTCAGCCGACTCGCCCCTGTCCACGCGCTGCTACGCGAACCAGTGCGCCTCCCGTTCCGGCGAATCACGCCGCTCGTGCCGCCGCCTCTCGCCACCAGCGCCGCCGCCGTCCACAGCCCAGCAGCCCCTCGCCGTCGCTGCTCCAGACCAGCTGCAACCGCCGGTCATTCCTCAGCCGACTCCGCTCTTTCTCCCTCGCCATGACCGGCGACTCTCTCTCTCTCTCTCTCTCGCCTGATCGGCGAACATGGTGAATGGAGAAGGAAGAAATGGAGGTCGTTTGCAGAGAAGGAGAAAGGAAGGAGCAGATTCGTGTAAGAGAAGCTATACAGAATATCTGTGTATATATGCATATACATATATATGTACTATTTGCAAAAACAACCCTCTACATGTCAATAATTACGAAATAACCCCACTTCAATATATATATATATATAATTAGTTATATATATATATAATAAGTCCCAACAATTACCGGAACGCCCAAACATAATTTCGTAAGCCCGAAATAATAACGGGACGTCCAATTAATTATATCGGGGTAGAAACCCAAATGTCGGAACACTTAAACAAGCCCAACCAAATAAAATGTGTCGTCATTCAATCGAAACACAAATCATTAAACGTCGAATAAACTAATGTCGAAACGAGACCGTGTAATTGACAACAAGAATTCGCGTAGTGTCGTCCAGTCGACTTTAAAACTAAACGCGAAAAATTTACAGGTATCAAATACCAAGAATAAACAATACGTCATGAACAAGTGACGTCATTACCGAAATTAAATTAGAATTAATTTCAGTAAAAAGAGAAAGTAACACGGGGTGTTACAAACATGCTTTTAAATCTCATTTAAAGCAATAATCAACAAGGATGCTTTCTCATGCACCTTTCATGATCCAAATCATCAATTTGTCCTATCATACACAAGGATAACATTTTCATTCATTTAACATGCTTATATCTCAAATAAAGTATTTAAATCACAATGATACATTCTCATGCACAATTAATGTTTCAAGTCCTCAAGTTGTCCTTTAATTTACAAGAATAAGAAATTCATTCTTTTGAGCATGCTCTTAGTTCAATTCAAGCAAGTTTATCACAAATAACAATCAAACATAACATCACTTACCAACATACCTTAAAGGTACTAACCAAATGAGCTAGCCTAATTTCATTATCAAGCCTACATCCCTAACACCCACATACACATATGTATAATTAGACTTACACATACATAACTATACCCACATCTATATACACATATATATAGGCATACAAGCATACTTTAATATTCTAAATCTCAAGAACAACCACCCACTAGCATGCATCATAATCCTATAAATATCATCATCATGTAATCTATACACAAGGGTCAATTTACATAAACATGTTCAAACCCTAACTTCACAATTCCAAGGATACACTTAGCAATTACATCTAAGATTAGGAACCCTAGAATCAAACTTACACCCACACCATTAAAAGATGAGCTAGTTAATAATTTTCTCCTACCTCAAGTGAAGAGCAACACAAACCATTAAGCAAGGCCAAAGAAACCCTTGCTCGTCCCCAACACCGAAATCAAAGGAGGAAACAGCTGGAAAGCTTCACCATATCCTCTTAACCATGAATCAAACTCCAACACAAGAGGAGAGCAATAAACTAGGGTATGAAAAGAAACACACAAGGAAGGAGGAACACTTACCAATCTTTTGTTCAAACCAAAGAGAAGAACACCATGAACAACTTCCATGTTGATGGCCACATCAAACTCCCAACTTAGGATGATCAAATCAATCCATAAGTGGAAAATAAACAAGAGAGAAAAGAGAGCGAAAGAAATGAGATGACTATGGAGAAGTCTTGCAAAGTATGCTAAGCCTAAAAGTTGTAGAGATTCACCACTCACAACTCTGAACATTCAGTGGCCAATAATAAAGCTAGCAAATGAGGCTTAATCCAAGGACCACAAAGTAGTCTTGCAATGGAAGACTAGATACACCACACAAAAAACCCATTAATTTTGCAAACAAGGCCTTAACATAAAAGGGTTGGGATTAAGGCAATGAAAATGAATAAATGATCCAAGGGTTGACGTGAAGTCTTGCCAAGTGAAAGACTAAGAATAATGGATTCTTGTATTTAAGTGCCATCCAAACAAGGCCCTGTGATCCAAGGGTTGAGAACAAATATGGGAGAAGAAGATCAATGGCTATAAGTGAGACACTACTTGAAAATGGAAAATGACCAATTTCCTCCAAACTTAGGGTTAATTACAAGAGTGCCATCATGCCTCTTAATTACCCTTCTACCCCTTGTTATTCTCTCTATTTACCACTATGTCATTCATACCCAACACTTAGCCAAATCTCTACACTTTCCACTAAGTGCTCTAAATATGAAAATACTCATTTACCCTTGGTCATTTCTTTCCCGAAATCGTTTCTAAGAATTTTCATTAATTACAAAATGAAAATATAACAAGTAATTCACATAAGTGTTACACCGAAACGTCTACAATAAACTAGGGTAACACGTTCAGGAGTGCAACACGATTGTCGAAGCTCCAACGAGAAAATGTTGCAACGAACTTGATTAGACCAGAATATTTGGTATTCTGGGCGTTAATATAACTCTTATTACTCTTTTTATGATATTAATTTTGTAGTTTTATTCGAGTTGTGTGTTAAACATGTTTTCAGGGCCTTAATGCAAAAATGAGTTAATTCTTGGTTTTTAGCAAATATGTCTGGTTCAAAGTAACACTTTGAAGATATTCGCACTCAAATCATCAAGGTACAAGTCAGGAAAGCAGAGAACAAGTGGTTGAAATAAGGAAATTTATGGATTAAATAAATAATAAAATTCAGGAGCTACCGATCAATCGGTTGAGCCTTCGATCGTTCAGAAATTACCATCTTGGAATCTGTGCAAAACTATATTGCAAAATTCTTACTTTGTGTACAAGTATATCAAGGGGCAGAATCGTCCATTCAACGCCATTTCTTAGTTCCTAAGTTATCTTGGAGTGCAAGTAAAGAACATGTCATATCTGCACCAACTTTTGAATATAAATACAGGAAGACTTCATGAAGAGAATATATCTTTCAATATAAAATAGATCGTTCAATAAAAAGTCTCTCTCTTTGAGAGAGGCTCCCTTCCTCAAGAACTCAAAAACCAACCATCCAATCATGAAGATGGTGGCTACATCAACAACGGAGTCTCCTCTTTCCATTAACGGCTAGTCGGTATCTAGGGTTTCCAATGAAACCCTAAACGAGTAATGTAGTCTTTTATTTATTTTTGTTGCAAATGGGAGAATCTGTTGAAGGGCACTCATATGATGATTATGTAGTGAGAGAATGAACAAGACCACCTAAATAAGATTTATTTATTAATTCTTTACTTAAGCTAAGATTGAATTAATGATTTATCTTGAACAACCATGTTTTTACTAAAGGCGACAAATCCAATGTTTAAATAATGATTTCTACATAATGGTACGTATTTGGCATGATAAAGTCTTAGGTTTACACAGTCCATGCTTTGAGAAGATGATTGTTAGTGTATTTTTTAATTTCATGGTATAGGAGTAGTTCTACTATAGATGCATACAACATTCATACTAATTGCAGATGGATTGTAGCGAATACGGACCGATTGCATCCTTTTTGGGAGGAGACAACTGCTTGTAGCGTTACTAGTCTGATTCATATAACTTGTACCACCCTCTTGCAATAATATAATTAAAGGAATACATTATAATGCTAGTGGTGGAGTTGGAATTCAACTCTAGACTTGTTTATCTTGAGTGAAACAAAAAACAATTATCTTTATTCTATTTTATGTTTAATAGTTTAATCAAACAAACCAATCAAACAACTTTTATAAATATAATTCAACTTGCTACTTTATAATTATTGGATAAACGACTTTGATCTCTGTGGTTTGATACCCTCTCTATCGGACGATACAATATACTACTCGCGTACTTGCGACTGAGAGGTTAAATCTAGATCATGTTAATCCCTTATTTTTAATACTATTATTTTCACAGGTCTGGAACTGATCACAAGTTTTTGGCATCGTTGCCGGGGATCAAACGGATATTTTCAGATTATTATATTGAAGTGATTTGAATTATTGTATCAATTTTTATTTTTATTTTTGTTTCGTATTTCTTTTACAGGAACAACTTCTGCCAAAATTGAAAATTTTCCAGAAAACTCACGGACTCCAGTTCCCGATCGATCGGCTTCTTCAGTGATCGTTTAGTAAGTTTTACAACCGTTCGCAATATTCTCTAATCAATCTGATCATTCGGCTTATTCTGTGATCGATCGAATTACTTATGTTGTTACAAAAATAACTAAAAACATGACAGATACATTGAACCATATCTCAACAGTATCAGAAAAAATAAAAATATAATCTTTTATATAAGCAAAAAAATATTCACAAATTTACATACCTATATATCTTATTATCATAATAGAAACAAATCAAAATCTAATCTTTTCCTAAAAATAAAAATATACAGAATTGCATAACATCTATATATATATATATATATCTATTTATATACTAAATAAATAAATATTTGTTTTTAATTAAATAAAAATAATAATAAAATAAATAAATGATATAAATTTATTTAATTGAATTTATATTATTGTTGCATTATTGATTTATTGCAAGCTATTATTTTATTTAAATATTATTTATTGTTTATGCTTAGACGTCGTTCAATTAATTGTTCTCTTAAGGCCTTTGACCCTGAAATTAACCGAACGGATCGAATAAATTGAAGGAAAGTTTTTTTAAATAATGTAAGTAATATAAGTAGAGATGATAACATATCATCGATCGATCGGTAAGCATCACCGATCGTTCGGTAAGTTCTCTAATCGATTGTAAAATAATTCGATTGTTCAGTCTGATTGGTGATTGATCGAAAACGTTTATGTTCATGCGAAAAAAATATATATATAGAAAGCATACAGTTTATTCACAATATTTACATAGTAAAAGAAAATTGAAGTTTTCGTGTAAACTGTTAAAAAGTACGATTTTAGTAATAGAGGATAGATTTTTGAGTGGAAAAGGGCCAATAAAAAAGACTCATTTATAACAGTGAGCCAAGACAAATTTAGGCCGAAACATGTCGTTTAGAAGCTCAAAACCACGATTTTATGACTATCAGTAAGAATCAGATAATAATCCAATAGGAGAGAACATACCAATAGGAGACATGACTGATCATAATAATGCATACAATTCGGCGAATGTTCCATATTATAATTCATACAATCCGGATTGGAGAAATCATCCAAATTTCCAATACCAACAATCAGGTATAGGAAATTCATACCAAAGCTTTAATGATGATGCACGATATTTCAATCCCGGACTAAGTTATCGATCGTATAGTCAAGATTATTATCCTCAAATATCTAATCAATTCCAATTTAAAGAGTCAAATGCATATTTGAGTCCGAAGCCATTGTCTTTTAAAGATGAATTCTTAGCAACTATGAGAAGAATCAATGCAACCAACTTTGGTAGCAACTTTGGAAATTCATACCAAAGATGAATTCTAAGTAACGCGTCGAAATTGGGATGAGATCCAATACAATAGAGAAACTTCATACTTTTCAAACACTAAAAAGTTTTAACCAAATTTCAATAGAAGTGAATAATCATTCAGTACTCAGGATTTTCAGTACAATAATACCCAATTGTTCCAACCTTCCAACCAAAATCCACTCCAGTTTCAAAATCAATATCAGTTGCCTATGCCAACTGGTGTGGAGGATTAACTGATGAGTGCCTTGAGAGAGTTTAAATAAATTATCCAATTAAATTCTCAAGCCTAATCTAGCTTAGGAACCCAAATGAGGCAACTAGCTGATAATTCCAATGGGAGAAATGACAAACTGTCAAATCAAGTGGTAGATAATTTTAAAGATAAGGAGGATGAGTACAGTGAAACAGAGGAAAGATTTGAAACCGAGAGCGACATTTCATAGGACGAGTGTGTGCAAACCATTCCTTTACTACAAAAGCGAAAATAGACTTCATATGAACCTGAACCGATATTTACCCAATGTCTCGAGTTGCGTCTTGAAGATAAACAAGAAAGGGATGAGCACTATGTAATTGATGTGATTGATAAGGTGATAAATGTCTCATTACCTTATTCATTGATAGAAAATTCGTTGGACATAAGTGATAAATATGGGATGAATGTAGAGCATGACAAAGGAGAGAAAATATATGATGATTATTATTTGCTTGATGTCATGCTCGTTGCTAAATATCCACAATGGATATCGAATAATGATTTACTTCCCAAACTTAGAACAAAATTTGGTGGATGTGTAGCAGAGAGAAAAGTGTTGGATAGTAAAATTAGACGCGATCTTGCCAAAGACGGTAAAGATTGACGTCGGTGATCCGGAATTGTATATTAATTAGATTTTTTGCTTGTTTTGAATGTGTTATGATTTATTTTATTTTAAGGATTGTTTTTAAGATTAGTTTATAGTTTTTGAAATTGTAGAAGTTTAGATAGATTTTTCAGTGTTTTAAATTCTAAATGAAAATTCGTTTATTAAGAAAATTTACACCCCTACAATGAAATCCTATGCAGCCATAATATTACAAGTTTGAAGGGGTACATTTTCAAAATTATTTTAGTATCTATATATACTAATTTTATATATACATACATATGTATAATTTTTATATATCTATTTAATTTAATTTAAATTATCTACAAAAATATAAAATAAAAAGTTTTTAATTTTCACACTTCTATACATATATTTATCTATACTAACTTCTTATACATATACCAATGTATACTTTTACTATATATATATTTTAGTTTATTTCAATTAATTTTATTTAGATATAAAATATATTTATATAGAGAAAAATAATTTTTAGTAATTTTAATACTGATACAAAAAAATATACATATACACTAACTTATTTTATATATACTTCTATGTACACTTTTACTATATATATATATATATTTAGTTTAATTAATTGAGGAAACTAATTGATAAAAATATGAAATTAAAAGAAATTTTGAAAATTTTAGTACAGGAACTACCGAGTACTCGGTAGAATCCCTACCGAATACTCGGTGGAACCTTGAAAATATTTTAAGAGTTATTCTTAAATATATAAAAAACATTTAATTATTTTATATTTTCTTTTCAAAATAGGATTTTGAATATAGTAAATTAGTATTTGAAGTAATTTTTAATTTAGGAAAAAAGAGTTCTGAAATGTTTCCATAAATACGGATTCCTTTTTAACCTTGAAAAATTATGCATTAAAGCTTATTACCTTTTTAAGAATTTCCAATTCCACACTATAAGAACATTTATTGTAATTGTTTATGTATGACATGTTCTAGATAATAACCATGTTGAGTATTAGATAGGTCGTGTTGGTTTCAACGACATTTACAAGCTTCGACAAAGGTGGAATCAAACATTGAAGTAGTGAAGAATATAAGTGAAGTGTAAAAATGAGTGTATTCATAAAAATGTCTCCTGGAGGGCAAAAACGGCATTTCCCAAAGTCGTCAATTCAAGCAAAAACTCTCAGGGAGTCAAGAGCGTCATTTTGGCGCAGTTGCGAATAAAAGTGGTTTTATAAAAAATGCCTACGCTTTTAGTTTCAAAAAGTAGCTGGAAAACACATTTTTACGCTTGGACCTACGCTTGAAGCGTAACAGCGACAAGATTTTGGGTAAATTTTGCTATGATGTCTATTTTGTTTCCTATGATGTGTGAACGACTCCTACACCTTGGTATACATGTTATATACATAATATATACCAAAAAAGAGGATTTAACTTGCTTTGGATGTGAAATTACAAGAAAGGGAAAATTTAGGGTTTGATTCATCATCGCCTATAAATACTCATATCTACAACAAGAGGAGTCACGCCTTTGAGAGATCTCTGCAATATTTTACCATTTATATTCTTCTACAGAGATATTGATGTTGGCTTTAAAATTTACTTTCGGTAAACAATTCCAAAATTAATGATAACAAACCATTGAAGAGTGTTTGATACTAATGAATTATCAAGTTTATATTTTCAGCAAAAGACAGGTTAACGACTCTGAAATCAAACTCGGAAAGAAAACAAATCGAAAAGCAAGCTCGGAAAGAAAGCTTGATTTAAAATGAAAAGCTGTGAAAGAAACTGAAGCACAAAATGGAAAATCATTTAATTCAACGGCAAAGGCAAAAGTCGAAGACTCAAGACTCGGGGTAGATAGGTCGGGGAGCGATCATTGTAACAAGGTAATTTTATGCATTGATTTTATCGTATAACTCAAGTATAAAATGAATTAATCTCAAATGGAATGAAAAACGCTTTACCGAACTTAAACGGAAAGAAAAATATTTTTATTAAATGTTTTCAGGTTGTAGTCGACTAGAATGACCCTGTGTATTTTCTAGTAGTCGACTAAAACAATCAGAAGCTACACGTTTTCAACCATTTCAAAGTAGTCGACTAGAGGAACCTTTGAGTCGACTAGACTACATGTTGTAGTCGACTAGACCTCAATCTAGTCGACTAGATGAAGCATTGTAGTCGACTAGAACATCAAAGTAGTTGACTAAAAGCTTCTCAAAACCTGCAGATTTTTCAGGAAACATTTTCCATGTTTTGTGGGTTGTACTCAATGGTGTTCAAACGGCTCTTGTCTTTCAAATACAATACTCATTCTCTAAAACCCTAATGTATTGATATATATCGAATGATATGTGTTCATTGAAGACTAAGAGATTGAAAAACAAAAGAGAAAGAAGTGAAAGAAAAGCTCTCAAAATTCTGCAGAAATTTTCTCTACAAAAACCATTGAAACCAAGCTTTGAAAAGTTGATTTTCTTCAAGTTTCTTTGAAAATCAATTCCTCTAGTATCTCTTATTATTCTCCAATTATTATTTATTGATCATATCATTTGAGAATACATTTCTAGAGCTATTGTAAAATCACCAAAAACACTTGAGCTTATATTGATTTATCCTCCATAAAAACCTTAGGGTTTTGAGTGTGTTTGTTCTTGAGTGATTTTATTGATTACATACGAATTTGTAATCTAGGACAAGTGAAGTCCACCGATTTTTTAAGAGAGGGTTGTTCTCTTGATTGAGAGACAAGCTCGAGAGGCTTGTGTTGTAAAGGTTTGCCATTCCACCTGTGAAGGAATAGCCATACTGAAAGGATCGGGAAAAGTCTCAAGAAGGGGTTCTTGAGCCGAGGAGTAGGAGTTACCGAACCTCGAAAAAATCACGGTGCCAATCTCTCTATCTCTTTATCTTTACTTGATTAACTTGCATGCTATAATCACTTGAATATCTTGTAAGCTATAATTTGTCTTGAAATTAATTGTTAGAGAATTGTAATTGAACCATCCACTTGTCTATTGAGAAATTGTTTTTTGGTTATAGCGTGTTCCAATTTCGAAAAGAGTGAGAAATATTTTTGAACACCCTATTCACCCATCCTCTAGGGTTAATTAGTGACTAACAATTGGTATTAGAGCCTAATCTCTATTTATTTTAGACTTTACCGTCTTAGAGAACGATCATGTCATCGAATATAGTCACTCATGTTGAAGGACAATCGAATAATAGGCCCCCATGGTTTGATGGATCAAATTATAGCTATTGGAAAACTAGAATGATATATTTTCTTCAAGCTATCGATTACTAAATTTGGCAAGTAGTTCTTGAAGGACCATTTGTATTGACCAAAATTGTTGATGGAAAAACCATCCCCAAATTACCCAATGAATGGGATAATGATGACCGTAAACCCATGTCGTACAATGCTAAAGCCAAAGTAAATTTAAATTGCGCTTTAAGTTCAAATGAATTTAATTGTGTATCTACTTGTTCAATGGCAAAAGAAATGTGGGATAAACTTGAGGTAACCTATGAAGGTACATCTCATGTACAAGAATCTAAAATTGACATACTCATGCATGAATATGAATTATTTGCTATGAAACATGATGAAAATGTGAACTTTATGATGTCTCGTTTTACAAATATTTTGAATGGACTAAAGCATCTTGGTAGAATTATTCCTAGATCCGATGCGTCACGAAAAGTGCTTAGAAGTCTCCCGGCAAAATGGGATGCAAAAGTAACGGCTATCAAAGAAGCTCATGACCTCAACACCATGAGTCTCGATGAAATTTTCGGCTCTCTACTCACTTGGGAAATAACATTCAAAGCTCGTGAAGACGACATCAAGCCAAGAAAGGGGATAGCTTTGCAAGCCTTCACCAAAAATGAAAATAATGAGGCGAGTGAAGAAGAAGAGGATGAGGACATTGCCTTGTTCACCCAAAAATTCAAGAGACATCTTAAAAGAAAGAAAGAAAATGGTGGAAGATTCGTGAAGAGAATCGAACCAAGAGGTGAGCCCAGCAAAAGAGAACCCCCAACGTGTTTCAATTGCGGAAAGTCGGGACACTACAAAAGAGATTGCTTCAAGCTCTAAAAGGAAAACGAAAAAAGACCTAGCAAGATGGCAATGAATGTCACATGGGAGGACTATGACTCATGCGACTCGGATGAGGAGAAAAGTAGCGAGGAAACGGCAAACATTTGCCTCATGGCAAATGATGAAGAGGTACATTTAAATTTAAATGATTTAGATAAACTATCATATGATGAACTTCTTCTTGATTACAATGAATTGCAAGATGTGTTTGAAGAATTACATGATGAATTCGGAAAATTAGCTAGAAAATATATCCTTCTTAAGAAAGCTAAATCTTCATGTAGTCTCACTAGTTCAAGCTTAGAAGTTTCTTGCAATGACAAAAGCATTGAGCTAGAAAAGGAAAATATTCATTTGAAAAATACTATTGATAATCAAATAAATGTTTTAGCTAAATTTACAAAAGGAAAAGAGAACCTTAGTATCATGTTAGGAAGGCAAAAATGATCATTTGATAAATGTTGTATAGGGTATGATGCTTTTGACAAAGATGTTCTTATATTGAAAAAGAGAAAATCACTTAGCTCTACATTTGTTAGAAAATCATCTCATATGTCATCAAATGATTATAAACATATTACTTGCTACTATTGCAATAGAAAGGGACACAAAGCAAATGCATGCTTTCATAGAAAAAGAAAATTATGTCAAAAATGGTTTGGGTTCCCAAAGGGACTATTGCATGCTCACATAGAAAAGAAAATGTTGTAACGAAACAAATTTGGGTTCCAAAAGGAACTATTGCGTCTCTATCTAACCAAAATGGACCCAAAACGGATTGGGTACCAATAAAAGTTACTTGAACTTGTTTTGTAGGTGTGCTTGAAGTCCGCATCAAAAGAAAAATGGTTTCTTGATAGCGGATGCTCAAGGCATATGACGGGAGATAAATCACAGTTTATTTCACTAAAATCATATGAAGGAGGAAACGTAACTTTTGGAGATAACTCTAAAGGCAAGATTATAGGAATTGGCTCAATCGGTATTTCCTCTTCTCTCTCTATTGATGATGTGCTATTAGTAGATGGTTTGAAGCATAATTTATTTAGCATTAGTCAATTGTGTGACAAGGGCTATGATGTTATATTTAGGAAAAATGCATGCATAATCAAGAAAGATGGGAAACAAATGTTCAATGCCAAAAGAAATGGAAACTTGTATACTTTGTTGCTATGTGAATTACATGATCAAGATGTTAAATGTTTTGTCACATCTAGCGAAAATAGTTGGTTATGGCATAGACGTCTAGGACATGCTAGTATCGACCTCATTCATCGTTTATCCAAAAATGATTTAGTCAAAGGCCTCTCAAAGACTAATTTCTCGAAAGATAGAAAATGTAGCGCATGTCAAGTAGGAAAGCAAGTAAAGTCTTCTTTCAAGAGAAAGAAAGACATTACCATTTCTAGACCTTTAGAGTTACTTCACATGGATCTTTTTGGTACGGAGAGAATGGCTAGCTTAGCCAGGAAACTCTATATACTTGTTATAGTTGATGACTACTCTAGATATACTTGGGTTCACTTTATTGCTCATAAAAATGAAATTCACTCCATTCTTGAAAGATTTTATAGAGTCATTCAAAATGAAAAAGATTTGAAAATCAAGAAAATTAGAAGTGATAGAGGTAGGGAATTTGAAAATCAAGACTTCGAGAAATTATGTGATGACCTTGGTGTTTCTCATAATCTCTCGGCCCCTAGAACCCCTCAACAAAATGGTGTAGTTGATAGAAAGAATCGATCTCTACAAGAGATGGCTAGAACTATGTTAAATAAGCACAACCTTCCCCGAAGCCTTTGGGCGGTGGCGGTAAACACCTCTTGCCATATAATTAATCGTGTTATTATTCGGATGAAGTTGGGGAAAACGCCTTATGAGTTGTGGAATGGTCGAAAGCCCAATATTGGGTATTTCAAAGATTTCGGGTGTAAATGTTTTGTGTTAAATGATAAAGATAACTTTGGAAAATTCGACTCCAAATCGGATGAAGCGATTTTCCTAGGATATTCTACAAGGAGTAAAGCCTTTCGTGTTTTTAATAAACAGACTCTAACTATGGTTGAGTCTATTCATGTTGTTTTTGATGAATCACCCTATCACCATCTCCTAAAATTGACCTAGAAAGAAATGAGGTAGTTGGGATTGAGGATAATTTAAATACTCTCAATATTTGAAACTCATCAAGTAGCCTAAAGGAAATGAGGGAACTTGAGCATCAATCCAATGATTACTTGACAAACTCAATGCCTAAAGCATGGAGGATTGTTCACAATCATCCTCTTGATCAAGTCATAGGTAATCCTTCAAAAGGGGTTAGTACTAGAGCTCAACTTAAAGATTTTTGCAACCACATGGCTTTTGTATCGCAAATCGAACCCAAGAACTTCCACGAAGCTCAATGTGATGATTCTTGGATCGTAGCAATGCAAGAGGAACTAAATCAATTTGAACGCAATCAAGTTTGGCGTTTAGTTCCTAGACCCGAAAATCAAACTATAATTGCCACAAAATGGGTTTTTCGAAACAAAAAGGATGAGAATGGAGTAATTATTCGAAATAAAGCAAGATTGGTAGCTCAAGGATATAATCAAGATGAGGGCATCGACTACGATGAGACCTTTGCACCGGTAGCTAGATTAGAAGCAATTAGAATGCTTCTTGCATTTGCATCATATTGAAATTTCACTATTTATCAAATGGATGTCAAAACTGCTTTCTTAAATGGTGTCATAGAAGAAGAAGTTTTTGTGAAGCAACCACCCGGTTTTGAAAATAATCTTTTTCCAAATCATGTTTTCAAATTAGCTAAAGCTCTATATGATTTAAAGCAAGCTCCTCAAGCTTGGTATGAGAGACTTAGCGGATTTTTTACTAAAAATGGTTTTACAAGAGGAAGAGTTGACAACACACTTTTTACAAAAACCATTAAGAATAATTTGTTGATTGTCCAAATTTATGTTGACGACATTATATTCGGCTCAACAAATAATTCTTTATGTAGGGATTTTGCTACAAGCATGCAAAATGAATTTGAAATGAGCATGATGGGTGAGTTGAATTTCTTCTTAGGGTTGCAAATCAAGCAAAGCTCGGATGGCTTATTCATTAGCCAGTCCAAGTATACTAAAGATTTTCTAAAGCGATTTGGTATGGAGGCTACCAAACATGCCAGAACTCCTATGAGCTCCTCTATTAAAATTGATAAAGATGAAAATGGTAAATGTGTTGATATTACAAATTATAGAGGAATGATCGGTAGTTTGCTTTATTTAACCGCTAGTAGACTGGATATAATGTTTAGTGTATGGTTATGTGCCCGGTTTCAATCATGTCCTAAGGAATCTCATTTGCTTGCGGTAAAACGCATTTTTCGCTACCTAAGTGGTACAATAAACTTAGGGCTTTGGTATCCACGTGGAACTTCAATTGATCTTATTAGTTATTCGGATCCCGATTTTGTGGGATGTAGAATTGATCGAAAAAGCACAAGCGACACTTGTCATTTTCTAGGACACTCACTAGTATCTTGGTCAAGTAAAAAGCAAAATTCCGTTGCATTATCTACGGCCGAAGCCGAATATGTGGCAGTCGGTAGTAGTTGCGCTCAAACTATTTATATTCAGCAACTACTAATTGATTTCGGTCTTACTTTCTCTCACGTGCCTATTAAATGCAATAATACGAGTGCAATTTGTATTTCAAAGAATCCTATTCATCACTCACGCACCAAGCATATAGAGATTAGACATCATTTTTTTACTTGATTATGTTGCTAAGGGTGACGTTGAATTGATTTTTATCGATACTAAAAATCAATTGGCGGATATTTTTACAAAACCACTTGCGGACGAATCATTTTCTAAAATTCGTCGAGAAATTGGAATGGCCATGGACTTTGATGTTTTATCCTAATTTCTGTCATAATCTTTATTTTTCATATTTTTGTTATTTTTGTGTATTTATTTCTTGAATTGTTTTCTATTTTTATCATTTTTATTTTTCCCTTGCTTTAGTCGACTCATCTTGTGCAATGTAAATCATTCTAGTCGACTACTTTGCTCAGTAGCTTCACTATTGACACTCTTCCACATTCTAGTCGACAACTTTTCCATTGTAGTCGACTCAATTGCCTTTTAGTCGACTACTTTCCTCTTCTAGTCGACTCAAATCTTGCCGAGTCCCCTCCTAGTCGACTCAAACCTTGCCTAGTCGACTCAAACCCTCTATTTAACCGACTCAACCCTAGCCCTAGTCGACTCAAACCCTATAAAACCTAACCCTCATCTCATCTTCTCCATCCGCCTCCTTCAAACTTCACCCACTTTCAAACCCTCTCCTCTCAATACCTCTCCTACTACCATTTCTACCTTCAAATCTTCATAAATCCTTCATTTATTTTGCATTTCTACCATCATTCACCCATTTCCTTCAATTAATTTCTTCCTTTTTCATCATCTTTCTCACATTCATATACACTATCATATATCTATATATACACCATGATATATCTATATATACACCATCTTCTTTACATATTTGTGCATTATCATCCCCAATGCCACCGAAGACTCGAGGTCTATTTCGGAAACCTTCTCACATTGATGGAGGTCAAAGCTCCACCAATCCAAGCATTCCTACGGTTGTTGACGAAGAGGAGTCGAATGAACCTCTTTTTCTTGAGGTACTTCTTCTTGATGATGATGATAGAAATAAATTCATCACTATTTTTTATCATCGCGCTCCTACTCCTTGCCGTATTGTCACACAAGTTTTATGCACTGAAATTAGGGCTTGAACTTTTGAGTTATTCCGAGCAATTGGTTGGGATTTTTTCATCTCTTTCGACATTCCGGTACTTCCGCGAATTGTCAAAGCTTTTTATGCTTCTCTTGACAATCACAAAGAGAAACTCCTCCCTCATATTCTTTTCAATTTGTGTGGTAATGAGGTATCTGTTGATGACGGCGATATCAAGCGCATTTTCTCGCTTCCGACTGATGGAATCCGCCATTTCTCTAAGGATTGGTATAGGGCTGATGGGTTTGACTGTATTGAAGCAGTTCGAACTATATGCGTCGACAAGGACATCTCACAAGACGCCGGTATTCTCTCTTCTATGCTACTACCCGAGGCTAGATTAATCCATAATGTCATTACTTACTCTAATTTGCCTAAAACTGGTTGTCGTAGAAGTGTATCTCGCATGGAGGCTCTTTTAGTTTACTGCGTCATGAAAGGAACCCGAGTTGATTTAGCGTATATTTTCCGTTCCGTCATACTTACCTGTCAGGGCAAGCCATCCGACCCGCTTTTCTTTCCCGCACACATTACATATTTACTGCAGCGGAAAGGTTTTTCAATTCCGAATGAAGTGTCTGAGCATCACCCTATTTTTCTTGACGCCACTCATGTCAAGCATATGCACATTTCTTCTAATGCGGAAGGAAATTTTATTTCTGAAAGTGCACCTGCTCCTCGTTCGTGCCCGGCTCCTAGCGGTTCTGCACCGCACCAGGAAGCCTCTTCCTCTGCTCCTCAGTTGGACAGTGCATCGGCCTCTCAGGCTGCTCTTCTCCAACAAATTCTTGGGGCTGTTCAGAGCAATACGGAGTTACTTAGGCAACAGGAACAAATGCTTCAGCGCCTTGATACGACCGTGAACCAGAATACGGAAGCCATTCGATTGATCAATGAACGCCTTATTCTTCATGATGAGGAAATGTCTACCCGTACTACAAATCTGGCCGGGTCACTTGATGACCTCACTCTTGGACTCACGAACCCTCGCTCAAGAACCCCTCGACGCTGACAAAAAGGGGGAGAATTTATGCTATTGTACTGTCATGTATTTCATTATCCGACATTAGTAATTTCTGTTTTGTTTGGCTTGTTATGGTTATTTTTGACTTGTTTGTTATTTTCATGTTTTTCATTAGTATAAAACGGCTTGTATTAAATTGAAACATCTATGATATGCTGTTTATTTTTGTTATCTCAAATGTGCGCCTATTTATATATTGTATCAAAATGCCCATTAAATTACAAATTTCATTTACTAAGGGGGAGCATTTGAACAAAATATTATGCACATGTTGAGGGGGAGCATCACTTGATGTTTCGCCAAATGACAAGAAAACACAAAATGTTTTGTTATCATCAAGAAGGAGATTTTTGGCTTTGAAATTTACTCTCGTAAAACAATTCCAAAATTGATGATAACAAACCATTGAAGAGTGTTTGATACTAATGAATTATCAAGTTTATATTTTCAACAAAAGACAGGTTAACGACTCAGAAATCAAACTCGGAAAGAAAACAACTCAGAAAGAAAACAACTCGAAAAGCAAGCTCGGAAACAAAGCTTGATTTAAAGCAAAAAGCTGTGAAAGAAATTGAAGCACAAAATGGAAAATCGTTTAATTCAATGTCAAAGGCGAAAGTCGAAGACTCAAGACTCGGGGTAGATAGGTCGGGGAGCGATCATTGTAACAAGGTAATTTTATGCGTTGATTTTATCGTATAAGCTCAAGTATAAAATGAACCAATCTCAAATGGAATTAAAAACCCTTTACCGAACTTAAACGGAAAGAAAAATATTTTTATTAAATATTTTTCAGGTTGTAGTCAACTAGAATGACCCTTTGTATTTTCTAGTAGTCGACTGAAACAATCAGAAGCTACACGTTTTCAACCATTTCAAAGTAGTCGACTAGAGGAACCTTTGAGTCGACTAGACTACATGTTGTAGTCGACTAGACCTCAATCTAGTCGACTAGATGAAGCATTGTAGTCGACTAGAACATCAAAGTAGTCAACTAAAAGCTTCTCAAAACCTGCAGATTTTTCAGGAAACATTTTCCATGTATTGTGGGTTGTACTCAATGGTGTTCAAACGGCTCTTGTCTTTCAAATAAAATACTCATTCTCCAAAACCCTAATGTATTGATATATATAGAATGATATGTGTTCATTGAAGACTAAGAGATTGAAAAACAAAAGAGAAAGAAGTGAAAGAAAAGCTCTCAAAATTCTGCATAAATTTTCTCTACAAAAACCATTGAAACCAAGCTTTGAAAAGTTGATTTTCTTCAAGTTTCTTTGAAAATCAAAACCTCTAGTATCTCTTCTTATTCTCCAAATATTATTTATTGATCATATCCTTTGAGAATACATTTCTAGAGCTATTGTAAAATCACCAAAAACACTTGAGCTTATAAAGCTTTATCCTCCATAAAAACCTTTGGGTTTTGAGTGTTTTTGTTCTTGAGTGATTTTATTGATTACATTCGAATTTGTAATCTCGGACAAGTGAAGTCCACCGATTGTTCAAGAGAGGGTTGTTCTCTTGATTGAGAGACAAGCTCGAGAGGCTTGTGTTGTAAAGGTTTGCCATTCCACCTGTGAAGGAAGGACCATAGTGAAAGGATCGGGAAAAGTCTCAGAAGGGGTCCTTGAGCCGAGGAGTAGGAGTTACCGAACCTCGAACAAATCACGGTGTCAATCTCTCTATCTCTTTCTCTTTACTTGATTAACTTGCATGCTATAATCACTTGAATATCTTGTAAGCTATAATTTGTCTTGAAATTAATTGTTAGAGAATTGTAATTGAATCATCCACTTGTCTATTGAGAAATTACTTTTTGGTTATAGCGTGTTCCAATTTCGAAAAGAGTGAGAAATATTTTTGAACACCCTATTCACCCACCTCTGGGGTTAATTAGTGACTAACAATTGAAAGAGAGAGAAAATATCATTGAGTGATTCTTCTAGTTCTTTCTTATTTTGGAGTTGATTCTATCGTATTTTTATATCGACGATCTTATGCACGATTGAATCATATATATTCTAAAAATCTAAACACTGCTGATAGCAACTTGGTTGCATTTATCCATTTGTGAAACAGAGCCATCTGAGTGCGGAAATCGGAGCGAGAAGTTCGTGGTTATTTGATCTGTCCAGAAACAGAGTCTTCAGAGTATAGAGCGGAGCGAGAGCTTTGTGGAGCGCGAGTGAATCTAGACTTTTAGACTTCGAGTGAAGAACAACAGATTACATCGGTTGTAAGTACTATTTTCATAGTCTGTACAAATTCTCTGATTCATAGTGCATTGATACCCGAGCGTATCCGTGGTTTTTACTTGGAGTCTTTCCAAGGTTTTCCATGTAAAAAATATCGTGTGTCTCTATTGTTTTATATTCTGCACTTAGATTAATCTTTGCATGATTTATCTTGTTAGAGAATTGGATTAAAATTAACTTTTTCGCAATTAATATTAATTTGTTAATAAATCTACAAAAGCCTATTCACCCCCCTCTAAGCTGTTTTCACTAGCGTCTAGGTAACTTCAATTAGTATCAGAGCATGGTTGCCCCATTTTAGGTTAAAGACCTATGCTTAGATTCTGAACTTAGACGATGGAGATACGTTATGAAGGAGGTTCCATATCTAAGTCCCATTGGTTTGATGGCTCAAATTACACCTATTGGAAAGTGAGAATGAAAGCATTTTTTAAATCACTAGATGAGAGAGCTTGGATGACCGTAGAGGTAGGATATTCACCTCCCACTTTAAAAGATGTTGTTACTAATGAATCTAGGGTAAAACCATCGAGTGAGTGGACTATTGCTAAAACAAATAGTGCTAGTTGGAATTCAAAAGCTTTGACAACGTTGTATAATGTGGTGACTACGAGTGAGTTTAAGAGAATAGCCACATGTGAGATTGCTAAAGAAGCTTGGGACATACTCCAAGTAACTCATGAGGGAACTTCAAAAGTTAAATAGTCAAAACTCTAAATTCTAAATTTGAACAGCTTAGGATGGAGGAGGATGATGTTTTTGGTGATTTTGAGGCTAAGTTAACTGACATAGTAACTAGTTGTCACAATCTAGGAGAGCCTATTTCCGAGACGACCATTGTGAAGAAAATCCTTAAGTCTTTGCCTGAACATTTTTGGTCTAAGGGTACCATCATATCTGAAATCATGAGTTTCAAGGAAATTAAACTTGAAGAGTTGGCTGGTAATTTGAAATTGTATGAGATGGATATGTGTGTTCAATCCTCTAAAAAGTCAAGCAACACAAAAGCGAAGGACATAGCTTTGAGAATCACTAAGGAGGGTCCTAGTGAGTCGGATGAAAAGGGTGAGAGTAAACCAAGTCAGTTTGACATGATCATGAAGCAGTTATATAAGTTTTTAAAATCCTCTTGTGGTCAAGAATTGATTAAAGAACAAAATTTTGGAGATAAATCACATGATTCTAAAAATAGAAAAATCTTAAATAGGAATGATAAGTTTGTTCATAAAAAGAAGAAACTTTAAGGTTTTAAGTGTCAAGGGTTCAGTCACATAGCTGTTGAGTGTGCTAATATGTTGAAAAAGAAAAAAGGTTTGGCTGTTACTTGGAGTGATGGATCAGGTAGTGATTCGACAGATTCGGAGGTAGGGGATGAGATTGAGAATTTCACCGTGTTTGCTGCACAAAGTAAGGAGGTCGGTGAAGTTGCTGCAAGTTGGGCAATGTCTGAGGATGATGATTCTGAGGATAATGAAGATCATGGGGATTCATATGAAGATGAATACAATAAATTGTATGAAAAGTCCGTGCAAGTTAGCAAAGTGTACTCAAAATATTTGGTTCAATTCAACAATGTTGATAAGGAGAGACAGTCTTTAAGAGACGAATTGACCAAGTCTGAACAAGAAAGGACTCAGGCTTTGAAGAGGGTAGATGGTCTCAATGAGGAATTAGAAACTCTAAGATTGAAATTGAGAGCAAGCCTCATTTTACCTCTAGAGTCAATAAGGGTTCTAAAATTTGTTTTCAAAGGTTTATCACTGTCTGTCAATACTATGGAGTGAAACGTCACATTCGACCCGCATGTTAAAAGTTGAGAGTAGAAACTTTGAAATCAGAGTGGAAGTGTAGAACTCAAGGAAGGCCTAAAGTTGAAAATCAAATTCGGGTGTTGAGTGAATAGGTGAAGAGGGTGTCAAGGCTAGCAAATTGAGTACCGAGAATTAAACAAGTATAGGTTAGAAAATATGAATTGCATTGTTTTGTTGCTCATATTGCATATGATTAATCTGCCTCTCTTATACATTATAGACTAAATACCACCCTATGTTAAATTCTCCAAGGACCTCTATATGTAAAAGCGGAAAAATAGAACAAAGACTCCAAAGAAGATCATGATGACTGAATAAATGAATTAATTTCTTCTAAGTAACATACAACCTAAGAGGAAAGATCATGGCGCTCCCACTATTCCATGTGTCATTGGTGACAAGGATATTGGTAGAGTTTTTCTTGATTTGTGTGCGAGTGTTAACTTACTACTATATTTAGTTTATCAACACCTAGGATTGGGAGAGCTCAGTCCTACTTTGGTGGAGCTCCAATTTGCAGACAGTTCGATTAAGTAAGCGAGGGGGGTTTCGGAATATGTCATCATTCAAGTGGACAAGTTCTACTTTCCAGTGGATTTCATAATTCTCAATACAGAACCTGTTCAAGACATGAAGAAACATATCCCGGTGATATTAGGATGGTCGTTCTTTGCTACAGCCAATACGTATATCGATTGCAGGACTGGAGCGATGGATCTATCTTTCGGGAATATGAAGGCGAGGATGAATGTTTTTGATACAGGTCATCGAATCAATACACCGGTTGAGTGCTTTAATGTAGAAGAAGTCAATAAGGCTTTTGAAGAACCAATACCTTAGATTCGAGCACGAAATGACCTAGATACTTTGATTAAAATATCGAATGCATTTTAAAGAGCTCTAGGTTTGAAACCAGGGGAAGAGCCAAGAAATTCGTCTGAATCTCCATTTATGTCACCAGCAACATTGGTGCCCGACAACTCACTTTATAAGATTAGGTTCTATGATGGCACTGAAGGTCGGGAAAAGATCTTAGTGATGAAAATATCAGAGGTGAATTTTGAAAACTGGCAGGACCAACAACGATCAAGTTTGAAAGTTATTACTGTGTTGGGAGCTGTGTTGTACTCGCCATTAGAGAGATCATCAAGAGAGTCGCTTGAACCTCAACTTATTCCACCATAAAAGTTGGTGTCTGAAAGTACGCTTCTTGAGATGGTGTTGCGTAGGGAGGATGATGTATTGAAAGATAAAAATGGTATGAAGAATGTTAGAGCTGAGAATTTCCATGAATTATCATAAAGCCTACCAAGGATGGCACCCCTCTTAAAGACCCCTTTCCAGATGAGCGAGTGCTGAGTATAATATTGGTAGACAAGCTGTATGTCACGCCCCGAATTTCCTAGGACTCCAAAACCCGAGCCTAAAAACTAAGGGAGTGAATGCGGAAGAAATAAAAATGAATTAAAATCCCTCGAGTCATCAAATACCCGTACAAGGGTAAGATATAAATAAAACATCTCAAGGATTCTAAAAGGATCACACGAGATTAAAAGAAGGTAAACCGAAGCAATTAGTACCTTAACTGAAACGTCGGAACACCCTATATTCAACCAAGGGTAAAATGGTCATTTGAAGGGTAAAACGGTAAGTTCCAATTACAAAAACAAATTTTGGACCTAGCACAAACCATAGGAACAAACGGAACCAAAATCCAAGGTGTGAGGTGGAAACTACAAAGTTTTGAAATCAGCATTTCCACGCTTAAGGTCCGAAAATCTACCGTCAACTTCAGTCGACCATTACTCACTCAAAACTGACTCAAATGATGCGATTCAAATACCTAAACGCAATAGCTTGAAGTCAGATTTCTACAAAGATAAAGAACACATTCATCCGACAAACGTAGCTCGAGATATGACCAATTTACTGAACAGTGTGCGCATAGTGCGCAAGTTGTAGTCGACTGAAAGAGCTTTTAGTCGACTACAAGGATCATCTAGTCGACTGAAACAACCCTTAGTCGTCTAGAAAAAGTATCTAGTCGTCTGAAACAAGTATTTAGTCGACTAGATCAGTCAGAAGCTTGCGGAAATGGGAGTTTGAGGATTCAGTCGACTACTCAAAGCACTAGTCGACTACATGAAGTTCTAGTCGACTAAACGAAGGGTTCTAGTCGACTAAACCAAGAAAGAATTCGCCTAAACCATGCCAAAGCTAAGAAAGAATTATACTGAGATGGAATGGTGAAGACGTAGTCTGCTACCTTAGAACTCAACTTAACTACAAGTCTGCACAAGAGAAAAATTGACCGGAAATCATCCTGAACACTTATAGAATAAAGGAATTTGCCTCAACACAAATAAGATGCTACTAATATGTCCGAAACTCAAGAACTAGAAAGAAACAATTATTTTTCTCGAAATCTTTTACTTGAATTTTTGTAAAAATCATCCGTCTTGCCCCCAGTTTCCGTTTGAGTAAACCACCGACTCAAAAATCTCAATTTCTTTCAAACAACTTCAAATTAGTTCAAAGCACAAGTTCTTATCGGTTTTTAGAGGGGTAGGCGAAAACGGGTTTTTCCAACCGAAAAGAAAAGATTGGTTTGAAAACTTAGAAAAACGCCGTTTCGGCCGAATACCTAATAATCGCATTCAAGACAAATAATTCATTTCACACTCAAAATTCCAATTAAAAGAGTTCTATATTTGCATCATAGCGCCCTAAGGCGAATCATAGTAGAGTTGTTCAAAATTACATGTTTCCACAATTCGATACCGAAATGCTCAAAATAATATATTCCCCGCGCTTAGCGCTTCAAGGGATGTACATCAACACCAACATCTCGGCTAACATGCTAACCGGATTAAAATAAAATAGTTTTGACTTAAATGACGCATTAAACAAAATAAGCAAATTTATACAATGTATATCAATGCTCTACAAAAGTACTCCGCCTCCATATACGCAAAAAGGATGGAACCAACACCGAGTCTCTACCGAAAAGACTACGGACCTCCCAAATGGGAATCATCACCTGAAAAAAATGTATATAACGTGGGGTGAGCTCACTAGCCCAGTAGAAGAAGCGTCATCGCCTCAATCTCTGTAGTCCGAGTGGTACAACCCACCCAAGGTGCATGCAACTAATCCTAGGTCGGTCTTTTGTTCCACATGGCTCTCACGCCAATCCGGAACCCCATCAAGCCCAACAAACAAGTTCCCCAACATGCTCACAATATAATTTATCACAATTATAACATACTTTCATTATTAAAACCACAATCACATACATATAATAATTAAGATGAAAGGTGACCGACACCCGATGACATGCACACAAAAACACACCCTTCCCAAGGGTACCGGATCATTCTCTAACACTTCACTTATCTCATAACTGAAGGTAGATTCATCGTCCCGTTCTTCCCAAGTGCTTTTGACACTTCACACTTTTAACCAAAGAAGACGTCCACCAAGGCCCAGCCGTGAACATAGGGCCTTGGACTATGTGTCCTCCCCCTATCGTCTTAGTTTCTCAGAAGATTAGTTCCACGGGAAGCGAGAAGCACCCCCTGGCCAGTTGTTACGACGATCCAAACACAATACGGCTCCCACAAAATTTACGCAAAATGTAGGAACCAATACCCACGTTTTTCACACTACGTGGCACACTCAACTGAATCAAGGTTCACAATTCCCATCACAATACATACTCATTTCTTTATGCAATATATTGTAATCAATTTAACATCATGCTCATACTTCAAATTTTAAGCAATAAACACAATAAGAATTAATATCACATAATCATGCTTTTGAAGGGGACCTAATTCATCGTCTAAGTTGTCGAGACTCAACACGCATATATATATACGGCATATATACTCATAGACGCACACACCCTCGTACACAAACGAAAGCAATTCGTTTTTCCCCTACCTCAATCCAAGCAATTTATAAGCGATAGGGCGCAAGCAATCCGTCCAAGACGCCAACAACAACCGAGTCAAGAATTTCCAAGAGAGCTTCAAGAATATAATTTTCGAGAAATTGAGTCAATGGTCTCCCAAGCCTTCAAGCAACATTAAAAAAAATATGGATTCTTAACCAGTGGTTTTTAGTCGTAACAACCGATTAAAATTCAAGAATCCAAAGTAAAGCTAAAAACCCCAAAATGGCTAAACTCGGGTTTCGGGAAAAGGAAGAATCAAGAGGAAAGGAACTCACCAATAAATTCAACACAAGATATACAATGTGGACATCAAGCAATCTTGAAGCAATGCATTCCCGAAATTAGCATTCTCAGGGAGAGTTGCAAGAATGGACCAACAATCAATTATAAACATAAAAATTCCGAAAATCTATGGGAATAAAAGAAATCATTCCATGAAAATAAAAGCTAGGTTTTCAATTCAAATGGAGAAATCAAGGAAAATGATGAAAGAGCTTACAAATCATCAACACCAATTGTGGACATTGAAGCACCAACAAGACCCAAGCTTCAAGCTATCATCAACAACACTAGAAGAGAAAGTCTTGTGCATCCATGGAGGAAGAGAGAGAGAGAGGCGTAACACAAAGAAAATGGGGAAGAAGAGAAAAAAAGAAAAACGTGTGAAGTAGAGAATGAGGTGAAATGGCGTGTGGTTAGCAAGACTTTACTCTTGTGTAAGGATACACCAATAATGCACCTCTCAATCCAATGGCTAGAATTTAAGATGGGCAATGTGGAATAATCCAATGGCTAATAGGAAGACAACACTAAAGGTAGTAGTGAAATGTCTAAGCTACCCACCCTTTTACCAATTAATCACAACCCTTGCCATTATGAACCCAATTTAATATTTTGCCCAAATCTTCTACACAACTACAATATTTCCACTCTACATCTCCCCAACACTTAGTCAATAATTCTCTACAAAACCCACTAACTCAAAACATGGAAAATTTCTAGTTTACACTTTTGTTGTTTATTTATTTTCCAAACGTTTCAATTATTTCAAGTATTCACGAAATGAAATATAACATATAATATGTAACTCAAAATTTCAATTTCGTATAATTCACATAAGCACGTCAACATGTTAAGCACATAAGCACTTAATTGTTTAATAATAAATAAAAATAATTTTTTTAAATTAGTACGTAAAAATACCGCCGCTACACTGTATGCCTGGGAAGATCCGCGATTAAGAAATGAGTGTGAGGGGATAAGGAATTATGCACATGAGGATGTTCGAATTTGCATAGCTCGGACAAGAGTACATCATGCTAGCATGTTCGACTTAAGTTCCTTGAGCTCGGCCAGAAGGGACGGCGACATAATTCGAAACTGAAATTGTTTCCAAGTATGATCCGGTTAAGAAGGGACGAACCATTTAGAGTTAAATCGTTTTACCCCCACGAGAGGTAGGTTTGGAAAGTGAAAGGTTAAAGAGGTGTGGTCATCGGCTAAAGATTTATAAGGAGATTGATCCAGGACCGGAATTTATGGTATTTGTTAGTTTAATGGAGAATGATGAATTGGTGGAGGGAACCTTACATAAGGTGTTGAAGGAGGATCTGTTGGACACATTACCTGTATATGGGGTGAAGATAGAATGAGATAGATGAGGTACTTTATATGGTGATTATTGTTCTATATTTGATGTCATGGATAATACTAATTGTTCTTAGGTGAGAGCACTGAAAGAGTAGTTTCCTACATTTTGTCCTATGAGTAGGGGAAGTGTTGTAGAGACGAAGGGTGTTGAACAACCCTTTGAGTGGTCTTGTCATGTCGACGACGTTAAATATTGGTTCTAGGCTGTTAAAGTTAGTTTCTAGCCTAGGTTTGTAAAATAGTAGGTCACTTAATTTATGCAAATTTTAAATTCCTAGATACGGTATACCCTTAAGGCCATGTCTTTATCTTTGTTTTTATTTTTATTGTTTTCTTATATTGTTATTTTATTTATAGGATTGTAGGCCCTTAAGGCCAAATCATTTGGAAAAAAAAAACAGAATTTTTAATTTCTTGAGAAACATGTGTTGATTTTTGGATGTTTATGATGAAATTTATTTTCCCTTGCTATGATTGGGTATTTGTTCTTTGTTGATGATATCTACAGGTGATCCAAATCAAGTTTGGGAAAGGGGATTCATGTTTTGCTTTGGAATCCATAATTGAGCTTTAAGGGTAACTGTATTTGTTATGCTATCTTATTTTTGACCATGTGGACATGGTCTGATTTAACTTTGGCGTCAGGGTATAGAATTATAAGGAATGAAAATTTTCGAAAAAAAATTAAAAATTTTAAAAATTTTGGAGCAGTTCTTTTTTTTTCACGCATGAATGTTTTGCATTACAATTTGATTAAGTTTGTGTATATGATGCATGAATAGTATGTGATGTGATATTCCCATTCATGAGAGTAATGATTAGATCGGGTTAGTGAAGTGATGTGGTTTTACATGGGTGAGTGAATGAATGAAATTGAAATTAAGAAAGACGACCTTAACCTATAAGTACAACTACACATTCACTATGAGAAATAGGTTGATCTTTGACTATGTAGTTAAAAAAGTTATTTTGCCACAATAAAAGGGGAGATGGGGAGTTGTTATGGTTGAAATGGAGAAAATTGAAAAAAATTATTTTGAGAAAATAAAATGCGAAAAGTAGTTCTTCGATCTGAGTAACCGAGCCTTTGGTATCACCAATATCATTGTTCGTGTAAAACGGAGAGAAAACTAATGAGCATAAATCCCATGGAAGAAGCTCGGGCCCAGTTGCTCGTGACTAAAGATCCTTGTTGGAAAGTCCGGAGACTTAGAAAGACAAAAAGGGATAAAAGAGGAAAGATGAAAAGATTAGTTTTCACGAAAAATGGAAAACTTTAATCAATGAAATAGGAAAAGAGAGATTGAAATACCATGGTAAAATGTTCACAAAAACACGGAAGGTTGTCCGGATTGAGAGTAGAAACTAGGAAAATCGTTCACTTTAGTGAGAACCATTCATGACACGAAATTTGATATAATTATTGTTCGGTAGTGAGTGGGAGTATTTGCATCCATGTTGTCTTTTACATTATATCATGACTTAATTGAACTTGTGTGTGAACTCATGATTGTGTGATTACAGAGAACTGAGATGTTTGTAGGTACCATCACTGGATACCTTCACGAGACTTCACTCGTCTACTAAGGGTAACCTAGGGGTTTAAAAGGCTTCTTACACGTGCTAAGTGTAATCGTCTACCCTCACGAAAGCAAGGGACTAGGTAAGATTATTTAGAGTAGTTAGATTAAAAAGACCATAACAAGAAAAGTTCCTGAGTTTATTGCTAAGGGACTAGCAATATGTAAGTTTGGGGGTGTGATAGGTGTCAAATATTAGACATTTTGACCCCTTAACTCACTATTGTTACATTCTTTCATTCCATTATTTGGTATTTTTATCGCGTTAGCGTGTTAAGGCATGTTTCAGGAGCTTAATGAAGAAATGGAGCTAACTTTGGTGGATTAATTGAAGATTATGTTCTTTATATCCAAGAGGAGAGTCAAAGAGGTAGTCCGAGACAAAAATTGCTCCCGGAGGGCAAAAACGGAATTTTCCGAAGTCGTTATCTTTAGCAAAAAGTGTTGTGGGTTCAAGACAGTCATTCTGGTGCATTCATAGAGAAAATTGATTTTCCACAAAATACCTACGTTTTTCCTATGCTTTCAGTTTCAAAAAGTGGCTGGAAATCACATTTCTACACTTGGAGATATGATTGGGACCTACACTTGAAGCGTATGCCTACTACGCTTGAAGCGTAACTGCGGCAATGTTTGGTGGTTTTTCATGGATTTTTCTTGTTTCACCCCTGGCTTAATTGGAAGACGTGTCTGCGACTCCAGACCTCTATATACATGTATATACATTTATATATATGAGAAGTTAGGGTTTGCATGAGTTTTAGAGTGAAAGACTAAAAAGGGCCTCTCTATACCATTGCCTATATGTACACGATCACATATTAAAGAGATGAGATCTGATTTCGAGATTTATAAGGTTGGTTTTGGTGAGATATTCATTCAAAGAGGTTCATTCATTCAGACTTGTTATTGTTGAGAGCCATATTCAAATTTAGAGATCCGAAGAAGAAGACTATGGAGAGCGTTTCTACATCAACGATTCAGTCACCATCTTCCATGCCTAACTAACTCGGTATCTAGGGTTTTCTAGCAAAACCCTAGCCATGTAATGTAGTTCTTTCATTGTTTTCAATTGTAAAGAGGGGAAACTGTTGACCATACTGTGATGATTGTAATAGTTAAGAGACCATACTTATTTGCAATATAAAATTCTTGAAGAGGGAAGATTATCTAGTCAACCAGTGGCCAATCCAAAGAGTACACAAGTAGTGGAGTGTGGTTCATTTGCTGAACATAATTATGAGATAGTCCAAGCAATTATGACTCTGAGAAGTGTAAAGGAGGTGGAGAATAGGGTGTAGAAGCAGTTTGAGGAGAGGACGAACAAGCGAAAGGCAACAGAAGAATTTCAAAGAGATCAACCCCAAGAGGAGGAAGAAATCGATGAAACATTACCAGAAGAGCCAAATAAGGCAAGCTATGAGTAGGCAACACCTTACACTCAACGTCTTTGAGAGTTGACTTCGTATGGCAAGCATAAGGAAAATTACATGTTGGAAACATTTAGACAAGTCAAAATCAATATACCTTTCCTAGACATTATCGCCCAAATTCCACCCTATGCTAAATTTTTGAGGGACCTCTATACACAGAAAAGGAAAAGTATAACTAAGGTCCCGAAGAAGATTTTGTTGACTAAACAAGTGTGCTCACTCTAACTCAGTGATACTCCACCTCAGAGGAAAGATCTCGGTGCTCCCATTATTTCTTGTGTCATTGGTGACAAAAATATTAGTAGAGCTCTTCTTTACCTCAGTGAGAGTGTTAATTTATTACCTTACTTAGTCTATTAGTAGCTAGGGTTAGGAGAGCTCAATCCTACCTCGGTGGCACCTCAATTGGAAGACAGATCAACTAAAGAAGTGAGAGGAATTCTGGAGGATGTCATTATTTAAGTGGGCAAGTTTTACTATCCTGTAGACTTTATGGCATTAGACATGGAACCTGACCAAAGATCAAGGAGACATATCCCTATTATATTAGGAAGACCATTTTTGGCTATGACAAATGTGTGCGTTAATTGCAGAACATGGGCTATGGGTCTATCTTTTGGGAACCTAAAGATGAGGATTAATTTTTTTTATATGAACCATCTGAAATACCCCGTAACTTTTATATATTATATTAAATATATTTAATTAATTAATTATGAGTTAATTAATTGGGCTTATTAGCTAATGGGCTATGATATATATTTTTTTAGTTAATTAGTTAGGCTTATTAGATAATGGGCTGTAATATATTTCTGAGTTCATTAGGTGGGCTTATTAGCTAATGGGCTATAAAATATTTTTGGGCCCATGGGAATTATGTAAAATAAATATACATATATATATATATATATATTTATAAGAATTATGTAAAATAAATATATATATATTATAAAAAGAAAACCCTAAGTTATTCCTACGTTCTGTCAGACAAATAGAGGAGATAATAGAATCGCAGTCGCGTAGAAGAGAGAGGAGAGAGCATCGATCAACCTACAGTTCGTGCGTGATTTAGCCCAACAATCAGGCAAGTTGAATGTTCTCCTCTTCCCCTTTGAACCCATAATCTTAGCATCTTTATGCCATAGTTCTTTATGATTTCGTGTACGTATGATTATATATTATAATATGTTATTCTTTGTGTAATATTACATGTATGGGTTTGTAATTTATCTTGTATGTATTGTAGATATGATTGTTGGATGTTCTGAGTTATTAGCTAGAATATTTAATCTATTTAAGTATCTATGAACATTGCACTTGGATTGGGAAAGCGGCCCGTGCTCATGTTTTAGGAATTGGTTGGCAACTGGACTTGGTACATGTGTGTAGGAATCTGTTATTCAATTTGTGTCCATGAAACTTATATATTTTTATTTATAATAAAAATAATAATAATTTTACATCCATGTTGACAATTGTAGTGCACATGGTTGTCCTTCTTTATATATATATATAGAGAGAGGTAATCTTAACAATTGTATAGACTTTGGTCACATGTAATAAGTATATAAAATAGGTGACTTTATAAGTCTATTGGTCATTTAGGTAGCCTGGACAAATGTACAGTGTAGGAATGCATATATATATATATATAGCTTTGGACACATCTAATCATTACTAAAGCATTCGCCACCTGTACACTCATCTATTTAAAGTATAACTTAAGGATTCTGGGACATTGTTGTAGGCACGTGAATATAGACATAATTGTGGAGCTTTGCATGAATTATATGGTGTCCGTTGGTGCCTATTTGACCACTGTTACTGTGATAGCTAGCGGGTGAAAAAAATAAATTAGTAACTAAATTGTATATACTTGGATTGATGTTGAGATCAAACTTAATAAATTCTCTCACACACAAAATAAATAAATAATACTTATTATTTATTTTATTTTGTTGTATTACGGAATGGAAGGAATCATGATGGACTGACTATTAACGCAGTCTCATCTGTACGATGACATGGAGTTCGGGTACGTGGTTACAGTTCGGCATGGGTTAGTTGCCGATGGACATGTGATTTAGTTATTGTATTATTTTATTTTCTTTCCTTATTGATTTGTGATTTGATTTTTGGTTGCGCTTTATTTTTATTCTTGTTTATTAACTTATTATTTAATTATTATTGCACCTTATTTATTATGCCTATATTCTAGAGGATATATATTTAAGTGTGGTACTTATAGGAATTTTAATATTACTCTTATATTTATAATGGGTAGATGATGGGATTATTGGTACTCTGTTTGGGATCATGTAGAATCTACTCTGCTCGTGGGTCTGACCCACTATTGTTGTTTCAAGTTCTCAGCAGTTTAAGCCACAGGGTTGAGGTCTCTTATCATTTATTCGTGAGTTCTCCCAGTTTGACTTCAGTTCAATGTAGGGACTCAATTTAGTTATATATTATTTTTCATTAAGGTTTAGGGGTCCATAGATATGGATTCCCGAGTTGTAACCTTTGGGGTTTTTGATTAATGAATTTATTCATTCATGAGAATTAAACTTCTGACACTATGTTATTCATTAAATATGTCTTTTACTTCCGTGCTTGTTTATTATTGAGTGTTGATGCACCTTAGTTTTCGGTATAGGCCTGGCCAACCTATGCATGAAAATTAGGGGGTGTCACACCATCAATTACCTGAACCAGCTGAGTGTTTTAACATAGAAAATATTGATGAGATGGTTAAAGAAGTTGTACCTCAGAGTAGTGTAAGAAATAATTTGGAGGTTGTGATGAAAAGGTCAGAGGTAAATTTTGAAAATTGGGAGGTTCAACAACGATCTAATTTGGAAGTTATCGCCGTGTTAGAAGTTGTTTTGTACTCGTAGCTGGAGAGAGCATCAAGAGATTCGCCTGGACCTCCACTTATTTCTCCATAGGAAATGGTGCCTAAAAATACGCTTCATGAGATTGTGTTGTATGGTTTAATGGATGATCGAGAAGATAGTGTGTTGAATGATAAAAAAGGTGTGAAGACTACAAGAGCTGATCATTTACCACGAACGATCATAGAACCTACACCCCTCTTAGATCCCTTTCCAGAAGAGCGAGTGTTGAGTATAAACATGGTAGATAAGTTATATACCTGGGAAGATCCGCGATTAAGAGCTGAGTGTGAGGGGATACAGAATTGTGCGTATAAGGATGTTCGAATTTACATAGCTCGGATAAAAGTGCATCATGCTTAGCATGTTTGTCTTAAGTCCTTTGAGCTTGGCCGGAAGGGACAACGGTGTTATTCGAAACTGAAATTGTTTCTAGGTAAAATCCGATTAAGATGGGACGGACCATATAGAATTACATCAGTATACCCCCACGGAGAGGTAGGTTTTGAAAATAAGAGGATCAAGATGTGTGGTTAACAACTAAATATTTATAAGGAAATTGATTCGAGACCGGGATTTATGGCATCTGTCAGTTTGGTGGATCAGGTGTATGATATGGGTTAGGTCCAAGTGGCCACGTCGCGCCAATGACGTTAAACATTGGTCCTAGGTTATGAAAGTTAGTTTTCAGCCTCGGTTTTTAGAATAGGATTGTCTTTTCAATTTCGTAGGATTATAGGCACTTAAGGCCAACTCATTGTTTATATGTAAAAAAAAAATCATTCCTTGTGCTATACTGAGTAATAATTTTTGGATATCGATGCTTGTATTTCTTCTTCCCTTGCTATGATATTGGGTTTTTGTGCTTTGTTGAATATTTCTACAGATAGCTCGAGTCAAGTTTTGGGGGGGGGGGGGCGGGTGAGGGGAGAACGGGCATAAAGAGAATTTCCAGAACCGCGCTTCAAAGGTAACTATATTATTTCTCATGAGTATGAGTGTGAACCATGAGGACATGGTTTGATTTAAGATTGGGGGGAAGGTATAGTTGGTTGGTTATTAGGAATGATTCAAAAAAAATATTGAAAACTTTTGTGAGAAATTCTTCGTTTTTATGCAAGACTGTTTTTCATTACAAGTTGATGGAGTTTGTGTTTATAATGTATAAGTAGTATGTGACATGATATTCTTGCTCATGAGAGTAGTGATTAAATTGTGTTAGTGAAGTGAAGTGGTTTACATAGGTGAATGAATTAGTGAAATTGAAATTGAGAAGGACGATTTTGACTTATAAGCACACGCACATATTCACTATGGGAAAATTAATTTATTTTTTACTATAGAGTTGAAAAATTAGCTTTGCCACTATAAAAGGGGAAAATGGGTGTAGTATAGAGGAAATCTGAAAATTTTCAAAATATAAAAATCAAATCAAAAAAGTAGTTATTCGATCTGAGTAACCGGACCTCCTACCACAAAGTAGCAGAGTGTTTGCGTAAAAAGGGGAGAAAACTAATGAGTATAAATCCCAAGAAAGAAGCTAGGGTCCAGTTGGTTGGGACTAATAATCCTCCCTGGAAAGTCCGAAGCTTGATCAATAAAGTAGAAGAAGAAAGATTGGTCTACCATAGTAGAATGTTCCCAAAAACACGGAAGGTTGTCCGGATTGGGAGTAGAGATTAACAAAATTATTTACTCTAGTCGGGACCATCATCAACATTAGCTCAAGATAATTGTTATTTAGTAGTGAGTGAAAATGTTTGTATTCGAGTTATCTTATATATTGTAGCATGACTTGGTTAATGAGTATGTGAATGCATGAATGTGTGAAAATTAAGAATGAAGAATAAAATTACCTAGGCGACTAAGAAAAATAGCCTAGAGGGGGGGGGGGGGTGAATAGGCTTTTATGGATTTATTGACAAATTAAAATTTAATTTCGGAAATGTCAATTTTAATCCAATTCTCTAACAAGATAAATCATGCAAAGATTAATCTAAGTGTAGAAAATAAAGCGATAGAGATACATGATATTTTTACGTGAAAAACCTTGGAAAACGCTCCGAGTAAAAACCACGGATATGCTCGGGTATCGATGCACTATGAATCAAGAAGTAGACAGACTCTATGAAGTTTTAGACTTACAAATCACTCTTGATCTTCCTTTCTTCACTAAACGTCTGACAGACTTGAATCACTCGTGCTCCACGAAGCTCTCGCTCTGCTCCGTACTCTGATGGCTCCGCTTCTCAACGGATTAATGAACCACGAAGCCTCCTGTTTTGATCTTCACACTTAGACGGCTCCGTTTCTCAATGGATCAATGCAACCACGTTGTAATAGGTGGTGTGATGATTTTTTTGCAACGGATCATCCAATTGTTCATAAAGATCTTCGGTGTAGAAGCATAATTGGAGAAACCCAAAACAAAAGAGAACTAGAAGATATATGATCACTCAATAATTTTATTTATCTATCTCTCTCTGCAGAAGTTTATGAACTGTAGAAGAATTACAGAGATCTTTCAAAAACCACACCAAAACTCTGTAGAGACTCCTCTTATTTATAGAGAAAGGAATCCTATATTGAGTAAACTTGTATCCTTTTTGGACTAGAATTTCTCCTTTATTTAATCATTTTGTAATTTGGAGTGAACTTAACCAATATTGGTGTATATATCCTTTATACACATACTAGGATATATTGGAGTGTAACCCAAGTTGATAGAAGTTGAAACATATCAGAACTTGTATTTGCAAAATTTCCACGCAACTCTACGCATTAGTGTAGGGGTTGCTACGCTCAAGCGTAGCTTGGCCTACGCTTAAGCGTCGGTCATGCATGGCCCAAAAATCCATAAGCGTAGGTCAAGCATAGATTTTCATCTTTCTGGCCACTTTTAGCTACTGTAAGCATAGCTCAAACGTAGTAAAATTCATGGAAACTACTTTTCCCACTTTTCTTCCATTTGAACCCCCTCGACTCCATTAGTATGTTTACCAAATTACCACAGTTCCGGCTCCGAAAAATGTTGTTTATACCATCCGGAATGCATTTTTTGCTCAAAATTGCTTTATCTTCTCTACTTTAACATTTATTTGAATTTGACGAAACTTATTGATGCCTTTGTTTGACCACTTTAATTTTTCTAAACCTACCCGACCTCACAAGTCAATCAACATGGTTATTGTCGAGAACATGCCAATAATGAACAATTCTACAAATGTTCTTACAATTTTCCCCTTGGCATTTCTGAGAGAAAACCATGTTTTACAAAGATATCCTCACGAACAACAACATAATATCTATACCGATGAACACACACCCACAAACATAGAAATAGAATATCAGTTTGCCCTCATGACAATATTCCAATCCTTCAACCGCAATACTGAACAATACCATGAAAAACAAGTGTGGAAATAAGATATAATGATCATAAGAATAATACAACAACAATAAAAACATAATGATCATCATACACAAAAATACTCCTCCCCCTGAGAATATACTCCCCCTTACTAAATACTTCTCCCTCTTAACCAAACAATCTCTCTCCCTTACTTAATAATTCTCCCCATTTTTGTCACTGAAATGACACGCAAAGATAAAACAATCAAAGCATATCGGAGATATAAAGGGAAAGCCTCAATATGTAAACATGGGAAAAAGATAACAAAGGTGTAACACCCCGTGTTATTTACCTTTCTCCTAAAATTATTTTCCGATTTATTTTTGGTTGTGATGTCACTTGTTCATGACGTCTTGGTTACTCTTGGTTTTCTGTACGTGTAAATGTTTTGCGTTTACGTTTCGAGTCAACTGGACGACGTTGAGATTTCTCCTTGACGACTTCGTGAACTTTCTTATTATCGACTACGTAGTTTCGTTTAGACGTTTAACGCTAGTACTTCTATTGGGTGGCGACACGTGTTGTTGTTTGCCGTTAAGATTTCAACTCGATTGTCTCGGTTATGGCATTTAGTACTTTTAGGGATCCGACGTGACGCTCATTGTTTTACTTGTTTCGTTTAATTGTTCCTATGTATTAGTACTTATTTACCTTGTTGGTATCTTTCCGTGACTGTGTTATATCTATGTGATACTTGTTAGTAAATTTAATTGGGTAGATGGTTATATTTACCTTTCTTGATGTTTCGGTAGGATCGTACTTGTTGGATGCTCCGATGTTTGGGTTTTATACCCCGTGCTATTTATATCAGCTTATATTATTTATTTGGCGTCCCGTAGATTTTTGGTTTCGCGGGATTTTCTTTGGGGGTCGATCCAGTATTTGTTGAGGATTTCTTGTATATATATATTTAATTAAAAATATATATATATGGGTATTGGACGAGAGAGAGGGGGACGACCACTGTCATCTTCCTCTCCCTCCTTTTCTCTTCTTGGCATGACAACCACACCTCCTACTCTCTCCTTCATCACGACATCACCAGGCCAACTTCTTACCCATATATCTTCATCGCGACTTATAAAAAAAAAAAAGACAGAGAACCCATGTGGAGAAAGAGAGTCGTTGATAGGAAGTACGACTGGTGTGACCTAGGGCTGAAGGTCATCGGCGGAGGAGCAGCAGAGTCATGTAAAAGTGGTGGTCGTGCAGGTGGTGCGCGACTATAGCAGTCACGGGTCGCGGTGACGGGGCAGCAATTCCGACTAGTTTTCGCGCTACAGATTAGACGGCTTCCTGAACTCTGATGGCTGCGATTTTTGGAGGGTGGCTTCGTATCGTTATCATGTATGACATACTAAAAATTGTGCTTGATTCGTTGAGTGGTTCTTCGGAAAATCGCAATTATAGGTACAAACATTATTTTAGTATTTATCAGATTTTTTCTGCTTTGTTAATCGATTGCTAATGGGCTTCGACTGTATTATATAGGACATCGAGGCGATTGTTTCGGTTCAAGCGTAAATTAATTCAGAGAACTTTGGTCGGTGGGCCCCATATTCAGGCACCGACACTGTTCACGGTGGATTCCACTTTTGAGAAAATTATTTTTGGGCAGATTTGAGTGTGCTTCTTGGGCGACTTGTTGGTATATCCGGCTCAGTCATCGGCGTGATGGTTAGTCCGTACGCACGCATCGAGAGGTAGGGAAAACACTATCGGTACAGATGATTCTAGACTTATATGTGAAATGATGATTTAAGCATGCTAATTGTATAAAATGAATTAGAAATCCTATTTAGGATTAATTACCATGCTTGTATGTTTATATATATATATATATAGGAGTTGTGTTGTGACTTCAGTTAGTGGATTAGGCTAGTTCCATTTAAATGACTGGAGTTAGTAGCGGTAGATGTAGTTTGGTGTATACGTGTAGGCGCAGTTGTATACGTTGACATTTTCCTTGATTAGTGAAAATAAATGTGTAATTGGTATGAATTCTGAAACGTGAAATTTATGAACTTAGTACGTTATTCTAGTTCCCCATATAATTGTGGATTATTGTTTAATAAATTTGAAAGCATGTAAAAAGAGATGTGATTATATGTTTGTGGATGATTGCTTTAATAAGTTTAAAAGCATGTTAAGGGTTATCAAATTGATACCGTTGTCAATTATTGCTTATATGTGCGCAATTCTGAGCATGTTAATGAATTGGGCATAATATATTGTATAATGACATAAATTCATGTATTATGATGAGACATGGTTTTTATTGAGGCATTTTATGCATATTGAGTACACTGTGTCGTGTTGAGTACATGGGTGTTGGTCTATGCGGGTCATGTAACCATGTGTGAGTTTGACTTGTATCGGATAGTCGAATAATTCTATAAATATGTTGAGATACATATTTATGTTTGATTTGTGTTGGATCATCGCAACAAATGGCCAGGCGGTGTCCCCCACCTACTGAACTAATAAGTCCGAAAAGGAGATATAGGGTTGGTAGCGCCCCATCGTGTGGTATGTGTCATTCTCAAAGTCTCGATTTGTCCGTGCATTCGATTTTCAAATCTTAAGTCATGGGCTAGTCTCGTGCAACCGACATTCCTTGTTGAAAGTGAAAGAGAGAAAAATCACTTGGGAATAATCGGTGCGGCACTCTACATTCCTTCGTGAGCCTGTATCCTCAGGAGTGAATGGTAGAGAATTTGGATCCGTTGACCCTTAGAGTAGGGTGTGTGGTCGTCTGTGTACCATGGGTGGTGTTGAGTCACATTGCATTCATATACCATTTATGTGATTTCATTTGACATGTAGGTCATGTTATTATTACATGTTGATTTTGGAGCAGGTTTATTATGAATGTTGCTAAATGAATTTATATTTTAATATAATGCTCAACAGAAAAAGGATAATAAAAAAAATATGATTGACATGCAGTAATTGTTAAAGTATAATAAAATTTAAATTCTTATACTTGTGGTTATGTATTTTTCTGCCCTTTGGGGCTTGAGTATGTAGGATTAGTGACCTCTTTGGAGTGTTGAGGTTAGTGGTGGATTTTAGTATCAACTGTGAGTTGAGGCCTTAGAGAAGGCAAGTGATGAGATTGTGAACCTAGTTGATTGAGTAGTGTAGGCCTTTAGATGCGTTTCACCTTTTGAGGAATGGATTATCAGCCGAACTTTTGAGATTGTGGTTGAGTTGGACTAGGGGACAATGGAATTTAGTTATTTTTGTGGCAACGACCATTTAGGACCCTTGGTATCCTTAGTGATTGTGTTCTTCCTTGGAGTTGTAGTCACACTTATCACGACTGTCATTCTAAAATGACATTTTTCAAATTTATAATCTAACTCTTCTTATTTAAAAGGGAAAAACCCATTTTCTTCTACCGCCATAGGCACGAAAAGTTTTTGTACTTTAAAAAGTGATCATAGGATCATCTTTAACAGATTTTTAACTTCTAAAGGTCGGTGATGGCGACTAATGGAGATCGTGGGCAAGACCGCTATTTTCATTTGTGTAGATTCTTGAAAGAAAACCTACTTTTTAACATTTCTCGAGATTTTGAGATTCTGAGGCTTCTTTCTCCAGATCTCAATATACAGTGTTTTGAAAGGTGTCTTCTTGTTTCACCTTTACTTCTGATCATTTATAAGTCTCGGGTATGAGGCTTTTTGTTTTGGGCACAGACGTAGTGTTACCTTTCCTCTTCTTTTAGTTTCTTTGTTTGGGTGTTTTTCCTAAACACTTGTGGTGTTCTTAACCTTGACAGTTTTGTGTCGGTTATTTGTTGGTTAGCATTGGGATCCCTTTTCCCTTGCTTTGTTTCTTGACTCTTATGTGGTTGTTCATGAGAATAGGGTTCATGTACTTTCCGTTATTTGATCGGTTAGCTTTCCTTCTTCATAGTGAGAGTGTTGGTGATTTATTGATCATATAGGAGATAGTATTATGAGATTCATATGATGATATGATTCAGGTGATTCAGTCCTTGAGAGGTAGATCTCCTCTAGGAATGGGATGATGGTTCTTATATATATATTATATATATATTGATGATGACTGTGTTAGTACGCAAGGACGTGAGTGTTTTCCCTCTTGTGTTCTCAGGTAGTGGGTTATAAACATTCCTTGGTATTAGTTATGGATTCTTTTTCTTATGGATATTAGAGCTGAGTGTGATTCTCCATGTTTGCATCCTCTGGTTAGCGTTGTGAGCGTTTGGTGATTTGTTAGTTTGGATTCGGGTGTCGTGTATTTAACATATGTTGTGAGAGTAGTGTAGACTACTAATGTTGATACTTAGAGTACGAGTCTTGGTGGTACCTTGTGAGACTAATTATATACTTATAGGTATATATATATGTATATCGAGATATGATTAGTTACCTTTAGCGTATATATATATATATACATATATGTATACATAGTAGAGTGTGTTTTGTATAGGGGTATGTGATAGTGATGTATTGTTAGCATTGTATCATATGCTTCGTGCTTTATTATGCTTCCCTGATACATGATTAGGTTATTTATGGGCTTATTTGGGATCTTGCAGTGGCATGAGTGCTATGTGAGATGACGAACTGACCTAGGGTAGATGCATGTACACGGGTTGGTTAATACTACTGGACGATCAGAGGATGTGATGATTATGATATTATTTATCTACGGGGCTTTGATGAGCTCACCCCGGTGTTGTATGCCATGGTGTCCCACACCAGTTTGCAAGAAATGTTTCGACTATGGACAGCATGCGTTGCAATGACACTTTTCTTTTATTTTCCTCGTTAGAGGTTTTGGATTTGCATAGGGTGATGTGGTTATGGTTGCAGTGCTGTTAGATTGGGGATGATAGTTATCTCCTGTTTTCTTTATCATTTAGTTTATTTACCCATGTTGTATGGGATTGCTATGTCTCTCTCTTGGGAGCTAGTCTGTTGGCATATTCCCTTTCGGTGTAACTATAATTTCCTATTTTATTATTTTGGGGTGCCATTGTATCTTTTGGCACTACCATATGAGTTTTTGTATTCTTATCCGAGCGTTGTGGCTTTGTAAGTTTTTGAGGGTTGTGTAGAGGTAGCGGTGATTTTTTTCCCACTACCTCGGCCTTAGTAGGATTGACGAATGTTGGGCTATGAGCCATTGATATTATAACACTTGTTATTCGTAGATTATTCTGTTGAGTTTATGTTTTCGGGATGTTCCAATTATAAACGGAACTCTGTCGGATTTTCATTGGATTCCACTGTTGTATTTCTATCATTCAGTATGTATGGAATAAATCATTTTTATCACTAATCCATACGTTTTATTTTGATTGATATTCTTAGTTGGTTGCTTATTGTACGGATCACACCCTGGAGTCCTCGGAAGTCCTGGTTCAGGAGTCTTAGGATTTTAGGGGCATGACAACATGGTATCAGAGCACTAGGATTCATTATCTTAGGTACGTTCGACGTTTAATGTTTATCTACGATTTCGATCTGCGTTCTCTGTATGTTTTAGTACTTCTGGGTTTTTCCCTTATGTTCTGCCGAGGATGTGTTTTGCTAGATCCATCCAGGTGTGATTTATCTCTAGCAAAGTGAGACAATACCTCAGTCCCACTTTTTCTTTCGTGCCTATATCACAGTGATAATTATTGAGGAATGTGAGAATAATATTCAGTATGATCCACCGGATGTGACTTGCGAACTAAGGTATATCTTGAGTTCGAAGACGAAATCTCCTAAGGTGGGAAGGTTGTAACACCCCGTGTTATTTTCCTTTCTCCTGAAATTATTTTCTGATTTATTTTCGATTGTGACGTCACTTGTTAATGACGTCACGTGTAAATTTTTTGCATTTACGATTAGGGGCAACAGGACGACGTTAAGATTTCTCCTTGGTGACTTCGTGAACTTTTTTATTGTCGACTACTCGGTTTCGTTTAGACGTTTAACATTAGTACCTCGACTGGGTGGCAACACGTGTTGTTGTTTGTCGTTAAGATTCTGACTCAATTTTCTCAATTACGGCATTTATTATTTTTAGGGTTTCGATGTGACGCTCATTATTTTACTTGCTCGGTTTAATTGTTCCTATATATTAGTACTTATTTACCTTGTAGGTATGTCTCCCTGACTGTGTTATATCTACGTGATACTTATTACTAGATTAAATTGGGTAGATAGTTGTATTTACCTTTCTTAGAGTTTCGGAAGGATCGGACTTGTTGGGTGCTCCTATGTTTGGGTTTTATACCTGGTGTTATTTACATCAACTTATATTATTTATTTGGCGTCCCATGGATTTTCGATTTCGCAGGATTTGGTATAGGGGTCAATCCGGTATTTTGTTTTTATGATTTATTGTATATATATATTTAATTAAAATTATATATAAATATATATGGGTATTTTATTTATAATATATATAGATGAAATTATATATATATATCTATGTATTGGACGAGAGAGAGAGGGACGACCACTATACATATTCCTCTTCCTCCTTTTCTCTTCTTGGTGCGACAACCACACCTCCTACTCACTCCTTCATCACGAAATCACCAGGCCAGCTTCTTCCCCATATCTCTTCATTACGACCTATAGAAAAGAGAGAGAGAGAGAACCGATATGGAGAGAGAGAGTCGCTGATAGGGGTGCGACTGGTGCGAACTAGGGCTGAAGGTTGTCGGCGGAAGGGGGGATGAGTCATGCAGAGGCAGTGGTCATGCAGGTAGTGTGCGACTGTAGCAGCCACGCGTGGTGGCGACGGGGCAGCAGCTCCGACCAGTTTTGGTGCTGCCGGTTGGGCGGCTTTATGAGCTTCGATGGCTACGATGTTTAGAGGGTAGCTTCGTATTGGAAACGTGTACGACATACTAAATATTGGGCTTGATTCGTTGAGCGGTTCGTTGGGAAATCGCGATTAGAGGTAGAAAAAATATTTTAGTATTTCTCAGATTTGTTCCGTTTCGTTAATCGATTGCTAATGGGCTTCGACTATATTGTATAAGATGTCCAGGACGTCGTTTCGGTTCAAGCGGAAATTAATTCGGAGAACTTTGATCGGCGGACCCCATTTTCGGGCGCCAACACTGTTCACGGTGGACTCCACTTCGGACAAAATTATTTTTGGGCAGATTTGAGCGTGTGTCTTGGGTGACGTGTCGGTATATCCAGCTCAGTCATGGGCATGATGGTTAGTCCATAGGCACACATTGAAAGGTAGGGGAAATCACAATCGGTACAGATGAGTATAGAATTATATGTGAAATTAAGATTTGAGCATGCTAATTGTATAAAATGAATTAGAAATCCCGTTTAGGATTAATTATCATGCTTGTATGTTTATATATATATATATATATAGGAGTTTAGTGTTATCTTTGGATAGTGGATTACGCTAATTCCATCTAAATGACTGGAGTTAGTAGCGCTAGACGTAGTTTAGTGTATACGTATAGGTACGGTTGTATAAGTTGAAATTTTCCTTGATTAATGAAAATAAATGTGTAATTGATATCAATTGCGAAACGTGAAATTTATGAACTTAGAACGTTATTCTAGTTCCGCTTGTAATTGTGGATTATTGTTTAATAAATTTGAAAGAATGTAAAAAGAGATGTGATTATATCGTTGTGGCTGATATCTTTAATAAGTTTAAAAGCATGTTAAAGGCTAATAAATTGATACCTTTGTGGATTATTTCTTATATGTGCGCAATTATTAGCATGTTTTTGAATTGGGTATAATATATTGCATAATGATTTAAATACATCTATTATGATGAGGCATGGTTTTTGTTGAGGCCCTTTATGCATATTGAGTACACTGTGTCGTGTTGAGTACATGAGTGTCGGTCTATGCGAGTTGTGTAACTATGTGTGAGTTTGACTTGTGTCGGATAGTCGAACGTTTTCATAAATATGATGAGATATATATTTACATTGGATTTCTATCTGATCGTCGCAATAACTAGCAGGAGGTGTCCCCCACCTACGGATTTAGTAAGTCCAAAAAGGAGATACAGGGTTAGTTGCGTCCCATCGCATGGTATGTGCCACTCTCAAAGTCCTGGTTTTTCCGTGCATTCGATATTCGAATCTTTAGTCGAGGGCTAGTCTCATGCAACCGACATTCCTTGTTGAAAGTGAAAGAGAGAAAAATCACATGGGAATAATCTATGGGGGACTCTACATTCCTTCGTGAGCTTGTATCCTCAGGAGTGAATGGTAGAGATTCTAGATCCGTTGACTCTTAGAGTAGGGTGTGTGGTCGTCTGTCTACCATGGGTGGTCTTGAGTCATATTGCATTCATGTAACATTTATGTGATTCCACTTGACATATAGATCATGCTATTGTTATATGTGGATTTTGGAGCAGGTTTATTATGAATGTTCCTAAATGAATTCATATTTTATTATAATGCACCACTGAAAAGGATAATATCAAAATATGATTTACATGCAGTAATTGTTAAACTATAAGAAAATGTAAATTCTTATACTTGTGGTTATGTATTTTTCTGCCATTTGAGGGTTGAGTATGTGGGATTAGTGACCTCTTTGGAGAGTTGAGGTCAGTGGTCGACTTTAGTATGAACTGTGAGTTGAGGCCTTAGAGAAGGAGGGTGATGAGATTGTGAACCTAGTTGATTGTGTAGTGTAGGCCTTTAGATGCATTTTATCTTTTGAGGAATGAATTATCAACCGTACTTTTGAGATTGTGGTTGAGTTGGACTAGGTGACAATGGAACTTAGTTTTTTTCGTGGCAACGGCCTTTTAGGACCCTTGGAATCCTTAGTGATTATGTTCCTCCTAGGAGTTGTAGTGATTATGTTTTTTTACTTTAAAAAGTGATCTTAGGATCTTCCTTAAAAGGATTTTTAACTTCTAAAAGTCGGTGATGACGACTGAAGGAGATCGGTGGCAAGACGGTCATTTTCACTTTGTAGATTCTTAAAAGAAAACCTAATTTTTAACATTTTTCGAGATTTCAAGAATCTGAGGCTTTTTTCTCCAGATCTTGTTCTACAGTGTTTTTAAAGGTGTCTTCCTATTTCACCTTTAATTCCGATCATTTCTAAGTCTCGGGTATGAGGCTTGTTGTTTAATGCACACACGTAGTGTTGCCTTTCCTCTTCTTTTTGTTTCTTTGTCTGGGTATTTTCCCTAAACACTTGTGGTGTTCTTAACATTGACATTGTTTTCTTGGTTATCCGTTGGTTAGCATTGGGATCGTTTTTCCATTGCTTTGTTTATTGACCCTTATGTGGTTGTTCATAAGAGTAGAGTTCATGTAATTTCCGTGATTTGATCGGTTAGGTTTCCTTATTCATACTTAGAGTGTTGGTGATTTATTGATCATATTGGAGATAGTATTATGAGATTGATATGGTGATATGATTGAGGTGATTCAGTCCTTGAGAGGTAGATATCCTCTAGGAATGGGATGATGGTTCTTATATATATATATTGTACATATATATATATTGACGATGATTGAGTTAGTTCCCTCCTCTGTTCTCAGGTGGTGGGTTATGAGCCTTCCTTGGTATTATTTATGGATTCTTTCTCTTTTGGATATTAGAGGTGAGTGTGATTCTCCCTGTTTGGATCCGTTGGTTAGCGTTATGAGCACTTGGTGATTTGTTAGTTTGAACTTGGGTGTCGTGTATTTAATGTATGTTGTGAGAGTAGTGTAGACTACTGGTGTTGGTACTTAGACTACGAGTCTTGGTGGTACCTTGTGAGGCTAATTATATACTTATATATATATTTGTACTCATATATCAGGATATGATTAGTTACCTTTAGGGTTTATATATACATTTATGTATACATACCAGACTGTGTTTTGTACAGGGATATATGATAGGGATGTATTGTTAGCATTGTATCATATGCTTCGTGTATCATGGTGTTTCCCTGATACATTATTGGGTTATTTGTGGGGTTATTTGGGATCTTGTAGTGGCGCGAGTGCCATGTGTGATGACCGACTGACCTAGGATAGATGCATGTACACGGGTTGGTTAATACTACTTGGACGGTCAGAGGATGTGACAATTATGATATTATTTGTCTACGGGGCTTTTATGAGCTCACCTTGACGTTGTATGTTCTGGTGTCCCACACTAGTTTACATAAAATGTTCGACTATAGGCAGCATGCGGTGCAACGACACTTTTCCTTTGTTTTCCTCGTTACAGGTTTGGATTTGTGCAGGGTGATGCAGTTATGGTTGCAGCGCGGTTGGATTGGGGATGATAATTATCTCCTGTCTTGTTTATCATTTAGGTTTTTTACCCATGTTGTATGGGATTTCTATGTATCTCTCTTGGGAGCCAGTTTGTTGGTATATTCCTTTTCGTTGTATCTTTCATTTCCTGTATTTATTATTTAGGGGTGCCATTGTATCTCTTCGGCACTGCCATGTTAGTTTCTGTATTCTTATTCAAACGTTGTGGCTTTGTAAGTTTTAGAGGGTTGCGTAGAGGTAGCAAATGTTTTCTTTCCACTACCTGAGCCCTAGTAGGATTGACGAATGTTGGGCTGTGAGTCAGTGCTATTATAGCACTTGTTATTGGCAGCTTATTCTGTTGAGTTTGTGTTTTTGGGATGTTTTATTAACAAACGAAACTCTGCCAGATTTTCATTGGATTCAGCTGTTGTATTTCTATCATTCAGTATGTATGGAATAGATAAGTTTTATCACTAATCCATATGTTTTACTGTGATTGATATTCTTTGTTGGTCGCTTATTGTACGAATCACACCCCGGAGTCCTCGGATATCCCGGTTCGGGAGTCTTAGGATTTTCGGGGAGTGACAAGAGGAGGCTTTAGAGAATCTAAGTCAAGCACTAAATACTAAGTGAAAGTATTTTTTAAGATTATATTCAGATTCTCGGGTAACAAAAAATCTCTACAATGCATGAACTTAATACTAATGCTTGAATGTCATGTCCGTCGGGGTGTGCTAAAAATATGTGTTAAGAATGCACCCTTAAAATGGCTTAGGTTTTACCTACCGCAAGCGCACGAGTCAATTGTAGTATAGAAACTGCTTGTGAAAGGTTATCGATCCCCACAAAGACTAAGTCAAATTCTGAATTCTCGTAAAATAATACTCTTAAATTGCTATAAAAATATGATTTATTGGTTCTGAGATTGATTAACTAATTAACTAATAAGGAAAGTACAGATAGATTAAGACAAGAACAATAGAAATAAAATCTAGGGTTTCCATATTCCATCACTAATCGCATAATATAATTCTCTCTTGCTCAATTATAAGAGGGTGATCCATCACTATGAATAAGGTCGTACCGCTAGGGCTGCGAATGAGCCAAGCTTTGGGGTGTTCGGGCTCAACTCGTTTGTTTTTTAGCTATGCTCGGGCTCGTGACGAGCCCTAAAACTAGTGATCGGGATCGGTTCGTTTAATTTTTAACTCTGCTCGGGCTCGGCTCATTTAAAAAATATTTTTTATCTAGTTTTTGAAAACATTTCAAGTTGTTAGGCTCGTTTGTTCAAACTTGTTAGGCACATTATGTAAATTATGAAATCCAAAACCACCATACACTACATATACACTAACAAACCTGTTATATTAATAAACTATTCCCAAAAATCTGTGTAAACTGTTCCCAAAAATCTGTGTAAACTTCTCCCAAAAACTGCATATTTCTATAAACTGGACAAATCAATAAACTGCAACCATAAAGTCTTGATACAAATTTCCACTTTGATTACATTTTCCCAACTATAAAACCAAAAAATAACAGAATCCCAAAAATCAAATCTGAACCCTAAAATATAATATGACACCTTCCAAAAATATGATCCAAATTAACTCCAATCTACATTAAACAAGATATCCAAAAACATATAGGTTAGGATACCTACACTGCTGTAAAACATACTTACACAATCAAACAAAGTCAATTAAGAGCACCATCAAATTAGATATACCTATAAACAATCATAGTGTTACTCCTAAAATCTCCTACATGGATTCTGTTGTTTTCTTCAAAAGATAAAAGAGTAAAAAAAAGAAATTAATTATACAAACCCTAAAATTCTCAAAATGACTACGATAGAGATGAGAATTTTGAAGTACCCAACAATTACCATTTTTTATAAATACAAATGCAATTTTTAATTCCCAAATTTAATATATCAAAACTATAGGTGTTGGGATAAACAAGCTTTACCGAAGAGTAATGGGTGACGGTGATGGAGGTAGACATCGAAGAGGACAGCGGAGCATTCCTCGCGGCATGACGGCTTGGTGGCGGCAACAAGCTAGGGTTTTGTCCCTAGTTCGCGAGAGGGAGAGAGAGACGTCGTAAGAGGAGAGAGATGTCGTCTAACTAGAGAAAGAAGGGTCTTCGGCAAGATAGAGGGATGATTCACAGTAGAGGAGGGAGAAACAGTGGTGGTTGTGACACGATGTGGTGGTGCAGCGAGGGAGGTTGTAACGCAGTGGTGATGGAGTTGTGGTTCAATTGGGCGGAGATGGTTCAGATTAGTGGTCTTGTGGTGCTTTGGGACAGAAAAGGAAATGACTTTAGGTCTGGTGTGTGATGATTAATGACTAAGTGAGGTTGTGCAAGGAGTATAACTTGTATAAGCGATGGATTCCTAGGGTTTCTTCTTAAGCCGTTGGATGAGGTAAATCCAACGGGGGATAAGTGTTTTTTTTTTCTTTTGCAAATTTAAGGAAATTGAGTAATTTATTCTATTTTTTGGAAAATAAATATTCTATTTCAATATTATTAAGTAATTATTCTATTTAAATAATAATAATTGATTATATTTTTAATTTGAAAATATTAAATATCATTAGTATTTCGATATTTGAAAATTATTCCAATTGCTTTTAAACTCTTTTTAATAGTCGAATAAAGAGTTTATAGTAAAATCCCAATTTAGTTGAGTCAAATTGAGTTCAATTTAGTAAATTAACAATGTAATTAAGTCAAATTAAGTTTAAAAAATACTAATCCTAATTCAATTGAGTTAATAAGAGTTCAATTGAGAGAGTGTGAGTGTAGTAGAGGTTTCCGATGATTATAATGATAATCTCAATTCAATTGAGTCAATTTGAGTTCAATTTATTCAAATTTAGTCAAATCCATAGTTCAATTAAGTCAAATTAGGTTTAAATATCTAAAATCTCAATTCATTGGTATTTCGATATTTATTAAATCCCCAATTAGATCAAGTCAAATTGTATTCAAATAGATGAAATAAAATAAATTCTCAATTCAATTGAACCAAATTGTGTTCAAATAAGTGAAAATAATAAAATTCTCAATTCAATTAAGTCAAATTAAGTTTAATTTATGATAATCTCAATTCAATTGAGTCAATTTGAGTTCAATTTAGTAAAATCCATAATTCTATCGAGTCAAGCTAAGTTTAAATAACTAAAACCCCAATTCATTAGTATTTCACTTAGTTTAAATAACTAAAATCCCAATTTAGTAAAATCCGTAATTCAATCGAGTCAAATTAAGAAATTCGAATAATTAGTTAGGAGATTAATTAGACAATATACCGAATAATTGCAACTATATTGTACTTTGATCGTAAATGTCTTATATTCAGCGATCAATTCATATTAGTCAATTCGATAATATCTATTATCCATTTGTTCAAATGTAATTTATTCCGATTCATTGAGAATTCACTCTTCTTTTCTTAAATAATATATGGTTGGTTGAATATATACAACTTGGCAAGAAATAAATGAAATAAAATAAAAGTATTGATGTTTAACAAAATTTAGAAAAACCAAATTAGCTCAAATAATCTCAATTTAATTGAGTCAACTTGAGTTCAATTTAGTAAAATTAAGTAAAATCTCCAATTCAATTAATTCAAATTGAGTTTAGATAATGATAATCGCAATTCAATCGTGAAATTACCTAGACAATGTTGAAAATAACCTAGAGGGGGGATGAATAGGTTTTTTGTGGATTTATTGACAAATTAATATTTAATTGTGAAAAAGTCGATTTTAATTCAATCACAAAACCCTAATTCTGAAAACACATCATTCAAGCAATATCAAACAAACATCAATGTAGTGCAGAAAATAAAGCAAGAGACGACATAGAGAATTATACGTGGAAAAACCAAGGAAACGTTCCAAGAAAAAAACAACGGGTACACTCAGGTACCAATGCATTATGAATCAACAAGTACAGACTCTATGAGAGTGTTAGACTTACAATCACTCCTGATATACCTTCCTCTAGTCGCAGTCTAAAACCCTTGAATCACTTGTACTTCACGAAGCACGTTTGCTCCACCAGACACTATGAGAGACTAAAAAATCACGTCTGATTTGCCTTTCTCTACTCGCGGTCTGAAATCCTCAAATCGCTCCATACTCGGATGGATCAAAAAAACCTTGTTGAAATGGATGTTGTGTTGATTTTTCAGCAATCACTCATCCAGTCGTGCACAAAGAACTTCGGTATAGAAACACAATTGTAGAACTTCAACACAAGAGAGAACACCAATATGTATAATCACTCCAGAATCACCTCTCTGTGTGTATCACTCTGTAGAAGAAAATGAACTATAGAATATTGCAGAGCTCTCACCAAAAACCATCTTAAAAAATTGTCGTAAAAAACCGTAGCCTCTTCTCTTGTAGAACCTTGACATTTATAGGCCAAGTCATAGAAAACCCTAACCTTGCCCTCTTATGTAATTTCACAATACCTTGATAAATCCTCTAAAATATGATGTAAATATATGTATACGTCAATACATAGAGGTTTGAAGTCGTCGTTCACTTAAAACCTCGAAGTAGGGACCAAACTGAAAAAATCTGAAAGCACCCCTAAACAAATCCTGCGTAACAAGTAATCACGTGACCGAGCATTGGGACCAACGCTTGGGCGTAGGTCTACGGCATAGGACCTATGCTTGGGCATAGCTTGAGAGCGTAGGGTCCCCTCCCAGCTCTAAAACCACAACGTAGGTCAAAGCCAACTTGTCTTGTTTCAACCTCTAACAATGTAGGTAGGTCAAAGCCGAAACTCCAACCCGGAGAATTAGCGAATTTTCAAGGGGTGACGTAAGTCAAGTGACTACTCGAATCAATAATAACAAGGAAATACATGGAATAATGATGGAAAATATACTCCATGCCTAATCGAATGATAACAACTCAATAGTATCCTCTGATACCAAACTGACACGCCCCTAAATTCCTAAGACTCCCGAACCGGGACATCCAAGGAATCCAGGGTGTTATCCTTACAATGAGCAATCAACTGAGATATCATTAATCATGAAAACATATGGAATAATGATAAAAGTGGTATATTCCTTATCCAAATGAATGGTAGAATTACACAGCGGAATCTAACAAAAGTCCGGTAGAGTTCCATTTGTAATTGGAACATCCCGGAAACACAACACAACAGATATCCTGGCAATAACAAGTGCAATAATATCAATGGCTCACAGGCCCAACATTTAACAAACCTACTAGGGCCGAGGTAGTCGAAAGAAACACCGCTACCCCCATACAACCCTCTAGAATCAACAGAGCGATAAATGGTCGAATAAGAATATAAAAAAGCACATGGCAGTGCTGAATAGATACAATGACATCCTGAAATAATAAATATAGGAAATAAAATATACACCAATAAGGATATGCCAACAGACTGGCTCCCAAGATAAATACATCGCAATCCCATAAAACATGGGTAAAGAAACTAATAGAAGATAACTATCGTCCCCAAACCAATCACGCTGCAACTGTAACCGCATCACCCTGCGCAACTCCAAAACATGTAACAAGGAAAACAAAAGGAACTGTCGTTGCACCGCATGCTACCCGTAGTCGTAACATTTCTTATAACCTGGCATGGGAATACCAGGGGTTATGAAATACCCTTGTGACCAAATAAGTTCAGTGGGAAAAACGATATCCTAACTACCACATCCTCTGACTATTTAGGCAATACTAAACCATCCAGCAAGATACATAGCCACAACAAATCCCAGCTACGAAAACACAAGGCACGTACTCATATACTACCATAAATAATTATATATCGGGGATATATATATATATATATATAAGTACACAACATGAGTCTATAAGGTACGACTAAGACTCGTTCTGCAAGTACCAACACCGATAGTCTACAGTACTCTCACACCATACACTAGGTACACGACGCCCAGGTCCAATCTAACAAATCATCAAGCGCTTACAACGCTAACTAGAAGATCTAAATAGAAGGAATAACACTCACCTCTAATATCCACATGAATCAAAATCCACAACTAGTACCAAGGAAGGCTCAAATCCCCCTCCTCGAGAATACAGGAGGAAAAACACTCATGTCCTTGCGTACTAACACAACCATCGTCAATATATATATTATATATATATATAAACAAACATTCCATTCCTAGAGAAAATCTATACCTCAAGGATGGAATCACCTCATCATATCACTATATGAAAATCTCAAAATACTATCTCCAACAAGGTTAATAAATCACCAACACTCACACTATGGATAAGGAACGTTAAACAGTCGAATCTCGGAGAGTACCTGAACATTACTCTCATGACAACCACATAAGAGTCAGGGAACCAAAGTAAGGGAAAAGAAGTCCCAATGTTAAACCAACGGATAACTAAGACAACAACGTTAAGGTTAAGAACACCACAAGTGCTTAGGGAGAACACCCAGGAAAAAGAAAGCAATCCATTCGGCATCCATGCCCCTAACACGTGTAACAACTCAAATCACCTAGGTGGTGACATCAACAACTAAGAAGAAGTGAAAGGCAACACTATATGTGTGCACTGAATAACACCAAGCCTGATACCCGAGACTTAGAAATCATCCGAAACAAAGGTGAAACAAGAAACCACCTTTTAAAACACTACAGGTCGAGATTTTGGAGAAAAAGGTCTCGGAATCTCAGAATCTCGAGAATTTCTATAAAATAGGTTTTCTTTAACAATTCACATAGTGAAAATGACTATCTTGCCCCTAGTCTTCGTCATTCGCCTGTCCTGGCTACAGGGGTAGGCCAAAACGGGTTTTTCTTTTAAATACGAAAGAGTTTGTTTCAGAACATGAAAAACTCCGTTTCCGACAGATAGCCAGATAAGAGTGACTACAACTCCAAGGATTCCTATAATGTCCAAGAGAACAATGAAGGAAGAACAATACGTTGGACTCACGGAACACAGCCATCCGTTTCCAACTCCATAAAATCAAATGATAGCATGAGGAAGAGGTTCGGCACCACCCCGTAACCAACGGCTCAAGGAATGAGATACAAGTCAAAAACATATCCACTAGTATACAAAAGATAATACAAGGAATGCTTAAGACAATGAACTAAGAATGAGAAACAATATTGCAAAGCTACAGTACCTCGAATACTTAATAAAAATGACATAGACCTCTTAAGATCATAAAAAAAAAAAAGGAAAACTAGTGACCGTATGACGGAACTAATTAGTTTCAATCAATACTTCTTCCAATCCATTCAAACCTCACATTCACAGTTGATACCAACTCTCTAGATTACTAACAGAATCAAGAGACCATTGCCACCTAACCAGACAGGTTCAATCACAACCTCGTTTAACCAAACTCGAAACCTCAAAATTATGAGAAATGATACATCCCTCTAAGTGGGAAAGAAACATCAAAGGTCAGTACTACGCAACCGACCAAGACCGCAAGGCTATCACCTGCCTTCTCAAGGCTTCAACTCACCGTTGATACTACAAAATCAACTAGGTTTACAACCTCGTCACCCGCATTACTCTACAGTCCATCACTAACCTCAACTATCCACAGAGGTCACTACTTGAATATACTAAAACCCCCAGGCATACAAGTATATAATAACAAGTATAAAAATATATTTTTCATTATACTTTAATAATTACCACATTTAATTCATGTTTTCACATTATTCACTTTCAGATGAGCATTTTATAAAAATATGAACTTATTTCTCAATATTCATAATCAACATGCTTTAACAACCACATGTAATAATAACACATAATAAACCAGCTCAAAAATCCACATGTAATAACATCATACTCTACATGTCAAATGGAATCACATAAATGCTACACAAATACAATGTGACTCAACACCACCGGTGGTACACAGACAATCACACACCCTACTCTAAGGGTCAACAGGATCATTCTATACCATTCCTCTGAGGATACCGGCTCACGAAGGAAGGTAGACTCATCATACCGTTCATCCCAAGTGTTTTTGACACTTACACTTTTAACAAGGAAGACGTCAAACATGACGTAGTCGTGAACCTAGGATTAGAACAAGTCCTCCCCTAGCGTCTACGTTTCTTGGAAGATTAGTTCCGTAGGAGCAAGAAGCACCCCTTGGCCAGCTGTTACGACGATCCAAAACAAGTCTACTCACGCATCATACACAAACGGACGTAGACCACACCAATTAAATTCTCTCTACAAAAGGTGAACTCATGCACTACATACACCAACACAAATATCTATATCATCATATTTATAAAAAAACATTTGACTATCTGACACAAGTCAAACTCACACATGGTTACACTACCCGCATAGACCAATACCCATGTACTCAACACAACACGGTGTACTCAATATGCATGCATCATATTTATAAATAATATCCACATAATACTATAACATGTTTTTAAAACACAATAAAAGCATTTAAATCCTCAGGATACATTTTGATGTACAATTCATGTTCTAAACAATATATTTCCTTTAATTCTCTAGAAAAATAATTCAATTTCTCTTAACATGCTTTTAATGCAATTAAAGCAAATAATCCACCAAGGATAAGGAAACTAGAATAACGTCTAAGTTTACGTCCCTCTTTTTACAAACTTTACTAACCCATTTTAATTCTCAAGGGGTTACTAGGCCACCTATTCTCATTCAATCCAAATAGGTAATAATTTAAATTCCCAGGAAAACAATTCATTTAATTTCTCAAATTAATTTTTAGGTCCTACTTCGATTATTACCTAATTATAGATATTTTAAATTCACCATTTAATATATCTAAATTAAAATAAATATGGGTTTGCACACCGAAACCACGACAATGATACAGAAGTGAGAATAACTTTTCCACCTTAATTTACGTGTAAAATAGTTCAGAAATACCCCACTGTGAACAGTGTCGGTGCTCGAATATGGAGTCTGCCGACAAAAGTCATCCAAAAACTATTTCGAATATACCGAAACTTTCGCCTCGACGACCAATACGATATATACGAAGCCCATTAGTAATAGGTTAATCAATTTGGGAAAATCTAAAATAACCCGAACGAAAATTCTAACCTATAAACCTGATTTATCGACAAACCACTCAATTGAAAATTCTAAAATTTTAGTATGAGGTATCTAGCATCGATACGAAGCTACCCTCTGAAATTCGCGGTCATCGGACCACCGGAAGTCGTCGAAACGACATCCTGAAGCTCCGGCCGAACCGACCTGCTCTACCCCTATCGCGCATCGCCACCACGCGCGAACCATAGCTGCACCACTTACGGCCATCGCCGCTTGCGATGCCACCGCCACCAGCCTGGTTACCGCCCCTCACCACAGCTGTTGTCGGAGAACTCCAGCTCCCACAGGTCGCGCCTCTGTGCGCGACCACCAGCCCTCCATGTCTGACTCCTTCCCCTTTCTCTCTCTCTCTCTTTGTGAATGATAGGGAAGCAAAAGCATGGCGATCGCCTCTCGCTCTTAATAATCTGATACCAACATATACATATATTTTCTCTATATATATATTTAGATATATATTTAATTAAAATTAAATATATATATATACCCAATAAATACCCACACATATATATATATCCAATTTATAATATATATATGTACCATGAATCCCTAGAATATACTGGGTACCTCAAAATAAAATCACGCGAACCCGAAAATCCACGGGATTCTAATTAACTAAAATAGTCCGGAATAAATACACCGGGGTAAGAACCCAAACGTCGGAATACCTAACAAGCCAGATAAAATAAAATGTGTCATTTCTCCGTCGAAACGCCAAACATTAAACATCGAAACGAAACCCGCGTAATCGGTAACAAGAATTCCATGAAGTCATCAAGGAAAAATAGGAAGTTGTCCAGTCGACTTTAAACGTAAACACGAAAAATTTACACACGAATTACAAGGAATAAAGAACACGTCATGAACAAGTGACATCATAACCAAAAATAAATAGGTAATAATTTCAGGAAAAAGGAAAATAACACGGGGTGTTACATGCTCCATATTTTGCAGTTTTTTCATATTTAAGTTAGATTGGTCATCTTGAACTCCCGATGCTTTTGGTTGAAGTCATGATGTCTGGAAATGACATTTTTGCCCTCCGGTGAAGTGACGATGTCTGGAAATGACGATTTTGCCCTCCTGTAGCTTTCCTTGCTTTGACACTCCTTGACTTCTTTCTCGAGATAGAAATGAACATACTAATAACTCGATTTCACATATACAAACCTCTCAACATGATAATTCACTCAACATGGTTGTTGTCTACAGCATGCCAAACACAAATAATAATATAAATTTTCTTACAAATCGATTAAAATTAAGTTTAATTTAGTAAAATTAAGTAAAATCGTCAATTCAATTAAGTCAAATTGAGTTTAAATAACTAAAACCCCAATTCAATTAAGTAGAAATGAGTTCAATTTAGGAAATTCAAGTAAGTCCTTATTTTAATTGGGTCAAACTGAGTTCAAATTGGTGAAATTAAGTAAATTCCAAATCAAATTTAGTCAAATTGAGTTAAAATAAGTAAAATACAAATTCAATTTACTCGAATTAAGTTCAAATTAGTAAATCACAATTTAATTGAGTCAAATTGAGTTCATTTGAGTAAGATTTGGTAAATCCCCAATTAAATCGAGTCAAACTGTATTTAAATAAGTGAAATTAAGTAAATTCTCAATTATATTGAATCAAATTGTGTTGAAATAACTGAAATTAAGAAAATTCCCAATTTAATTAAGTGAAATTAAGTTTAAACAATGATAATATTAATTAAATTAAGTCAATTTGAGTTTAGTTTAGTAAAATTAAGTAAATTTCCCAATTCAATTGATATAATATTATTGCAATTTTAAACAATTTAAAGTTAGATAATAAATTTTTTTATTTTTTAAAATATCTTGTTTTATGAAAATTAATGAACAAAGATTATTATTTTTAATTTCCTAGTTAAAATTTAAATGTGTAATTATGAATAATGAGTATAATATTAACGAGCTGAAACGAGCTTTTGTTCATGAGCATAAATGAGCTTTAAGGATCTCATGTTCACGACCATATACAAGCCAAGCTCATCATTGCTCGGGCTCGGCTCGTTTACTAAACGAGCCTGAAAATTGTCTTCGGGCTCGGCTCGTTTACTAATGAGCCGAGCCCTTAATGAGTCAAGCCCGCGTTGTTCACAAATAGCTCGTCTCATTTGTAGCCATACGTACCGCAAATAGTCGAATACAACCCCAAAAAGGATACCTTTAACCGGATTCGCTACAACCCATCTCTGAATAGAGTGCAACCAGTGCATGCTATTTACTTTACTCTATTCTACTCATACTGCATGAAATTAAACTAAAGCACGTCTATATCATCTCGCCGAGGCATGGCCTGTGTAAACCTAAGGTTTTAAATGTTAACCACATGGTTAAACAAGTATGGGAAGTAAATCATTCCACGGTTTCCATTGCGAACATTTAGTAACAAGCAAGACATCAAACACATAATAATCATCATATAATTTCTCTCATTTGTCATGTTCAACATTCATCCCAATTTTAGTACTTATATCCAATGATTCTTCTGTCACCGAATAAGCTAATGGGTCTTTCAGCACCTCATCAATCCCTTCAATTACACACAGCTCATCGAGACATTGGGTAAATATTGTTTTATGTTCATATGGTGTCTCTTTTGGCTTTTGTGGTAAATGAATAGTTTGTACACACTCGTCATATGTAATGTCATTCTCAGTTTCAAAACTTTCCTCTATTTCACTGTACCCATCCTCCTCATCTTCAAAATTATATACCACTTGATTTGGCAAATCCTCCATTCTCATTACATCGTCAACTAATTTCTCTCCTTGAATTCCTAACCTAATGAAAGCTTGAGCATTAGAGTTAAATTGATTTTCAATCTGTCTTAAGGTGTTTATCAGTTTATCTACCTCACAAGTTGATCTAGGTATTAGATTTTGAGTTTGGAACTGGAGTGGATTTTGGTTGGAGGGTTGATATGGTTGGAATGATTGGGTATTATTGGACTGAAAAACTTGAGTACTGAATGGTTGAGGATTTTTAGTGTTTGGAAAGTAAGAATTCTCTGTTGTATGTGATCTCCTCATAATTTTGAGGGGTCTCGATTTTGCTTAAAGATGCTAGGAAATTTTTTTCAAAAGACAATAACTCCAGACAGGTGGTTGCTCTTGCTCTGATTTCACTCAATTTTGCTAAGAAGTGGTCTACAAAAGACACTGGCTCCGAACACGAATATACACTTGACTCTTCAAATTGGAATTGATTAGATGGTTGAGGATAATAATTTTGACTGTACGGTCGATACACTGATTCGTGATCAAAATATCGTGGATCCTCATTAAAGTTTTGATACGAATTTCCTATACATGTTTGTTGGTATTTGAAATTGGGATGATTTCCCCAATCAGGGTTGGATGAATTATAATATGGAACATTTTCTGAATTGCTATAACCATTATACATCTTCTTCTTTTTTCTGACAATAAAACAATCATGGTTTTAAGGTTCTAAAGGACGTTTTTCGGCCTAAAATCAACTGGGCTCACTGTTATAGAGTGAGTTTTGTTCAAATGCACTTTTCCACTCAAAAACCTCTCATCTTTTGCAAAAATTGGACTTTCTGACAGTTTACACGAAAACTGCAGATTTGTTTTTTGTTTTTTTAAAAAAAAAACTAACTATGGACAAAAAATAAAGCTATGATTATGCGTAAAATTAAGCCACACTAAAATTCACAAGTGGTCCAATGACGCAATCGTCACTGCTCCGCCAATTCCCTTCCCGCTTTTCAGTGTACCACACAAAAACACACAATTCAACTTTAGATATAATACAAATAATTCAAGTATACTAAATTACTAAATTCAGAATATCCATTAGTCCCCGGCAGCGGCGCTAAAATCTTGATGTCCGTCGGGGTGTGCTAAAAATATGTGTTAAGAATGCACCCTTAAGGCGACTTAGGTTTTACTTATCGCTAGCGCCCGAGTCAATTGTAGTATAGAAACGGCTTGTGAAAGGTTATCGATCCCACAGAGACTAAGTTATATTCTTAATTCTCGTAAAATAATACTCTTAAATTGCTATAAAAATATGATTTGTTGGTTTTGAGATTGATTAACTAATTAACTAATAAAATAAGTAAAGATAGATTAAGACAAGAACAATAGAAATAAAATCTAGGGTTTCCATACTCCACCTCTAACTGTAACATCCGGTATTTTTACGTGTTAATTAAAAAATTTATTTAAACAATTAAGTGATTATGTGATGATGTGCTTAATATGTTTATGTGTTTTAGCATGACTTACATGTTGTATGTGATATAAAAATTGTAAGTTACATGTTGTATTTTCCTTTTGAGAATAATGAAAATTATTGAAAACAATTTCGGGAACGAAATAGCCGAAGGATAAATGAGTAATTTCACATTTTGATCAATTAGTGGAAAGTGTAGAGATTTTGGCTAAGTGTTAGGGCATGAGTGGCATGTTGGTAATTATAGAGGATGACAAGGGGTAAAAGGGTTGTTGACCCAAGGTTTTTCACCATGGGTAAACATGACATTTTGATGATAACAAACCATTGAATGTGGTGAATTTAATGTCTACATGAGTTATGATTAATAGGTTATTGATTCAAGATAAAGTCAAGAGAGCTAGTGGATCCATGAGAAGATCAATCAAATGTGCTTAGAGCTCAAAAGACATTGGAGACAAGGATGAAGACATCAACCCAAAGCTTAAAGAAATTGAAGACCAAAGAAATAGGTAAAATAGTCTTGAGTGACTGCTAGATTAAATGTAAAGTTATTTTTGAAATAACTTATTTGAAAGCTCAACTCTTAACCATATAGCATATAGGATCATGCATATCATTCATGAGTCCTTGCATCATTAGCATTAGACTATGAACATCATTTAGTCTTTGCTAAAGTTGAGTTAGTTCAAGCTTTCATAAGTTATGGAAGAACTCACAAAAGATATTATCCTAGAACCATTAACTTAACTCATATAACTTGAAATGGATTCTAGATGCATATTAAAGCTTTGAACAAAATTGTTAAACCATGAAAAGCTTTTGTCTAATATTGAGAATTTGTTTAAATTGGAAAAACATATTATGATCTCAATATTGACTTTAGGCATGTAAAGGACCTGAATAAGTTTCTAAGATATCCTAGGAGTGTGTCTAAGTCATTTCAGAAAAATCCCAAAAGATTTCACGAAAAACCATCAAGTGGGTTAGAAGTTTGAAATGAAGTGTCACATTCAAATGACAATATCGCACTCAAACATGGGTCAAATGGAGTTATTCAAAAGCCTAAAATTAAGAGCTTGAAGTCTTCTTTCCAAAAAGATAAATAAAACCTTTATCCGAGTTACGAAACTCTAGTTATGACGAAACGAGTTAACTGTGTCGAAACTGGGCTGAACAGCCCAGTCGACTGGGTAACCACCTAATCGACTGCCTGTTGACCCAGTCAACTGGGCCAAGAAGGCCAGTCGACTGGCTGAGTCAGAGAGTTACAAATAAATTTCGGAATGAATTTTTGAAGACCCAGCTGATTGCCCCAAACCACCCAGTCGACTGCCTTATCTGGAATTTGAATTCTAACGGCTAGTTTCGGATCCAAACTGTTTCAAAACTTCCCCAAACACCCCCAAACGGCTATATTATGTTCCTATACTATATATATGCCTTATATGAGCCAAAAATGGTTAAGAGTAGAGAGGGAGATAGGAGTATGAAAAATCTATCATTTGTGCTTCAATTTTGAAATTATTTTTGGGTAGAAAACTCCTACATGAATCACCACATGAGCATCATTCATATTTTCTTCTTGTGATTCATTCTTCATACTTGAGTTGAGCTTTTCAATTGAGTATTTCATTTATGACTCTAAGTATGTGAGGAAGTGAGCTTTGAATTTCTATATCCATCTATTGAGAGATATTGTTGTACACTCAAATTCAATTCTTATTCATTTGAGAGTGAAAGTCCAAGAAGTTGTCTTGGCATGGGAATGGCTTGTTGAAGCTTTGTAAAGGTTTCTCTCAACCTTAAAAAGAGAGGATTTAGTTGGCTCTCCACCCGCAAGAGTGAGCAATGGTCGGCTCTTCACCCGGAAGCAAGAGTGATCGAAGGTTGACTCTTCACCCGGAAGAAGGAGCGTGTAAGGGTTTGCTATTCACCCTGACGAATGAGGCATGTAAGTGTTTGCTTATCCCCGGAAAGAGAAGCACAATAGTGGAATCCTTGAGAGGTTATCTCAAGGTATGGAGTAGACAAAAGATTTGGTTGAACCATGTAAAAATCTCGGTGTTTATGGTGTGCATTTTCTCTAACCCTTATCTCTTTACTTTAAAAGAAATTTCCATTTATAATCTTGAGATTTATATATATCAATGCTATGGAATTTCTTGTGTTTGTGTATCCATGAAGAGGTTAGGAAAAGGCATAGTTGAAATAATTTAAAATTGTGAACATGATTAGATTATATCTTAGACTACCTTCTCATTTAGATATAATCCATGTGCACACCAAGTGTTTGATAAAATTCATATTCAACACACCTTAGCATAATATGTTCATATGCACCCCAAGTGCTTAACACAATGCATATTGAATATTTCATTCTTCTTAAGAGTTCATATGCACAAAATGTTTAATTACTTTTTGTAAACTCTTCAAAGTATTCTTTATGACAAATAGCACTTTGCATCATTTCTATACATATGTGAGAAAAGTGCTTATACATATTAAGTTGTAATGAATGCTTGAACTAGTTCTCATTATTGAATCCATTATGTATATATTTGGTAATGCAATTTATTGTTCATGATTCAAAGTATGAAATGCGGTAGTCACTTAAGGATCATCTATCTAACTAAGTGTTTGACTAGACATCTACAAAGATTACTTTTGTTAAAACAAAGTCAAACCGAAAAAGACTCAAATTTTGTAAATGACCCTATTGACCCCCCTCTAGGTGTCAATATGTGGCCAACAAGGGTGATAAAGAGTCTTGATGGCACTCTTGTGAATAACCCTAAGTTGGGAAAATATTGATCATTTTACACTTTTGGAGTGGTGTCTAATTTATAGCCCTTCTAGCCCTTGATCTTCTTCTCCCATTTTTGATATTAGCCCTTGGATCATAGGGCCTTGTTTGGATGATACACAAATGCATTAATGCATTAATTTTGGTCTTCCATTGGCAAGACTAAGTTGTGGCCTTTGGATTGCTCTCACCTTTTCTAGTTTTAATTTCCACCCTTTGATTTAAAAGTCTCTTAAGGGTCTTGTATTTATACACTTGTGTGTATTTCCTTATCTTCCATTCTCATAATATCCAAGACAACACCAAGAACTCTTGCTTCTTCTTCTCACGTTAATTTCTTCTCCCTTGGTTCATCTTCAAGAACATCATCGTTGGGTTGGAATTTGAAGAACCTTTGAACATGAGACTTTTAGAGGGTGGCCTTATCTTTCCTTTGATCTAGAGTTGGTAAGTGTTCTTCACTGCTTTAGGATTTTTCAATTTCAAACCCTAGAATTAATTTCCTTGAAGTTTTGTGTTCAATTATTGATATTTGGTTCCCTTCTCTCTTGAATCTTGTTAAGGGACATAACTTGAACCTTTTCACCAATTGTTTCGGTTATTGAAAGCTTCGAGCTCATCTTGTGATTCTTGACTCCTATTGTGGAACAATTGTGGTAAGTTGAAGAATCCCTTCTCTTGAAATGTGTCTTTCTTAAAACCCTAAGTTGCTATTATTAGGGCTGATTTTGTTTTGTGGTTGGAGCCACTTTGATAATTTTGGTTTATAGAAACACCATTGTAATATTATTATTCATTGAATGGTGTATTGCAAGCTTGGAAGCTCTTCCCTTGAACACATGATTTGATAGCTTACTTGGACCACTCTTGGACACTCTTGAGCTAGCTTGATTGGAATTGAGGTAGGGGAAAAATGAATTGTGTTCGTCTTTGTATGAGGGTGTGTGTGTCTATGTGTATATATGTCGTATATATGTATACGAGTTGGTCTTGAGAACTTAGACTATGTTATAGGCCTTTGAGAACATGATTTTGTGATATAAATTCATGTTGTGGTTTATTGCTTAATAAATGTTAAATTGCAAGCCTTGTGATAAATTTGATCCAATATAATGTTATTTGATAGAAGCATGTATTGTGATGGCATATGGTTGTGATTGAGAACCTTCATGCATTTTGGGGTACACCATGTAGTGTCAAAAACATGGGTGTAGGTTTATACGGGTTGTGTACTCGTGTGTGAGTAGTCTTGTGTCAAATCATCGCAACAACTGGTCAGGGGGTGTTCCAAACCTACGGAAATAATGAGTCCGAGAATGGGGTATAGGGTTAGTCATCTCATTCTTAAAGTTGCGGGTTGTCTCATGCATTCGTTATACGAATCTTCAGGTATGGGTCATCTTGTGAAACCGCCTTCCTTGTTGAAAGTGAGAAATGTCAAAATCACTTGGGAAGAATCCGTGAGGTACACTTTCTCGTTAAAAATGAGTAGAGTGCGTATTCATTAACTTGTATTGGATAAGCGTGCAATATGAGGTGTGTTGAGTCATATTTCACTTGAACTATCATATATGTGTGATTATGATATTGATATTGAACCATGCTAGAATTGTGAATAATTATGATTGAGCATGTTGGGGGACTTGTTTGTGGGATTTGATGGGGTTCCGGATTGGCGTGAGAGCCATGTGGAACCTTGGCTGTGTTGAACAACTCGGACTACCGAGATTAAGGCGATGACGCTTCCTCTACTGGGCTAGTGAGCTCACCCCATGCCTTACAAATGTTTCAGGTGATGATTTCGTTGGGAGAGTTTAGTAGTCTCTTCGTGGACGTGTGGCATTATGTTATCCTTTTTGTTGTATGGGTGGCAGACAATACTTATATTTTGTTGGGCATTAAGTTGATAAACATGTATCTAAATATTCCTTTTGTCCATGTAAATCGAATGTGAAAAACTATTTTATTTTAATCCGGCTAGAATGTTAGGCGAGGTATTATTATCGATGTACATCCCATGGAGCGCTATGCGCGGGGATTATATTCTTTTGGGGCACTTCGGTGCCGGATTGTGGAAATATGTATTTTGAACAATTTAAAACATGTTTTGCCTTAGAGCGCTATAATGACAATATTGAATCCTTTTATTTGGAGTTGTGAGTGTGAAATGGATTATTTGCCATGAAATGTGATTATTAGGTGTTTGGCCGAAAACGGTATTTTTCTAAGTTTTCAAACCAACCTTTTTCATTCTGGATGGAAAAATCCATTTTTGCCTACCCCCATAAACCCATCTAAAGCTTTGTGTTTTGAAATTATTTGAGGTTGTTTGAAAAGAATTTGAGACTTTAAAGTCGGTGCTCTACTAAAAAACGAGACCGGGGGTAAGATTGATATCTTTTACGAAAATTCAAGTAAGAGATTTTGACAAAAATAATTGTTTCCCTCTAGGTCTTGAGTTTCGGGAATATTATTAGCATCCTAAAAGTTCCCTAATAGTTTTGAGGCTATTCCCCGTGTTCCATAAGAGTTCAAGATGGTTTAGGGTCATTTTCCTTTTCAGACCTTTGTAGTCGACTGGAGCTTTAGGTAGTAGACTAAGCCCTCAAAATTCCATTTCAGCGCATTTTTCTATTAGTTTTGACCTGGTTTAGTCGACTTCCTGCTTGGTTTAGTGGACTAAAGGCTCCTTGTAGTCGACTCAAGGTTTCTTGTAGTCGACTACAACTCGCACACTTTTTGACCACTGTTCAGTAATTCGGTCATATCTCGAGCTACGCATGTCGGATGGAGGTGTTCTTTTGCTTTTTAAAAATCTGAATTCAAGATCTTGTGTTTAGGATTTTTAACCGCTTTATTTGAGTCATTTGTGAGTGAGAAATGGTCGATTGAAGTTGACAGTAGATTTTGGACCTTAAACGTAGGAATGCCGATTTTCAAAATGTTATAGTTTCCACCTCACACCTTGCATTTTTGTTCCGTTTGATCCTATGGCTTGTTCTAGGTCCAAAATTTGTATTTGTATTTGGAAATTACTATTTTACCCTTGGAATGACCATTACCCTTGGTGGAATATAGGGTGTTCCAACGTTTCGGTTAATGTATCGATTATTTCGATTTACCTTCTTTTCGATCCCGTGTGATCTATTTAGCATCTTTGAGATGTTTTATGTTTATTTTACCCTTGTACGGGTATTTGATGACTTAAAAGGATTTTAATTCATTTTTATTTCTTCTGCATTCACCCCTTTAGCTCTTAGGCTCGGGTTTTGAAGTCCTAGGAAATTTGGGGCGTGAAAACTTGGTATCAGAGCATGTTCTTTCTCTATGGCATGATGGGCGAGGGTTGTTACCACTTTACACTTCATTTTTTCTTTTATGTTACGTGTTTACGTATTAGTTCTCGTCTTTTGTACGTCATTGGCTTATGCGTGTGTCGGCATGGCTTTGTGGTGTTGTTTGGCGTACTATGATTGTACGTGTGCCTTACATGTTCAGATGTTGTCATGTAGAGTGCATGCCGCCACGTAGAGGTCGACCGCGTGTCATTAGAGACGGTGATGTTCCGGATCAAGTACCTCCGATTATGGACGAGAATGTGCCAGTACATCCTGATGTAAGGGAGCGTGTACCGGCTGCACCTTTTATGAGTGGTGAGCAGTTTGTACATGCTTTAGCGGCAGCTATGGCACAGGTTCCTCAAAGACAGCAAGTTGAGGACGAGGGTTCGTGTGCTCAAAGGGCTCTCTGGGATTTTATACGATTGGACACACCTACCTTTGTGGGTGGTCCGGATCCGCTTGTAGCCGATGATTGGTTCAAGCAATAACCAATGGGTTTGATATTTTCAAGGTGGTTGATGATGATATACGGGTCATGATTGCGTCGTTTCGACTTACGGGTGATGCTAAGGGTTGGTGGAAGTCTGTCACAAACACGAGGGACATTCGGATTATCATATGGGTGGACTTTTGCACGTTTTTCTTGGATCGATATTTTCCCCATCTTCCTAGGATGGGCATGAGGGACCGGTTCAATGAGTTAGTCCAGGGTGATTTGTCAGTGACCGAGTATGAGCTTCAGTATACCAGTTTGTCTCAATTAGCATCAGAAATGGTGGTGGATGATGAGGTTAAAGGTTGACATTTTGTCAGGGGCTTGAGGGGCAATCTCAAGTCAAAGATTTCGGTGCTTACTATGCTGACGTATTTCGAGGCCGTTACAAAGGCATTACTTGCGGAGGGTGATGCAAGGGATGGCCAACTAGCTCATGAGGCTAGGGACAAGAGCTTCAGAGGTTCTTCTTCTTTGGGTTTTGGGAACAAGAAGAGGCAGCGTGATAGTATTTTAGCTCTGGTTGCACAGCAGCAATAGCCATAACAGTAGCATCCGGGACAGTCTGCACCTTCTGGTTCTACTCGCCGGAATGTGGTGTGTTATCAGTGCAATCAGTCAGGTCACACAAGGCTACAGTGTCCATTTCGTTAGCAGGGACAGAGTAGTGGTGTAGTGCGTAATAGGGGTTGCTTTCAGTGTGGACAGTCGAGTCACATTGCCAAGTATTGTCCTCAATTGAGCAATGGCACTCCTACGAGTGGGATTGGGCAGCAGTCTAGGGCTAAACAGCCAACAGGTCAGTCTGGGTATAGAGCACCACAACAGCAAGCACCATCAACTCAGGGTTCTCAAGCTAGGACATCTGTATCGACTATCCAACAGCTTCCACGTCCTCAAGGCCGTGCTTATGCAGTCACAACAGCAAACAGTGTAGTAGGACCTTCTATTATGAGAGGTACATTTCCTGTATACGGTTGTTGGGCTCATGTTCTTATTGATTCTGGAGCTTCACATTCTTTTATTGGTTTTGCTTATGCATGTACTTTGGGTATACCTATTTCATTTCTTGGAGTACCTTTGTGGGTAGATACGCCGATTGGGGGTAGTGCATATTTATCTAAAGTGTGTCGTAAGTGTGATATTGTGATTGTCGGACGATCGTTAAGGTTCGAATTCATTCTTTTGGACATGACGGGCTTTAACGTCATCTTTGGTATGGATTGGTTATCTACCTTTCATGCAAAGATTGACTATTTTAGAGGTCGGGTATCAGTGTGCACGCCTAAGGGCGAGCATTTCTACTTCTTTGGTGATCGAAACGACTCTTCTACTTCTTTCTACTGTATATGGGGTTGTGATGTGTCTGATTTTCTTTTGACAAGTCTCTTTTCCGACGATGAGGTTTGTGGTTATGTCAAGGTACCTTATGTTGTGGGAGAGTATTAGGATGTTTTTCCCAGTGATTTGACTTCTTTGCCTCCGATTCGTGAGGTGGAGTTTGCTATTGATCTTGTACTAGGTACTGATGTTATTTCCATGGCGAAGTTAAAGGAATTGAAGGATTAAATTGATGATCTCAACGCGAAGGGTTTTATTCGGCCTAGTGTTTCCGAATGGGGTGCTCCAGTTCTTTTCGCTAAGAAAAAGGATAGTTCACTACGGTTATGCATCGATTATCGTAGGTTGAATCGAGTGACGATCAAGAACAAATATCCATTTCCTTGGATTGATGACTTGTTCGACCAACTCAGGGGATCTAAGTTCTTCTTCAAGATTGACTTAAGGTCCGGTTATCATCAAATACGGGTTAGGGATATTGATATTCCGAAGACCGCGTTACACACTCGATATGGGCACTTTGAGTTTCCTGTGATGCCTTTCGGTGTGACTAATGCACAGGCGGCATTCATGGGTCTCATGAATCGTATCTTCCACGAGTTCTTGGATAGATTTGTAGTAGTGTTCATTGACGATATTCTAGTGTACTCTACTGCGGAAAGTGAGCACGAGGTTCATCTTAGGACCATTCTTCAAATCCTAAGAGAGCACCGATTGTATGCTAAGTATAGTAAATGTGAGTTTTGGCTTCAAGAGGTTAGATTTTTGGGGCATGTTGTTTCCGGAGGCGGCATTTCAGTTGATCCTTCGAAGATAGAGGCGATTATGAGTAAGAAGAGACTGAGTAACTTTTTCGAGGTTCGTAGTTTCCTTGGCTTAGCGGGTTACTATTGGCGATTTATGAAGGACTTTTCTCGTCTCACGTGAAATGGTATCAAATTTGTGTGAGATGATAAGTGTGAAGAGGCATTCATTGAGTTGAAGACACGTTTGACTATGACTCTGGTGTTGATTATTTCCAAGCGCGACGTCGGGTACGCGATCTATTGTGATGCTTCTCGCAAGGGACTAGGATGTGTACTCATGCAGTCCGAGAGAGTTATGGCTTATGGGTCTCGACAGTTGAAGACTCACGAGCGGAATTATCATACGCATGACTTAGAGCATGCATTAGTTCTTTTTTCACTTAAGGGATGGCGACACTACTTGTATGGTGAGAGATTTGAAGTTTTCTCCGATCGCAAGAGTTTACAGTATATCTTTACGCAGCGGGACTTAAATTTGTGACAGTGTCGATGTCTCGAGTAAATGGAGGACTGCGACTTTGCACTCCAATATCACCCCGGGAAGGTTAATGTGGTGGCGGATGTGTTGAGTCGCAAGTCACATGTATCATTAGCTAGCATCTTTGTCCGTGAGTGGCGGATGATGGAGGACATTGCAGAGTTGGGTCTTCAGTTTCGTGATAGTGGGGATTTAATAGTGACTTTATTTAACATGGTGGCACAATCTTCACTTGTGAGTCATGTGATTGAGGCTCAGGGACATGATGACAACATTGCTTCAATTCACACTCGCATTGCTAGTAGCGAGGTTGTCAATGATTGGGCTTTGCACTCCGATGGAGGGTATTGTTTTAGGGGTTTACTCTATGTATCGCAGACTTGCCTTGAGGAGAATTTGCGAGAGTTTCATAGTTCAAGACTTGCAGTTCACTCGGGTGGCATGAAAATGTATCATAATCTTCGGCGTCATTATTGGTGGCAAGGAATGAAGAAATCAGTTGCAGATTTTGTGAGCCGATGTCTTACTTGTCAGCAGGTTAAGGTTGAGCACCGAGGATGAAACACCCCGCTCCAACACTTGGTATAATATTGTCCGCTCTGGGCCCAGCCCGCACGGTTTTGCTCTTGGGCTCCTCCCAAAAGGCCTCATACCAATTGGAGACAACACTGCACATATAAGTACATCCCCAGACCTCTACCCGGGCGATGTGGGACATCACAATCACCCCCTCTTGGGACCCAGCGTCCTCGCTGGTGTTACCCACGGGCTTGTGCATGGACCCACACTTAATTCCGGCCGGGCTCTGGCTCTGATACCAATTGTAACACCCCGCTCCAACACTTGGTATAATATTGTCCGCTCACCCCGCTCCAACACTTGGTATAATATTGTCCGCTCTGGGCCCAGTGGGGCCCAGAGCGGACAATATTATACCAAGTGTTGGAGCGGGGTGTTACAATTGGTATCAGAGCCAGAGCCCGGCCGGAATTAAGTGTGGGTCCATGCACAAGCCCGTGGGTAACACCAGCAAGGACGCTGGGTCCCAAGAGGGGGTGATTGTGATGTCCCACATCGCCCGGGTAGAGGTCTGGGGATGTACTTATATGTGCAGTGTTGTCTCCAATTGGTATGAGGCCTTTTGGGAGGAGCCCAAGAGCAAAACCGTGCGGGCTGGGCCCAGAGCGGACAATATTATACCAAGTGTTGGAGCGGGGTGTTACAGAGGACCTGCTGGGTTGTTGAATCCGTTACAAATTCATGAGTGGAAATGGGAGAATATTTGCATGGACTTTGTGACATGGTTACCAAATATGAAGAATCAGAAGGATATTGTGTGGGTGATCGTTGATCGATTGACGAAGACTGCATGTTTTCTACCTATCCATGAGACGGATAACGTAGAGGTTCTTAGTAGTCTATACGTGAAATAGATTGTCAAGCTTCACGGGGTTCTGGTGACTATTGTTTTGGATTAAGATCCGCGATTCACGTCACGGTTTTGGGAGGCTTTTTAGGAAGTCTTGGATACGCAATTACGATTTAATATCGGTTTCCATCCTCAGACATATGGTCACTCAGAGCGTACAATTCAGATCCTTGAGGACATGCTTCGTGCTTGTGCTATTGATTTTAGAGGCAGTTGGGAGGATCATCTTCATTTGGCAGAATTCGCGAACAACAACAGTTATATGTCCAGTATTTAGATGACACCTTTTGAGGCATTGTACGGTAGACCGTGTCATTCACCAAGTTATTGGGCCGAGGTTGGTGATGTTGTGCTTTTGGGCCCCGATATGGTTTATGAGGCAACCGAGAAGATTAGGATTGCTCGACAACATTTGGTTATGGCACAGAGCCGACGGAAGAGCTATGCGGATCGGCGTAGGTGTCCTTTGTTCTTTGAGGTCGGAGATCACGTGTTTCTAAAGGTCTCACCTCGCAGGCTTGATGCGATTCGGGAAGAGCGGAAAGCTTTCTCCACGTTTGAGGTCGGTAAAGTGGCGTATCATTTAGCGTTTCCATCGGAATTGTCGAGGGTTCATAATATTTTTCATGTCTCTAGGTTTCGCAAGTACGAGCCGGATCCTTCTCATGTATTGAGTTGGGTTGATTTCGATATTGCCAAGGATGGGTCCTACGAGGAACGGCCTGTGATGATCTTGGATGCTTGAGATAAAGTTTTGCGGGGCAAAACTATTCCATTAGTTAAGGTCTTATGGCACCATCATGCAGTCAAGGAGGCGACTTGGGAGTGTGAGCGGGAAGTGTTGGAAAAATACCCGGACTTGTTTTCTACTATAGGTACATCTTGATTTCGAGGACGAAATCTCCTAAGGTGTGGAGGTTGTAACGTCCGGTATTTTTACGTGTTAATTAAAAAATTTATTTAAACAATTAAGTGTTTATGTGATTATGTGCTTAATGTGTTTATGTGTTTTAGCATGACCTACATGTTGTATGTGATATAAAAATTGTAAGTTGCATGTTGTATTTTAATTTTGAGAATAATGAAAATTATTGAAAATGATTTTGGGAATGAAATAGCCGAAGGATAAATGAGTAATTTCCCATTTTGAGCAATTAATGGAAAGTGTAGAGATTTTGGCTAAGTGTTAGGGCATGAGTGGCATGTTGGTAATTAGAGAGGACGACAAGGGGTAAAAGGGTGATAAAGAGTCTTGATGGCACTCTTGTGAATAACCCTAAATTGGGAAAATATTGGTCATTTTACACTTTTGGAGTGGTGTTTAATTTATAACCCTTCTAGCCCTTGATCTTCTTCTCCCATCTTTGATATTAGCCCTTGGATCATAGGGCCTTGTTTAGATGATACACAAATGAATTAATGCATTAATTTTGGTCTTCCATTGGCAAAACTAAGTTGTGGCCTTTGGATTGCTCTCACTTTTCCTAGTTTTAATTTCCACTCTTTGATTTAAAAGTCTCCTAAGGGTCTTGTATTTATACACTTGTGTGTATTTCCTTTTCTTCCATTCTCATAATATCCAAGACAACACCAAGAACTCTTGCTTTTTCTTCTCACATTCATTTATTCTCCCTTGGTTCATCTTCAAAAACATTATCGTTGGGTTGGAATTTGAAGAACCTTTGAACATGAGAGTTGTAGAGGCTGGCCTTAACTTTCCTTTGATCTAGAGTTGGTAAGTGTTCTTTACTCCTTTAGGGTTTTTTTATTTCAAACCCTAGAATTAATTTCCTTTGAACATGCGAGTTTTGTGTTCAATTATTGATATTTGGTTCCATTCTCTCTTGAATTTTGTTGAGGGACATTAGTTGAACCTTTTCACCAATTGTTTCGGTTATTGAAAGTTTGAAGCTCATCTTGTGATTCTTGACTCCTATTGTGGAAGAGTTGTGGTATGTTCAAGAATCCCTTCTCTTGAATTGTGTATTTCTTAAAACCTTAAGTTGTTATTATTAGGGTTGATTTTGTTTTGTGGTTGCAACCATTTTGATAATTTCGGTTTATAGAAACACCATTCTAATATTATTATTCATTGAATGGTGTATTGTCAGCTTGGAAGCTCTTCCCTTGAACATTTAAGTTGATAGCTTACTTGGACCTCTCTTGGACACTCTTGAGCTAGCTTGATTGGAATTGAGGTAGGGGAAAAACGAATTGTGTTCGTCTTTGTATGAGGGTGTGTGCGTCTATGTGTATATATGTCATATATATACATACGAGTTTGTCTTGACAACTTAGACTATGATTTAGACCTTTGACAACATGATTTTGTGATATAAATTCATATTGTGGTTAATTGCTTAATAAATGTTAAATTGTAAACCTTGTGATAAATTGGATCCAATATAATGTTATTTGATAGAAGCATGTATTGCGATGGCATATGGTTGTGATTGAGAACCTTCATACATTTTGGGGTACACCATGTAGTGTCAAAAACATGGGTGTAGGTTTATACGGGTTGTGTACTCGTGTGTGAGTAGTCTTGTGTCAAATCGTCGCAACAACTGGCCAGAGGCTGTTCCCAACCAACGAAAATAATGAGTCTGAGAATGGGGTATAGGGTGAGTCATCTCATTCTCAAAGTCGCGGGTCGTCTTGTGAATTCGTTATACGAATCTTTAGGCACGGGTCATCTTATGCAACCGCCTTCCTTGTTGAAAGTGAGAAATTCAAAATCACTTGGGAAGAATCGGTGCGGTACTCTTTCTCGTTGTAAATGAGTATAGTGCGTTTTCATTAACCTGTATTGGGAAAGCATGCAATATGAGGTGTGTTGAGTTATATTTCACTACCATATATGTGTGATTATGATATTGATATTGAAGCATGAAAAATTGTGAATAATTATGATGTGAGCATGTTGGGGAACTTTTTTGTGGGATTCAATGGGGTTCCGGATTGGCGTGAGAGCCATGTGGAACAAGAGACCGACCTAGGGTTAGTGGCATGAACCTTGGTTGGATTGAACCACTCGGACTACCGAGATTAAGGCGATGACGCTTCCTCTACTGGGCTAGTGAGCTCACCCCACGCCTTATAAAATTTTCAGGTGATGATTCCATTGGGAGAGTTCTGTAGTCTCTCCATGGATGTGTGGCATTATGTTCGCCTTTTTGGTGCATGGGTGGTAGACCATATTTATATTTTGTTGCGCATTAAGCTGATAAACATGTATCTAAATGTTCCTTTTGTCCATGTAAACCAAATGTGAAAAACTATTTTATTTTAATCCGGCTAGCATGCTAACCGAGGTGTTATTATCGATGTACATCCCTTGGAGCGCTACGCGCGGGGATTATATTCTTTTGGGGCATTTTGGTGCCGGATTGTGAAAATATGTATTTTAAACAAACTATAACATGTTTCGCCTTAGAGTGCTATAATGACAATATTGAATCCGTTTATTTGGAGTTATGAGTGTGAAATGTATTATTTGCCATGAAATATGATTATTTGGTGTTTGGCCAACAACGACGTTTTTCTAGGTTTTCAAACCAACCATTTTCGTTTTGGATGGAAAAATCCGTTTTCGCCTACCCCCATAAACCCGACTAAAACTTTGTGTTTTGAAATGATTTGAAGTTGTTTGAAAATAATTTGATATTTTAATGTCTATGGTCTACTAAAAACGGAGACCGGGGGTAAGACGGATATCTTTTACGAAAATTCAAGAGATTTCGACAAAAATAATTTTTTCCCTGTAGTTCTTGAGTTTCAGGAATATTATTAGCATCCTAAAAGTTCCCTAATATTTTTGAGGCTATTCCCCATGTTGCATAAGAGTTCAAGATGGTTTAGGTCATTTTTTTCCTTTTTCAGACCTTTGTAGTCGACTGGAGCTTTAAGTAGTCGACTAAGCCCTTAAAATTCCATTTCAGCGCATTTTTCTCTTAGCTTCAACCTGGTTTAGTCCACTTCCTACTTGGTTCAGTCGACTAAAGGCCTCCTTGTAGTCGACTCCAGGTTTCCTGTAGTTGACTACAGCTCACGCACTTTTCGACCACTGTTCAGTAATTCGGTCATATCTAGAGCTACGCGTGTCGGATCGAGGTGTTCTTTAGCTTTTTAGAAAGCTGAGTTCAAGTTCTTGTGTTTAGGCTTTAAAAGTGCTTAATTTGAGTCATATGTGAGTGAGAAATGGTAGATTGAAGTTAGCGGTAGATTTTGGACCTTAAACGTAGGAATGCCGATTTTCAAAATGTTGTAGTCTGCACCTCACACCTTGGATTTTGGTTTCATTTGTTCGTATGGATTATGCTAGGTGAAAAAATTTTATTTGCAGTTGGAAATTACAATTTGACCTTTGAAATGACAATTTTACCTTTGGTGGAATATAGGGTGTTCCAACGTTTTGGTTAAGGTATCGATTGTTTCGGTTTACCTTCTTTTTGATCCCGTGTGATCTATTTAGCATCATTGAGATTTTTTATGTCTATTTTACCCTTGTATGAGTATTTGACGACTTAAAGGGATTTAATTTCTATTGGCCTTGAAATTTATTCTCGGACAATAAATCCTATTTTGATATTAACAAAAGATTTGAAGCGTGTTTAATACTAATGAATTACCGAGTTCATGTTTTCAGCAAAAGATAGGTGAACGACTCGGAAAGAAAGCTTGATTTAAAGCAAAAAGCCGTAAAAGAAATTGAAGCGCAAAAATGGAAAATCAATAAATTCAATGGCAAAGGCGAAAGTCGAAGACTCAAGACTCGGGGTAGATAGGTCGGGGAGCAATCATTGTAACAAGGTAATTTTATGTGTCGATTTTATCATATAAGCTCAAGTATAAAATGAACCGAACTCAAATGGAATGAAAAATATTTTACCAAACTTAAACGAAAATAAAAATATTTTTATTAAATGTTTTTCAAGTTATAGTCGACTAGAAGAATCATTTGTAATCTCTAGTAGTCGACTAAAATAATCAGTAGCATCAATTTTCATCCATTTTTAAGTAGTAGACTAAAGCCCTCAAGTAGTCAACTAGAACCACCCATCTAGTTGACTAAAACCATTTGAGTCGACTTCTAGTCGACTAGAAGAATCAATCTAGTCAACTAGAAGCTCAAAGTAGTCGACTAGTTTGAACCTCAAATTCTGCAGTTTTTCAGAAAACAGTTTCCATGTTTTGTGCATCATGTTTAATGGATTTCAAACGGCTCTTGACTTCTCTAAATCAATAATCACTCTCATAACCCTAATGTATGGATATATATAGAATGAGATATGTGTATTGTAAGCCAAGAGATTGAAAAACAAAAGAGAGAGAAGTGAAAGAAAAGCTCTCAAAATTCTGCAAAAATTTTCTCTACAAAAGCCATTGAAACCAAGCTTTGAAAATCTGATTTTCTCCAAGTTTCTTTGAAAATCAAAACCTCTAGTATCTCTTCTTATTCTCCAAATATCATTCATTGATCATATCCTTTGAGAATACATTTCTAGAGCTATTATAAAATCACCAAAAACACTTGAGCTTATATTGATTTATCTTCCATAAAAACCTTTGGGTTTTGAGTGTTTTTGTTCTTGAGTGATTTTATTGATTACATACGAATTTGTAATCTCGGACAAGTGAAGTCCACCGTTTGTTCAAGAGAGTATTGTTCTCTTGATTGAGAGACAAGCTCGAGAAGCTTGTGATTGTAAAGGTTTGTCATTCTACCTGTGAAGGAAGGGCTATAGTGAAAGGATCGGGAAAATTCTCAAGAAGGGGTTCTTGAGCCGAGGAGTAGGAGTTACCGATCCTCGAAAAATCACAGTGTCAATCTCTCTATCTCTCTCTTTATTTAATTAATTTGCATGCTATATTTAATTGAATATCTTGTATGCTAATTAGTCTTGTGATTAATTATTAGATAAATTGAATTAAATTTATTCACTTGACTATTGAAGAAATTGAGTATTGAATATATATATTACTCCAATTTTGAAAAGGAGTAGAATTATTTTTGAATACCCTATTCACCCCCCTCTAGGGCTAATTAGTGACTAACAATTTGTATCAGAGCCTAATCTCTATTGTTTTTGGACTTAACCATCTTAGAGAACGATCATGGCCTCATATTTAGTCGCTCATGTTGAAGGACAATCTATTATTAGACCCCCATGGTTTGATGGTTCAAACTATAGCTATTGGAAGACTAGAATGATAGACTTTCTTCAAGCTATTGATTTTCATATTTGGCAAGTTATTGTTGATGGACCTTTCACTATAACAAAAATAGTAAATGGAAAAACTATCCCCAAATTGCCCAACGAATGGGATAACGATGAGCGTAGGCTTATGTCTTTTAATGCTAAAGCTAAGGTGAATATAAATTGTGCCTTAAGTCCAAACGAATTTAATCGTGTCTCTACTTGCTCCACGGCAAAAGAAATGTAGGATAAACTTGAAGTAACTTATGAAGGTACTACTCAAGTTAGAGAATCTAAAATTGATATACTTATGCATGAATATGAATTATTTTCCATGAAGGAAGATGAAAATATCAATTCTATGATGTCTCGTTTCACTAATATTTTGAATGGACTAAAGCATCTTGGTAGAATTGTTCCTAGATCCGATGCGTCACGCAAAGTGCTTAGAAGTCTTCCGGCTCAATGGGACCCAAAGGTAACGACAATCAAAGAAGCTCATGATCTCAACAACATGAGTCTTGATGAGATTTTCGGTTCTCTACTCACTTGGGAAATCACATTGAAATCTCGTGAAGACGACATCAAGCCAAGAAAAGGTATAGCTTTGCAAGCCTCTACCAAAAATGAAGCCATTGAGCTGAATGAAGATGAAGTGGATGAGGACATTGCTTTGCTCACTCAAGAATTCAATAAATACCTTCAAAGAAAGAAAGTCAATGGTGGAAAATTCATGAGGAGAATCGAATCAAAAGGCGAGCCTAAGAAATGAGAACCTCCAACGTGTTTTAATTATGGAAAGCCAGGACACTACAAAAGTGATTGCTTCAAGCTCGAAAAGGAGAACGAGAAAAGACCAAGCAAGATGGCTTTGAATGCCACATGGGATGACTACGACTCATGTGACTCGGATGAGGAGGAAAATGGTGAAGAAATGACAAACCCTTGTTTCACGGCAAATGAAGAAGAGGTACATTTAAATTCACATTCATTAGATAAAGATAAATTATCATATGATGAACTTCTCTCTTCTTATGATGAATTACAAAATGCATTTGAAGAATTACATGATGGATTTGAAAAGTTAGCTAGAAAATATATTCTTCTTAAGAAAGCTAAATCTTCATGTAGCTCTATTACTTCCAACTTAGAAGTTTCATGCAATGACAAAAGCATATAGCTATAAAAGGAAAATAATCGGTTAAAAAATACTATAGATGATCAAATAAATGTCTTAGCTAAATTTACAAAAGGAAAGGAAAACCTTAGCATTATGTTGGGAAGACAAAGAGGATCATTTAATAAATGTGGTCTAGGGTATGATGCTTTTGACAAAGATGTTATTATCTTGAAAAAAAGGAAATCATTAAGGCATACATTTACAAGACAATCATCTCATGCATCCTCAAATGATCATAAGCATGTTACATGTTATTATTGCAAGAAAAATGGACATAAGGCAAATGCATGTTTACTTAGGAAGAAGAAAGTAATAACAAAAATGATTTGGGTTCCAAAAGGAACCATTGCATGCTTGCATAGAAAGGAGAATGTTATACCAAAAATGATTTGGGTTCCAAAAGGAACCATTGCATCTCTCTCTAACCCTAGTGGACCCAAGATAAATTGGGTACCAACAAATGTTACTTAAATTTTTTTTGTAGGTATGCTTGAAGTCCGCCTTTAAGGAAATGGCTTATTGGTAGTGGATGCTCAAGGCATATGACGGGAGACTAATCAAAATACATTTCTCTAAAAACTTATGAAGTAGGAAACGTAACTTTTGGATATAACTCTAAAGGCAAAATTATAAGGATTGGCTCAATTGGTATATCTTCATCTCTTTCTATAGATAGTATGTTTTTGGTTGATGGTTTGAAGCATAACTTATTTAGCATTAGTCAAATTATGTGACAATGGCTATGATGTTATTTTTAGGACCAATGCATACTTAGTTAAGAAAGATGGGAATCAATTCTCAAATGCTAAAAGAAATGGAAATTTGTACTATGTTGCTTTATGAATGTTTTTATTGATTGATAAATGATCATTATTCATGCATCACATTCTTTTGTTGCTTGAAATTGCATGAGAAAAGTGTCACATTGATTTAGAGTGAAATTATTTCAAAAGGGCGATTCTTATGAAAATATCTTTTCATTGTGCTTTCAAATGTTCAAAGAATTTTGAAATGAAATGAATCTTCCTATGTGCTATAGCTTTACAAATCTTGAAAAAGGGCATATAATTTATTTTTGCTAATCAAGGGAAGTTATATTGGTTTTCTTGTCAAATTCTTGATGATTGAACATGAATGATGCATATGGTTGTTTACTATGATTCAATATGGAGTTTCATTCTTATCACTAATTTCATATTGGTATTGACTTGATAAATAACCATGAGCATATCTTACTACTTGAATTGAAAAATACACTTTATGATAAGGTTCTTGAATGATCAATTCAATTGAAGCATAATGGTTGTAGAAGATCACTCATTTTTGTGCTAATGTGCTTATAATGAATCTTGCCCATAATTGTGCTAACATAAATGGACCCTAGAGCAAAAAGGGTACCAAAGAAAGCTACTTGAGTGTGTTTTGTAGGTGTGGATTGATTCCTTACTCAAGAACTATTGATTCTTCAATTGTGATGTTATAACTAAAAAGGGGAGATGAAATCAAGGTCTCTCACAAAATGAGTGGACAATACAAATCATCAACAAGCTACTCTAAGTAAAATGGGTGAAGCTAGCACCATGGTACACATCTTCTATTCTCCATTACTAATGTGTTTTCATTGTTGAGATTAAATATGACATACATATTAAGGGTGATTGGCTACTCGATGCATGAAATTGACTATGCTTTTGATGAACTCTTGATAATAGCTTGTTTTGAAATGACTTGGATATATGAAAGAAAGTCTTGATCATGCATGATTTTTTAAAGAATATAGTCATGACCATCTCTAGCCATCAAAGTTATTTCACTTGATTTTGGTTGATTACTTGAGTAGCTATGTCTTATATTTGTTCATGGGCTTTCATGATTTTAGTTCTTTATCTAAATTCTCTTGACATGAAAAATTACACATTTATTTGAGGTGTTTAATTTTAAAGTGAATTTTGGACGGACTTGGAATATATGTTTAATCAAATATGTCCACACTAGTAAACCTCAAGAGAGCATAATCTCTTTGAATAATCTATCTAGTGCAAATGAGGATAAGGAATATGTGATGAAATTCTATGCGATTAAATGATTCATCATCCTCTATTATATATCTTATTGGTAATCATTCTAGAGGTATTTTCATAAAAGATTCTCATAAAAATGATTTTCATGTGCTTAGCCTTTGTTGTTTGTAATTGTAACCTTGGTTGAAGCTATTTAATATATGATTGGATCTTTATTATGAAAAGGTACTATAGGTTCCTCTTTTATAGGTTCCTCTTTGAAGGAAGCATGTTGAAAAGATGGAGATTTTGTGCTCAAATATTGTTATCTTGAATGTTTATTGAAAAACATGATTCATGAGTTTTATGTGCACATATCATGAAAGACATACGTTTTTATTATTCTTGCATTATTATGATTTTCTCAATGATATATAATATTTTCTATATCTTAAACTTTTATATTATTATCATACATGCATACTCTTGTATATCTTATAATGCATATTAATGTTGCAATCTATGTCTAATAATGGTGACCCAAGGTTTTGACCATTATTATTCCAAGATCTTAACCAAGAAGGATATAGATTTTTCTTTGCACATATGAATGGAATTAAAATTCTAAAAATTCCACATGCCTCTTTGCATGAAATGTTTTTATCTAATGCATTCCTATATGAAAAATTTTCATGAAGTGATTCACAATGCTTTGAAATGTATAAGTTTTAGAAAATGGGTTTAAAACTATCATAAGTTGTACTTAATTTGAAAGATGATCCAAGAGGGTGTTTTAAATGGCTTTAAGTGATTTTCTTATGGATGAATGATGTTTTAGAACCTATATTGATAAACATTCTTTTTGTTGTTTATTATTTATAACTTATCACAAATTTGGTTATAAGATTCATTGGAGTATTATGTTTACCAATTTTTGATGTGTTGAGAAAAGACGTTTATCACAAACATGCAATCTATTTCAAAATGAGCATGATAGATGAATTTATTTTGTTCTTGGGAAAAATACATTTAAGTGTCATGACATATTTTCAAATACTTTTTGACACTTCGGTTTTGGGATTATATGGTTTCCTTGGTTGACTACTCTTGGACTTAGATGTTTAGTAACATAATTAAGACTATAAATTATATGTTATCTTGGTTCATCTCTTATTATTTTAGATAAACATTTTTACCATATATATAAGAGATATATCTTGTGTTTTTAGCACTTGTGAAGATTACATAACATTGCCATTACATTAAAGTTTTCAAAGACATGGACTTATGAGAAATATTGAGATCACCTTCATGATTATAATTTTCTTCATCAATATTCTCACAAAGTTTATCCAAAAGAACTCATTGTGTAAAATTTCATAAACATATGGAAATGCCTTTGAACATTAATGTGTTAGCATTTGTCTTGTGTATTTTTCACTTGCTTATTTTAAAATATTATTTTCTTAGTCATCATCATGATTTCTACTCTATTCACATTACATTCTATGATAAGATGTTGCATATGTGTTTATTTATTTTCATGTGATTAAGATTAAGGTGTTTGTCACGCCCCAAATTCCTAGGACTCCAAAACCCGAGCCTAAGAGCTAGGGGAGTGAATGCGGAAGTAAAAAGAAACTGGAACAAATGGCATTCAGTCATCAACACCCACAAAAGGGTTACAATGAATGCTCAGATACCATGTTGTCACGCCCCTAAAGGATGACGCAAACCAAGCGACCACTAGAGTCAATAATAACAAGAATATACATGGAGTAACAATGAAAACTATACACCATGCCGTAGAATACTAGAACTCAACAGTATCCTCAGATACCAACAGACACGCTCCTAAATCCCTAAGACTCCCGAACTGGGACATCCAAGGAATCCAGGATATGATCCCTAATACGAATGACCAACTAAGACATCATTAACCAAGAAAACATATGGGTTAATGGTAGAAATGGTATATTTAATACCCAAATGGATAATAAACAAAGCAGCGGAATCTAACGAAAATCCGGCAAAGTTCCGTTTGTAAATGGAACATCCGGACAACCAAACACAACACAATAACCTGCCCAAAGCAATTCAATAATCACAATGGCTTCCAAGCCCCACATTCATCAATCCTACTAGGGCCGAGGTAGTGGAAAAAAACCAAAACCCCTCCAAACCCTCTAACATCAACAGAGCCACAAATGCTCGAATAAGAATACAGTAAAGCACCTAGCTGTGCAGAATAGATACAATGACCATCAGAAAGAATAAATACAGGAACTAAATGATACATCAACAGGGATATGCCAACAGACTGGCTCCCAAAAGAAAATACATAACAATCCCATAACAATGGGTAGAGAAACTGAAAGTCGATACCTATCGTCCCCAAACCCAGTCGTGCTGCAACCGTAACCGCATCACCCAACGCAACTCCAAACCTGTAACAAGAAAACCAAGGAAAACTGACGTTGCATCGCATCCTGCTCATAGTCGTATATTTCCTGCAACCTGGCGTGGGAATACCAGGGGGCAAATGAAATACCCCTGTGAGCAAATAAGCTCAGTGGGAAAAGATACTCTAACTACCACATCCTCTGGTAGTTTAGGTAATGCCAAACTATCTAGCAAGATACATATATAGCCCAACTAATCCCATCCACGCAAAACCCAAGGCACGCTCATACGTACGTAAGTATATAACGGGGATATATATATATATACACACATATATATATATATATAAGTATAAATACACAACATGAGCCTATAAGATACAACTAAGACTCGTACGTACCCACCCCGGTAGTCTACACGACTCTCACCAACGTACACTAGGTACACAACACTAATGTCAAATCTAACCAATCATCCAGCGTTCACAACGCTAACCAGAAAATCTAAACAGAGGGAATCACACTCACCTCTAATATCCACAAGGATCAAAATCCACCACTAGTACCAAGGAATACTCATAACTCACTCCCCGAGAACACAGGAGGAAAAGTACTCACGTCCTTGCGTACTAACACAATCATCGTCTATATATATATATATATATTGTAAATGTACAATATATATATATAATACAAACCTCATCCCATTCCTAAGGAAAATCTACCTCTTAAAGGCTAGATCACCTCAATCATATCACCATACCATAAATCATATAGAGCTCATAATACTATCATCGATAGGGTCAATCACATCACTAACGCTCTCACTGTAGGCGAGGGAAAACCACCAATTAAACCATTAAGAGTACACGAACTCAACTCACAAGAACGACCACCCAATAATCACCGAAACAAAGCAAAGGAAAAGGCTTCCCAATGCTAAACCAACCGATAACCGAGACAACAATGTCAAGGTTAAAACACCACAAGTGTTTAAGGAAGAACATCAAAAGTGAACAAGGAAACCAAAAACGAATGGCCGAGAGTGGAAGTAATAAAAAGATGAATCCCAGAGATTCAATAGTTTTTAAGAAAAAGGTTTTCAAACTCGAACCAATCCTTTTGGTATCCATGCCCCTAACGTAAGAAAAACTCATATCACCTAGGTGGTGATACCAACAACCCAGAAAAGGGAAAGGCAACACTATATGTGTGCACTGAACAACAACAAGCCTCAATCCGAGACTTAAGCATGATAGGAAACAAAGGTGAAACAATGGAACACCTTTCAAAACTCTATAAGATGAGATATTGAGAAAGAAGTCTCGAAATCTCAGAATCCCAAGAAAATAATAAAATGGTTTTACTTTTAAGAACCACGTAGTAAAAATGACTGTCTTGCCCCCGGTCTCCGTCAATTGCCATCACCGGCTTTTAGAGTTAAAAATCTTTCCAAAGAAGATCCTAAGATCACTTTATAAAGTGTTAAAACTTTTCATTTCCACGGGGGTAGGCGAAAACGGGTTTTTCCTTTTAAAAACAAGGAGTTTATTTCAAAACATAGAAAACACCGTTTTCGAAATGACAGTCAAATAAGAGAAACACAACTCTATGAATTCCTGTAATGTCCGAGATGACAGTAAAGGAAGAACAACACGTTGGACTCACGGAAGACAACCATCCGTTCCAACTCCACCAAATCAAATGACACCACGAGGAAGAGGTTCGGCACCACACCGTAACCGACAACTCAAGGAATGACATACAAGTCAACGACCACGTACTAGTGTACAAAACACAGTACCAGGAATGCTTAAAGGAAGGGACTAAGCATAAGAATCAAGACTGTCAGACTACAGTACCTCGAGTACTTAATGAATCCCTAATCATAACCTCTTCTCATCAATCAAAATCTCACACAACTCATCACTCGCCTTCTCTAAGGCCTCGATTATCAATTGACACAAAAATCATCCCTAACCTCAAATCTTCAAAAGAGTTCACACAACTAACCACGATCACCAAACTACTAATCACAATCACAAGGTTACTAACCACAATCACAAGGCTACTAACCACAATCACAAGGCTGCTAACCACAATCTCTAAGGTCTCAACTCAAAGTCAAGCCTACGGTCCATCACTAGCCTCAACTAGCCACATGGATCACTATGCCAACATACCTAACCTCCCCCAAGGGCACAAGGTAAATAATCACAAGTATAAAGATAAACTTTTCATTTATACTTTAACAATTTTCTCATTTAATTCATGTTTTCGCATTTATCACTTTCAACTGAGCATTTTATAAAGATACGAATTTAATTTCACAATATTCATACATAACATGCTCCAAAATCCAACAGGCAATAATAATACATATTAAACCTGCTCCAACATCACATGTAATAATATCACGTGTACATGTCAAATGAAATCACATAAATGTCATGCATATACAATGTGACTCATACACCACCCTTTGCCCACATCACGTGGTTAACGAATACGCACTCCACCCATTTACAAGGAGAAAGAGTACCGCACCGATTCTTCCCAAGTGTTTTTGACACTACACTTTCAACAAGGAAGACGGTTGCACGAGAGCCCAACTTGCAACTCCCATGCGAGAGCGGCACATACCACCACGATGGGGCAGTAACCAACCCTATTCTAAAGATCCGAGAGTGGCGCATACCACCACGATGGGGCAGCAACCAACCCTATATCACCTTCTAGCTTTTTAGTTCCATAGGTAGGAGACACCTTTACCTGGCCAGTTGTTGCGACGATTCGACACAAAGACAACCCCACATGATTTCACAACCCACATATATCAACTCAATATGCATCCAGGTCTAAATGACAATCATGTCTCAACATAAATATGTAATGCATCATATTTAAGCAAATACCCACATGGTAATATCAACATAGATCTCAAATCTCTTATCATGCTTTAAAATGCAATAAAGCAATTAAATCATATGAAAATAATTTCATATACCATTCATGTTCTCCAAAAATATATTTTCTTTAATTCTTTAGAAAATATTTCAATTTCCCTTATCATTCATTTAAAATAAATTATACAATTAATTCACGTATAATAAGAGGAACCTAGCATGGCGTCTAAGTCTCTCACATCCAACGTTTACAAGGAATTAGGAATATATTTAATTCTCCAAGGAATTTCTAAGTCGTCTATTCCTATTCAATTCAATTAGGAATATATTTAATCTCGTAGGAAATAACTTAATTAATTTTCTTAAATTAATTCCTAAATCTAATTCCGATTCTAACGAATTATAGATATTTAAATTAACGATTTAAAATATCTATATTAAATTAAATAAGGGTTTTGCACCCCAAAACTACTTCAATAATGCGGAGTGAGAAATATAATTTCCCACCTAATTATACGTTACCGAACAGCCCGAAACAGCATAGTACCGGCGCCCGAATATGAAGCCCGCCGACCAAAATCGTCCAAAAACTATTTCGAATATATCGAAATGTCCGTCTCGACAACCTATACGATATATACGAAGCCCATTAATAATAGGTTAATTAATTGGGTTAAATCTAAAATATTCCAAACGAAAACTATAACCTATAAATGCGATTTCCGGGCAAATCGTTCATCGTAAATTCACGAAATTAATATATGATGAATACTACGTAGGTACGAAACTACTCACCGAAAATCGGCTCAAACTGATCACCGGAAGGTCACCGAAAAATTGGCCGAAGCCTGGCCGGAGTCACCCCGGCTCACGCGCGTAGCCACTGCAATAGCTGCCGGCTCCTTGCGCCACCACCGGCGCCACTACACGCCGCCTCCTCCAGGCCATGACGCCACCGCCGTCATTACCAACAACCGCCGTCATCATCCTGGACCGTCGCTGTAGCTCCTGGTTGCGCGCGTCCAGCCGCAGCCCTTTCGTCCAGTTGCCGACTCTCTCTCTCTCTCTCTCGCCATGACCGGCGAAAATGGAGATGAAGGGCAGAGAAGCAGCTCGTGTGTGGAGAAGAAACGTGAAGCAGAGAAGGAGATGTCTGTGTATCGTGTAGGAGAAGATAGAGCGAAGGCTAGGTCGTTCGTTCATAACAATATACAGATATATATATGCGTATACATATATATTCAATTTACATAAGTTACCCTTCAATTTTCCATAATCACGAAATAACCCCCACTACAATATATATATATATATATAATTAAATATATATATATACAGTAAACCCCAATAATTATCGGGAACGCCCAAACATAATCTCGTAAGTCCGAAATAATAACGGGACGCCCAATAAAATATACCGGGGCAGGAACCCAAACGTAGGAACACTTAACAAGCCCGATCCAATTAAAACGCGTCATCATTCAATCGAAACACTAATCATTAAACGTCGAATAAACTAACGTCGAAACGAGACCGTGTAATTCACAACAAGAATTCGCGTAGTCGTCAAAGAGAAACCGTAAAGTCATACAGTCGACTTTAAAACTAAACGCGAAAAATTTACAGGTATCAAATACCAAGAACAAACAATATGTCAAGAACAAGTGACGTCATTACCGAAATTAAATCAAAGATAATTTCAGTAAAAAGGATAATAACACGGGGTGTTACAGTGTTCTTGACTTATTCTTAAGTGCTCATATGTGATTTTAAGTGAATTTTCATACATGACTATGTGAGTTTAAATGATCTAGTGTTTCAGTGTTCTTTGTTTACATATAGTATGTTGAATACTTATGGTTTGAGCTTTAATTCAAACACACTCACTTGAACATTAAGTCACTTTTCATTTGAGTCATTCACTTGATATATGTATTTGATTTATGAAAATCTATGTTCAACATATATCCTATTTGTCTATGAAAATCAAGCAAATGGTTTAGTCATCATTGATGACATGTGTTGCATGTCCTTGTTGCCTTCATGAATGCAAAGTTATGTTTGTCATATGATAATCATCTTAAGAATATTCATGAAATGTGTGGACATCATGAGATTGTGTTACTTCAAATGATATATTATATAATCAAAATTCATTTATGCAACTTAATTCTCTTCTTGTACTTAATTGTATTTACTCTTTTTAATGATGTCAAAAAAAAGGAGAAAATTAGTTGATGAGTATATGTTGTATGCACATTCTTAGGGGGAGTTTTGCTCCTTGGTGATAGGGGAATAAATCCCAAACTTTATGCATATGACTATGTGCTTATTTTCAATCATGTGCCCATTGAATGCGTTTTTACAAGCGTTATTTGTATGTCAAAGAATCATTTTCATTGTTCACGAACTAAGCATATCGAGATTAGGCATCATTTCTTACGTGATCATGTTGCTAAAGGAGAAGTTGTATTGGTTTTTATTGACACTAAAAATCAATTAGCGGATATTTTCACAAAGCCTTTTTTCGGAGGATTCTCTTTCAAAATTCATAGAGAAATTGGGTTGGCTTTGGACGTTGATGTATTAGCATGATAAATTATTTATTTAACCGTCACTTCCCACCTTTTTATGTTGCCAAAGGAGGAGAAGTAAGTTGCTTTCATGTATGTAAGTCATGTTTATGTGAACCTCCATGCTAGTGTAGGAAATTGAAAAAATATATTTACTAAGGGGGAACATGTAATGCACACATTGAGGGGGAGTATCACTTGATACTTCACCATTTACACGTAAACACGAAATGTTTTGTCAACATCAAAAAGGGGGAGATTGTTGGCTTTGAAATTTATTCTCGGACAATAAATCCTATTTTGATATTAACAAAACATTTAAAGCGTGTTTAATACTAATGAATTATCGAGTTCATGTTTTCAGCAAAAGACAGGTGAACGACTCGGAAAGCAAGCTCGAAAGAAAGCTTGATTTAAAGCAAAAGGCCGTGAAAGAAATTGAAGCGCAAAAATGGAAAATCAATAAATTCAATGGCGAAGGCGAAAGTCGAAGAGTCAAAACTCGGGGTAGATAGGTCGGGGAGCGATCATTGTAACAAGGTAATTTTATGTGTCGATTTTATCATATAAGCTCAAGTATAAAATCAACCGAACTGAAATGGAATGAAAAATATTTTACCAAACTTAAACGAAAATAAAAATATTTTTATTAAATGTTTTTCAAGTTATAGTCAACTAGAAGAATCATTTGTATTCTCTAGTAGTCGACAAAAACAATCAGTAGCATCAAGTTTTCATCCATTTTTTAAGTAGTCGACTAAAGCCCTCAAGTAGTCAACTAGAACCACCCATCTAGTTGACTAAAACCATTTGAGTCGACTTCTAGTCGACTAGAAGAATCAATCTAGTCAACTAGAAGCTCAAAGTAGTCGACTAGTTTGAACCTCAAATTCTGCAGTTTTTCAGAAAACAGTTTCCATGTTTTGTGCATCATGTTTAATGGATTTCAAACGGCTCTTGACTTCTCTAAATCAATACTCACTCTCATAACCCTAATGTATTGATATATATAGAATGAGATATGTGTATTGTAAGCCAAGAGATTGAAAAACAAAAGAGAGAGAAGTGAAAGAAAAGCTCTCAAAATTCTGCATAAATTTTCTCTACAAAAGCCATTGAAACCAAGCTTTGAAAATCTGATTTTCTCCAAGTTTCTTTGAAAATCAAAACCTCTAGTATCTCTTCTTATTCTCCAAATATCATTCATTGATCATATCCTTTGAGAATACATTTCTAGAGCTATTATAAAATCACCAAAAACACTTGAGCTTATATTGATTTATCTTCCATAAAAACCTTTTGGTTTTGAGTGTTTTTGTTCTTGAGTGATTTTATTGATTACATACGAATTTTTAATCTCGGACAAGTGAAGTCCACCGTTTGTCCAAGAGAGGATTGTTCTCTTGATTGAGAGACAAGCTCGAGAGACTTGTGATTGTAAAGGTTTGCCATTCCACCTGTGAAGGAAGGGCCATAGTGAAAGGATTGGGAAGTCTCTAGAAGGGGGGTTCTTGAGCCGAGGAGTAGGAGTTACCGAACCTCGAAAAATCACGGTGTCAATCTCTGTATCTCTCTCTCTTTATTTCATTAATTTGCATGCTATATTTAATTGAATATCTTGTATGCTAATTAGTCTTGTGATTAATTGTTAAATAAATTGAATTAAATTTATTCACTTGACTATTGAAGAAATTGAGTATTGAATATATATATATATATATATATTACTCCAATTTCGAAAAGGTGTAGAATTATTTTTGAATACCCTATTCACCCCCCCCCCCCCCCCCCCCCCCCTCTAGGGCTAATTAGTGACTAACAATTTCATTTTTATTTCTTTTGCATTCACTCCCTTAGCTCTTTGGCTCGGGTTTTGAAGTCCTAAGAATTTTGGGGCGTGACACTAACCGTATAACATAATTCTATCTTTACCATATTGCAAGAGAGCAATCTATCACTGTGAATAAAGTTGTACCACAAATAGTCGAATACAACCCCAAAAAGGATATCTTCAACCGAATTCGCTACAACCCATCTCTGGACAGAGTGTAACTAGTGTATGCTATTTACTTTAATTTAATATACTCCTAAAACATAAAATTAAACTAAAGCATGTCTATATCATCTCGCTGAGGCTTGGCCTGTGTAAACCTAGGGTTTCAAGTGTTAAGCTCCATTGATGTAGAAAATCACACTATGTTTTTGATAACATGATTGTGTAAGAAGATATATATTCATTCAATATAAGATAAGAATCAATAATAAATATAAAATCTTGTGTCAAGAATAAAAACCGTCCCACATCTACAATCAATCATCACAGTATGGTCATGTCACCCCCCAAATTTCCTAAAACTCAGAAACTCGAGCCTAAGAGCTAAGGGGGTAAACGGAAGTAAAAATAAATGAGAACCAATGACATACAATCATCAAACACCCACAAAAGGGTAAGAATGACACATTCTGATACCCTACTATCACGCCCCTAGAATTCCCGAAACTCTAATCTAGAGAATCAGCGAATCTCCAAAGGGTGACGTAAGTCAATCAACCACTAGAGTCGACAATAACCAGAATAAATACATGGAATAACAATGAAAACTATACTCCATGCCAAATAGAATACTAGAACTCAATAGTATCCTCAGATACCATCAGACACACTCCTCAATTCCTAAGACTCCCGAACTGGGACATCCAAGGAATCCAAGATGTGATCCGTAATACGAATGACCAACTAAGATATCGTTAACCATGAAAATATATGGAATAATGATAAGAAATGGTATATTCCATACCCAAATGACTAATAAAACTAAGCAGCGGAATCTAACGAAAATCCGGCAGAGTTCCGTTTGTAAATGGAACATCCGGACAACCAACCACAACACAAAGACCTGCCAATAGCAATTTGATAATAATAATGGCTTCCAAGCCCCACATTCATCAATCCTACTAGGGTCGAGGTAGTGGAAAGAAACCAAAACCCCTCCAAACCCTCTATAATCAACAGAACCACAAATGCTCGAATAAGAATACAGAAAAGCACCTAGCTGTGAAGAATAGATACAATAACATCCTGAAAGAATAAATACAGGAAATAAAAGAATACATCAACAGGGATATGCCAACAGACTGGCTCCCAAAAGAAATACATGACAACCCCACAAAACATGGGTAAAGAAGCTGACAAAAGAATACTACCGTCCCCAAACCCAGTCGTGCTGCAACCGTAACCGCATCACCCAACGCAACTCCAAACCTGTAACAAGAAAACCAAGGAAAGCTGTCGTTGTACCGCATCCTGCCCATAGCCGTACATTTCCTACAACCTGGCGTGGGAATACCAGGGGGCAAATGAAATACCCCTATGAGCAAATAAGCTCAGTGGGAAAGGATACTCTAACTACCACATCCTCTAATAGTTTAGGTAATGCTAAACCACCCAGTGAGATACATAGCCCACAACATAACCCAGCCACGAAAACCCAAGGTACGTGCTCACATGCTACCGTAAATGAATATATATAAGTATATAAGGGATATATATATATATATATATATATATATATATATATATATTATGTGTGCGTATATATATATACACATAAGTACACAATAAGAGTCTATCAGATACAACTAAGACTCGTACTCCAAGTACCAACACCAGTAGTCTACACTACTCTCACCAACATACACTAAATACACGACCCTAAGGTCTAATCTAACAAATCATCCAGCGTTCACGATGCTAACAAGAAACTCCAAACAGAGGGAATCACACTCACCTCTAATATCCACAAGGATCGAAATCCACCACTAGTACTAAGGAATACTCATAACTCACTCCCCTAGAACACAGGAGGAAAAGCACTCACGTCCTTGTGTACTAACACAATCATCGTCTATATATATATATAATAAACCTCATCCCATTCCTAAGGAAAATCTACCTCTCAAAGGCTAGATCACCTCAATCATATCACCATACCATAAATCAAATCGACCTCATAATACTATCATCCATAGGGTCAATCACATCACTAACACTCTCACTGTAGGCGAGGAAAACCACCCAATCAAATCACTAAGAGTACACGAACTCAACTCACAAGACCAACCACCTCAGGGTCACCAAAGCAAAGCGAAAGAAATGACTTCCCAATGCTAGACCAACAGATAACCGAGACAACAATGTCAAGGTTAAGAACACCACAAATGTTTAGTGAAACGCCCGAACAAAAGAAACCAATCCACTCGGTATCCATGCCCCTAACACGTGTGACAACTCAAATCACCTAAGTGGTGACATCAAAAACCAAGTAGAAAGGAAATGGCAACACTATATGTGTGCCCTGAACAACACCAAGCCTCATACCCGAGACTTAGAGATGATAGGAAACAAAGGTGAAACAATGGAACACCTTTCAAAACTCTACAGGATGAGATATTGAGAAAGAAGTCTCGAAATCTCGGAATCCCAAGAAAAGTAATAAAATAGTTTTTCTTTAAGAAACCACATAGTAAAAATGACCGTCTTGCCCCCGGTCTCCGTTAGTTGCCATCACCGGCTTTTCGAAGATAGAAATCTTTCCGAAGAAGATCCCAAGATCATTTTATAAAGTGTTAAAACTTTTCATTTCTACGGGGGTAGGCGAAAACGGGTTTTTCCTTTTAAATACAAAGAGTTTATTTTAAAACTTAGAAAACACCGTTTTCGAAACAGACAAATAAGAGTGAATACAATTCTACAGATTCCTATAATGCCCAAAAGGACAGTAAAGGAAGAACAACACGTTGGAATCACGGAAGACAACCATCCGTTTCCAACTCCACCAAATCAAATGACAACACATGGAAGAGGTTCGGCGCCACTCTGTAACCGACAACTCAAGGAATGACATAGGAGTCAACGACTACGTATTAGCGTATAAAACACGGTACAAGAAATGCTTAGGGGAATGAACTAAGCACTAGAACCAAGACTGTCAAGCTACAGTACCTTGAGTACTTAATAAAGTCACTCAATCATAACCTCTTCTCACCAATCAAAATCTCAACTACAATTGATAGCCTATTCCTCAAAAGTGAAAGACACCTAAAAGGTCCATACTACAACTCACAATCTCATCACCCGCCTTCTCGAAGGCCCCAATTCATAACTGATACTAAAATCAATCTCTAACCTCCAACCTCTAACAAGGTCACATAGCTAACCACAATCACCAAACTATTAACCACAATCACTAAGGCCTCAACTCAAAATCAAGCCTACGGTCCACCACTAGCCTCAACTAGCCACATAGATCACTATGCCAATACACATAACCTCCCCCAATGGCACTAAAGTATACAACAACAAGTATAAAGATATACGTTTCATTTATACTTATTAATAATTACCACATTTAAAGTCTTGTTTCACATTATTCATTTTCAACTGAGCATTTATAAAATATGAATTCAATTTACAATATTCATAAATAACATGCTCCAACATCACATGTAATATAGCACATATACATGTCAAACGAGATCACATAAATGGTATGCAGTGTAATGTGACTCGACACTCCCCGCGATACTCACACACAACACACCCTTTTCCAAGGGTAACGGATACATACTCTCTCCACTCATCAAGTAGTGTAGAGTTACCACACCGACCCTAACCAAGTGATTTTTCTCTCTATCACTTCAACAGGGAAGGCAGTTGTACGAGAACCCAACTTGCAACTCCGTATGCCATTACTACCCTTGAGTCAAGAAAATAAGCCTCCACCCGGACTCTTAACTCACATTTGCCGGCTTTTTAGTTCCGTAGGCGTGATACCTTCTGGCCAGTTGTTGTGATGATCCGACACAAAGACACCCATACTTGAGTACGCAACTCATATATATCAACATCGTGATTTGACACTACACGACATTCTCAATAGGCACCCCGGGCCTCAACATAAATATGTAATGCACCATATTTATGAACAATATCCACATGATAATATCAACATAATCTCAAAACCTCTTTTCAACATGCTTTTAAAATACAATAAGGCATTTAAATCATATGAAAACAATTTCATATATAATTCATGTTATCAAAAATATATTTTCTTTAATTCTTTAAAAAATATTTCAATTTCCCTTATCATGTCTTTAAAATAATTTAAACAGATAATCCACGTATAATGAAAGGAATCTAGAATAGCGTCTAAGTTTCTCATGTCCCACGTTTATAAAATTCTCTAACCCATTTAATTATCAAGGGAAATTCTAAGCCTTCTATTCCTATTCAATTCATATAGGAAATTATTTAATTACATAGGAAATAATTTAATTAATTTAATTAAATTAATTCCTTAGTCCAATTCCGATTCTAAACGAATTATAGATACTTAATTTAACGATTTAATATATCTATATTAAATTAAATAAGGGTTTTGCACCGCTAAACTACTTCAATAATGCGGAGTGAGAAATATATATTTTCACCTAATTTACATTTACCGAATAGCACGAACCAGCACAGTACCTATGCCCGAATATGAAGCCCGTCGACCAAAATCATCTGAAACATATTTCGAATATATCTAAATGTCCGTCTCGACAACCTATACGATATATATGAAGCCCATTAATAATAGGTTAATTAATTTGAGTAAATCTAAATTAACCCAAACGAAAACTATAACCTATAAACGCGATTTCCAGGCAAATCGTTCAACGTAAAATCACGAAATTAATGTATAACGAATACTACGTATATACGGAGCTACACCAAAAATTGGCTCAAACCGATCACCGGAAGGTCGCCGAAAAATTGGCCGAAGCTCAGCCGGACACGCCCCTGCTCGCGTCCACGCGCGGCTGCCCAGCCGTGGCCTTGCCTTGCCCTTGCGCCATCGTGCGCGACCACCACTGGACCGCCAAGCCGTCGCCGCCACGCCATCGCCACCGTCTGCTACGCACGGCCACCACCCGCCGCTGTTGTAGCCACCGCTACCAGTCGCCTGTACCAAGTGCGACTCCCTCCCTCTCTCAATCGTGGTCTCTCTCTCTCTCTCTCTCTCTCTCGCCTGCGTGATGGAGAAGAATGGAAGAGAAGCAGGTCTGTGGTGCGTAAGGGAGAAGAAGGAAGGAAATGGTAGCAGGTAGCAGGTCGTGTGGAGTTGCAGAGAATGGATCAGTGTAATGGCGTGTACGTATAGACATATATATGCAATAATCACACAACTAACCCTCAAAACTTCCATAATTACAAAATGACCCAACTTCAATATATATATATAATTAAATATATATATACATAATATCTCCCAACAATTACCGGAAGCCTCTAATTAATATTGCATCAACCCGTAAGTCCGCAGGACACCCAATAACCAAATTAGTCCGAAAGAATTGCACCGGGTTAGGAACCCAAACGTCGGAACACTTAAACAAGCCCGATTGTGTCCCGGATTGTTTCAGAGTTTTTCGGTGTCATCTTTGGCCTTGGAGTCTTTCCTTACAATTGTTGTTTCAGAGGTCATCGAGTACTCGATGGAATGGTTACCGAGTACTCAACTATTACTCGATGTACAACTCGCAAGAGTCCACAAATTGCCTATATAAGTGGGTGTTGACCTAAAATATTTCATTTATTCTCTCTTCACTACAAGAAATCTCGCTTTTAGCGACAGTCCAAACTGTTGATAAAAGTTCAAAAACCATCCTTAATGCTCATAAAAGACCATCGCTAAAACTTGCGTGACAAAAGGTTTTTAGCGACGGTTATTTTATATCGTCGCTAAAAGTGAGGTTATTAGCGACGGTTTAACTATTTCCAATAGTATTAGTATTGGCGACCGTCGCCAATGGTACTATTATTAGCGACGGTTAGACCGTCACTAAAAGTGAGGTTATTAGCGACGGTTATATCGTTGTTAATAATAGTACTATTAGTGACGGTCTAAACCGTCACCAATAGTATTAGTATTGGCGACGGTCTAATATTATTATTAGCGACGGTTAGACCGTTGCCAATAGTATAGTATTAACAATGGTTATATTGTCCCTAATATGTTTTAATGACAGTCATACCATCCCTAATACCTTATTCTTTTTGCCAACAAATGTTGTATTAGTGAAGCTTTGAGAATGTATTTTCCAGTCATACCGTCGCTAATTGTGCTCTCTTTTTTTTCATTTGATCCATTGATCACTTTAATTTTCTAAAAATATAAATTCTCAACCACGCATAAAAATGCAATAACTTATGTATTTATATAAACTTTGTTCATCCTAACACTTGTACAAAAAATGAAGCCTAATAATAAAGCTTCAATGTAAAAAACAATATTATATCAAAAGCATTTGATGACATACAAATCATCCTAAAGGACTTCAAAATATAAGGATGACAAAGATTTAAGACCACCTAAAGGACCCCAAAAAAATAAGACTTGTCTTACTAATTAAGATGTGCTTATATTGGTCATTCAAGAGGATGTGGTGGTGATTGTTGTTGTTGAGAATGCTAGAACCATGTCGGCGGCATGAATGATGGCGGACATTGAAACATTGGCTTCACTTGTTGCTGGGAATTTAATAGAGGTTGTTGGAAGAGTTAAAGAAACAAAGCTGGAGATTCGTTCTGGTTAGCAAGCAACATATCCTGCACTTTGGACATTTTCTCCATTTGCTCCCGCACTTGTGCTAGTTCCCTCGCCATGTTTATGTTATTTTCCTCGACCTTTTCTGCTCTCTTTCGCCACATTTCTTCATAAGATAATGATGCACGTTGGCGACTTGGAACTTTGTAACCATGTCCCAGCCCACGGGGATATCCTTTCCTCACACCCCTATGCTCAAGAAGTATCTCGACATCATCTCCATCTCCATTTGCATTAGTACCATCAGAATTTTGGAACTTTGTAAACATGACATAAAACAAAGGTCCTGAGATAGACCTCACTATCACCTGCATGACCGAAAACAAAAGCACATGAGGGGCAGGGGTAGAGTACTTTGAATTAAGTTACACTCTCTGAGTCTCTAGCCACTTACGGTTTTAGAGAATATGTGATAAACATCCAAAAATTAATTTCAAAACCAGGGAAAAATTGTTAGAATAAAGATAGCATGATTTAACCAAGGTGTAGCTCTCATCATCAATCAAGTGGGCGGAAATTATCAAGTAAGGATAACAGGAATCAAACCAAAACCTTTTGGGAAGAAGATAAACCATACTTTTCAAACTACCTCTTTGGCTCCTGGAATTTCAAAGATGGACTCGGGGTTGTCATCTGACATGTACATGGCATATGCAGAGCCATGAACTATAATCAACCCATTCTCCTTGGCAAACTGAACCAACTGAGTAAGTTGTTTTCTTGATGCAGCAGAACCAATTGGATTGTTCGGTGAACACATAATAACACTACATCTACATATGCCTGTGACAAAAGAACCAACCAACAATATTATCAGCATATTTATTTAGTAGTAGTGAAAGGTAGTTTCTTTTATTTATAGAGGTCTTATTTTTATAACCTTGTTCTCAACTTATAACTAGTTCATCAGGAGCAGATTATGAAATTTGGTGTTTACAACCGCCCCTTCGTACATAAAATGCATGCAGAAGGTTAGACTTGAACAAAACAGCCCAAATACGTCGTTTTTAAATAAGACCACACTAGTAGTTGATACCCTGTAATGTTGTCAAACTTTCTTGAACTGGCTTACTCTCTGCCATGCATGTCAGTCCTCAAAATTATCATGGCAACAGGATCAAGTCGGTAAGCATTAAAATGGTCTATTCTATTTGTATGTATACATATACGGTAGAGGGGCGCATTCAATCCTTGTTTGTCTATTAGTTCTCAATTCTTCTCTTCAGCACAGGGTATAGAGTTTGGTAGCTCAAGTCTCATAACCTTGAGGTTACAGGTTCAAATCCTGTATCCACAACATTCTTTTGTAGAAAAAAGAAATTAGGTTTGACTTTGTTAATTAATTACCACTTAGTCAATTGGAGTGGGAGGAAAAGATGGGATAGAACTACTACACTTCAGAGACATTACTTCACCCAGGGTGATATCGGGAGCAAAAACTACCTTTCAGACCTCGAATCAGCCAATTAGATGAACCACTATCAGATGTAGGACAGTAGGAGCCTTAATTCGGAGGCCATAAACTATATTACTTGAACAAATCCTCATATGTACCTCTTTAAAGTTCACAAGTGAAACCACTCAAATTACTGTACCTAAATGTATTACAGTCTAAGAGGAGAGATAAAAATAGGGACTGTTAAACAGAATACTCATCACGTGCCTCAATATTGACACTACATTAAATACAAACAAATGAATTGTTCCATGTGTTAAAAATAAGCTTGAACACCAAATTATTTTAAATTAGGAATCACCTTTAATTTCCAATAAGATATATGAAACAAAGCAGAACCGAACAGTAGTAAGAGATGATGAGATCAGCTGAAACTTGTAATTCAACATGTGGAAATGAATGACGTAGGAAACCTATGACAAGTAAAAATTACAAAAGATAAAATTTATTTCAATGTGCAGAAGCATAACTTACTGGATATGAAGGGTCTTGAACAACCATTGTAACACTAGACCCAAAAGGACTTGCCACAGAGGAATGAACAAAGAAAAGTCTCAAAACCTCGATAGTATTAATCAATTAGGGAAATGAACTACAGTGCTTATAAGTATTAACCAACAGGCTACCATTTGATTAAGAAATTCAGCTTATCGAGTGAGATAAATATATATATATATATATATGTGGGGAATAAGTGAAAATTTCAAAACATACAAGAAACCAAATCCAACCTGAAGACGGGATATGTCACATTTTTAGCCATCAGAGACAAATATATCAGCATCCTCTATGCCAATGTTTGAGTAAAAGGTTGAAGCAATAGCAGCTCTCAAAGGCTGGGCACATAAAAAAAATCCTGTTACAGTTCAGCAATCTTGAGGTTTCACAAACACAATACAAAGTGCAAGATTGAAACTTGTTTGACAAAACATGTTTAGAGTAGAGGGGTTAAAATTTTACTGAGCTGTAGCAATACTGATTTTGCCTAAAACTAGGAATACTAATTCATCCTACATTCAACTCTATTCTTATGTTTGATTATCGCATTCCCAGTCCCAAACAAGGATGCTGCAAACATATATTTCTTAGTGAACTTCAATGAGTATAAATCCTGAAAATTTGTGATCACATGATAGGAGTGAACAACTTTGGGATAGACAGACTAGAGATAAATGGCATAAAATGATTTCCATATATACAATTAAAGAAGTGTGCTACACTAGACTCTTGGGAGTCCAAAATGGGCGCATAGCTCAAAAACTACACATGGCCAAAGAGGCACTAGACTCTTGGAGTCCAAAAAATCAACTATCTCCCCCATCAATTTATAAATATAACAAATCACAGAGGGATGAATTTAGCGCTCTAATAGGAGTCTCCTTGCCATTGAAGAATCTCCTATTCCTTTGTGTCCAAATACATCATTAAACGCACTAACGTGTAACCCTCCAAAAGTCATTGGCTTCGGCCTCCACTGTACAACCTCTTCAAGCTACAACCAAGGCTCTAGAGGACTTAGGCATGACCCATTGGACCCCAAACAAGCTCAAGAAAAGATCCCAACTGTCTACAGGGTAGGGCAACAAAAGATGATCAACCGTTTCCTCATCCACCCAATTGTTTTTCAATTTGGCCAAGTATTCTTGCAAAAGTGGTGTGTTTAAATTCCTATGATCTCTGTGGTTGCTTTCATTCCTATCCTCTTCTGATGTGTCTGTCAGTTTTTAAAGGAGTTTTTTTCTTAGTGGGCTTGAGTTGAGGCCTATGATGATATCCTCTAATTTTTTTGCAATGATATGTTACTCACTCCAAAACAATGAAAAAAAGAATAAGTGAGGATCAACGGGGAAAAGGTAAAAACAAATAAATAAATGAACTCTTAATCTTTATTTCAACCTTTGAGTGCATTTAAAGCACAACAAAACTCTTTTACCTTTTTTTCGACCTTGCCACTGCCAAAAACACAAAGGAAAATGCATAGAAGGCAAAAATTATGCACTTCACCTTTTTTTAGACCTCGTCAGTGCAAAAAAAAAATACAAAGGAACATGTATAAAAGGGAAAATTTATGCACTTCGCATAAATGCACATAGTATAAAGCATTCATAGTACCATATGATTCATATCACAGTTGAAATAACATGCAGTGAATGTGACCTACATTATGACATGTAAATGTATTGTAAGGTATAGTTCTAAACATAAACTAGAACATATACAGGATGAATGAAAAAATTATAGTATTAAAGATACAATAATTGGCTCATTTCTCGATTACTGGCTCTGTGTGTATATTAACATGTCAGCGGTTGGTAGCAAATAAAGAACATCACCTACTTTTTCACCTCGGTCAGCTCCATAACCACTGTAACCCTCTAGCGTTGATAGCCCATGTGATTTATGGCAAAAATTGAATGAGTAAGAAATTGATAGAGTATCACAGTTTAAATTTATTCTCACCGCGGCTGCAAAAGAGGATTAATGAAGAACTTCGTACCATAACTCATCCTCATTTGGTTGGGCATAAAACTTATTGCATCTGTTTCAATCCTAACCACCTGATTTATAGTCTCACGTGGCATCCTGAGGACATTATATTTGTAACTAAACCAAAAGGAACCAAAATCAATCTTGTTTAAGGAAACAACTCCTTGAGGATTTCCTTGAGTTAACCCTACTCCCAAATCAATCTTAAACTACTTCACTAGTATCCTGAATCCTGACATTTAAAAGGTCCCTCCATTAGATTATTGTACAGAAAATTATGAAGACATATGAATGTGGCCCGATTAGAATTCTTTTGAGCATTATAATTTCGTTTGTGCAATTTGACTTGCTGTTTGACAGTACACAACCTGCCATTGAAATGGACTGCATAGATTTCTAAATAATCCCGAATTGGAGAAACTAAAATTTGATAAAGATTATCAAAGGTATTAATTCATCACAGCATCCCTAATTCCTTCCATACACTAGAAAATTATGAGGAAATTTTCCGAGCTAAACTAACAGGATTAGATCAGCCAACCCGATCTCAACTTACCACAATAAAAAGAATGAGGTTTTTTAATGCTTTTATATTTCAAAAAAAAAAAAAAAAAAACTTCAGTCTTGATTTCAAATGGTAGAGAACAACATAAGTGAGGATATGAATGGGATAATGGGAACTCAATAAGAAACCCCAAACACCCAGAAAAATCAAAAAAGAAATGATTAAAACTAATCAGAAACAGGGTCTATTTTCTGAGACTATGCCCACAACACCTCTGTATGAAAAACTGAAAATTCTTTGTCAAGTCGCATTTTATACACACACAAATTATTGTGATTTCTGTAATAGATTAAACGGCTTAAAATGTGAAAATAGAGAGCTACAAAATCCATCAGAGAGAATATTCACAAATATCCCCAGAATTTAAATGATTGAAACTAATCAGAAACAGAACATATTCAATAAATAAAATTTTATTTAATTTGAAGAATATCTGATAATTTTTGTCCATAAAACGAGAAGCAAATAGAATTGAAAAGATGTGAACATTCATTGGGATAACTTCATATTAGCATGACATTTGAACAGGGAGCATTTAAATTCTTTCCAAGCCCAAAATGAAAAATCTAAATTAACAAACAAACCCAACATATGTTTGAATCCTCATAAATCAAATTTTATTAAACGAAAACCTCTTTGAACTCCAATAAAATACCAATGATCATTTTCAAAGCTAAACTCTTTTCTTCCACTAAGTATTCCACTATCATGGTTACAATCTATATGAGCTGGGCAATCCAGTACACCTCACTGATAAAGTGAACAAATTAGATTTTATATTGTGAAGAAATCAGTTCTGATGTTATATCTTAACGGTTGTCTATACCTGCACTTTGATTTGCACAACTCCAGTAATGAATTTAAGCTTTGTATTAGAGTTTAGCAAGTGTGATTTCATTACCTTTGATTCAACAATATGCAGAGCAGAAATCGTGATAATAATTACAACAACTGTGATTTCAGTACCAACAAATTCAAAGCTACGGATATATACATTATATATATATATATATGTAGCGAGAGGGAGAGAGTACCTTTGATGGAACCTTGGTAATAAACCCTAACGTTCTTCAGCAAAGCCCTAGAAATTACGCGTTGACAAAAAACCAAAAAAAAAAACAGAATCAGAATTAACAATTTGGCTTGAAGAATCAAAACCTAAATAGATTCTTTGATGGTTTAACTTACCTTCAATTCTTTGATGGTCATCGAAGTGATTGTGAGTGAAGATGGAGTGAGAGAGCTTTCGATAATGATTTCTCTTAGGTCGTTCGATGGAGAGACAGAGCTTTCGAAGGAGTGAGGGAATTGAGATATTGAGAGGCGAGAGATGGTATATACGAATAATTTACACATAGAAAACAGACGGATTAAAATTGAGATGTGGAGAGGCGAGAGATCGATGTCAATTTAAGTGATGAGAGTCGAATTCGATTGAGAGTCAAGTGGTTGCAGAGTTTAGGGTTTGGCGACTTAATCGAGAGTCATGAGGGAAGAGGAGTGTTTTGTTTGATTAAAAGTAGAGTGTAGAATAGAGCTCTCTCCCTCGTATAAATTATTTTATTATTTTTTTTAATTTTATTTTGGCGCAGCTTCTTGGCGCTCAATACTCCCGCAATTTTTTTTAGGCACTGTTCAAAATTTCTGTGACTAAAAGTAGGACTTTTAGCGACGGTGCTTCAAAGTGTCATAAAATGACTATTGCTAAAAGCCAGATTTATTGTAGTGCTTCTTCTCCAAACTCAACCTTTCTCTCCCACTAAGGCCCTGTTTGGTAACCGGTCTGGTCTGGTCTGGTCTGGTTTGGTCTGGTCTGATCTGGTCTGGTCTGGTCTGAGCGATGTTCTGAAAGTCTGTTTGGTAAGCGGTCTGGTCTGATGGTCTTGGTCTGAGAAAACTGGAACCAGACCATGTTTGGCAAACTGTCTGGTTCCAAACATTTTTGAACCAGACCATGTTTGGCAAACTGGTCTGGTCTTAAATTTTTAGAAAACTGTAAAAATATTAAATATATTTTATATGTTATAATAACCTTAAAAACCCAAAAAAATAATTTGTAAACATTTGTTAAAGTAGTTTTCAATTTGGTGTATTATATGTATTTCTTACATGATAATGACAGCACATCCCCTAAAATTTACCAACAAATTGATTTTATACCTGCCACAATTTTTATTATACATAAAGTACACAGTCATAGAAATTTCACAAGTGCATAATAAGTAATATTACACTCTGTATTAGCCCATTACTACAACAACCACTACAATAAAAAATATAAACACCATAAACATGAACAGACATCCAAGACAACAACAACCACCATATAACATGTACTCATGCTTCCTTTGTTGATATTGAATTTCTGCAATAACATTATCAAATTCAGATGACTCCTCCTTGAATCTCCCTTGCACACCATGGACATAGTCTTCCAACCATATAAATGAATCATTGTGATCCTACATTTATAAACAAAAACATGAAATTAATATTTGAAACTGACAATTAATTCAACATGGTAAAATTCCAAATGACAACTAAATTGTACCTTCCATTCTGGACATCTGTAAAACCACTTTCCGAAATTCTTTTTTGTTTTAGCCTGATACAATTTCATTTCACCAATACCACAACCACAAATGGGCACCTCACATTTAACCTGATGCATTGCTACAAATACAAGTAAAACAAATGATGATCAGGATATAATAACACAATGTACAATTTATAAATAGATTATGCTTACAACTATGCAAAGAAATTGATTACCAAAAAATCCTAAGGTTCATTTCAACCATGAGTCGTGTAAGTATAGATTTCGTTGGCAATCCTATCACGCAATCCTTGCATTACATTGTCCTGCCCTCGCGATGCACTGCTCTCGGCTGAAGGATCAGCATCAACATCAGCATCAACATCAACATCAACATCTGGTTCTGGAGGATCACTATCAAAGAGGTCATCTCGCATAGTCTGCATCCGAATGAAATTATGCAGCGTACAACAAGCATTCACTATTGCTACTTGGGCTTCGAACTTGTACTCGGGCATTTGCCTGAGTATACCAAATCTCATCTTTAACAGGCCGAAACATCTTTCAATAACAGTTCTCAACGAGGAATGCCTAAAATTAAAGGCTTCCTGGCGGTTTCGTGGATTTCCACCGCTCCGACGGATGTCTGGCAAGTGGTATCGATGGCCCCGATATGGTGCCAAGAAACCCTCAGGATTTGCATAACCGGCATCTACCAAATAGTACTTCCCTGTATTGATTACATGTGAAAAAAATCACCATATATAAATCTTTTCTCGTTGTCATGATATTTTATGCAGACACAAAGAATTGTTATTTCCATAATACCTGGCGGTGGTTTTGGGAATCCTAGGGTTTCGTTGGCGATACACTCATTCAAAATGCGCGAATCATTCGCCGATCCTTTCCAACCAGCTAGGACATATGTGAATTTCATATCAAAAGAGCAAACAGCCATGACATTTTGTGTTGTAATGCCTTTTCTACCACGAAATGGTGTTTGCATATCCAAAGGTAGCTCTACAGCGATGTGTGTGCCATCTATTGCACCCACACAATGTTCAAAGTAGGGATAATATTTTTCACTGAATAAAATCTCATAAGGGGTGACAGTTAGATCTGGTGGCACAATAATTTCCGTTCCCAGTTGTAGAACCTTTCCTAACACCGAATGGAAGTGTCTTGTAATTGTTTCTGTAGAGTGTTGGAATCTTTCTGCCGTCACCCGAATTCTGGTATTATGAGCTATTGTTAACAGGAAAATACCTACTTGTTCCTGTACAGTTAAATATCTTGAATGTTGAAGACCTAGAAATTTTAGCTTGGCACATAGATTGTTGAAAACTTGTGGTTTCATTCGGAAGTTTTCATAGCAACGTGTTGGGCTTGTGGCAATCTCAATTATGTAATCCCTACCTCGTAATGCAGAGTTCCTAACAGGATCCTTGTTGTAATGTTTTCTCTGATAGTCTTCCCAGATGGCACGCATTATAATTATCGACCCTTCATTGATCTCATTGTCTTGGAGGAAGTAATTCACCATCAAAAGACGCAAATCGTTGTCCATATTTTGCAGACCATATGGTGAGCCAATTGCCCTTTCAGCAACCAAATGGTGAAGCAATTGTCGCAGGGTCCCTTAAAATGAACAAGTTTAGTTAATAATCTACATTACAAGAGCAATTGTTATGCCCTGTTATTTTATAAAATATGGATAAAGATCTGCCTTATGCAATAAAGGATCAGAAAAATATGATTTCTATTTTCAGATTTCATCATAAAAAAAATATAAGGAAAAAAACCCCATCTCCTATTCCAATACAACAAACAGTATACATACAACCAATTTCCATAATCAAAAACCAAAAAGCCAACAAATTAACTATTTTTAAGCAGCAAAGAAAACATATAGTCTATCGGAATAAAAACACACAACATTAAAGCATAAGCATAGTTTAAAGATGAGCAATCCAAATGCGCCTCTTGTCATCAGCATTGTTTATAAACCACACCCTCCACTCTACATCCGCCTTAAGGGCCAGCAAAACCTTCATATACTCCGCGGTATCCAAGTCCATTGTATTCAAGATATTGGTACACTCAAGGAACAGGTCGGTAGGAGTTTTCTCAGGATGTGGAGATTCCCCATCTTGGTCTTTCATCTGCACGTTTGTTGTATGAACTTCTGAAGATTGCGGCTTTAAAGCTTCTAAAAAACGGTTGGTGTTTTGGGTGCTAGTGGCACTCAACTTTTCAATAGCAGCCTCAATAGCATCAGCAACAGAAGAACTGGTCCTTTCTCTCCTGATTTTCTTATTTGGAGGAGGTACCGGAGAATGATTGACTTCAGCAATGTCATCATCATCGACTTCCAAGTTGGTGACATTTGGAGTAGGACATGAGGATGAATCGAGAAATGATTCGGGTACCCTAGTAGATGACTGAACATATTTTCCAGTGGCTACGGTATCTTTGAATATGGAATCCAACTTCGGGTAAAGTGGAAAACCTTTCTTAAACTTGGAATAAGCCTACAAATTAAATTTGAAAACAAATATTAATAATTTATCGTTTGAAAAACATGTATTTGTTTGAAAATAAATTTGGTACTACTAACCTTATATGGGGCCTTCTCCCAACAATCATTCTCCACAATCACCATACAGTTAGTAATGTCATAGCCAGTTCCAGATAGACCCTTAAGTTTTCCAAAACCCACATAATCTTCCCTCAACCGCCTCATTTTATTTCTAAGTTGTTCCCTAATCCATGTTTCCCCTGTCTGCTCTGTCATGAATTTTATTAAATTATGCCAGCCCAAGTTAGTAAACCCGGATGAAGTTTTATTACCCGCCTTGACCTCCTCCTCCATTTTAGACACAAACAACGACAGTTTGACTTCAGTCGATAAATCCTTTTTCCCCTTCCCCTTTTGCGACTCTTGCACTCCCTCAACATTATTAGCAATGTCATCATTACTGTCCATCTATTAATATCAACCACAATAACAAAATAGATGAGCTAAAATAGAAAAGATACACAACAGTTCAAACAGAACAGTTGAAGGATGCAAAAATAAACTGTCAACATGGTTGTCAATCTTATTCCAATATATATATGTAGAAACATTTTAATAACATATATATACAATTGTAAAGATTTAAGGATTGGTATGAAACTCATTGGCAGATACTATAAAACTCAAACTGCCCATCTTTACATATCACTGCCTAGGTCTGATTGAATATTTTTCACTGCCTAGGGACTCACTAAAATGCAGAAAATAGATGAGCTGCAATATGAGCTGCAAATTCAGCTGTTAGTTCTCAAAAATAGATGAGTCACAGTTCCTGGGACTCACTAAAATGCAGAAAATAGATGAGCTGCAATATGAGCCCCAAATTCAGCTGTTAGTTCTCCAAAATACATGAGCCACAGTTCTCCAAATGCAGGAAGGTCACTAAAATGCAGAAAATAGATGAGCTGCAATATGAGATGCAAATTCAGCTGTTGCTTCTCCAAACTAGATGAGCCACAGTACAATAAATACAGGAAGGGACTCACTAAAATGCAGAAAATAGATGAGCTGCAATATGAGATGCAAATTCAGCTGTTGCTTCTCCAAACTAGATGAGCCACAGTACAATAAATACAGGAAGGGACTCACTAAAATGCATAAAATAGATGAGCTGCAACATCTATTGCAAATTCAGCTGTTGGTTCTCCAAAATAGATGAGCCACAGTACAATAAATACAGGAAGGGACTCACTAAAATGCAGAAAATAGATGAGCTGCAAATTGAGCTGTACCCTAATTAATTACTAGAAAATAGATGAGCTGTAATTATCCAAATGCAGGAAGGGACTCACTAGTTTGCAGCTCATATTGTCTGCCTGGAGGACATTAATGCACTGGAGGACCTCCCTGAGTACATGAGGCTATGCTATTTGGCAATGTTCAACTTTGGAAATGAAATTGCCTATGGACTACAGGGGTTTACGCTTCCTTGTCGAGTATATATGTTTTAACCTTGTTCTTGCTATTTTAGGTAAATTCATGCTTGACGGCAATAATATTCTACGATTATAAATTCATCTATTTTCAGACCATATTTTTTACAATCTGTTATTTGATTTTAATCTTGAACAATAGAATTGTTGAAGAGCCACAATGTTTTAGGCTATAGCCGCAATACAAATTGCTTATATACCTTAAATCTCCTAAATAGCAAGCATGTGTTATTACAAATATGAAATTTGTCAGTTGGGGACCTCTATGGTGTACTCTTCTTATCACAGCATATTTTTTCAGTCCATCTTTTATGGTCATTATTTGACGACAACCCTTCCTTACCCCTTCTTCTCTCTCTTTCTCACTCACAAACACATACACACATAAACACACACATGTATTGAATATGAATTCATCATCTCTCTCTCCATCAAAATTTTCCCAATACTAAGAAACACCATAAACAGTAATAAATAACCCAACTCACTCTTGCTCTTCTTCACCTTAATTTGTGTAGCATATGTTATACAAGGTCCTATAGCTAGTCCTTCCCTATATGTTGTACATGTTTCTAAACTATGTTTTCTTGTTTAATTTCCTCTCCTCTTTTGGGATAATTATGAAAACTGGTTTTCTTTTTGGCATAGTTTTTGTCGGTACAGCTGAAAAATATCCAACTCTTGGATCAATTATTAGTCAGCAACAAATAGCTTTAATAGTATACATATTAAAAATCAAAAATCATAAAATTCCAGTTCAAACACACCATATACATTTCAAGCTTATGCAATTACAAAGAATAAGATAGTACCACTTTCAGAAGCTAGTTATATGCCTCAAGCTGCTCTGGTTCAATATTGGAGAAACCCCTGTACCTTCCATAATTGAAAAACCACAATCAAACGACAGGAATTATAGATATGGACCTAATTATCACGAAATTAGTATATGTATACATATCTTTCAATATATATGTCTGTATCGAAAATAATGAAGTTGTGTATATATATGTATATATATATATATGTACCAGTTGTCGAAGTAATTTACCTTGTCTCTTTCAGATTCAACCACTAAAGACCAGAAGTATAGATCGTCAAGGGTTTGTGAAGAAGAAATTTCGAAAATCCCCAAAATGACGAAAATCGACCAATACATAAATGAAAAACCCTAGAATCCAACGAAATCGGACAATGGTTGAAAGATAAGAAGCCGATTTATGGGATTATTAGAGAGAGGGGTGAGTGTTCTTCGTTCTAGGGTTTGTGGAGAGAGGCCACGAGAATCCCTAATAACGAACGAATGTCGGAGAAGGAGGTCTTCATTCGATGGGTTTCTTTTGGCGACCAACGAAAATGGAGGAGGAGTGTGTTCTAGGGTTTTGTGGAGAGCGACGACCTGCGAGAGAGGAGATGTGGTTCGTTGAAGAGATATGTGGTTCGTGGGTTATGAATTTTGGTCTGATTTGGTTAGGCGAAATGTCATAAGACCACCATGAACCACCAAAATTTTTGGTCTGATATAAGAGAGTTTTGGTCTCATTTGGTACCATTTGGTCTAACCACAATTTTAGGACCAATGTTTACCAAACATGGTCTGGTCCCATAAAATATAAGACCAGACCAGACCACATGGGACCAGACCGATTACCAAACAGGGCCTAAGTTTTCTTTCATTCTTTGTCTTATTTCATCTATTTGGACTTGGATTTTGGTGACAGTTTCAACACAAAAGTTGGTCGTGGTATTCTTGCTTTCGATTTGAGTCATGGATTAGTAAGAGTTTTCTCCTGTTTGTGAGTTTTTTTCTCAAACCCTAGTTTTGGGTTTTCTTGTCAAACCATCTATTGATTCTTGTTTTCCTAATGGTTTGAATCTTAATTCATTGTTAGAAGGCTATGGCATAGTTTTTCACTAATTGGTTTCGTCGATTTCAGTTTCGGGTGAAAGCTAGGGTTTCGTGGGCCTTGTTTGGTGGTTAACTTGTTCTTCACTTGAGGTAGGGGAATGCATCTTTATCTTTCGTTCTTTGATTCGTGAGTGTACGATTTCATTTTATGGATTTTTAACCCTAGATTTATTTTGCTAAGTGTATACTTGATAAATGTGAGTTTAGGATTTGTAGGTATTTATGTGCTATAATCTATGAAAAATGTGAATTTAGGAAATGTAATTCTTGTATATTAAAGGACAACTTGATGATTTGGGATCATGAGTGGTGTATGAGATAGAATCCTTGTTGATTATTGCTTTAATGAGATTTAAAAGCATGTTGTGAACTTTTGCTTATAAGTGTGAAATTGTAAGCATGATGGTTTTATTGAGTACAATATATTGCAAATGAGAAAAACATATACTGTGATGGAACATGACTGTTATTGAGAACCTTGAGTCATATTGAGCACATCATGTAGTGTCAAATCATGGTGTTGGTATATGCGGGTTGTGTAATCATGTGTAGGTAGTCTTGTGTCAGATCGCCGCAACAACTAGCCAGGAGGTGTTTCACCCTTACGAAACTAGTAAGTCCGGAAACGTGATAATGGTTTGGGAGTCATAAGAGAGGCTCATATTCTTGACTTTGGTGGTCATGGGGCAAGGAGTTGCAAGCTAGGCTCTCACGCAACCGCCTTCCTTGTTGAAAGTGTGAAGTGTCAAAAGCACTTGGGAATAATCGGTGCGGTACTCTATACTACATGATGAGCTTGTATCATCAAAAGTAAATGGACAGAGTATGTATTCGTTAACCTGTGTTGGGTGCATAAGGTGGGTATCATGAGGTGTGTGAGGTAACTTGCATTTGAGTTGATATTATGTGATTTATGTTTACATGTGGATCATGATATCATTCTATGTGATTGAGGATCATGTTTAATGTGAATTACGATATATAATTCATATGATATTAAAATGCTCAAGTGAAGTTGTATAATGTGGGAATATGATTTGCATGCCTTGTTTAAAGTATAATGTGAGATAAATGCTTATACTTGTTGAAATGTGCTTATATACCTTAGGGTGGTGATATGAGTTGGTTTAATGACTTTCTTATGATAAGTAAAGTCGGTAGTGGACTATGCAGTTAAGTGTGAGTTATGACTTTTGAGAAGGTGGGTGATAGTTTTGTTACCTTGGTTGGTTGTGTGGTATTGACCATTTGATGTTCTTGCACATTGGAGGGGTGTATCATTCTTGATAGTTTTGTGATCTTGGTCGGTTATGTAGTGATGGCCATTTGATATTTCTTTTGCATTTGAGGAATGTATAGTCTATCATACTTTGAGGTTTTAAGTTTAATTAAGTGAGGTGAGGATTGATCCTTCTCACCTGTGTGGTAACAGTTTCTTGATTTCGTTAGTAATCTAAGAGAGGTGATAATACATGTGAGTTGAGGTTTGATTGGATCGGAAATGGTCTTGATTGAACCTAGTTAGTTTCAGAGTATTGGCTACTAGGTTTTCCTTTTCACATCCTATGAGTAGGAGTGTTATTGGAGTTGTCAACTTAACCGTCTTAGGCGGTTGAAATGGGTTTGATGATTTGAGAGTTGAATTGAGTTCACGGTTGGGAATAGAGTTCTGGGATCGTTCTTTCCTGTTTTCATTGAAGTGTTGTCAGTTTTGGACTTCCTTCTTCATTCTTCATTCTCCGTGGTTCATGTCGGATGATGAGTTACTTTGCATGGTGTTGTAGATGTTTCGGTGTGTTCGGGATTGGCTCGGAGTCATTCGGTTTTGTTTCGAAGCTTTTCGGGTTCATTCCTTAACTTGTTACTCTGGGGGCCACTGAGTACTCGGTGAAGATTCTACCGAGTACTTGGTGAGATATGCACTTGCGCAAATGTTCAAACTATTCCAGAGAGTTTGGTCAGTCACAACTCAATGGGGGGTCACCGAGTACTCAGTGATCGAGTACTCGGTGTACAACTCGATGGTACCTGTTTGTGCATTTTCTAACAGTTTCTTTCCATTCTCTCCTTTATGTTCCACCACTTCTTCTCCTATGCTTGGACATTGATTAGTGGTATTCAGGGATGAGTTTTGTTAGGTTGAAGGATCGGCTTAGATCCACTTTTCTTGAGTGTTGGTTGCGGCGTGATGCCGAGTCACTCCTTTGTGTCATCATTTGATCCGTTGGGATGGAAACAGACATTGTGTTATTTGGTTCCACCATGTCATTTTTCCTTCTTCGTTCTCGTGGGTATTATAGGAATCCTTGAGTTGTGATTGTTCGATTGACTTGAGAGTGTATTATCTCGGTATGTGTATATGATACCTCATTTCATTTGGAGTCTTGGTTATGATGTGTGTTATCATACATTCTTTCATTTGCAGTCTTGGTTATGATGTGTGTTATCATACCTTCTTTCATTTTGAGTCTCGTTTATGATGTGTGTGGCTTAATGCACATACGTAGTGATGTTTTCCTTGTCACGGGTGGATGTTCCTCCATGTTGACATTATGTTCCGTTTATTCATGTGTTTAGTATTGGAGTTCCATTCCTTGCTTGGTTTCATGGTCTTATGTGGCCATTCTTGAGGGTAGTGTTCACGTACCCTTCATGGTTGAGTAGTTAGCCTTCCTCGTTTATAGTGAGGACATTCGTGATGGAATTAATCTCCTTATGGATAATATCATGAGATTGATATTGTGTCATGAGTAGTGATATTGAGGTGAGTGTGTTTCGCCTTTGTGAAGAGATTGATGTGTCATATGCGTATTGTGTATATATGCATTGACGATAGTTATGTAAGTACGTAAGGCCTTTAGAGTTTTCCTTGGAACGGATTATGGATGTTTATGGACATCGTGGTGATATTAGTTCCTTTGGATCCTATGGTTATTGTTGTGGCCACTAGAGTGATTGGTTATGTTATGCTAGGGTATTTTGTACTTGGAGTACGTTTATGTGAGTAGTGTAGACTATTAAAGTTGGATTGGTGGGTACAAGTTGTAGTGTTCTCTCATGAGTTTAGAACTACGTGAGTTATACTTATTTGTTGTCTTTATGTATATATATACGTATCGATATATATAGGTGTGCATTTGCCATATGATATTATATTATGGTTTCGGTATGTGGTAGTTTCCCTTTTGATGATGCATGGTATGGGACTAGAGGGATGTATTTCAAGGGTCTCGTATTGGCGTGAGTGCCATAAGGGACGATTGAATGACCTAGGGTAGATGCATGTACACGGGTTGGTTCGCACTCGACTTGGACAGTCGGAGGATGTGACGATTTTTGATTTCCTTTTTCCTACAGGGCTTCGATGAGCTCACCCCTACGTTCTTTTTCCCTGGGGCCTACACACCAGCTTGGGTGCAACGACACTTTTCTTTTGTTTCCTCGTTGCAAGTTTCGGTGAGCCAGTTTATTGGCATATCCCTTCCTTGTATTTTGGTATCGTTGCATCATTGTAGAGATGTTTCGGCGCATCGAGATGCCTTGTGTATCAATTGGTATTAGCTTTCGCTCAATTCTATGGAATCATACTATTAACATGATTCTATTCATTTTATTGATGTTCATATTCTTATTTGGTTGCTCATTTTATGGATCATGACCCCGGATTCCTTGGATGTCCCGGTTTGGGAGTCTTTGTAATTTAGGGGCGTGACACCAAATAACTAATCTGGGGTATAAAACCCAAACATCGGAACACATGACAAGTTCAATCCTACCGAAACTTCTAAATAACTAGACATTAACATTTATCAAGTAGATCACTAAACAACGTCACGGAAATATACACGTATGCTAAACAAGTACTAATAGCAAGAAACGATTAAACAGAGCAAGCAAACTCTAATCGTTACGTCAAATATATAAAAGTACTAATGTCGTAAACGAAACAATCGAGTTGGAAACTCAAACGTCAAAATGAAACTGCGTAGTCGACAAGAAGAACTCGCGTAAATGTCGTCTCTCCAAGCCAGAAACGTAAACGCGAAAAATTACACGTACCGAACACCAAGAGTAACGAAGATGTCATGAACAAATGACGTCACAACCGAAATTAAATCGAAAATAATTTTAGGAAAAATGGAATATAACACGAGGTGTTACAATAAAGATCGTGTGCATGTGCTTATAGGTCAAGATTGTCTTTTCTATTTTCAATTTCACCAGCTTACTCACCTATGGAGAACGACATCTTTCCACTTTTTTGATTTAACAATTATTCAGATAAGCAGAAAATTTCACATACATCTATTCTCTAGACTAGTCTCATATTCCTAAATACGTCACAAGTTTAATCAAGAATATATTTAAGTAAAGATAAAATAATAATAATATATTTTCTTAGAATAATATCATATATATTTGTTAAACATACACTTATATATATATATATTAGAATTTAGTCATAAAAAAATTAATATATATGTTTTCATTTTTATTTTATTAATTTTTTTATGTGTGGCCGATCGATCGGAGCATAGCTCGATCGATCGCTGGATATTCTGCACGAATTCCAGTAATCAACAGTAGCTAAAACTGCAGTTTTTATTTTTCTATTCTATAAAAAAGTTTTAATTTCCCTTATATTTTATAACTACTATTACTCCCCCCCCCCCCCCCCCCCCCAATCTTAAATCAAACCATGTCCTCATGGTTCTTAAAAATATTAAAACACGGGAATAGAAAAATGTTACCACTTTATGAAGCAGGATTTCAGGATGTCAAAAACCTCCCCTAAACTTGGTGTGTGCCATAATCTACATTCTAATTCAAGACTAAAACCAAGAATATAGTAGGAAGATCACAAGTGATAATAAATAAGAGGGAATGAAATTTTATTAATTGATAGAAAGTAAAGATAGATCGGCCATAGCCTAAAATGAATTAAAACTGCAGAAAAAAAAAGAAAAACAAGTTAATTATAGAAGTGAAAAAAATTGCAAGAACAAAAACTTGAAACAAACTCATTCCATCCCTTGTACTAAAATTCTAAATATTAGAGCTACTATTTTCTCTCTCAAATCACTCTAAATATTTCATTTCCTCTCCAAAACTCAAGAACCTAGCCTACCTCTATCCCTTTTACTCTTGATCCCAGAAGATTTACATTCCAAACCCTCCCAAAGTCGTGTGTATCAATCTATATATACATATATAAACATATATATACATACATATATATACGTTCGTTTTGCCCTCAAATCCTCAATTTTTGCCCGATTACGCTCAAATCAAGGCTTATATCTACATCCTATACCTAAATCCGACTAAAACCCGCTAATTAATCCTGTCAAAACCGTGCTCAAATCTCTTCTCTCACTCCCATTTTCGAAACTATATATATAGGCGCCTATACACACTTTCAAATCTATTCAAAAAAAAAAATTAATCAATGGTGCCCAAGAAGAGGAGAGCTACGGAGGAGGGAGAATCATCGGCAATAGTTGCCGAAATACGAGCTCGGTCGGATCCAAGGGATGTTATTGCACGCCGAAAGGCGATAAAGTTGGGGCTGAGCAAAAACTTTCTTGTTGAGCGGACATTCAAATATGTGGACTTTCGATCTAAGCAGAAGTAGGGGAAAACAGCCATGGGGATCGATGATCGATGATTGCAGCTATTGTTGATACCAGTGTCACCTATGTATTATCTGGAGATGGTTCGCGAGTTTTATAACAAACTTGTTCATGTTGCGACGGCTAGTTTGTCGACTAGGGTAAGAGATCAAGATATCATAGTTGATACCGCTCTCATTACAACGGTGTGGGGGATTCCGGATGCATGTCTGAAGGGTTTACATGAAACATTCCCAGCACCACTAGAGCCATTCCCTAATGTTCACATTATTATAGGGAGTATGTGCGGCGGGAGATATGGAGATGATAGGAGCAAGACTTGTGTGACAAAAAGGTTCTTTCCTTGGAGATTATGGTTCTTGGATACTGTGCTTTACACTCAGGTATATCCTCGAGGCCATGATATGGAGAGGTGGGGCATTATTCTGGAGGCTATCTACTCCTTCCATGAAGGCTACCGGGTCTCGATACTGAGTCTCATTATTCATATCATGTGGACGGTGTGGCGAGACCTCTCCAATCTGAAAGCAGTAAAACCAGGGAAGTGTCTTATCCCATTCCCCTCATTGATTACTAGTATTTTTTGACACTTAGGGATTCAGCTAGCTGATGGGTAAGAGGAGCGCGTAGTTCATGCGCTAATGAAGTACAAGGACTTTAGCCATTTGCATGGTAAGATGAGCCATGCTAATGCTGAGGCAGCAGATGAGGATATTGTAGAGGAGGATGATTCTGAGGATAAGGGAGGAGAAAGTGGGGATGATGACGAGGCTACTGATGAGGAGATTCCTCGGGCCTCTAGACAGAGAGAGACTGTGACTCTCTCTCAAGAGTAGTATGACGATATAGTAGCCCGTCCGGAGCGGTTAGAGAAAGAGCAGGCAGAGATCTGAGTTGAGATAGCTCGTGGATTTCAGGCTATCATGGAGCGACTAGGCGCCGACTCTACTTCTCATCCACTACAGCCACCATCGTCTTAGATTAGGATTTCTGGAGAGTAAGATCAAAAGCTGTTATATATTTTTATTCAATATATTGCCTTAGGATGAGCTGTGAATCATTATTTTGTAGTATGCATTTTGATTTCTTTTTAATTTATTTTTGTTTAAATTCCATTTCCCTATGACTTTCGAAAATTAATGAAAATGGATATTTTGTTAAAATGAGCAAATTATTTGAATTATCTATTTTCATTAAAAAAATAAGTTTGGGGGAAGGATATGACTTATATAAAAACAATTTTTATGAAAAACTATTATATTTATTTAGTTTTCACTAACATTATAATTATTTATGTATACTTTTATATTTACATATTTAAGTATTTTATTTTAAAAAATAAAAATCTATTTTGAAAATATATATATTTATGTATAATAATTTTTATAGATATTTTATGTGTAATGTTTATTAAAAACTATTTTAAAAGTATAAAAGTATTTTTGAAAAATAATTTTAGTACAGGAACTACCGAGTACTCGGTAGTTTTCTCACCGAGTACTCGGTGATTCCTCGAAAAACTTGATTTTTCTAAAAAATCAAAAATCAATTTCTATAATTATAAAAATTTGATTTTCCTTTCAAAATAGGATTTTGATTGACTTATATAGTATAGTATATAGTTTTAATAAAATATAATGAAGTAGTACAAGAGTTTTATAAAAACTTTCCATAAATATGAAATCCTTTTCAAATATGGATAAATTTACAGTAACTCTTATTTCCTTTTCAAAAAATTTCATTCTTACAATTCCTATTACAGATTTCTGCTGTAAATTAAGCCATTCCTCTCCTAGAAAGGATTTAGAATCACATCTATAAATATAGGATCCCTCATCTTTAATCTATTACAATTCATCACCTTATTGAGAGAGCACTAGTAGTAGGAATCTTTGTTTTTTTTCAATCCATGGCAGTCCAAGGTAAAGATTCATTGAGTGATTGTATGATTGTATATGAGCGTTCATTCTATACTGATGGTTATCCGGAGTTAGCTATAAGGGAGACGATGACAAAGCTAGAAGAAAGAAGGTTGACTCAATTAATCACTCCGGTGTTAGAGATGATGTTTCCCAATGTTATGCGAGATTTCTATCATAATATGCGGTTTGCGAGTAAAACTAATGGGGAAATTATGTCCACCACTGTGTAAGGAGGTACAAGGAGAATTGATATCTTTCCCGAAGCAATCGCGATGGCATGGGGGATTCCATATGAGGAGCCTATAGAGCTTAAAGGACAATTTCGACAATATCATACGCTATGTCCTTTTCAACGAATGGTTCTCACAATTTGTGCTCATTATGAACCAAGTTCTTATGTTCACCATATACCTAGGGGAGCTTGACCCTGAATTATGGTTTCTTCATACATTATTGGCAAAACAAGTTTACCCTTTGAATTTTAAAAATAAATGTGAGTATGAGGTAGTGGAGACTCTTTATTTGTTTTGAACAAGGAATTGGATATATATTCCTTCGATTATATATGAACATATGGTGAATCATTGGAGATGGCTAGTTCCTTCTCCATGTGTATGGGTGAAAGATTGGAAGTTGCCTTTCTCTTTCTAAATTCAAGCTATGATCACTAAGTAGTTGGGAGATGATTTCACACCACCTATGGGCTCAAGGATTGTGTGTGGCAAAGCTTATGATCATTGGAAGTTCATGGATTTATTTACTCATGAAGAGAGGAGTTGGTGGTATAGTCATCAACAATACTTGCTGTAGGAGGAACGAGAGGAGATAAAAAGAAAATATGCTAAAATCAATGAAAGTGGCTAAAGGAGGAATGAGGAAAATTCGTAGGAATAGGGGAATAGATGTAGAATTTTGAAGTATTGTTATTCTGTTTTGTTATTTCCCACCAAATCCTTTAAGGATTGGTTTCATCTTTTGTTTTTGTTTTTATTTTTCTGTAATTTTGAGATTTATAGGATTGTAGGCCCTTAAGGCTAAATCGTGTGTCTTTTATTAAATAAAATTCTATTCCCTTGAAAAATTGCTTTATATCTTATATTCTTATTTATTAATTATTATCTCTCTACTTGATATGATCTTGGGTATTGCATAGTGTTTTATGTTTTAATAGATCATTCAAAATAAGTTTGGGGGAGATACGAGCACTATAATGCAAAGAACGAAATTACACTTCAAGGGCGGTAACAATTTATTCCTTTATTTATTTGTTTTTAGACCATGGGGACATGATCCGATTTAAGTTTGGGGGAGGGAGAAATTAGTTATTTGTCAAAATTTTAAAGGAATTAGAAAAATTAAAATATTAATTTTTTTGAACATCTTATTAAGTTATTCATTCGAAATATGTGATTGATATTAATTATGAGTTGATTTGTGTACATGCTATGACTAGAAATGTACTATGTATGCAACCACCCCACTCATGAGTATGTAATAGTTTGATTAAATTAATTTTTTAAGATATGGTCCACATCAGTGAATAGATGAGTGAAATTGAAACCGAGAAGGATAGTTTTCACTTATAAACACATGCACATATTCTCTATTGGACAACTATTGACCTTTGACTATGTAGTTGAAAAAATAGATTTGTTTCAATGACAATGGGAGTAGTGAAGAATGAAAATGAATTATATGGAGAAAAATATATAAAAAAATTATTAATCCAAAGGGGAGAAAACTAATGAGTAACTGGGCCTTGGTATCACCAATATCACTGTTCACATTTAAAGGGGAGAAAACTAATGAGCATAAATCCCATGGAAGACGCTTGGGCCTAGTTGATCAGGACTAAAAATCCCCGCTAGAAAGTTTGGAGACTTAGAAAGACAAAAAGGGATAAAAATGAAAAAAGTATATTGAAGTTGTTTCATGGAAAAGATTGATCAATGAAGTAGAAGAAGGAAAATTAGTCTAACATAGATAATGTTAACGAAAACACGGAAGACTATGTGGATCGGCTGTAGAAATTAGCAAGTTTATTTCATTAATGTGGGGAACATTCTTTTAAGTTTAATTCATGAAAAATATTACTTTTAAGTGAGTGTGGATAACTTGTATGCATTTTACTTTGACGAAATTATAGTGTTGCATGAGTTAATGATTATTTGATTTCATGAGCATACAAGAATGAAGAATGAAAGAATTTGTGGGTAGTATATTTAACCCTTACGAGACTTCACTTGTCCACTCGGTAATGACGATGGGTTTAAAAGGCTTGTTACACGTGCTAAGTGTAATCGTACACCTTCACGAAAGAAAAGGTAAGTTAGATAGTCAATTAGTTAGTTAGTTAGATAGATTTTAAATTATTGCACTAAAAATACAATTATCACCAATTTTGATTTTGAAGTGATTTCTAAGGGACTAACAATGTTGAAGTTTGAGGGACTGATCGGAGCCAAATATAATATATTTAAGACTCTTAATTATACATTATTGTGTTTATGATTATCATTATATTGGTGCTTATGAATAAAAGACCTATAAAAGACATAAAACAAGTCAAGGATACAGAAGGACTGAAGAAGAATGAAGCTGAGAAGAGAAACGGAGCAAAGATGATAAAGTACAAAATTTAAGGTGAAGAACTACTGAGTACTCGGTAAACCCTTCACCGAATACTCGGTATAGTGCGAAAGTCCGCGCACTTGTGCAGAGGAAGGAGAAAATGCCCGAGAGTTTTACGCAGTTACGCTAATTTTCGTGAAACCTGGAAGCTACCGAGTACTCGGTAGAGGATTCACCGAGTACTCGGTAAAGCCTAATGCGACCAATAAATTCAGCAATCTGTATACACATCTGCAGGACCCGTTTCGACCCAAATCAATATGGAATGATCTCTAGGCTATTTTAGATACAAAATTAACTATATATGAGGAGATTATATACCATTCTTCAATATATATCACAAGATACATTTCAAACATAACCGTGAAACAATCAGATTACTAAATAAATATGCCTCTTTTTTTTTATAAAAGAGAGGGGTTTCCCCTACAGCAAAAGGGGGTTGTTGGAGCTTTGTCTATGTGTTATATTAGAATTTGGAGCAGAATATCAACCATGAAGGGAGCGTCTACATCAACAATGCAAACAACCACCACCATGAACAACTAAACCGGTATCTAGGGTTATTAACAAAACCCTAGCCAAGAAATGTAGGCTCTTTCTTATTTTTATTGGATAAGGGGAAACTGAAGGACACGTATGCGATGATTGTGTAGATGAGTGATTACGTTTGATTTTATATAAGATTCTACGTTTATTCTATGTCTTTTCTTAGCTTGAATGAATGTTTTATCTTACACAATCATGGTTATTCAATATGGGCTAGAACTCGGATGCTTAACTCATGATTTTATACACAATAGTGGTTATTAACATGTAATCTTGATTTAGACAGACCACGCTTGAAAGAAATAATTAGTGACGTGTTTTTAATTTATATTAGTAGGAGTAATTGAAAATAGATGCATGTACTACTTATGCTTGATTAGAGATGACCTGTGCCAATGATGGATGAATTGTTCCTTTTTTGGGATTAGGATTTTACAATGTTTGCGACCCTATATATGATTCACATATGATGGACCGCCCTTTACAATTAAATGATTTAAAAAATATATTAACTGGTTAGTGCTGGAGTTAGAAATACTCTAGATCTTTATCTCCATTGTTCACAACCAAAACTAGTTATCTCTCATATTTATTTTATGTTTACTAGTTATAGAAAACAAAACAAACAAACTATCCTTAATAATTTAGTTAGAAGTAATTATAAAATAGTTGAAGAATCATTAGTCTCTGTGGATTCGATATATACCCTATCTCATCGGTACTATACTATAATTGATTTGTTCACTTGCGATAGGGAAAACTTGGTCATCTATAAGGGTTTATTTGCACACATAATTATTATTATCATTATTTATTATTCCTTCCAAATAGATCAAACTAATCGAGGTTTGGCCACCGATCAGGGACTATTAATTAAACAACGTCCAAGCATAAAATATAATAATATTAAATAAAACAATAAGTTGCAATAAATGACTAATGCAACAAATATATTTAAATAAATTTTTTTTATTTGTTTATTATTATTATTATATATATATTTTTATGTATATATAAATAAAAACATATATATATATATATATATATATATATATATATATATATATAACAACAAATATATAAGTTATGCAAATCTGTTTATATTTTTATTTCAAGAAATGATTTTTATTTTTATTTTTTCTAATACAGTTCTGATATGATTGATCTGTATCTTTTCTGTTTATCTTTGTTTTTGTACGCACAGAAATATTTCGATGGATCACAAAGTCAACCGAACTATCGGGGTGATTATCGATTGATTAGAGGAAGTTGCGAACGATCGTGGAACTTACCGAACGATCGCTGAAGGAGCCAATCGATCGGAGACTGAGTCCGTGAGTTTTCTAGAAAATTTGCAGTTTCGAACAATGTGGTTACTGACCTGTAAATAAAAATAAGAAATGCAAAAATAAAAATTAGTACAATAATACAATACACTTCAATACAATAATCTGAAATATCCGTTTGATCCCTGACAACGGCGCCAAAAATATGTTATCGGTTCTAGTCATATGTAAATAAAAGTATTTAAAATGAAGAATTATCATGATCTAGTTTTACCTCTCAGTCGCATGTACGCGAGTAGCATATAGTATAGTTGGGTAGAGAGGATATCGAACCACAGAGATCAGAGTCGTATTTCAAATAATTGTAAAACAGAAAATTGAATTATATTATAAATGTTGTTTTGATTGTTTTGTTTTGTGACTAATAAACAAAAAAATAAAAAGTTAGTTTTTGTGTTTGTGTTTGTGAATCAAGATAAAAAAGTCTAGGCTTTTGCTCCAACTACACCACTAGTCTCATAATATAGCCATTTAATCTTATTATTGCAAGATGGCGATATAGCTCATATGAATCAGATTAGTAACATTACAAGCAGTTGCCTAATCCCAAAAGAAATGTAATTAAAGGTTAGTTTTAATAGGTGCTCGATATTGTCTATTTTAAGCCCCTATCTTACTGATGTTATGTCCGTACATTCCATTATTTGGTATTTTTATGCCATTTGTGTGTTTAAGTGTGTTTCAGGAGCTTAATGAAGAAAACAAGCTAACTTTGGTGAATTAATTAGAGAAGTGCTTGTGTCTATTCAAAGAGGATAGCTAAAGAAGTGTTTCCAAGAGAAAAGTGTCTCCCGGAGGGTGAAAACATCATTTTTTGGAGTCGTAACTTAAAGAATCATAACAAGGGAGTCAAGGGTAGGGAAGGCAATAAAACCCACCCTGGTGGGGCCCCGCCCGATTTATCCCAGTTTGGGGCCCCGATTAAGCTAATCGGGGCGGGTATGTGGGTGAAAAAAATCCCAGATTATATTCGTGGTGGGTATGAGGAACCCTTGCCCCGCCCCGCCCCATCCCGACCCCGCCCTGCCCCACCCCAGTTCCATATATATATATATGTATTTCATATTTTAACCACAAACATATATATATATAAGGTAAGAAGTGAACATTATCTATATATACATATATGTTGAACATCATTCTCTTTGCGAATTACATATTTACCCATGCATTAGATTAATTTCATGCTGTAGACATGCTTTAGATTAATTTCATGTTGTAGGAGTAGATTTGAGTAAAGTAATTTTCATGTACTAGTCATACTGTGTCCGGAGATGGGTTGTAATGAATCCGGTTGATGGTATCCTTTTTGGGGTTGTATTCGACTATTTGCGGTACAACCTGATTCACAGTTATGGATTTCCCTCTTGCAATTGAGCGAATTGAGAATTATATTATGCGGTTAGTGGTGGAGTATGGAAATCCTAGATTTTTTTTCTATTGTTCTTTTCTTAATCTGTCTTTATTTGCTTTATTCGTTAAATAGTTAATCAATCACAAATCAAAAACTATAGTTTTATAGCAATTTAAGAGTATTATTTTACGATTATTCAGAATACGACTTTTTCTCTTTGGGATCGATTACGTTTCTCAAGCTGAACTGTGCTACAATTAACTCGTGCGCTTGCGATAGGTAAAACCTAAGCCGTCTTAAGGGTGTGTTCTTAACACATATTTTTAGCCACCCTGGGCGGACATCAAGCTTTTGGCACCATTGCCGGGGAGTAACGGTTATTCTGAATTTTACTAATTTGGTATACTTGAATTGTTTATTTGTATTGTATCTAAAATTGGATTGTGTGTTTTTGCGAGGTACACAGAAAATAACGAAGGGAATCAGCAGAGTAGTGATTGCATCATTGGACCACTTGTGTCACACCCCAAATTTCCTAAGACTTTGAAACCCGAGCCTAAGAACTAAGGGAGTGAATGCATAAGTGGAAAGAAACAAAATAAAATCTTATATATTCTTAAAATTCCAATTTAAGGTTAAATTAGTCATTTCACGTCCCAAAGATGTCAAAAAGATCACTCGGGATCGAAAAGGAAATGAAACGACTCAAACAACCCTCTAAACGGATCATTCCAACACCCTATGCTTACCCAAGGTTGAAATGGTCAATTCAGGGGTAAAATAGTAATTTCCAAGTACAAATACAAGTTTTTGACCTAGAACAAGCCTTAGGAACAAACGAAACTTAAATTAAAGCAATAAGGCGAGAGAGATGAATTTTGAAAAACGGTATCAGACAACGCCGATCAAAACAGAAAGTTAACGTACCTTACTTTTACCAAGGGCAAAAGAGTCATTTAAAATAAAAATAAATGATTTCAAATTTTATCTCAGGAATTTGGACATAGGAAAAGCTATAGGAAAAAATGGGGCTCAATTCGGAGTTGCGAAGTGAGAGAAAAATATTTTTGAAAATTGGATGTCACTGCAGGCCATGGCATGCGCGTTGTGACGCCCCTTTTTGCCCCTTTTTGATTGAAAAGATACCAATTTTACCCCTTTTTGATTGAAAATATAATAATTTTGCATACGGACTCCGTTTTTCGCGCTGTCGATCTCGAAAAATCATAAATATTTGAAAAGTGATATTTCATTTGCAGATTTCAAAAATAGTCACCAAAATATAGTAAAAAGTAAAAAACACAAAATTTGATTAAAAGTGATTCTCTAAAATTTCGTAAAATTATCCGTCTTGCCCCTGGTTTCCTTTTTAACTACTGCCGGTTTAAAAAAGTCAATTTTTTTTTTTTTTTATAAAAAATGAGATTAAAACCATGTCTCAAATAATATAACTAGTCAGGGCTACGAGGGTGGGCGAAAACGGGCTTTTACATTCAAAACGAAAAGGATTTGTCCGAAAATCTAGAAAAATGTCATTTTCGATCGGACACCTATTAACCACATTCAATAACGAGAATCCACTACACAAAACTAAACAAAAACTTTCGTAGTTGAATATTCAAATGCCCTAAGGCGATACATGTCTTTGTTTTCCACAAAATGAAATAGTATACATTTCCGGCACCGAAGTGCACCAATAGAATAAAGTCCCCGCATCTAGCGCTCCAAGGAACATACATCCATGTAAACTACTCGGCTAACATGCTAGCCATCAAAAGAGTAAGTTTAGGGTTTGCAACACATAGCAAAATAAACATGTATAAATCATCAAGTAAGCTCTACAAGAATAAGCGTGATCGCCTCAATCTCGGTAGTCCGAGTGGTACAACCCACCCAACGTTCATGCTACTAATCCTAGGTCGGTCTCATGTCCTATATGGCTCTCACGCTAATCCAGAACTCCATCAAACCCAACAAGAAATTTTCCCCAACATGCTCACATTATAGTCATTCAAACATAGCATGCTTCAACATCGAAATCATAATCACATATATGAGAGTTTAAATGCAATATGAGTCAACACACCTCATGATACACACATCACCCAACATAGGTTAACAAATATATACTCTGGCCATTTACTTTTGAGGATACGAGCTCATCAAGTAATGTAGAGTACCGCACCGATTCTTCCCAAGTGCTTTTGAAACTTCACACTTTCAACAAGGAAGAGAGGTTGCACGAGAGCCCAGCTTGTAACTCTGTGCCCCTAGACCACAAAGGTCATGAATATGAGCCTCTCTTACGACAACCCAACCATTATCACATTTTCGGACAGACTAGTTCTGTACGGATGAAACACCTCTTGGCCAGTTGTTGCGACGATTCGACACAGGACTACCTACACATGATTACACGACCCGCATATAAAAGTAACATGATTTTGACACTGCACGATGTACTCAATATGCATCAAGGGTTTTATATGAGCCATACTCCATCACAATACATGTTTTTCTGATTTGCAATATATTGTACTCAATATAACCATGGTACATCATAAAACATGTTTTATCTCTTTATGCAATATATTATACCCAACTCATCAATATGCTCATAATATCACATTTATAAGCAATAAACCACAACAAGCATTTATATCACACAATCATGCTTTCGAGGGCCTAGTTCATCATCTAAGTTATCAAGACTCAACTCGCATATATATATATATACGGCATATATACACATAGATGCAAACACCCTTGTATAAAAACTAAAATAACTCATTTTTCCCCTACCTCAATTCCAAGCAAGCTACCACAAGGATGCTAAAGAGGTCAAAGCAATGTCACCAATGTCAAGTGTGCCTCCAAGAATAAGTTAGTTGCACAACCTTCACAATTCTATGCAATACACCATATAATGGAAACAAGATTACTATAGTATAAAGAACAAGCCTAATATTAGCAAAAGTGGCTAAACACGGGTTGCGTGAATGGAATACTCAAAAGGAAAGAGATAGATATGACCTTACCACAATCTCCAACCCAAAAGTGATCTCAAAACACAAAATGAACTCCAAGGTTCCAATAACCGAAAATTAGTGAAAAGGTTCAACTTATGGTCCTTAACAAGATTCAAGAGAAAATGAAACCACAAATTAATATTTGAACATAATACTTCAAGAATGGAATATCTAGGGTTTGAAGTTCAAAACCTCCAGAGAGCTAGAAACTTACCCCAATACTTAGAGCAAATTGAAGATGAGAGCAATCCAAGCAATTCCCTTGTTAAACACTTATTGAAGGTCCAAGTGGAATGAGATCAAATCAATGAAGAAGTGGAGAACTGGAAGAGGGAAAATAGAAGTGTAGAGAGAAATGAGTTTGTAGAGAAATGGAAAAATCTTGCAATGAAAGACTTATGAAGTTGGAGAGATTTCCCACTATCTCTCACACTCATCCAATGGCCTAGAATAAATGTGAAAGAAAAGGGAGGAGATCCAAGGGTTGAATTAAAGTCTTGCAAAATGAATGACCAAGAATAATTCATTCTTGTATTGGTGTGTCATGCAAACAAGGCCCTATGATCCAAGGGTTGAGATTAAAGATGGGAAAAGGAGATCAATGGTTGGAATTGAGACAACACATTAAATTGGGAAATGACCAAATTCTTCCCAACTTAGGGTTAATTACAAGAGTGCCATCAAGACTCTCAATTACCCCTTCACCCCTTGGTATCCTCTCTATTTACCACCATGCCACACATACACCAACAGTTAGCCAAATTTTTACAATTTTCACTAAGTTCTCTTAATATGAAAATACCAATTTACCCTTCGGTCATTTATTTCCCGAAATCGTTCTCAACATTTTTCATTATTCTCAAAATAAAATTACAACATGCAAGTTTCAAATTTCATCTCATCTAATACATATAAGTCATGCTAAACACAAAAACACATTAAGCACAAAATCACATTAAACACATAATCACGTATGCATTTAATCATTAATAAAAACATTTAATTAGCATGTAAAAATACCAGACGCTACAACCTCCACACCTTAGGAGGTTTTGTCCTCGAAATCAAGACATAACTAAAGAAGAAACAAGTCCGGGTATTTTTCCCGAACTTCACGCTCATATTCACAAATTGCTTCCTTGACATCGTGATGGTGCCATGAGGCCTCAACTAACGAAATGGTTTTGCCTCACAAAACCCTCTCTCAAGCACCTAGGATCCTCACGGTTCGCTCCCCGTAGGACACGTCCTCGGCAATAACGACACTCGTCCAACTCAAGACATGAAATGGATCCGGCCCGCACAAAAGAAAGATGAACACGTGAAATAAGCACTATGAACCCTGGTGAGCTTCTATAGTAACACACTCGGTAGACCACTACATCATAATCACCCAAAAACATAAAATGACTAAGCCAAGGTCCAAAACTCAAATTAAGACTAAAAGTCTAATAATCACTATCAAGTCTCCTATGACCATACTGATCATACCTCAAGTCCGTGCGCTATACTAATCCTGATGAAGAAGATCAAACCTTCAACCTCAAGAGCACCAGAAGGATCCACTACCTAGCAAAACATATGCTAAGGCCATAAATCAAAGCACCTAATCCTCGAGTAATAATTGTCATCCTTGGCCCTATAACCATATCACTTAGTTCACTATTTCAACCATTAAAGCACTAGATCCATAATCATGATCACAGTTAATAATACACATATAATGACCTCAAACAATTTTTTCACATTTCAATTCTACAATCATTATATTATTGCCTTCCTGAATCAATCATTTTGAACCTCAAATTCTCAATTGATTTAATTAATACTCACTATCTTATAATTCTAAGGTTACACTCTGAATCTCCAAAGTCTAATAACAATTAAAACTCGATTACAACCCACCGTCTCGTGGATAAGCTATGATCAAATCTCGATTACTCAAATCGTCAATCTATAAGATATAAAAGTCTCCAAAGAAGATATCTCAATCTAATCCTTTAATTAACGGTTCAACGATAATCGTTCATTAACGCAATTCACTAGTTCATACATTGCATACAATCCCTCTAATGTTTCAAAGCACTTAGATGCTACCACAGACCATAACACATCATATCCTACAATTCACTCTCTAATGTCCATAACTTCATTGCTCAGTGAAACTTGACTTTTCAAAAAAAAAAACCTGACTATTTCAAAGTCAAGTCCCTAACTCTAAAATCGAATGGTACGACTAGTTCTACCATAAACCACACCTCAAAAGGTAACACAAGTCACATGTCCCTAAGAATCCCTTAATATAGAAACATGGTAGCTAAAACGTACATCGATGAGTCCTTAATCCTCAACGAAAATAGAGTTTACTTTCCTTATACCACAAACACAATTAAATAATGTAACCTTACACTTAGTATAATCAACCTCAACTCATGTAACGAGGTACATTACCAAAAACCCGTAGAAGTAAACTAACTACACAACCGCGAAGCGAGAATGACCGTACTCCAAATACGCAATGAAGGAAAAAAAGAGACACGATAAAATCACTACTCACGTGAAGACATAGATGTTGGCTTTGAAATTCGATTTCAAACAATAAATCTTATTTTGATATTAACAAAACATTCAAAACTGTGTTTGGTACTAATATGACTTTGAGCTAAGTGTTTCAGCAAGTACAGGTAAATGATTTGGAAAGATCATTAAAGCAACAAGCGACAAGGAAACTCAAGCGCAAACTCGAAGGACAAAAAGATCAAAGAAGGAACAAGAGATGGACTCAAGACCTGGGTAGATAGGTTGGTGTGAGAATATTGTAACAAGGTATCTTATGCGTTGATTGGTCTTATAAGCTCAAGTAATAAATCAAACAAACTCAAATGGATAAAAAACGGACCTTGAAAATATTTCTTGGAGTCACCCAGTCGACTGGCCATGAAATGGCAGCCGACTGACTGTGGCTCAGTCGACTGGCCAATAAGGACCCAGCCGATTGGATGAACCAGTGAGCTAGAAACGTTTTGACTGCATGAGGCAGTCGACTGACTGTGCCCAGTCGACTGGCAGTTAAGGACCCAGCTGACTGACTGAACCAGAGAGTTTTGAACATTTTTTATTACCTGAGGCAGTCGACTGGCCTTCATGAGGCAGTCGAATGACCCTAGCCATTGGGAAAAATATTTTAAATCTAAGCATGGAGGCAGTTGACTGGGTGCTTCAGGATTTTAAGGAAAAGTATTTCTAAACAATATTTTTGCCCAAAAAGAAATGGTTTTGTTTGCTGATTTTCAGGTACTACTCTCCATATTGTCTAGGGTGAGATACACTCTCCAAACCCTAGTGTTACACTTTATAAAGAAAGAGATATGGATTGAAATATGAAGGTTCTTGTGTGAGAAATTTTCCAAATATTATTCATCTCTAATTTTCTCTCAAGCATCTTTAGAAAAATCTTTTGATAGCAAGAAATATCAAAATATCATTTTTCACTCTTATCATTTTGAAGATTTAAACTCAAGTTTTGAGCTTATTCTCTTATTGAAAATATATTGTGAGAATATATATATCTTGAGTTCTTGAAATATTACCTAAAAACACTTGAGCTTATATTGATCTATCTTCCATAAAAACCTTAGGGTTTTGAGTGTTTTTATTTCTTGAGTGATATATTGATTGCATACATAAATTTGTGATCTTGGGTGAGTGAAGCCCATTGTATCAAGGGAGGATTGTTCTCTTGATTGTGTGAAGAGCTAGTTAGCTCTTTGGTAAAGGTTTTGCTATTCCACCTATTGAAGGAAGAACCATAGTGTGAGGATCAGGAAAGTCTCAAGGAAGGGGATTCTTTGAGCCGAGGAGTAGGAGTTACCGAACCTCGTAAAAATCACGGTGTCAAAATCTCTATCTCTATCTCCTTACTTTATGTTCATGCATGCTTAATGTATATTGTGGTAAATAGCTTGTTGAATTTAAGTGAAATTATTCATTGCATATTTTACCTTGTAAATTAATATTGAACCTTGTTGCATGTTCTATTAAGAGTAAAAAGAAGTTAGAAATTATTTTTAAACCCTATTCACCCCCCCTCTAGGGTATTTTAGTGACTTATAATTAGTATCAGAGCCTAATCTCTACTTGTTTTAGACTTAACCGTCTTAGAGAACGATCATGGCCTCAAACATAGTCACTCATGTAGAAGGGCAATCTAACAATAGACCCCCATGGTTTGATGGTTCAAGCTATAGCTATTGGAAGACTAGAATGATAGATGTTTTTCAAGCTATTGATTATCAAATTTGGCTAGTTATTGTCGATGGAGCTTTTACTATTACCAAAGTGGTTGATGGAAAAACTATTCCCAAATTGCCCAACGAATGGGATAATGATGAGCGTAGAATTATGTCATTTAACGCCAAAGCTAAGGTTTATCTAATTAGTGCCTTAAGTCCAAATGAATTTAACCGTGTATCTACTTGCTCCACGGCCAAAGAAATGTGGGATAAACTTGAAGTTACTTATTAAGGAAATACTCAAGCTAGAGAATCTAAAATTGATATACTTATGCATGAATATGAACTTTTTGCCATGAAGGAAGATGAAAATATCAATTCTATGATGTCTCGTTTTACTAATATTTTGAATGGACTAAAGCACCTTGGTAGAATTGTTCCTAGATCCGATACGGCATGCAAAGTCCTTCGAAGCCTTCCGGTTAAATGGGATGCGAAGGTGACGACTATTAAAGAAGCACACGATCTTGGCACGATGAGTCTTGATGAGATTTTCGGGTCACTCCTTACATGGGAAATTACCTTAAAATATCGTGAAGAAGACGCCAAGCCTAGAAAAGGTATAGTCTTGCAAGCTTCAACTAAAAGTGAAACAAATGAACGAATCGAAGAAGAGGTTGATGAAGACATTGCCTTGATCACTCAACAATTCAAGAGATTTCTTCAACGAAAGAAGGCTAAAGGTCGGAGGTTCTCAAAGAGCAACGAACCAAGAGGAGAGACAAGCAAGAAGGAGTCCATTACTTGCTTCAATTGTGGTAAACCGGGACACTATAGAAATGAGTGTTTCAAGCCCAAAAAGGAGAACGAGAAAAGGCCAAACAAAATGGCCATGAATGTAACATGGGATGATTATGACTCTTGTGATTCGGATGAGGAAGAAAATGCTGAGGAAATTGGAAATCTTTGCCTCATGGCAAATGAAGATGAGGTACATTTAAATTTACATGCATTAAATAATTCCATTTTGTCATATGATGAGATTTTATTTTCTCATAATAAATTACAAGATGCATTTGAAAATTTATATGATGAGTTTGAAAAACTAGCTAAGAAACATAGTTTGCTCAAGAAATCTAAATCTTCATGTAATTCTACTTGTCACACCATAGTTGATGTAAATGCTACAAATGACAAAAGTATGAAGATAGAAGAGGAAAATAGTTTATTGAAAAAGACTATTGATGATCAAATAAACATCTTAGCAAAATTCACAAAAGGAAAAGAAAACTTGAGCATCATGCTAGTAAGACAAAGAAACTCTTTTGACAAATGCGGCTTAGGATATGATGCATTCAACAAAGAAACACTTTTATTGAAGAGAAGAAAATCATTAAAGCATACTTTTTGAAAACAATCTTCATTCTCATCTTCTATTGATCACAACCATGTCTCATGCTATTATTGCAAGAAAAGAGGTCGCAAAGCAAATGCATGTTTTCTAAGAAAGAAGAAGAAAATTGTGTAAAAAATGTTTTGGGTTCCTAAAGGAACCATTGCATCTCTACGTGCAAAAGAAAATTTGGTAACTAAATCATTTTGGGTTCCTAAAGGAACTATTGCATCTCTTTCTAACCATAAAGGACCCAAAATAGATTGGGTACCAATAAAAGTCACGTAACGTTGTGTTGTAGGTATGCTTGAAGTCCACCTCAAAAGAAAGATGGTTCCTTGATAGCGGATGTTCAAGGAACATGATGGGGGACAATCAAAATTCATATCTCTAAAATCTTATGAAGGAGGAAGCGTTACTTTTGGAGACAACTCACAAGGAAAAATTATTGGAATTGGATCCATTGGTATATCTCATTCTCTAGCTATAGATAACGTACTTTTAGTTAATGGTTTAAAGCATAACTTGTTTAGTATTAGCCAACTTTGTGACAAAGGTTATGATGTTATCTTTAGGTCAAATGCATGCATAGTTGAGAAAAATGGAAAACAATTGTTCAATGCAAAGAGAAACGGAAATTTATATACTATGTTGCTATGTGAATTAAATGAACAAGATGTTAAGTGCTTTGTCACATCGAGTGAAAATATTTGGTAATGGCATAGACGCTTAGGACATGCTAGTATGGACCTCATTCAACGTTTGTCGAAAAATGAATTAGTCAAAGGTCTCCCGAAGACTAATTTTTCAAAAGATAAAATATGTAGTGCATGTCAAATAGGCAAGAAAGTGAAATCTTCTTTCAAGAGAAAGAAATATATCACCACTTCTCGACCCTTAGAGTTACTTCATATGGACCTCTTTGGTCCGGAGACAACGGCTAGCTTAGCCGGGAAACTTTATGTACTTGTTATAGTAGATGACTACTCTAGATTTACTTGGGTTCACTTTCTTGCTCATAAAAATGAAACTCACTCCATTCTTGATAAATTTTATAGAGTCATTCAAAATGAAAAAGAATTGAAAATCAAGAAAATTAGAAGTGATAGGGGTAGAGAATTTGATAATCAAGATCTAGAGAAATTATGTGATGAATTTGGTGTATCTCATGATCTCTCAGCTCCAAGATCTCCTCAACAAAATGGGGTAGTTGAAAGGAAAAATAGATCTTTACAAGAAATGGCTAGGACTATATTAAATGAACACAACCTTCCCCGAAGTCTTTGGGCTGAAGCGGTAAACACCGCTTGTCATGTCATAAATAGAGTTATCATCCGAATGAAATTAGGTAAGAATCTGTATGAGTTGTGGAATGGTCGGAAACCCAATATTGGGTATTTCAAAGTGTTTGGTTGTAAATGTTTCGTTTTAAATGATAAAGATAACTTGGGAAAATTTGACTCCAAATCGGATGAAGCAATTTTCTTAGGGTATTCCTCAACTAGTAGAGCCTTTAAAGTCTTTAACAAAAGAAGTTTAACCATGGTAGAGTCTATCCATGTTGTTTTTGATGAATCACTGCCTCTACCCTCACCTAAAGTTCACCTAGATGATGATGAAGTTGTAGAAATTGAGGATAGTTTAAATAATCTCAATATCTTTAACTCATCAAGTAGGCAAATGGATAAGAGCGAAGATGGAAATCAATCTAATGATGACTTGACTTGCTCCATTCCTAAATCTTGGAGGATTGTGCACAACCATCATCTTGACCAAGTCATAGGTAACCCTTCACAAGGTGTTAGCACAAGATCTCAACTTAGAGACTTATGCAACCACATGGCTTTTGTGTCTAATATTGAACCCAAGAACTTCCACGAAGCTCAATGTGATGATTCTTGGATCATGGCTAGACAAGAGGAACTAAATCAATTTGAACGCAATCAAGTTTGGCATTTAGTCCCTCAACCCACACATCAAACTATAATAGGCACTAAATGGGTTTTTCGAAATAAAAAACATGAAAATGGAGTGATTATTCAAAACTATAATAGGCATGATTGGAAGTTTACTTTATTTAACTTCTAGTAGACCGGATATCATGTTTAGTGTATGCTTATGTGCTCGTTTTCAATCTTGTCCTAAAGAATCTCACTTGCTAGGCGTAAAACATATTTTTCGCTATCTTAGTGGGACGATTAACTTAGGACTATGGTATCCACGTGGCACCAAACTTGATCTCACTAGTTATTCGGATGCCGATTTTGCGGGTTGTAGAGTGGATAGGAAAAGTACAAGTGGTACATGTCATTTTCTAGGTCACTCTCTTATTTCATGGTCAAGTAAAAAGAAAAATTCGGTTGTCTTGTCTACGGCTGAAGCCGAATACGTAGCGGCCGGTAGTTGTTGCGCCTAAACTATTTATATTAAGCAACAATTACTTAATTTTGGACTTGTTTTTAATCTCGTACCTATTAAATGTGATAACACTAGTGCTATTTATATCTCAAAGAATCCTACTCAACACTCTCGCACAAAGCACATAGAGATTAAGCATCATTTTCTAAGAGATCACGTAGCCAATGGTGACATTGAATTCATTTTTATTGACACTAAAAATCAACTGGCGGATATTTTTACTAAACCCCTCTCGGACGAACCTTTTTCAAAAATTCGTAGGGAATTAGGAATGGCCATGGATTTTGATGTAATCAGTTAAATTTTCACAAATTCTCGTCCACGATCTCGGCTTTCAAAATTTAAAATAATTTTTGAAATTTGTTTTAGGGCCAGTTGACTGCCTCGTATACGGCCAGTCGACTGGATCAACCAGTGAGTTTTTCTCATTTTATTCATCTTCAGCCAGTCGACTGCCTCCTTCGGCAGTCGACTGGGTCATGAGCCAGTCGACTGACTCCATATGGCCAGTCGACTGCCTCTGCGCGAACCCAGTTTTTATTTCTTCTTTCTCTTCGTCTTCTCTCCACTCTCTCCACGATCTTTCCCATTTCTTCCTTCATTCAAGCCATTTAATCACCTTTAAACCACTTCCCCACTACACCACGATCCTCTTCTCCATTATCACCACTCTTCTCTTCATTTGTAGTCATATATATCCATCTATATATATATATATATCTATACACATCATTTTTTCAGTTTCTCTTTTCTGTCTCATTTTTTCTCCATTTTTTTTCATTTTCTTTTCAAAATGCTTTCAATCATCTTGGTTCTCATCTCTCTCATGGCTCCCAATGTTGTGCGCCTCAAGAAACGCGCCCGTAGGGGTGGAAGCTCTTCGGCTGCACCTCCTCCATCTTCGTCCCCTGTTCATGAGGACACTGATTCAGAACCTGGTGATGAAGATAGTGTTCGTCTTTTCGAAACAAACTTCATTCATCGCAAGTTTACTCGGAGTCGCATTGTGACTCAACCCTTGCCCGAAGAGATTGGCGCTAATACGTTCAATCTTTTTCAAAATATGGGTTGGAAATTCTTCATTTTGCTTGATGTTTTGAATTTTCCACGAGCCGTCAAAGCGTTTTATACAAATATGGAGAATCCTTCTCAACCAAGTCCTCCCGCTCGTAAACTTTGCTCCACTGTTGCAGGAGTTTCAGTTGAGTTGACCGAAGCAGTAATTAATACTATTTTTCGGCTACCTACTGGCGGTATATCGTATTTCTGCCAATCTATTTGGTACTCTTCGAGTGATTTCGATCCTCTCGAGGCAATTCGGGCCATTTCGGTGAATAAAACCACCACTGCCACTTCTGAGTTTCCTTCTTCCTCTCTTACTCCCGAGGTTCGACTTGTGTCGATCATGGATGCCTTCCTTGTCTATTGTGTCATGACCGGTCGTAAGGTCAACCTTGCTTTTCTTTTCATTTCGGCGATCCTCGAGTGCCACAAGAAGAAAGGCGCACTCATCTTTCCTACCCATTTATCGTATCTTCTTGGTCGGAACGGTGTGCCACTCAGCGACGAGCCTACGGAGCACAATCCAATTTTTCTGGACCGCACTTATCTCAAGCAGATGCATATCGGTAAGAATGCCGATGGAGTGTTGGTCTCACTTAGGGTTGCTCCTTCTACGGACCAGGCTGGTCCATCTACTCCTCATCATGATGCTCCTCCTCTCGCGGCATCTCGTTTAGATGCTCCAACTTCTTCTTTTCCGTCTCTTGGTAGCGATTTCGAGATTCCAGATTTTGGGTTCGGGGGAAATCCCGAAACTCTTACCCAAATCTTGGAAATTATAAAGCGCAATGAAGAGGCCCAAAAGCGCAATGAGGAGGTCCAGAGGAAGATGGCCAAGGATATGAAGCGTCTTGAGGACAAGATCGACCGCATCGCCAATACCATGGACGCCTTTCGCCGTGCACCCTCCGCCTTTTTGATGTCGTCAAAAGGGGAGAATTAGTGTGTTTGTGTTTGTGTTTGGCCATAGGTCCAGTCCATTTTGTGTTGCATAGGACGTTACCTATGTTTTATGTTTGTTGTTTATGTTTCGTTTCATTTCTATTATCATTTTGTAATGTGTAGTAGTAAAACAACATGTACCGAACTCGCAAATTATGAATTGAAATATGTTGTTTCTATTATCTTTTCATGCATTACGTAAATGAGTATCAAATTGCAAAAATTATTTCCTAAGGGGGAGCATGCAAATAAAAATGAAAGATGCACACATTGAGGGGGAATATCACTTGATACTTCACCATTTATGCGCAAACACGAAATGTTTTGTCAACATTAAAAAGGGGGAGATTGTTGGCTTTGAAATTTGATTTCAAACAATAAATCTTATTTTGATATTAACAAAACATTCAAAACTGTGTTTGGTACTAATATGACTTTGAGTTAAGTGTTTTAACAAGTACAGGTAAATGATTCGGAAAGATCATTAAAGCAACAAGCGACAAGGAAACTCAAGCACAAACTCGAAGAAGGACAAAAAGATCAAAGAAGAAACAAGAGCTGGACTCAAGACCTGAGGTAGATAGGTCGGTGTGAGAATATTGTAACAAGGTATCTTATGCGTTGATTGGTCTTATAAGCTAAAGTAATAAATTAAACGATCTCAAACGGATAAAAAACGGACCTTAAAAATATTTCTTGGAGTCACCCAGGCGACCATGAAATGGCAGCCGATTGACTGTGACCCAGTCGACTGGCCAATAAGGACCCAGCCGACTAGATGAACCAGTGAGCTATAAACGTTTTGACTGCATGAGGCAGTCGAATGACCTGTACAAGGCAGTCGACTGACTGTGCCCAGTCGATTGGCAATTAAGGACCCAGTCGACTAACTGAACTAGAGAGTTTCGAACATTTTTTATTGCCTGAGGCAGTTGCCTGGCCTATCCAAGGCAGTCGACTGACTCATGAGGCAGTCGACTGGCCTTCTTGAGGAAGTCGATTGACCCTAGCCGTTGGGAAAAATATTTTAAATCTAAGCATGGAGGAAGTCGACTGGGTGCTTCAGGATTTTAAGGAAAAATATTTCTAAACAATATTTTTGCCTAAAAAGAAATGGTTTTGTTTGCTGATTTTCAGGTCCTACTTTCCATGTTGTATAGGGTGAGATACAATCTTCAAACCCTAGTGTTACACTATATAAAGAAAGAGATATGGATTGAAATCTTAAGGTTCTTGTGTGAGAAATTTTCCAAATATTATTCATCTATAATTTTCTCTCAAGCATCTTCTGAAAAATATTTTGATAGCAAGAAAGATCAAAATCTCATTTTTCACTCTTATCATTTTGAAGATTTAAACTCAAGCTTTGAGCTTATTATCTTATTGAAAATATATTGTGAGAATATATATATCTTGAGTTCTTGAAATATTACCTAAAAACACTTGAGCTTATATTGATCTATCTTCCATAAAAACCTTAGGGTTTTGAGTGTTTTTGTTTCTTGAGTGATATATTGATTGCTTACACAAATTTGTGATCTTGGGTGAGTGAAGCCCATTGTATCAAGGGAGGATTGTTCTCTTGATTGTGTGAAGAGCTAGTTAGCTCTTTTGTAAAGGTTTTGCTATTCCACCTATTGAAGGAAGAGTCATAGTGTGAGGATCGGGAAAGTCTGAAGGAAGGGGATTCTCTGAGCCGAGGAGTAGGAGTTACCTAACCTCGTAAAAATCATGGTGTCAATATCTCTATCTCTATCTCTATCTCCTTACTTTATGTTCATGCATGCTTAATTTATATTGTGGTAAATAACTTGTTGAATTTAAGTGAAATTATTCATTGCATATTTTACCTTGTAAATTAATATTGAACCTTGTTGCATGTTATATTAAGAATAAAAAGAAGTTAGAAATTATTTTTAAACCCTATTCAGCCCACCCCCCTTTAGGGTATTTTAGTGACTTACAACATACACGACCAATGACATGAAAGACTAAGGCAATCTACCACAATAACTCATTACTGCCAATGCCCATACTGTCACTCGACAACCGACACATCAATGGTTGAAAGAGGAACTCACACTCAATCCGACTCCATGAACTTTAGCGATCAACCACTAATGAACCTCAAGGTTACAAGTCATACCTCCATTCAACTAGGAACCACAATCATGTACTAACTAACATTCACTGCATTACAATCACACTACTTCTTACCTCAATCACAGTAATCCTAACATCTCAATTTTTTATTCTTTCTAGGTCCACAAAGGTCTAAACTCATGCTCTAACCGCAACATAAACCATACAACAACAATAACTGTTTATCAAGTCTGCAATCTCCTCGTGACAGATAGCCATAGTCCTAACCTATTCCTTAAATCATGTTTCTATAATCAACACTCTCGTATACTAGCTAATAATTATGCCTTAAGTGAATCACCAAATCATATCCCCAGAATTAAAAGCTTAAATGGCAACTATTAGCTACAACACTACCAAAACTGAACATCAAGATCTCCAATCAAAACCATCACTAATAAGTGAGCCTAAACGTACACCAACCCTCAAGATTTTAACCAGCACCTATTAACTAGCAATCATTTCCTCAATCACCATTCTTACTTTTAATTAAATAAATCAAGACTTATACACAAGTCCACTACTTTCAAGCTAAAAAAAATGTAAGATCATACTTTCCATCTCCAAGTCATACACAATGATTCACAACTCTCTCATCACAGATTATCACTCCAAGGCTCATAGAACATATCTCTTAGTGTTACCGAAACTTACGATCCACAATCAATGAATCAATATTCTTAGATCTCAAGTCCATCGATAATAATTGAAGGATACGGTTACATCATTACCCCAAATAAAATAGCCTCGAACAACTAGAATGATACTCGGTAACACCCATTGAATACCATAAGAGAAACATCAACTAGTAAAGACCCCAAAAAGGCAATTCAACCTCATGATATCTACATAAGGGCATCTAACCACAAAATCACAAAACCCCTTAATGGTTTGAGCAAAAGGGAAACCAAAATCAAAGCTTAGGAGATACACCACTTAATCTCCAATGACATGTTATCACTACATAACGTATCACAGTCGCTAAGTCCCCATAGGAGACCTACTTAGACACAAGGGAAAGAAGAACTCATCCCTAAACACGGAATAATACGAAAGCGGTTCATGCACGGAAAACAAAACTGCTCATCCATCCTAGGCATACACTCTTACGTGAAACATCACAATAACAATCTAACCAACGCCTCGCTAGGATTATGTGAAAATTGAAGACGTAGTCACTAGTACCATTAACACTTGCCATCCTGCATGAACCTAACGCTCTACCGCATAAGTCGAAACATTGCGTTCGCAAGACCAAAAAAAATATTCTAACAAACCGTCGGTAGCTACTTGCTCACTCGAGAAGCTATGAAACTCTAGACATTAGTCTAACTCAACACCGCTTTGAACTTTAAAAAGTCAACTGAGACACTACTTTTTGAAACAATATGCTTGTTGAGCACGTCAAACAAGTGATTTACAAGACTCATGTATGACATCGGTGCCATCCGGCATGATGCCACGAAAATAGGCATGGTACACATCCTAAACCTAATAGGAAACTTTAGATCATGGTGAGGAAACAACAAAAATTTAAATCATCGGGAAGGGCATCCCAACACTTATATACATACTTGGTACATCGACAAAACCACCTACTTTGTCGTCGGCCATTCTTGCCAACAAGAAGCTAGGTAAGTCACGATTTCCAGAAACCATGAAAAGTAACACTAGCGTCACTCCAAACACCAACGAATGAAGTACTCGCTCTCTAGCGTACACACATTTATATAACCCCTATCATAATAGGAAGCAAAAGAAGAGTCTTCGTGATCACTAAAGAAGAGGAAATGATTGCTCAAAGGTACGACCATAAACACACGACCTCAAAAGCAATATATTCACACATGGAAGTTTGATAACCAATCCATGCCCAAAATGACGCAGAAGCTCATCATGCCAAAGGGGTTGAAGTCAAATGTTAATGACCATCAAGCAATCGCAACTTCACAATCATGACACACTCGAGTCAAGTACACACTACATCCCACTAGCGCATAGACACACCATGCATACTCAAGCGACGAAAAACCAAGTCCCAAAGATGAAACAAGATAGAAGCAAAGGCGAAAGTGACAAGGAAAATAACGATCCCGGATCATAAGTAAGCTATCCAACTCCAAAAGACAATGAGGAATGAATCTAAGCAACACTAACCCAAAGGTATGCCAACAACGTAATACCGCCATGCCGATATATGCACAAGCGACCCGATAAAATAACCACCACTACTAGGTGACAAGTAGTAATCTAAAGGCCACAAAGCAAAAAGTGATAATGACCCTAGCCAATTGTCCCATAGATAAAGAACATGCTCTAATACAAAGTTGTCACGCCAAAAATTTCCTAGGACTCTGAAACCCGAGCCTAAGAGCTAAGGGACTGAATGCGGAAGTGAAAAGAAACAAAATAAAATATCATATAGTCGTTAAATATCCTTTCAAGGGTAAAATACTCATTTCACATCCCAAAGATGTCAAAAAGATTAATCGGGATCGAAAATGAAATGAAACCACTCAAACGTCACTCTAAATTGATCATTCCAACACCCCATGTTTACCCAAGGGTAAAATGGTCAATTCAGGGGTAAAATGGTAATTTCCAAGTAGAAATACAAATTTTGGACCTAACACAAGCCTTAGGAACAAAAGGAACCTAAATCAAAGCCACGAGACGAGATATATGAATTTTGGAAAACGGTATTGGACAACGTCGACCAAAATAGAAAGTTGAAGTACCAAGAGTAAAACAGTCATTTCAAGTGCAATTAAATGATTTTAGATTTTATCTAAAGAATTTGGACATATGGAAAGCCAAAGAATAAAACGGGGTTCAATTCGGAGTTACGAAGTGAAATAAAAAGATTTTTGAAAATCGGATGTTTGATGCTACTACAGGGCATGACATGCGTGCTGGGACGCGCTGGGGCATCATGACGCCCCTCGGCTATGCACTTTTTGCCCCTTTTGGATTGAAAATATACTAATTTTGTATACGGACTCAGTTTTTCGCACCGTCGGTCCCGAAAAATCACAAATATATGAAAAGTGAGATTTTCATTTATGGATTTCAAAAATGGTCACCGAGACCTGGTGAAACGCAAAAAACAAAAACTTTCAGCAAAACTGATTCTCTAAAATTCGTAAAATTATCCGTCTTGTCCCCGGTCTCCAGTTTAACTACAACCGGTTTTTAAAAGTCAAAATCTTTATAAAAATGAGTTTAAAACCATTTATAAAATAAGATAATTTGTCGGGGTACGGGAGTGGGCGAAAACGGGTTTTTCCATTATAAACGAAAATGATTTGTTTGAAAACCTAGAAAAACGCCGTTTTCGGCTGGTTACCTAATAACCACATTCAATGACGAGAATCCACTACACAACACTAAACAGAATCTTTAGTAGATTAATATTCAAATGCCCTAAGACGATACATGTCATAGTTTTCCACAAAGTGAAATAGTTTACATTTTCGGCACCGAAGTGCACCAAAAGAATAAAGTCACCGCGCCTAGCGCTCCAAGGAACATACATCCATGTAAACTACTCGGCTAACATGCTTCCCATCAAAAGAATAAGTTTAGGGTTTACAACACATAGCAAAATAAGCATGTGTAAATCATCAAGTAAGCTTTACAAAAAATGTATTCCGCCTGCATATGCATAAAAGGCGAAATCAACACCGTATCTCTACCGAGAGACTACGGACCTCCCGAAAAGGGACCACGACCTGAAAAATATATAAGTCGTGGGGTGAGCTCACTAGCCCAGTAGAGGAAGTGTGATCGCCTCAATCTCGGAAGTCCGAGTGGTACAACGCACCCAACGTTCATGCTACTAATCCTATGTCGGTCTCTTATCCCACATGACTCTCACACCAATCCGAAACCCCATCAAACCCAACAAGCAATTTTTCCCAACATGATCACATTATAGTCATTCAAACATAGGATGCTTCAACATCGAAATCATAATCATATATATGAGAGTTTAAATGCAATATGAGTCAACACACCTCATGATACACACTTCGTCCAACATAGGTTAATAGATATATACCCTGGCCATTTATATTTGAGGATACGAGCTCATTAAGTAATGTAGAGTACCGCACCGATTCTTCCCAAGTGCTTTTGAAACTTCACACTTTCAACAAGGAAGAGCGGTTGCAGGAGAGCCCAGCTTGACTACAAAGTTCACGAATATGAGCCCCTCTTACGACACCCAAACCATTCTCACATTTTCGGACTTACAAGTTCTGTAGGGGTGAAACACCTCTTGGCCAGTTGATGCGATGATCCGACACAAGACTACCTACACATGATTACACGACCCGCGTATATCAACACCATGATTTTGACACTACGCGATGTACTCAATACGTATCATGGGTTTCATATCAACCATACTCCATTACAATACATGTTTTTCTCATTTGCAATATATTGTACTCAACATAACCATGGTCCATCATAATACATGTTTTATCTCTTTATGCAATATATTATGCCCAACTCATCAATATGCTAATAATATCACATTTATGAGCAATAAACCACAACAAATATTTATATCACAGAGTCATGCTTTCAAGGGCCTAGTTCATCATCTAAGTTATCAAGACTCAACTCGCATATATATATATACAACATATATACACATAAACGCATACACTCTCATACAAAAACTAATACAACTCGTTTTTCCCCTACCTCAATTCCAAGCAAGCTAACACAAGGATTCTAAAGAGGTCCAAGCAAGGTCACCAATGTCAAGTGTGCCTCGAAGAATAAGTTGGTTGCACAACCTTCACAATTCTATTCAATACACCATATAATGGAAACATGATTACTATAGTGTTAAGAACAAGCCTACAATTACCAAAAGTGGCTCTAACCACATGAAACAAACCAAACCCTATGGATAGCTAAACTAGGGTTGCATGAATGGAATACTCAAAAGGAAAGAGATAGATATGACACTTACCACAATCTCCAACCCAAAAGTGATCTTAAAACACAAGATGAACTCCAAGCCTCCAATACCCGAAAATCGGTGAAAATGTTCAACTTATGGTCCTTAACAAGATTCAAGAGAAAAGTAACCAAAAATCAATAGTTGAACATAATACTTCAAGAATGGAAAATCTAGGGTTTGAAGTTCAAAACCTCCAGGGAGCTAGAAACTTACCCCAATACTTCGAGCAAATTGAAGAGGAGAGCAATCCAAGCTATTCCCTTGTTAAACACTTCTTCAAGCTCCAAGTGGAAGGAAATGAAGTCAATGAAGAAGTGGGGAAGTGGAAGAGGGAAAATAGAAGTGTAGAGAGAAATAACTTTGTAGAAAAATGGAAAAGTCTTGCAATGAAAGACTTATGAAGTTGTAGAGATTTTCCAATATCTCTCACACTCATCCAATGGCCTACAATAAATGTGAAAGAAAAGGGAGGAGATCCAAGGGTTGAAATAAAGTCTTGCAAAATGAATATCCAAGAATAATGCATTCTTGCATTTGTGTGCCATCCAAGCAAGGCACTATAATCCAAGGGTTGAGATTAAAGATGGGAAAATAAGATCAATGGTTGGAATTGAGATAATACATAAAAGTGGGAAATGACCAAATTTTTCCCAACTTAGGATTAATTACAAGAGTGTCATCAAGACTCTCAATTACCCCTTTACCCCCTGTCATCGTCTCTATTTACCACCATGCTACACATACACCAACACTTAGCCAAATTTAAACAATTTTCCACTAAGTGCTCTTAATATGAAAATACCAATTTACCCTTCGGTCATTTATTTCCCGAAGTCATTCTCAACATTTTTTATTATTCTCAAAATGAAAATACAACGTGCAATATACAAATTTAATCTCACCTAAAACATGTAAGTCATGCTAAGCTCATAAACAAATTAAGCAAAAAATCACATATGCATTTAATCATTAATAAAAAAATTTAATTAGCACGTAAAAATACCGGACGCTACAACTTGTGAGTTTTAGTGCATCTTAAATTTACGCTTAATATTAGCTTTATTTTCTGTCCATAGTTAGTTTTTATTTACAAAAAATAAAATAAAAATCTGCAGTTTTCTTGTAAACTATCAGAAAGTCCGATTTTCGCAAAAGATGAGATATTTTTTAGTTGAAAAGGGCTATTGAACAAAAATCATTATAAAGAGTGAGCCCAGTCGATTTTAAGCCGAAACACGTCGTTGAGGACCTCAACACCATGATTTAGTGATTGTCAAAGAAAAAAAAAGATGTATAATAATTATACCAATTCGGCGAATGTTCCATATTATAATTATTACAACCCAAATTAGAGAGATCATCCCAATTTCCAATACCAACAATCAGGTATACAAAATTCATACGAAAGCTTTAATGAGGATCCACGATATTTTGATCATGGATTAGGGTATCAACTGTATAGTCAAGATTACTATCCTCAACCAACGAATCAATTTCAGTTTGAGTTAAATGCATTTTCGTGTCTGGAGCCGTTCTATTCTAGGGTAACTATATTCTTTTTCATGAGTATGATTGTGAACCATGAGGAGAAGGTTTAATTTAAGTTTGGGGGGAATGAATAGTTGGTTATATAGTTAGTATAGAGAATGATTGAAAAATAAATTTGAAATTTTTTGGAGAAATTCTTTGTTTTCATGCATGAGTGTTTTGCATTACAAGTTGATTGAGTTTGTGTATATGATACATGAGTAGTATGTGATGTAATATTCTCGTTCATGAGAGTTATGGTTAGATTGAGCGAAGTGAAGTGATGTGGTTTTACATGGGTGAATAGATTAGTAAAATTGAAACCGAAAAGGACAACTTTGACCTATAAGCACAAGTACACATTCACTATGGGAAAAACAATTAATCTTTGACTATGTAGTTGAAAAATTAATTTTGCCACAATAAATGGGGAGAAGGGTAGATGTTATAGTTGAAATGGAGAAAGTTAAAAAAAACATTTTGAAAAATAAAATACAAAAAGTAGTTCTTCGATCTGAGTAACTGGGCCTTGGTATCACCAATATCATTGTTCGTGTAAAAATGGAAAAAACTAATGAGCATAAATCCCGATAAAGAAGCAAGGGCCTAGTTGGTTGAGATTAAAAATATTTGCTGGAAAGTCCGAAGCATAGAAAGACAAAAGGGATGAAAAGTGGAATGATGGAAGGAATAAGTTTTTAAAAGAAAAATGGCAAAGTTTGATCAATGAAGTAGAAAAAGAAAAATTGAAATACCATAGTAGAATGTTCACAAAACACAGGAGGTTGTCTAGATTGGGAGTAGAGAGTAACGAAGTCATTTACTTTAGTCGGGACCATAGATGACACGAAGCTCGAGATAGTTATTGTTTGGTAGTGAGTGGGAGTATTTGCATCCGTATTATCTTTTGCATTATATCATGACTTAGTTAATGCGTGTGTGAACTCATGAATGCGTGATTACAGAGAATGGAAAAGTTGTGGGTAGTATAGCTAACCCTCACGAGACTTAACTCGTCCACTCGGTGTTGCCAAAGGGTTTAAAAAGCTTGTTACACGTGCTAAGTGTAATCGTTGAACCTCACGAAAGCAAGGGAATAGTATACATTAGTGTAGATTAGTATAGAGTATCTAGAATAAAGATCATCACAAGATAGTTTTCCTTAGTTCATTGCTAAGGGACTAGCAATATGTAAGTTTGGCGGCGTAATAGGTGCTCAATATTGTCTATTTTAAGCCCTTATCTTACTAATGTTATGTCCGTACATTCCATTATTAGGTATTTTTATGTCGTTTGTGTGTTTAAGCGTGTTTTAGGAGCTTAATGAAGAAAACGAGCTAACTTTGGTGAATTAACTAGAGAAGTTCTTGTGTCTATTCATAGAGGAGAGCTAAAGAGGTGTTTTCAAGAAACAAATATCTCCTGGAGGGTGAAAACATCATTTTTTGGAGTCGCAACTTCAAGAATCAAAACAAGGGAGTAGAGAGGGTTCAAACGGAGCAATTATCAAGAAAAATGGTTTCCAAGGATTTTGCTACTCACCAGATTCGGACCTAGTAGCTAAAAGTGGCTAGAAAGTTCCATTTTAACGCCCCAACCTACGGGAGGTCCGTACCTCCCTACGGGCGGCGCGTAGCTACAGTGTTTTCGGTACAAAATTTCAGCCAACTTTGGGAACCCATATCTCGGTCAAATTGAAGTCAGATACAGTGATTCTTGAGCCTAACATCAAGAGCATGAAGTCAGATTTCCAAAAACCTATTACACACCTCCATCAAATGTGTGTAGTTTCAGATATGATCAGAAGAGTGAGAGGTGTCCTGTAGAAAAATCTGGATATTTTAGATTTGGGCAAAAATCCTATTTTGACCTGGATGACTTTGAGTTCAACCCCACCACCTCTAAACACATGTTTTAAACATATTATATATCATATTGTAGGGTTTTTGTTTGGTTCGATGTGAAATTACTAAAAAGGATAACCTTAGGGTTTCCCTCAACTTTGTCTATATATACCAAGCTTTGCTACAGAGTTTGGGGACTTCTTTCTACCCAATTTTCAGAGCTTTCTTTTAAGCTTCATATAATCAAAAGAGAGAAGTCATTCAAGACCTAGAGATCCGGAGAAGAAGATCATGGATGTCGTTTTTGTGATACCCCCTAATTTTCAAGCATAGGTTAGCCAGGCCTATACCAAAAACTAAGGTGCATCAACACTCAATAATAAACAAGCACGAAAGCAAAAGACATATTTAAGAAATAACAGAGTCTCAAAAGTTTAATTCTCATGAATAAAAAAATTCAGAAATCTAAATCCCCAAAGGGTACAACTCGGGAATCCCATATCTATGGACCCTAAAACCATAAACGAAAATGTAAGTCCGAAAGAAAATACTAATATAGAGTCCCTACTCTAAAACAAAACGGAAAATTGAATATCTCAAGAAGAAACGAGAGGAACCCTCAACCATGTGGCTGAAACTGTCGAGGACCTGAAATGTTAACAATGGTGGGTCAGATCCACGAGTAAAGTAGACTCTACATGATCCCAAATAGAGTACCAATAATCCCATCATCTACCCAACCAAAATAGGTGAAACTATAATTCCTATAACTTTAAATACCACTCCTAAAAATATCCTCCAAACATAATAATAATAAAAATAAATAAACAAATAGGCAAAACAGATCAAGCACAACCATAATTAAATCAAAAGTCATAAGACAAAATAGTAAAGTGCAACCATAATAAAATCAAAAGTCTTAAGTAAAATAAGTAAGTACAACCATAATTAAATCACAAAATAATAGGCAAAACAAATAAAGTAAAACAACAACTAAATCCCAAATTCATAAGCAACTTAACCATGCCTTATCATAACCACGTACCCGAACTCCATGTCATGGTACAGATGAGACTGCGTTAATAGTCAGCCCATCGTGGTTCCTTCCATTCCACAATTCTAGAAAGAGAAGAATATATATATATTGATTTCCAATTATGCCACATATTAAAGAATTTATCAATTATTTTCCACTAAATTTTCTAAATTCATTAATATGTCGAGCCTGGTGTTCAACAATAATCTAAAAAAAACTAGATTTCTAAAGCAATTTATTTTCTTAATTAATCTACCACAAAATGGTAATTAAATTTTATTTAGGACAAAAATTGATCTACCAATCCATGGCTTTCAAATACGATTCATTGAATTGTAGTTATAACCGTCAAAAAGGTATTACCCATGACCCACCATGTTATTTGTCTTCAACAGGTCAAATTCTCACAACCATAGATATAAACACACGCGTATGCATGCACAGATAAATATCACTTTTCAATCATTATAAAATACTATATTGCAATTCTAACTACTAAATTTCTACTATTTATATAATCATATACCCATATGCATATAACCATTGTTATCAAATATTGCAAATCTTAAATTACAAACCCAGCCATCAAAGTTATACTATTTACATAAACAAACCCATATATGTATATATATACACAGTTAACAATTATCACAAGTATTAAATTACAATCATAACTAGCAAAGTTTGACCGTCTACATAAGCATACCGATATATATATATATATATATATATATATATGTATACATGAGATTTGAAGTCACAAGAAACAACTATTGCTTCCTCTTCCATATTAATTTCCATCTCTACATACACCACCATTAACCAACAGTGGTCTCAAATTCATGAAACAAAAATTGTGTGGGTACCACGTCTTGATCACTACATCGTCTATACCAACAATATATATATATCTACGTAGATACATGAACCCACATATATTATTCACCCCAAAATTATATAAACATGTTAAGTATTTAATTAGAACGACTAGAATACGCTAATAATAATAGGGAAAACTTGGAAGTTATTTACCCATCCATAGATATTATAGCACAGAAAATAATTTGGGGTAATATACAATAATACAGAAAACACAAAATCATGTTCATAGATGCTAGGATTATGGGTTCAAAGGGGAAGAGAAGAACATTCTACTTGCCTCATCGTTAGGCTAAATCACACACGAACTGTAGGCCGATCGATGCTCTCATCTATCTATTCTACGCGACTCGCGATTCTGCTGTCTCCATCTACTCGTCTGACAGAAACGGAGGACTATTTGTAGGGTTTTCTTTTTATAAATATATATATATATATATATATATGTATATATTTTTATTTTTTATTTTTTATTTTTATTTTTTTTTATTTTACATAATTCCCATGGGCCAAAAAATATTTTATATATATATGTAATAGCCCAAAAGTAATTAAGTAGTGATTCATTGGGCTTATAAGCCCAACTTATATTATTTAATTAAATAAATAAAATTTATCCAACTTAATTTATATATATATATATATATAATTTCTTAGTCCCAAAAATCACGGGGTATTATAGTTTCTAAATCAACGATGTAATCACCTTTTACCATGAGCAACTATTTCGGTATCTAGGATTTTCTAGCAAAACCCTAGTAAAGTAATGTAGTTCATTTATTTGTTTTCAATTGTAAGGAGGGGAAGCTATTACCATACTGTGATGATTGATTGTAGATGTGTGATCATTTTTATTCTTGACACAAGATTATATATTTGTTCTTAATTCTTGTCTTAGATTGAATGGATATATCTTCTTATATAATCACGTTATCATAAACATAGTGTGATTCTCTACATCAATGGTGCTTAACACTTAAAACCCTAGGTTTACACAGGCCATGCCTCGGTGAGATGAAATAGACATGATTTAGTTTAATTTCCTGTTGTAGGAGTAGATTAGAGTAAAGTAATTTGCATGTACTAGTCATACTCTGTCCGGAGATGGGTTATAGCGAATCCGGTTGATGGTAACCTTTTTGGGGTTGTATTCGACTATTTGTGGTACGACCTAATTTACAGTTATGGATCGCCCTCTTTAAATTGAGCAAATTGAGAATTATATTATGCGGTTAGTGGTGGAGTATGGAAATCCTAGATTTTGTTTCTATTGTTCTTGTCTTAATCTATCTTTCTTTGTTTTATTAGTTAAATTCTTAATAAATCGCAAATCAAAAACCATATTTTTATAGAAATTTAAGAGTATTATTTTATGAGAATTCAGAATATGACTTAGTCTCTATGGGATTGATAACCTTTCTCAAGCTGAACTGTACTACAATTGACTCATGCACTTGCGATAGGTAAAACCTAAGTCTTCTTAAGGGTGTGTTCTTAACACATATTTTTAGCCACCTTAGACGGACATTAAGTTTACTACAGTTTCATCATTGAATGGTATGACCATTGTATTCATCTATACTACAACTACCCCTAAAACATGAAATTAAAAACATACTAATGATCATTCCCTTTTATTATGAACTGTTGCACCTAAAACCTTTTCATACCGTTAAGTACCATTATGTAGAAACCATTATTTAAACCTTGGATTTCTTGCCCTTAGTAAAAACATGGTTGTTCAAGATAAACCATTAATTCAATATCAGTTTAAGTAAAGAATTAATAAATAAATCTTATTTAGGTAATCTTATAAGGTCTCTCATTACATAATCATCATATAAGTGACCTTCAGCTTCTCCTCTTTGTAATAAAAACAATTAAAAGTCTACATTACTTTATTAGGGTTTCGATGGAAACCCTAGATACCGACTAGTCGCTCATGGAGAAAGGAGATTGCATCATTGATGAAGCCACAATCTTCACGATTGGATAGTTGGTTCTTGAGGAAAGTCTCTCTAACGAGAGACTTTTTGCATGAATGATGATATATGATCTAAATGATCCAGGATATCTTCTCTTCATGAATTCTTCATATATTTATAGACAAAATTTGGTGTAGATATGGCATATATTTTCTTGTACTCCAAAAAGATTTGGTGTGAGGACCAAGTAACAGCAGTGAATAGACTAATTTGCCCTCTGATATGCTTGCGCACAAAGTCATAATTCTGCAGTATCTTCGCGCACATTTCCTAATGTTGGCATTGACCTATCGATCAGGAGTGTCCACCGATAGATCGGTGACTCCTAAATTTTAATATTTCTTTATTCTGCGATTTTGTGCTTCAAACATTTGTACTCTGCTTTGTTGACTTGTACCTTGCTCTGAATTGAGTGCATTTATCCTCCAAGTATTATTCCGGATCAAACGCATTTCCTAAAAACCCGAAATTAACTCAGATTTGCGTTAAGACCCATGAAACATGCTTAAACGCATAACTCAAATAAGAATATCTTATTAATAAAATAAATAGACTAACTAAGGGTTTATTAACGCCTATAATACCAAATATTCTGGTCTGATCACCTGCAGATTTTCCTATACTCAACATATAATCAAGCTTAAGAGTTCCACTAGACCATTTATGGATAGTTGAGTTAGTATCCTTCAATTCCTTTTCGAAACCCCTAATCTTTGTAGATTTTTCACTCATTTCCAATCTTAGAGTGCTTAATTCCTTATTGAGCTCATCTACAATCTTCAACACCTAATTTCTTTCTTGTTCAGACTCAACCAATTTAGCAGACAATTGAGCTTTTTGGGTATGCATAAGACTTATCTGAGAACTATTGGTTCATTCTTATCTTAAGCATTTTCTTTCCTTGTCAACGTTCTTAAATTTAACCATATATTTTGAGAAAACTTTGCTAAGATGTTTGGACTTGTCATATGCATCTTGAAGTGAGTCTCCGCGATCTACATCATCCTCAGACTCTTCATCTACGGACATTGCCCAACTTGTAGCAACTTCTTTAACCTTTTTACTTTGTGTTGCCAACGCAATAAAATCCTTATACACATCAGCCACGTCTGACTCAGCAGAGTCACTAGTTGTTCCATCATCTGATCCATCATCCCAAGTGACAACTAGACCTCTTGTCCTTTACAATTTCTTAGCGCACTCCGCAGCTATGTAACCAAACCCTTGACACTCAAAACATTGAGATTTCTTATTTTTAGGGTCAACCTTGTCATTTTGATTTTGGACTTTGTTTTTATTTTTAAAATCATATGATTTATCTCCAAATTTTTCTCCTTTAATCAATTCTTGACCATAAGAAGATTTTAAAATTTTTTGAAACTACTTCATGATCATGTCAACCTATCTTGGTCTAATCTCACCCTCTTCATTAGATTCACTAGGATCCTCCTTAGTTATTTTAAAAGCTATGCTTTTCTCTTTTGTGCCACTAAACTTCTTAGGGGGATTGTTGAACATCTCCATCTCATAGGACTTTAGGTTCCCTGCCAATTTGCACTATTAGTCTCAGTAGAAGTCCACTTGTTAGGCGGTTTTTTCTTAGATTTATTAGTAGTCTCATCCATCACAGTAGAAGGTGAGTTTCCTACCTCAATAGCTAGCCTATTTTTCTCATATAGAGCTTTCAAAAATGATTTCATCCTCATTTTTCAATAAGTGCAGTTCGAGCCTTCAAGCAAAGAGGACCTAGATACGGACCCTCCTTGATGAGGTATAACCATTGCCTAAGCTCAGAATCTAACCCTAGGTAGTTAACCTAAAATGGGGCAATCAGGCTCTGATACCAATTGAAATTACCTAGGAGACTAAGGAAAATAGCCTAGATGAGGGTGAATAGACTTTTATGGATTTATTGAAAAATTAAAATTTAATTTGTGAAAAGTCAATTTTAATCCAATTCTCTAATAAGATAAATCCTGTAAAGATTAATTTAAGTGCAGAAAATAAAGCGATAGAGACACAATATTTTTACGTGGAAAACCTTGGAAAATGCTCCAAGTAAAAATCACGAATATGCTCGGGTATCGACACACTATGAATCAATAAGTACACAGACTAAGAATTTTTTGAATTAAAAATCACTCATGATCTTCCTTTCTTCACTCGACGTCTGACAGACTTGAATCACTAGCGCTCCACGAAGCTCTCACTCTTGCTTCGTACTCTAATGGCTCCGCTTCTCAATGGATCAATGTAACCACGTTGCAATAAGTGGTCTGATGATCCAATTGTGCATAAAGATCTCCGGTGTAGAAGCACAATTGGAGAAACCCAAAAGAAAAGAGAACTAGAATATATATGATCATTAAATAATTTTCTCTCTCTATCTCTCTATATAGAAGTATATAAACTGTAGAAGAATTACAGAGATCTCTCAAAAGCCACACCAAAAATATGTAGAGACTCCTCTTATTTATAGAGAGATGAATCCTATATTTAGTAAACTTGTATCCTTTTTGGACTAAAATACCTCCCTTATTTAATCCTCTTATAATTTGGAGTGAATATGACTAATATTGGTGTATATATCCTTTATACACGTGCTAGGATATATTGGACTGTAACCAAAGTTGATAGAAGTTGAAACAGATCAGAACTTGTATTTGTAAAATTTCCATGCAACTCTACGTATGGCCCCTTCGCTTAAGCGTACAGATTGCTATGCCAAATACTATGCTTAAGCGTAGGTCATGCGTAGCCTAGAAATCCATAAGCGTAGGTCAAGCGTAGATTTTAAACTTTCTAGCCACCTTTAGCAACTGTAAGTGTAACGCCCCAAGTTTCCTTCCTCCTTTCTGGAATTCTTTTCCAAGTGTTAATGGTTTGTGACGTCACTTATTCATGATGTCATCTGTAATCTTGGTACGATTAAATTTTTTGCTTTTATGTTTTAAACTTAGCGAGACGACTTTGTGGAATTTTGTTTCCGGCTTCGTGATTTCTTGTTCGTTGGTGACTATGTGGGTTCATTGCAACCTTTTCTAGTTGGAGCCTCGACAATTGTAATGCGTTCCCGAACGTATAGCATTATTTTATGTTCGACGTTCGGTGTAGCACTTATGTGATACTCTGCTTTTGTGCTTAGCATATTTAATGGGTGTTTCTTGATATGTGTAAATATGTGAATTTCTTATTGTATTTTAATTTTGTAAATAATGAGAATAGTTTAAAACAATTTCAAGAACATAATGACCTATGGGTGTAATGGTAATTTCACTAGTGTAGAGATAGTTGAAAATCCTAGAAATTCGGCTAAGTGTTGAAATAAAAGTTGAGTGGCATAAAGGTAAATAGAGTGAAAGAATTTTGGTTTAATGGGAAAGATAGTTTAATGGCACTCTTATAATTGGTCATAAGTTATAGGGTTTTTGGTCTTTGACCACTTTAATGTGTTGTCACATTCTTGGCCACTAGATCTTCCCTCCCATGTTTAATCTCAACCCTTGGATGTTAATGCATTGTTTGGCAAGTGTATAAGGGTTGTGTGTATGGATTTAAGTCTTCCATTGGCACTACTTATTGTAGACCCTTAGATCCATTCTTTTTTTCTCCATATTTATTTTGGATCCTTGGATTGGTTAGAGATAGTGGAGGATCTCTACAAATTCTCTTAAGTCTTCCACATCAAGACTTCATCAGTCATGTGCTATCTCCATTTCTCTCTTGCTCTACTCCAATTTTTGGTTTGATTTCATCACCTTAAGCTTAGAGTTTGATGTTTGATTCAACATGGAAGTTGTTCATGGTGTTCTCCTATCTGATTTAAGCTAAAGATTGGTAAGTGTTCTTCCCTCTTTATGAGTTTTTACTTCAAACCCTAGTCTTGGTTTTTCATGATGAACTATCTTTGATTCTTAGCTTCATCTTGTTTTGAGTATTAACTCATTGTCAGGAGACTATGGTGAAGCTTTCCACCAATTGGATTCTTTTAATTTGGTGTTGGGTTGAAGCTAGGGTTTCATGAAGTTCACTTTGTGTTGTTGCTTTGTTCTTCATTTGAGGTAGGGGAAACTTCTTGACTATCTCATCTTGTGATTGTGTAGGTATGAGAACTTGATTATCGGTGGGGTTCGTAACTTTATATGAAATTGCTAAGTTGTATACTTGAAAATGTGAAGTTAGGGTTTGTAGGAGATTGTGTGATATAACCCTTGTTTATAGCATACTTAATGATTATGTGGATAAGACTATGATGTATGCTAGTTGAATTATAGTTCTAGAGAGTTTGATATAAAAAGTATGCTTGTATGCCTATATGTGCATATTTATACGGGTATGGTTAAGTATATGTATCAGTGTAGGTAGACCTATGAAGCACATATACTTCTTCATAGCTACCGTGGCGGTATCGGACATGCGTCTAACCCCGACACTCCTTGGACACGGCTGGACACGTGTCTGATACTCTGTAGAAGTATCCGATTTTTTTTAATTAATTTTTTTATTTTATGACACAGAAGGAAACGGCAAGGACACGGCAGGACACGCCTAAGATACGACAATATATATATATATATATATATATATTAAAAAATGAATAAATAATTTGCTAAATATCTAGAATCCTTTCTTGTAATGAAACATGACTTTTAGATTGCAAAACTACCAATTGTAATGTCATTTGTTTCTCAAATATATATCGAATATTTTTGTGATGAAATACTGTTTTTTAACCCTTTTTTATAAAGGAAGCTATGAACATATGATTTATACATCTAAATTAATTAATGATTCAATGGTGAAATTTGATATTTAATGTGTGATGATGTCATATCTTGTGTTTAATTTTTCTTAGTTTATTAACATTGTATATAATACATTGAGATTTCTCATATTATAAAAAATTTGATAAAGTTATTTGTATTGTTTTCTATAAATTCATTACTTATTATTTAATCCCGCCATACACGTGTCCTGTTCTTTTGAGATTTGACGTATCCCCGTATCCGTATCGTGTCGTATCTGCACCCCGTGTCCGTATCCATGCTACATAGAGGTATACATATGTGATTATGGTTATTAATAGTGTAGCATTGATAGTGTAATTAGGCTAGCTACCTTTGTTGGCAAGTTGATATATGGATATAGATGATTTGTGTGATATGGGATCATGAACTTAGAGTGTTATTCTAGTTCCCTCACTCTTGTGAATTTTGAAGTTATTATCATGAAAGTTAAACTTGTGTATGACAATGAGATAATGTGAATCATAGCTTTAATTGAGATAGAAACATGTTTGAATGAAATTGTTACCCTTGTGAATTAAAGGACAACTTAATAGTTTGTAACATGAATTACATATGAGAAGGTATCTTTATTGATCATTTCTTTATTGTGTTTAAAAGCATGTTAAGGATTAATGGCATTCATGTTGGTATCTTGAGAATGTTTTTCATAAATATGTTAAGATAAATATTTATGTTGGTGCATGGGTCTTTTGAGACATATTGCATATGGTGTTCACCTTTTGCATTAAAATTCAATTAGTGTTGGGCTATGTCCAGTCGGGTAACCATGGGTGAGTAGTCTTGTGTCGAATCGTCGCAACAACTGGCCAAGAGATGTCTCCCACCTACGAAACTAGTAAGCCAAAAAACGAGGATATAGTGTTGGTTGTTTCCCCATCGTGGTGGAATGTGCCACTCTCGGATCTTAGGGCGCGGGAGTTGCAAGCACGGCTCCCGTGCAACCGCTCTTCCTTATTAAAATTGAAAGAGAGAAAAATCACTTAGGGAGAATCGGCGTAGTACCCTTTCTAAGCGTGAATGGTTAGAGTATGTATCCGTTAACCTGTATTGGGTAGAGTATATACCATGACGTTTGTGAGTCACATTGCATTTGAGTTGCCGTTATATGATTTATCTGTACATGTGAATCGAGATGTTATTCAATGTAGTAGTGGAGCATGTTTAATGTGGATTTTGATACTTTAGTTCACATGTTTTTAAAATGATCGAAAGAAATTTGATAATGTGACAATATGATTTACATGCATTGTTTTAAAGTATAATGTAAGATGAACGATTATACTATTTGATATGTACTTATATGCCTTAGGGTGGTGATATAAGTTATTGTTGGTGGCTTTCTTTTGTGAGTTGAGACATTTGAGAAGGTGGGTTATAGTTTGGTGATCTTGGTTGGTTGTGTAGAAATGACTTTTGATATTTCTTTTGCACTTAAGGAATGCATCATTTATCATACTTTAAGGTTTGAGTAGATTAGATGGGGTTATGATGGACCTTAGTCATTTATGTGGCAACGACCTCTTGATTTCGGTTGTAATCTAAGAGAAGTGGTGTCGAATATGAATTTGAAGTTTGAAAGAATTGGAAGAGGTTTTGATTGAAACTAGTTGGTTCCGTGGCAATGGCCACTAGGTTTCCTTTAGCGATCTTAAGGATCAGAGTGTCCTTGGAGTTGTGGTCACTCTTGGTTAAGTCCTTATAGACTTAAGGAAATTGGATGTCTAACTAAATACGGTGGGTTAGAGTTAGTGCCTTTACATATAGTCACTTACTCTTCCCTTCATGGTGCCTTTTTACTTCGGTTCTTCATTTCCTTGCTCCATTGAGCGTCTAAAAATTCGCTTTGGTATTTCCGTTGGTGTTTCGGTTTGTTTCCCCGAAAATGGATTTTTCATAAGACTTACATTTAAGTCCATTCGGTCTTTAAGTGAAAAAAAATCATTTTCACCTAACCCCGTGATCCTGACAAAAACTTGGGCTTTCAAAAATGATTTTAGAGTAGTTTGAAAATATTTTGGCACTTAAAAAGTTGGTAGGATACTAAAACGGAGACCGGGGGCAAAACGGTTATTTTACCACAAATTATCATGAAACGAAACATTTCTAAGCTTATTATTGTAATATTGAATCAGTCTATAGGGGTTCAATGAAATTTTTTAGAAGTCAAAAAACTGAAGAATGTTTTGGCGCTACAGTGCATCCGCACCTATGATGCTGGGTGCAGCCCAGTGCGCACGACATTTTCCAAAATGCCGTAGTTCCTTCCGCATAGTTTGGATGGAGCCGATTATTTTGCGTTGGAAAGCTGACATCTTGAACTTGTATTTAGGATCTTGAATCACTCGAGTTAAAATATTTTTAGTGAGTTATGTTCGTTTGAATGTTGGGTACTTCAGTTTTCTGTTTTGGTCTGCGTTGTCGGACACCATTTTCAAAAATTCATATCTCTCACCTCGTGGCTTTGAATTAGGCTCCGTTTGTTTCTATGGATTTCCCTATGTCCAAATATTCGATACAGAATTTGAAATAATTTATTTTCACTTTAAATGACTATTTTACCCTTCGTGAAAGAGGGGTACTTCAACTTTATGTTTTGGTCGAAGTTGTCCGACACCGTTTTCAAAAATTCCTATCTCTCGCCTGAAATATGTCAAAATATTTGATACCAAATTTAAAATCATTTATTTTCACTTGAAATGACTATTTTACCCTTAGTAAAAGTGGGGTAGTTCAGCGTTCTGTTTTCGTCGGAGTTGTCCGACATTGTTTTCAAAAATTCATATCTCTCGTGTCGTGGATTTGTTTTAGGTCTCGTTTGTTTTTATGGTTTAACATGTGTCCAAATATGTGGGATAAAGTTTGAAATCATATTTGTTGCCCTTGAAATGACCATTTTTAACCTTGGGCGAACATGTGACCTTTAAGGGGTCAGTTTGATGAGTCGTTTATTCCCTTTCACTTCCCTTTCATTTTACGACAACCTTTGTCGCTTAACTTAGGTTGAGGTGACTATTTTAACCCTTCATTGGGTCTACGGATGGCGGGAAGTGACATGTGAGGTGATTAGTGGTATGAATTGATAGTGATTGGAAGTTTTAGGAGCTCGGTATGCTCGTGATCTAGGAAGTGTGATTGTTATCCTTTCTAGGGTGTTATGAATAAGAGGGTTTATCCTGGGATTTGGTGATTAGTGTTGTGTTGGTGGTCAGTGTTGGACTAACGGGTACGAGTCATAGTGATCCCTGAGGTGGTCTGTATTAAAGTGGCTGGTATGGGTTGTATGTCTCTCTATCTATATATATACGTACATACATATATATACATAGGTCTGTGTTTACTATATGTTGTTAAGTTATGGTTTCACTATGTGCTAGTTGCCCTATTTGTTGATGTATGGTAGGGGACTAGAGGGGTCTGATATTGGTGTGAGTGCCATGAGGAACGATTGAACGACCTAGGGTAGATGCATGTACACGGGTTGGTTTGCACTAGACTTGGATGGATGGAGCATATGACTGTTACGATTCCCTTTTTCCTATGGGGCTTTGATGAGCTCACCCTGGCGTTTAATGCCCTGGTGTTTCACACCAGTTTGCAGGAAATGTTTTAGCTACGGATAACATGGGTTGCAACGACACCATTCTTTTGTTTCCTCGTTGCAGGTTCTGGATTTGCGTAGAGTGATATGGATGACGTTCAAAAGTTGATGTCAGTCGGGGTGTGCTAAAAATATGAGTTAAGAATGCACCCGTATGACGTCCTAGGGTTTACCTATCCTAAGCGCACGAGTCCATTGTAGTATAGTTCGGCTTCTTAAAGGTTATCGATCCCATAGAGACTAAGTCGTATTCTGAATTCTTGTAAAATAATACACTTAAATTGCTATACAAATATGATTTGTTGATTTTGATTTCTGAACTAATTAACTAATAAAACAAATAAAGATAGATTAAGACAAGAGAGAGAGAAAACTAGGGTTTTCATATCTCCACCACTAACCGCATAATATAGTTCTATCAATGTAAGAATTGCAAGAAGGCAATCCATAAACTGTGAATCAGGTCGTACCGCAAATAGCAAAATACGATCCCAAAAAGGATTACTATAAACCGGATTATGACAACCCATCTCATGACTGACCTAACAAGTACATGGCAATTAAATTACTCTAATCTACTCCTAATGCATGAAAATAAACTAAAGCATGTCTTTATTAAATCACCAAGGCATGGACTGTATCAACCTAGGGTTTCAACTTTTATTACCACCATTGTGTAGAAAATCATAAGGTAAGCATCTAAGTTCCAGCCCATAGTGAATAACCATGATTGTGTAAGAAAATATATTCATTCAGTCTAAGACAAGAATCATAATAAATATATAAACTTGTATCAAGAATAAAAATGGTCTCTCATCTACTATAGTCATCACAATATAGTCAAAGATTCCCCTCGTTACAATTGAAAACAAATAAAAGAACTACATTACTTGGCTGGGGTTTTGCTAGAAAAACCTAGATACTGAATTATTTGCTCATGGTAGAAAGTGACTGCATCATTGATGTAGAAATGCCATCCATGGTCTTTTTCTCCTGATCTCTCTTGGTTTTGAATGACTCCTCCCATTGAATGATATGAATCTGAAAATTAGGTAAAAAGAAGTCCCAAAATTATGTGGAGAAAAGTCCCCAAAATTATTTAGAGAGAAGTTCCTTAGATCTGTGGCAGACCTTGGTATATATAGTCAAAGGTGAGGGAAACCCTAACATGGAGAATAAGATTACCCATTTTCGTAATTTCACACCCAACCAAGAAAAACTCTAATAATTGATGTATAATATGTGTATATTACATGTATAGAGGTGTTGGGGTCGAACTTAAAGTCATCCAGGTCAAAAGGGGTCAATCCGGTTCAAAATAGGATTTTGGCCCGAATCTGAAATGTCACGCCCCAAATTTCCTAAGACTCCCGAACCGGGACATCCGAAGAATCCGGGTCGTGATTCATAAAATGAGCGACCAAAGAAAATACTAAACAACCACAAACCGAATGGAATCCTATTAGCAATAGTAATTCCATACACAATAAAGCGGAAACTAAACCAAATGATACACAAGGCACGTCTAGGTGCCGAAAGAATACATCTCTACAACGATGTAACAATACTGAATCCAAGGAAGGGATAGGCCAACAGACTGGCTCCCAAGAGGTACAACATCTATGGTCCCAATACAGGGAACAAGAAAATGAAACAAAAGGTACAACTCTATATATATAGCGTCCCAAACCCCTCAACAGCATCAGTGTCACGAGCCATCCTGCACTCCACGTTGTCCATAACCGAAACATTTCCTGCAAATTGGTGGTTTACACCACCAGGCATACCGCTGCCGGGGTGAGCTCATTGAGCCCCGTAGGAGAAAGAAATCATAACCATCACATCCTTGGACCGTTCAAATCAAATGAAAACGAACCCGTGTACATGCATCTACCCTAGGTCAGTCAAATATCCCACTTGGCAATCACGCCGAGACGAGACCCCGGAATACATCCCACTAGTCCCCTACCATGCATCCACAAATAAGCAAATAGCATATAGTGAAACTATATCGCAACAACATGAAATAACTCACACCTATATATATATATATGCACGTATATATATATATACATACAAGGATATACAACCAATACCAGATACGTAGTACAACCCCCGTCATAGATCACTACGACTTGTACCCGTCAGTCCCACACTGACAATCAACACAACACTATCACCTCAACACTATCACCAAATCATGGGAGTAAACCTCCTATTCATAACACTCTAGGAATGATAACACTTATAGTTCCTAGGCCACAGGCATACCGAACTCCAAAACCTCAAATTGCTATCGAATCATACTATCAATCACTTCATATGCCACTAATGACATCCATAAACCCAACACAGGGGTAAAACATTCATGTAAACCTAAGGTAAGTCACAAAGGTTTCCCAACAACAAAAGGAAGTGAAATGGATTGAATAACCCATCACACCGACCAATCAAAGGTCACATGTTCACCAAAGGGTAAAATGGTCATTTCAAGGGCAAAGATGTACTTTCAAAGGTTGCCCCACCTATTTGGACATAGGTTGAACCATAAAAACAAACAGGATCAAATTCAAAGCCCTGACGCAAGAGATATGAAGTTTTGAAAACGGTATCGGACAACGCCGATAAGACAAATGGAAAGTTGAAGTACCCCTCTTTCTCCAAGGGTAAAACAGTCATTTTGAATTTAAATAAATTATTTTAAATTTTATATACAAATTTTGTTCCTAGCACGAGCCATAGGAACAAACGGGACCTCAATACGAGTTACGAGGTGAGAGAAATGAATTTTTGAAAATCAGAAAAAATCCACCCAAAGCTGACCCAGTCGACTGGCTAGTTTACCCAGTCGGCTGTCTGATGACCCAGTCGACTGGCTCAATGACCCAGTCGACTGGCTGGACCAGAGAGTTCCAAAATTCTTACGGGAAAAAGCTTAGTTGACCCAGTCGACTGCCTGGAGGGGGCCAGTCGACATCCTAGGTTAGAAAACCTCAAAAATGACTTCCAAACAGCTTCAAAGCCTTAGGAATCATGAGACAAAAGTCCTCAACTCATTTAGGAACTTTAGAAATGAGAAACTATCATTTAATCTCGGTTTAGTTTTATCAAAAATACTTTCTTGAAAATCCGTAAAACTAACCGTCTTGCCCCCGGTATCCGTTTTGGATACCACCGACTTTCAAAAGTCAAAATCCTTTATTTCTTGATTTTTAAAACCATTTCAAAACTCAAAGTTTTTGTCGGCATTATGGGGGTAGGTAAAAATGGGTTTTTCACTCAAAGACCAAATAGACTAAAACACAAGTATTACGAACAATCCGTTTTCGGGAACAACCGAAACCAACGGAAAACCAAGTGATTTTAGAGACGCTCAAATGAGGCAAATGAATGAAGAACCGAAGTTCGAAAGCAACTTGAAGATAAGGGCAAGTGACTATACACAAGGCACTAACTCTAACTCAACCACACTTCACTTCACATTCGAATTCACCATCCTCTTAACCGGGAATGACTACAACTCCGACGATAATCCATTCCTTAAGACCGCTAAAGGGAACCTAGTGGCCGTTGCCATGGAACCAACTAGTTTTCAGATCAAGAACCCCTTCCGATTCTTTCAAACTTTAATTTCATACTCGAAACCACATCACTTAGGTTTCTGACAAGATCATAAGGTCATTATACACCATCAACCAAGATCACAACCTATACCGACTTTACTTATCACAAGAAAGCCCTTAAACCAACTCATATCAACCTCCCTTCTTAGGGTATAAAAGCATATAGCAACAAGTATAATTATTTATCTCACATTATACTTTAAGCGAGGAATGAAATTTACATTTTTCACATCCTTCAATTCCAATTGAGCATTTTAAATAACAAATGAATTATATCACAAAATTCACATTAAACATGCTCCTCAATCACTTGCAATAATATCATAATTCATATGTGAACATAACTCACATATTAGCAACTTAATTGCAATGTGACTCACACACCTCATGGTACATATACTCAACCCATGAAACTTAATGCACAACCAAGTTGCGACTTCATATGCACAACCCGGTTGCGACTTCATATGCACAACACCATTGCGACTTCATATGCATAACCCGGTTGCGACTTCATATGCACAACCCGGTTGTGACTTCATATGCACAACACGGTTGCGACTTCGTATGCACAACCCGGTTGCGACTTCATATCATTATACTTCAATTCGCAAGTATACAAGTCATTCATTTAAACATGCTTTTAATTCCCATTTAAGGCAAACATCAATAAGGACACATTCTCATACATAAGAATTGTTCCAATTCATCAAGTTGTCCTTTAATTCACAAGGATAGCCATTTCATTCTTTTAAACATGCTCTTAGTTCAATTTAGCAAGTTTCACATATCACATCTCAACATGATATGAAATCCCAAAATACCTCAAAGGTATTAACCAAGGAACTATCCTAATCTCATTTCAAGGCTACCTCCCTAACACCCACATACACATATGTATAACTACACTTACGCATATACACCACAATACCCACATACATATCCACATATACATAGGCATACAAGCATACTTGCTTATAAAAAAAATCTCAAGAACAACTACATAACTAGCATGCTTCATAACCTTATTCAATACCATCAAAAGTACTCTATACACAAAGGTTAAGTCACATAACATGCTCAAACCCTAACTTTATATTTCCAAGGATATACTTAGCAATTTCATTTTAATGCTAGGAATCCTATAATCAAATTTAGCCTACTACACAATCACAAGATGGCTAGTTAGGAAGTCTTCCCCCTACCTCTTGAAGAGCAAACCACCATAACCACCAAGCAAAGCCCATGAAACCCTAGCTCTTCCTCAACCGAAATCCAAGGAGTAAACCGGTGGAAAGCTTCACCATGACCTCCTAACCATGAATCAAGCTCCAACACAAGAAGAGAGCAAGAAACATTTAGTGGTTATAACAAGAAACCCTAACTTGGTTTGAAATGGAAACACACAAGGGATGAAGAACACTTACCCATATTTAGCTTAAACCAAAGAGAATGACACCATGAACATCTTCTATGTTGATGGACACACCAAACTCCCAACTTAGGGTGATGAATTCCACCCATAAGTGGAGAAGAACAAAGAGGAAGAAAATGAGAGAAAATGGAGAAGAAGAAGATGAAGTCTTGCAAAGTGGAAGACTTGCAATATGTAGAGATTCTCCACTCACACCACTCACCATCCAAGGGTCCATAATAAAGATGGAGAAAAGGAAATGAATCCAAGGGCTAGGAATAAGTCTTGCCAAGTGGAAGACTTATTACACAAATCACAAAACCCATTAATTTGCCAAACAAGGCCTTATCATCCAAGGGCCTAGAATGAAGATGGGAAATAATTAATCATCCAATGGTTGACAAAAAGTCTTGCCAAGTGGATGACCAACAATAATGGATTATTCCATTTAAGTGCCAACCAAACAAGGCCTTATGATCTAAGGGTCTAAAACAAAGATGGGAGAATGAGATCAAGGGCTAGGAATGAGACAACACATAAAATGTGGAAATGACCAAAATATGCCAAAGTTGGGGTTAATTACAAGAGTGCCATCAAGCCTCTTAATTACCCTTCTACCCCTTGTCATCCTCTCTAATTACCACTATGCCATCCATACACCAACACTTAGCCAATTCTCTACAATTTTCACTAATTGCTCCAAATATGAAATTACTCATATACCCCTAGGTCATTTCTTTCCCGAAATAGTTTCTAATAATTTTCATTAGTTACAACACGAAAATATAACAAGAATTTCATATAAGTTCTACACCGAACGTCTACACTAAACTAGGTTAGAACTTTCGAGAACGTAACACGATTGCCGAAGCTCCAACGAGAAAACGTTGCACGAACCCTCGTAGTCGTTGGCGATACTCAAATCCACAAAACCGGAAACGAAATACCACAAAGTCGTCCCGCTAAGTCCAAAACTTAAACGGGAAAAATTTACTCGTACCGAGAATACACAAGACGTCATGAATAAGTGACGTCGCAAAACATTAACACATGGAAAAGAATTCCAGAAAAGTGAATGGAAAACGTGGGGCGTTACATGAAATTTCTAGCTTTCTCTGCAGGACATATCTCACTCTTTTGATTATATATGGAGATACACATATTGGATGGAGGCATTTAATATATATTTGGAATACTGAGTTCAAGCTCTTGATGATAAGCTGAAGAATCACCCCATCTAGACCTTATTTGATAAAGATATGAGCTCTCGAAGTTGGTTGAAATTTTATGCTGAAAACATTGCTTACTACGCTTTAAGCGTAGGGAGCTACACTTTAAGCATAGGTTAAAAGCATAAAAATGTGTTTGCTAGCTACCTTTTGCTTCTGAAAGCGTAGGTTTAAATGTAGTTTCCTCATGAAAATCCCTTTTCTCCGCAATTGTGCCAAAATGACCATCTTGATTCCACGATACCCTTTGCTTGAAGTTACGGCTTCGGGAAATATTGTTTTTGCCCTTCGGGAGCTATTTTTGTCTTGAAAACACCTCTTTGACTCTTCTCTTGGATAGAAAGAACATGTACTTTGGTTAATTCACCGAAGTTAGCTCCATTTCTTCATTAAGCTCCTGAAACATAGTTTAACACACAAATAGCATAAAAAAATACCAAATAATGGAATGAAAACACATAACAACAGGAAGATAGGGGCTTAATATAGATACTTTTAAGCACCTATCACACCCCAAAACTTACATATTGTTAGTCCCATAGTAATGAAGTCAAGGAAACTTTCTTGTCATGTTTTTTAAACTATAACTAACCTAAGCTAATCCCTTGCTATCGTGAGGGTTGACGATTACACTTAGCAAGTATAACAAGCTTTTTAAAACCCTAGGTTTCCCCTAGTGGACGAGTGAAGTCTCGCGAAGGTTTCTAGTGATGGTACCTACAAACATCTCAGTCCTCTGTAATCACGCATTCATGTATTCACAAATAAATTAATTAAGTCATGATACAATGGAAAAGATAACATGGATGCCAATACTCCCACTCATTACCAAACAATAACTATCTTGAGATTCGTTTCATGAATGGTTCCCACTAAAGTGAATGATTTCTCTACTTTCTACTCTCAATCCGGACAACCTTATGTGTTTTTGTGAACATTCTACCATGGTATTTCAATCTCTCTTTTCTTACTGCATTGATCAAATTTTGCCATTTTCCGTAAAAGCTCATCTTTCCACTTTTTCTCTTTTAAGTCTCCGAACTTTCCAGCGAGGATTTTTAGTCCCGACTAACTGGGCCCAAGCTTCTTCGATGGGATTTATGCTCATTAGTTTTCTCCCATTTTTACACGAACAATGATATTGGTGATACCAATGACCAGTTACTCATATCGAAGAACTACTTTTTGCATTTTATTTTCTAAAAATAATCTTTTTTCAATTTTTTCCATTTCAGCCATAACATCTCCCCTTCACCCCTTTTATTGTGCCTAAATTATTTTTTCAACTACATAGTCAAAGATCAACCTATTTCCCATAGTGATTGTGTGTTTGTGCTTATAGGTCAAAGTCATCCTTCTTGATTTCAATTTCACTCATTCACTCACCCATGTAAAACCACATCACTTCGCTAACTCAATCTATTCATTACTCTCATGAGTGGGAATATCACAACACATACTACTCATGCATCATAAACACAAACTCAAATTACTTGTAATGCAAATCAATCATGCATGAAAACAAAGAATTTCTCCAAAAAATTTCAATCCTTTTTTAAAACAATAAAAATTCAATCATTCCTTATACCAACTATACCTTCCCCCCAAACTTAAATTAAACCATGTCCTTATGGTTCACAATCATAGTCATGAGAAAGAATATAGTTACCCTTGAAGCACAGATCCGGAATTTCAACTCTTTATGCTCATTCTCCTCCCCCAACCTTGAATCGAGCTACCTATAGAAATATTCAACAAAGCACACATACCCAATATCATAGCAAGGGAAGAAGAAATATAATCATCTCTTTCCGGAAATTATTACTCAACCTAGCAAAAGGAATGAATTTGTTTTATTTTTTTTTATAAAATAAATAAACATGATTTGGCCTTAAGGGCCTACAATCCTATGGAATTGAAAAATAATGATTTAGCCTTAAGGGCCTACAATCTCTAAGAGTTGAAATTGCAGAAATTAAATAACTTACTAGTATACAAACCAAGGCTAGAAACTAACTTTCATAGCCTAGGACCAATGTTTAATGTCTTTGGCTTGACAACTCCGTAAAGGGTTATCGAACACCCTTCTTCTCTTCAACACTTTCACCACATGGTGGAGCAAGTGTGGTGTTGTGTTTTAAAATATTACTCGCAAGCGCATGAATAAATTGTAGTTTAGGTTAGGCGAGAACGAGGTTGAACCCAAGGGAATGCTTTAAAGGGAACTAATTAAACTCAAATTAATCTAAAACTAACATAGTTTCTCAAAGTTTTGTTTGTTGAAAGGATTTTATACTAAACATGCAATATCAAAATACAAATAATTAAAGCGAGAATAATCGGAAAAAACTATTAAGGTATCGGATTCCACCACCATTAATCCATAAAAGTCTAATTAATCGTTTATCAATTCCAATTTTAGAGTAGCAATTAGAAATCAATCTTATTACTTTCTCAAGATTTAGCAATAATGCACTAATGAAATATATTTTCAAGAGATAGATTTTCCTTTGCTTTAAAGTATAAAATTTTAAGTGTTTTATATATGCAATTCAATGGATCACATAAGATCAAATATATTTACTTATAAAATTCTCAAAATCCAAGCATGATTAATTGTAATAAGAATTCTTAACTACTATAAATACATGATATTTATAGTGAAATAAATTTAAAACAATTAATACTATGAAGCTAAAATCATAAGCATTTAAACCATACACGTAGAAATTAATAAAAGACTGAAAATAAATTTATTTCATAAATGGTGGTTTCATCCTCAACCTTACTTAAGCATTTAGTAACACATGCTTAAAAGAAAATAACAAAGTAAGAATCATAGAACCAAGAATTGAAGATGAAGTATTCTTCTCTTTTGGTGTCCTCCTTGCTCTCCCAACTCCGAACTCCCCTTCAACTCTGATATGTAGATGCATATATATGAAATTTCCATACCCACTTGCCATTTCCATCTATCACATTTAATGCTCATTCAATTGCTAGCTTTGCATTGCATTAAATGCTTCACCTACAACTTTGACATGTGATGTCCTCATAAATTTCTTATCTTCTTTCCTTACCTAGCATTGGCCCCACATTTCTTTCTTTTTCTCTCATATCACCATCATTCACTACACACGCACACGTATCCATGTATATATATATATATGCATTTATTGTATTCTCCCCCACCAACTTTGAACTTCTTTTGCAAATTATTCTATTTTGTACATTTATCACTTTTCATTATTACACTTCTTAATTAGTTTAAATAAATAGTTTTACCTACTAACAAATATAAATTTTGAGATAAAAATTGTATGTAAAATGGACTTATCAAATACCCCCAAACCTATATTTTGCTAGTCCTCGAGCAAAACAAAAAGAAATAGAATTCTAACTACACCATTTTTGCTGGTTATCTCGGTTGCATTTAGCATATGCAATAAGCCTTTAAACCCCTAGTGGACGAGTTATAGTCTCGTGAGGGTTTCCAGTGATGATACCCACAAACATCTCCATTTTTTATAATCACGCATTCATGCATTCACATACTCATCAACCAAGTTTTGATACATTGCACTAGATATTATGGATGCAAATACTTGCACTCACTACCGAACAATAACTATTTCTTGATTCGTGTCATGAATGGTCCCCACTAAAGTAAAAGATTTCGTTACTTTCTACTCCCAATCTAGACAACCCTCCGTGTTTTTGTGAACATTCTACTATGGTATTTCAATTTTTATTTTTCTACTTCATTGATCAAAATTTGCAATTTTATTTTAAAAAATTATTCCTTCTATTATTCCACAGTTCATCCCTTTTTTTCTTTCTAAGCTCCGGACTTTCCAGAGAGGATTTCTAATCCCAACCAACTAGACCCTAGCTTCTTTATTGGGATTTATGCTCATTAGTTTTCTCCCAGTTTTATGCGAACAATGATACAGGTGATACCAAGGCCCGGTTACTCAGATCGAAGAACTACTTTTTGTATTTTATTTTTCAAAATAAATTTTCAACTTTTCTCCATTTCATCTATATCAACTCCTCATCTCCCCTTTTATTGTGGCAAAATTAATGTTTCAACTACATAGTCAAAGATCAACTGTTTTTCCCATAGTGAATGTGTGTTTGTGCTTATAGGTCAAAGTCGTCATTTTCGGTTTCAATTTTACTAATCTATTCACCCATGTAAAACCACTTCACTTCACTTAGCTCGATCTAATCATTACTCTCATGAATGGGAATATCGCATCACATACTACTCATACATCACAAACTCAATCAACTTGTAATGCAAAACATTCATGCGTGAAAACAAAGAATTTCTTTTAGAAAAATTTCAAAATTTCAAATATATATATATTTTTAAAAAACAAATTTAAATAAAATTAATGAAGTACAAAACAACAAATTAGACCATACCCCCACACCTAAACTTAACATTGTCCCTAATGTTGGACAAACTCATACTTTGTAGACAAAGAGACAATAGTGAAAAGGTATCACCTGACTCATAGTAGGTTGATCTGGTCAAACTTGCTATCAAACAACAATGAGTTGTTAGTATTCAAAACAAAAGTTAAAAATAAAGTGAAAAATCCTAAAATATATATGTACAACAAGACCATATAGGTTAATCTTGATAAACAAGATCACTCAGAAAGATTTCCTCCCCTTCTTGAGAAAATAACTCCAAAAATGGTTTCAAACACTGAATGTTAACTTTGAACACATCACCATTTTTTGGATTTTCAATCTCAATGGATCCATATGAATGAACATTTCGAACAACAAACGGACCAGACCATCGAGATCTCAACTTTCCTGGAACCAAATGCAACCGAGAATTATAAAGCAAGACTTTTTGACAAGGTGTGAATGTTTTCCTAAGAATACTTCTGTCATACCTTATTTTCATTTGTTCCTTATAAATTTTTGTACTCTGGTATCCATCATTCCTAATTTCCTACAACTCATTCAACTGAAGCTTCCTATGAACTCCTGTTTTGTCAAGGTTAAAGTTGAGTTGTTTATTAGCCTAAAAAGCTCTATGCTCTAACTCAACTGGGAGATGAAAAGCCTTGCCATACACAATTTGGTAAGGAGACATTCCAATGGGGTTTTTAAATGAAGTACGGTATGCCCACAGTGCATCACTAAGTCTCAAGGACTAGTCTTTTCTATTTGGGTTAATCTTTTTCTCCAAAATGTGTTTAATCTCTCTATTGGATAACTCAACTTGGCTGCTAGTGTGAGGATGATAAGCGAGTGCAATTTTGTGGGTTACAGAATATTTTCTCATTAATGCTTCAAAAACCTTATTGCAAAAATGTTTCCCCCATCACTAATGATAGCATGAGGTGTACCAAAACGTGAAAGGACATTATCTTTTAGAAACTTGACCACCACCTTGTGATCATTAGTCTTACACGCAATGGCTTCAATCCATTTAGATACATAATCCACTACGACAAGGATGTACAAATTGCCATATGAATTAAGAAATGGTCGCATGAAATCAATGCCCCAAACATAAAAAACTTCAATAATAAAAATTGGGTTGAACGACATCATATTTCAACGTGAAATAATCCCTAACTTTTGACATCACCTATATGCTAAGCATTAAGAATGACAATATTTAAATATTGAGGGCCAGTAAGATCCAGATTGCAATCTCTTTACAGCGGTCCTCTTTAAACTAAAATGACCTCCATATGCCTAATCATGACAAAAGGAGATGACACTAGTCTGGTCACAATTGGGGACATATCTTCGAAAAATATGATTAGGACAATACTTTAATAAGTACGGATTATCCCAAAAGAATTGACGAACCTCATATAAGAATTTAGATTTATCTTGCTTAGTCCAATGTGAAGGAATTTGACCTGTGACATGATAGTTCACAATGTTAGCAAACCAAGGTGACTCAGATACAACAAAGAGTTGTTCATCAGGGAAAGACTCAAGAATAAACATGGAGTATGAGGATGTGTCAAGAATGAACCTAGAGAAGTGATCAGCTACTACATTTTTAGACATCTTCTTATCTCGAATTTCTAGATCAAACTCTTGTAGCAATAGGATCCATCGAATTAAGCATGAATTAACATCTTTCTTAGAAAAGAGATACCTAAGTGCAACATGATCTGAGAAAATGAGGACTTTAGACCCTAAAAGATAGGACCTAAACTTGTCTAATGCAAACATAACTGTTAACAATTCTATTTCAGTGGTAAAGTAATTCAGTTGTGCCTCATTCAAGGTCTTACTTGCATAATAAATCACATGGGGAAGTCTATTCACACATTGCCCTAACACAACTCCAACTGCATAATCAAATGCATCGCACATAATCTCAAAAGGAACATCCCAACTAAGTGGTTTCATGATAGGTGCCGAGGTCAACAATGTTTTGAGCTTTTTAAAGGATTTCAAACATTCGTCATCAAAGACAAAAACAACATCTTTAGCAAGTAAATTGCAAAGTGGTCTGGAAATGTTGCTAAAGTTTTTAATGAATCGACGATCAAATCCTGCATGACCTAAGCATAATCTAATCTCTTTAACTGTACACAGTGGTGGACGATTGGAAATCAGATCAACCTTAGCTTTTTCTATCTCTATGCCATTCTTTGAAATAACATGCCCCAAGACAATTCTCTTTTTCACCATAAAATGACATTTCTCCTAGTTTAAGACCATATTTTTCTCCTCACAACGTGTAAGCACGAGTTTCAAATGAAAGAGACATTCATCAAAGGATAAGCCAAACACGGAGAAATCATCGAAAAACACCTCAAGGAAATGTTCTATCATATCAGAAAATATGCTGAGCATATACTGCTAGAAAGTAGCAGGTGCATTGCATAATCCAAAGGGCATACGTCTATAAGCAAATGTTCCAAAATGACAAGTGAATATGGTTTTCTCCTGATCCTCAGGTGTAATGGGAATTTGGTTATATCCAGAATAACCATCTAGGAAACAATAGTACTCATAACTCGTTAATCTCTTAAGCATTTGATCAATAAAAAGAAATGGAAAATGATATTTCTATAATCAATGCACACTCGTCATCCAGTGGTCATTCGGGTCAGTACTAACTCATTGGCATCATTTGTGACTACCGTGATACCTGATTTACTAGGCACGACCTGAACAGGAATTACCCATGAACTATCTGAAATAGGATATATGATCCCCACATCTAACAACTTCAAGACTTCTGTCCTAATAACCTCTTTCATATTGGGGTTAAGCCGTCTTTACATTTCTCGCGATGTTTGAGCATTCTCCTCAAGATGGATATGATCCATGCACACAGATGGAGATATACCCTTAATGTCTGTTATAGTCCACCCAATAGCCGATTAATGCTCCCTAAGGACATTTAAGAGTTTTTCCTCATGTTCTTTATTTAACTTAGAAGCAGTGATGATCGGAAGACTCTCATGTGGGCCTAAGTAAGCATACTTCTGTTAGAAGGTAAAACTTTAAAATCTAGCTTTGGAGGTGATTCGGCTGATGACACATGTTTAGCCTCAATTGGTGAAAGGGGCTCTACCTTAGCTTTCAACTTCTCAATGTCCATATGAGGGACGGAATCTAATAAGGCATTCATATTTTCACAAGCACTATCTAGATCAAAATCGCACCCAAAGTGACTTAGACATGCCTCTAAAGGATCATCAAAGCTTAAATATTTAAAAGTATCTTGCAGTAGACTCTCTATTAGATTCACATCACTTATATCCTCAGAGTCTGGTGGTTGTCGGCTTAGATTAAAAATATTAAGTTCAACAGACATGTTTCCAAAGGAGAGTTTTATGACACCATTCATACAATTGATTAAAGCATTTAAAGTGGCTAGGAATGGTCGACCAAGGATAACATGAATTTTGCTAGTGGGATTAGCCACATGTTGAGTGTCTAAGACTATGAAGTCTATTGGAAAGTAGAATTTGTCAACCTGAATTAATACATCTTCTATGATACTGCGAGGTACCTTGACTGAATGATCTGCCAATTGTAGCATTACCTTTATGGGTTTCAACTCACCAAGACCAAGTTGCACATACACAAATTAAGGCAACGAATTTACACTCACACCCAAATCAAGCAAAGCTTGCTCAATTAGCTGGTTACCTATTGTGCAAGAAATTGTCAAACATCCAGGATCCTTGAATTTTGGTGGCATATAGTGCTGGATAATAGAGCTTACTTGCTCTGTAAGGAAGGCCTTTTTATACACATTCAACCCATGCTTAACCGTACTCAAATATTTTTAAAACATTGCATAAGAGGGAATCTGTTGGATTGCATCGAGAAAAGGAATATTGATTTTGACTTGTTTGAAAACCTCCCTAATCTTATTGTAATGATGTCCCTTCTTAAGCTTTTAAAGTCTTTGAGGAAAAGGTGTAACAGAAACAAAGTTCCTAACTGAGGGTTCCAATGAGGATTCTGGGCTTGGACTCTAGTTTTCACTTTGTGGCTTAACCACGGAATCAACTTTCTCTGAATTTCCCTTCTCTTGGATAGGCATTTGGATTTTGTTATCAATTTATCACCCTGAACTTAGGGTTATGACAGACTGAACCTATTCAGTAGGATCAACTTTAGATGGTTCACCAATATGGAATTGACCCTTTGGGTTAGGCATGGGCTGACTAGGAAATTTTCATTTTTCCTTCTCTCCTACAACAGTGGCTAACTGGCCAATCTGTGTTTCTAATTTAGAAATCGATTGACTAGTTTGCTGCATGAACTGCTATAACGTATCTTCCAGTGTTGGTTTCATTGGTTGTTGGGGGACATATAGATGAGAATTTTGGGACATGGAAGGATATTGTGCTTGAGGTTGCCCTTGGGGTTGCATATGTTGGATACTTGAGTTGTTCCGAGGCTGATTTTGACTCCATGAGAAATCATGATGATTTCTCCAATTGGGGTTGTATGTGTCAAAATAGGGACTGCCAAATGTTTTCTTATAGTTGTTAAGTGCGTTAGCTTATTCAACTATGCACTCATGGAATGATGCGATAGAAGGACATGTTTGAGCAGTATGAAATGGACTCTCACAAAGTTGACATGCCTCACTAATAACATGAACTGAACAAATTTTCTCATTTTTCATCTCTACAGCCTCCACTTTTCTGGTGAGACTAGCTATCCTTGCTCTCAAATATGTTCCCTCAAAAGCCTCATAGACTCCTCTCTTTTTTGTATCCATAGACATTGGTGAACTTCTTCTCTCAACCTTCCCTAAATATTCCCAATGTTGGGAACTCTCGGCTAACACGTCTAGAAATTTCAAAGTCTCAACCTCATTATTAGACATAAAATCTACCCCACCTCATAACTCAATTAGTTGACGATTTTGAGCTGATAATCCATCATAAAAGAATTCAACTAAGCACCACCTTTCAAAACCATGGTGGGGACACTTAAGTAGCAAATCATTGAATGTTTCCCAGCACATGTAAATCTGTACACCTTCTTTTTGAGCAAATTCCATGATATTTCGGCGAAGGGAATTAGTTCTATGTCTAGGGAAGAATTTGGTGAGGAATTCTCTACAGAGTTCATCCCAAGATTTGATTGATTCTGGTTTCAATGAATATAACCAAGATTTGGCTTTCTTTTTCAGAGAGAACGGGAATAACCTTATCTTAATTAACTCTTCGGCAATATTTTGAAAATTCAAAGTAGAACAAATCTCTAAAAAATCTTTAACATGAAGTTATGGGTTTTCAAAGTTCGAACCTCTAAAACTCGGCAAAAAATCTATTATTGCTGCCCGTATCTCCAAATGAGCATGTTGTGTAGCAGGCAAGACAATACAAGACGGGTTTTTCATATATGCGGGAGTTTAGTAATCCTTAAGGGCTTGCACTTCATTTTGTTCTCCTTCCATCTTGACTTCAATGATTTTTCCAACACCAGAATATCTTACCCCTTCTCTAAAAGTTCTCTCAATTTCTAAATCTAAATGGACCAAATTTGGTTTTGGAGAACGACGACCTAACATGCACTAGGAAGACTCCCTGACTAAACAAATACATTACTTAAAAACATATTTTATTTATCTAAAATTTAATTCAAGGGTAGTGATTTCTATTTTTTATTTATTTAATTTCCTCTCTAAGCGATTATTAGGACTAATTCCAAAATAATCTTCACCTAGTTAGACAACTCCTGCTCCCTTTTAGAGAAAACTAGTTGATGACTAGTTAAGACCCATCAAACTATCAATAAAGTAGTTCCCAGGAAAGTGTGGCGAGGCACTAGGCCTGCTTAATGTCGCATCAACCACACTCCTAGACAGAACTGTCCTATCGTTTATCAATTTGATAGTGACTCACTGGAGTTACCAAAAGTTTAACAATGTCCGAGAAGATCCTATGAGCTATATGAAAACCTATTGGCCAACGTCTACTTGATTTTAAATTAAACTAAATTTAGCCAAGGGTATACAAAGGTAAGGAGATTTTTAACCTAATGGGCAAGGAATTGGTGATGAAATCCAATCCTTATCTTGTTAGAAGGTTAATGCCCTTACTAAAAGATTTATGCAAAATGCTAAATTAAAATGCATATACAAGCAAATCAACAAAAATAAAAAGAAAAGGAGTAAATGTGTGAACTTTTTTTTTTTTTTAATCAATATATAAATGAATAAAAATGAAATAAAATAGATAACAAAAATAATGAAAATAAAATTGAAGAAAGTGTGTACCTAACGCAATTTCTAGAGTTATTCTATCCTAAAGTTAGCATGCAAAATCTTCACCTATAAAAAACTATGTTCACCTAATCTAAAAAGCAAAATAATAATACTATTTACTAAAGATAGGGTTACTTACCTGGACTCTGCAATAATGCTAGTGAAGATGCCACAAAGAAATCCAAGTATTTCTTAGCCAATGCAATCTCCAAAAAAATATTACCTACAAAATTCAAGAAGTATCAATTACTTAATAAAGTAACACAAACAGTAAAATAAAAAATAAAAAAAATAAAAAAAATAAAAATTCTAACTTAAGTAAACAAATACTAATTCAATACTTAAGCTAAGAATAAAGAAAACAAGAAAAAAAATAGAAAAAAACAAATTTGATACAGTAGCCGAATTGCTACAGTAGTTTTCAATTTTTTTAAACAAAGTTGCTACAGTAGACAGATTGCTACAGTAACGTTTTCTTTTATTATTATTATTTTTTAAGTGATAACACTATTGCTACAGTATCACGAAATTGCTACAATACAAAAATTTTTATTTTTTTATTTTTTTTGAAAAAACAACAACTAATGTTTAGCAAAGCTACTGGAGTATGAGTTGGCAAAATGAAAAAAGTAATAAATAAATCAACAACTCACAGTGAATAAAGCTACTCGAGTATGAAATTTTACTTTTTTTTATATATGTTTAAAAAAAAACAATTAAACAACTAGTGGCCAAGATCGGGCTTTAAAACAAATACACAAAGGTTATTACATTTGTTTTTAAAGAGACAGTAGCTTCACTTCACAAACACTAGCTTCTAACCGAATCAGATTTTTTGTTTTGTTTTTTCTTTAAATAACTAGTAGAAGAATTAAATCAACTTAAATTTAATTAATTTCTTGTTGCTACTCCCTAGCAGCAGCGCCAAAAACTTGGTGTCTTTTAAAATATTACTCGCAAGCGCACAAATAAATTGTCGTTTAGGTTATGCGAGAACGAGGTCGAACCCATGGAAATGTTTTAAAGGGAACTAATTAAACTCCAATTAATTTAAAACTAACCTAGTTTCTCAAAGTTTTATTTGTAGAAAGGATTTTATACGAAACATGCAATATCAAAATACTAATAATTAAAACGAGAATAATCGGGAAAAATACTAAGGTATTGTATTCCACCACCATTAATCCATAAAATTCTAATTAATCCTTTATCAATTCTAATTTTAGAGTAACAATTAGAAATCAGTTTTATTACTTTATCAAGATTTAGGAATAATGCACTAATGAAATATATTTTGAAGAGATAGATTTTCCTTTGTTTTAAAGTATAAAAATCTAAGTATCCTATGTATGCAATTCAATGGATCACATAAGATAAAAGATTTTTCCTTATAAAATTCTCAAATCCAAGCATGATTAATTGTGATAAGAATTCTTAACTACTATAAATACATGATATTTATAGGGAAAAGAATTTAAAACAATTAATACTATGAAGCGAAAATCATAAGCATTTAAACCATACACGTGGAAATTAATAAAAGACCGAAAAGGAATTTATTTCATAAATGGTGGTTTCATCCTCAAGTTTAGTTGAGGATTTAGTTACACAAGCTTAAAAGAAAATAACAAAGTAAGAAGAATAGAACCCGGAATTGAAGATGAAATATTCTTCTCTTTTGGTGTCCTCCTTGCTCTCCTAACTCTGAACTCCCTTTCAATTATGATATGTAGATGCATATATAGGAAATTACCATACCCACTTGCCATTTCCATCTATCGTATTTAATGCTCTTTCAATTGCCAGCTTTGCACTACATTAAATGCTTCACCTACAACTTTGACATGTGATGTCTTCGTAAATTTCTTATCTTCTTTCCTTACCTAACATTGGCCCCACATTTCTTTCTTTTTCTCTCATATCACCATCATTCACTACACACGCACACGTATCCATGCATATATTTATATATATATATATGCATTTATTGCATTCTCCCCCACCAACTTTGAACTTCTTTTGTAAATCAACCCTTACATGAAATAGACATATATACCTATGAGGACATTATGATAGGTAAATTATTCTATTTTGTGCATTTATCACTTTTCATTATTACACTTCTAAATTAGTTCAAATAAATAGTTTTACCTACTAACAAATATAAATTTTGGGATAAAAAATGTATGTAAAATTGACTTACCATGTGGGAAGTAAATCATTGGACGGTTTTTATTGTGAACACTTTGCAACGAAGCAAGTCATCAAACACATAATAATCATCACATACCTTATCTCCTTTGTCATGCTCTACCTTCATCCCATGTTTAACACCTTTGTCCAACGATTCTTTTTTCACCAAATCAGGTAAAGGGTCCTTCACCACCTCATCAATCTCATCAATTACATAGTACTCATTCCATCCTTATTTATCTTCAAAACACAGCTCATCGATACGTTGAGTAAATAGTGCTTGAGGTTCATATGGTGTGTCATTTGGCTCTTGTGGTAAAGGAATGGTTTGTGTACTCTCGTCATATGCAACCTCACTTTTAATTTGAAAAATTTCCTCTATTTCACTGTCCCTATCTTCTCCATCTTCAAAATTATCTACCACTTTATTTTGCACTTCCTCCATTCTCATAGAATCAACTAGTTGCTTTACTTGAATTCCTAACCCAATCAAAGCTTGAGAATAAGAGTTCAATTGATTTTCAATCTCTCTCAAGGTGTTTATCAATCTATCTTCATCACCAGTTGATTTAGGCATCAGATTTTAATTTTGGAACTGAAGTGGATTTTGGTTGGAGGGTTGGAATGATTGGGCATTACTAGACTAAAAATCCAGAATATTGAATGGTTGTTGACTTCTATTGAAACTTGATTGAGGATTTTCAATGTTAGGAGTCAATGTTAGGAGCTATGAATTGTCTCCATTGTATGTGATCTCCTCATAATTTTGAGGGGTCTTGATTGTGCCCATATATACTAAGAATTGGTCATTAGAAGACAATGACTCCGGACGGGGGTTTGCTATGATTTCTCTCAAATGGACTAAGAATTTATCTTCAACAGACAATGGCTCCGGACACAAATATGCATTTGAATCTTTAAATAGGAATTTATTTGATGGTTGAGGATAATAATCTTCACTGTATAGTTGATACCATAATCAATGATCGAAATATCGTGGATCCTCATTAAAGCTCTGATATTAATTTCATATACCTGATTGTTGGTATTGGAAACTGGGATGATTTCTCTAATCCGGGTTGTATGAATTATAAAATGGAACATTCACCGAATTGGTATAACCATTATACATCTTTTTTTTCTTCTAATAATCACAAAATCGTGGTTTTGAGGTCCTAAACAACGTGATTTGGCCGAAAATCAACTTGGCTCACTTTAAATAATGAGTCTTGTTTATTGGCCCGTTTCCACTCAAAAACCTCTCATCTTCTATAACAATCGGACTTTCTGACAGTTTTCATGAAAAACTGCATATTTGTATTTATGCTAATAAATATAAATAAAATAAAAATAAATAGAAATTAAGAAAGAAAAGTATAGTAGAATTGTGCAATAATGCTAAGTACACGTAAAACTCATAAACAGTCCAACAAAATAGTGGCCACCTCCTCCTCTGCTTCTCATTTCTATTATTTCGGTGTACCTCGTCAAAACACACATTTCAACTTTCAAAAGAATAATATAAAAATAAAGCAAGTAAAAACAACTCAAAAATACTAAATTACAAAAATTCAGGCCTAGGTTTAAAAATGCACCCTTATGACGAACTAGGTTTTTCCCCGGCAACGACACCAAAAACTTGATGTCCGTCGGGGTGTGCTAAAAGTATGTGTTAAAAATGCACCCTTATGACGACTTAGGTTTTACATATCGCAAGCACACGAGTCAATTGTAGTATAGTTCAGCTTGTGAAAAGTTATAGATTGCACAGAGACTAAGTCGTATTGTGAATGCTTGTAAAATAATACACTTAAATTGCTATAAAAATATGATTTGTTGATTTTGATTTCTGAAGTAATTAACTAATAAAACAAATCAAGATAGATTAATACACGAGAGAGAGAAAAAACTAGGGTTTTCATCATTCAACCACTAATCACATAATATAGTTCTATCAATGTAACAATTGCAAGACGGTGATACATAAACTGTGAATCAGGTCATACTGTAAATAGTTAAATACGACCCCAAAAAGGATTACCATCAACCAGATTATGACAACCCATCTCATGACTGACCTAACTAGTACATGTCAATTAAATTACTCTAATTTATTCCTAATACATAAAAAAAAACTAAAGCATGTCTATATTAAATCGCCAAGGCATGGCCTGTGTCAACCAAGGATTTCAAGTTTTATTACCACCATTATTTAGAAAATCATAAGTTAAACATCCAACAGTGAATAACCATGATTGTGTCAGATAAATATATTTATCCAGTCTAAGACAAGTGTTAGTCACTAATTAACACTAGAGGGGGGGTGAATAGGGTGTTCAAAAATATTTCTAATTCTTTTCAAAATTGGAACACGCTATAATCAAAACAGAATTTCTCAATGAACAAGTGAATGATTCAATTTCAATTATCTAACAATTAATCTCAAGACAAATTGTAGCATACAAGATATTCAAGTGATTATAGCATGCAAGTTACTCAAGTAAAGAGAAAGAGATAGAGAGATTGACACCGTGATTTTTTCGAGGTTCGGTAACTCCTACTCCCCGGCTCAAGAACATTCTTGAGACTTTTCCCGATCCTTTCACTATGGCCCTTCCTTCACAGGTGGAATGGCAAACCTTTACAATACAATCCTCTCGAGCTTGTCTCTCAATCAAGAGAACAACCCTCTCTTGAACAATCGGTGGACTTCACTTGTCCGAGATTAGAAATTCGTATGTAATCAATAAAATCACTCAAGAACAAAAACACTCAAAACCCAAAGGTTTTTATGGATAATAAATCAATATAAGCTCAAGTGTTTTTGGTGATTTTACAATAGCTCTAGAAATGTATTCTCAAAGGATATGATCAATGAATGATATTTGGAGAATAAGAAGAGATACTAGAGGTTTTGATTTTCAAAGAAACTTGGAGAAAATCAGATTTTCAAAGCTTGGTTTCAATGGTTTTTGTAGAGAAAATTTATGCAGAATTTTTGATAGCTTTCTTTGTCTTTGTGTTTCAATCTCTCTACATTCAATATACACATCTCATTCTATATATAGCATTGCATTAGGGTTTTGAAGAATGATTTTAGTATTTGAAAGACAAGAGCCGTTTGAACACCATTAAAAACAATCCACAAAACATGGGAAATGTTTTCTGAAGAATTTGCAGATTTTGAGGATCAACTAGTCGACAACTTTTCATTTCAGTCGACTACATGGTTTCATCTAGTCGACTAGATTGAGTTCTAGTCGACTACAATGATACATCTAGTCGACTAGAATGTGTTCTAGTCGACTACTTCTTGTAGTCTAGTCGACTCAAAGTGCTTTCAGTCGACTACTTTGATGTGGATGAATAGCCTGCAACTACTGATTGTTTTAGTCGACAATATTGAAATACACATGGTGATTCTAGTCGACTACAACTTAAAAAACATTTAATGAAAATATTTTTCTTTCCGTTTAAGTTCGGTAAAGCGTTTTTCATTCCATTTGAGTTCGGTTCATTTTATACTTGAGCTTATACGATAATATCGACGCATAAAATTACCTTGTTACAATGATCGCTCCCCGACCTATCTACCCCAAGTCTTGAGTCTTCGACTTTCGCCTTTGCCGTTGAATTAAATGATTTTCCATTTTGCGCTTCAATTTCTTTCACATCTTTTCGCTTTAAATCAAGCTTTCTTTCTGAGCTTGCTTTTCGAGTCATTTCCTTTCCGAGTTTAATTTCTAAGTCGTTCACCTGTCTTTTGCTGAAAATATAAACTCGATAATTCATTAGTATCAAACACTCTTCAATGGTTTGTTATCATCAATTTTGGAATTGTTTGCCGAGATTAAATTTCAAAGCCAACTATCTCCCCCTTGATGATGACAAAACATTTTGTGTTTGCTTGGCATTTGGCGAAACATCAAGTGATGCTCCCCCTCAACATGTTCATAGTATTTTGATCAAATGCTCCCCCTTAGTAAATGAGATTTGCAATTTAATAGGCATTTTGATATAATATATAAAAATAGTCGCACATTTGAGATAGCAAAAATAAACAGCATATCATAGATGTTTCAGTTTAATACAAGCTATTTATACTAATGAAAAAACATGGAAAAACAAACAAGTTCACAAAATAACCATACCAAGCCACACAAAAACAGACATTGCTAATGTCGGATAATGAAATACATGATAGTACAACAACATAATTTCTCCCCCTTTTTGTCAGCGTCGAGGGGCGTGTGAGCAAGGGTTCCTGAGTCCAAGAGTGAGGTCATCAAGTGACCCGGCCAAATTTGTAATGCGGGTAGACATTTCCTCATCATGAAGAACAAGACGCTCATTGATCAATCGAATGGCTTCCGTATTCTGGTTCACGGTTGTATCAAGGCACTGAAGCACTTGTTCCTGCTGCCTAAGTAGGTCCGTATTGCTCTGAACAGCCCGAAGAATTTGGTCGAGAAGAGTAGCCTGAGAAGCCGAAGCGCTGTCCAACGAGGAACCGAGGAAGAGGCTTCCTGGCGCGGTGCAGAAAAGGTAGGAGCTGGGCGTGAACGAGGAGCAGGCACACTCTCAGAAATGAAGTTTCCTTCCGCATCAGAAGAAATGTGCATATGCTTCACATGAGTGGCGTCAAGAAAAATAGGGTGATGCTCGGACACTTCATTTGGAAAATTAAAACCTTTCCGCTGTAGTAGATATGTAATGTGCGCGGGAAAGAAAAGCGGGCCAGATGGCTTGCGCTGATATGTAAGGATGACGAAACGGAAAATATAAGCTAAATCAACACGGGTTCCTATCATAACGCAATAAACCAAGAAGGCCTCCATACGAGAAACACTGCTACGACTACTAGTTTTAGGCAGAATAGAGTAAGTAATAACATTATGAATTAATCTAGCCTCGGGTAGTAACATAGAAGAGATAATACCGGCGTTCTGCGAAATTTATTTGTCAACACATATAGCCTGAACAACCTCAATACAATCGAACCCATCAGCCTTATACCAATCCTTGGAGAAGTGGCGGATACCGTCATTCGGAAACGAGAAAATGCGCTTGATTTCGCTGTCATCAACAGTCTCGTCTTCATCACATAGATTAAAGTGAAGATGAGGGAGTAATTTCTCCTTATGATTTTCAAGAGAAGCGTAGAAGGCTTTGACAATTCGCGGAAGTACCGGAATGTCAAGAAAAATGAAAAAATCCCAACCAATTGCTCGGAACAACTCAAAATTTCGAGCCCTAATTTCAGTGCATAAATCTTTTGTGACAATATAGAAAGGTGTAGGAGCACGATGATCAAATATACTGATGAATTTATTTCTATCATCATCATCAAGAAGAAGTACCTCAAGAAGAAGAGATTCATTCGACGCTTCTTCGTCAATAGCCGTAGGAATGTGTGGATTAGTGGAGCTTTGGCCTCCATCAATGTGGGAACATTTCCGAAATAGACCTCGAGTCTTCGGTGGCATTGTAGAAGATGATGCACAAATATATAGAGATATATAGATATATGATGGTGTATATATATATGTGGGTGTATATATGAAACGTGAGAAAGATAATGAAGATGAAGAAATTAAATAAAGGAAATGGGTGAAGGATGATAGAAATGTAAAATTGATGAGAGATAGGTGAGGATTTGAAGGTATAAATGGTAGTAGGAGAGGGATTGAGAGGAGAGAGTTTGAAGGTGTGTGAAGATGGAGGGAGGCGGATGGAGAGAAAGAGAAGAATTTTAGGTTTTAAAGGGGTTGAGTCGACTAGGGCTAGGGTTGACTCGGTTAGAATAGGGTTTGAGTCGACTAGGTTTGGGTTGAGTTGACTAGGAAGACCAAGTAGTCGACTAGAACTTTGTTTGAGTCGACTAGAATGTCAAATGAGTCGACTAAAGGGTAAAGTAGTCGACTCGAAGGTGAAGAACATGAAATGGTGAAGCTACTGACCAAAGTAGTCGACTAGAGTGATTTACACTGCACAAGATGAGTCGACTAGAAGGAAAAAATGAAAAAAAATAAAAAATAAATCAGGAAATAAATACACAAAAATAGCAAAAATATGAAAAATAAATATTACGACAGAAACTACGATAAAACATCACAATCCATGGCCATTCCGATTTCTCGACGAATTTTAGAAAGAGATTCGTCCGCAAGTGGTTTTGTAAAAATATCCGCCAATTGATTTTTAGTGTCGATAAAAACCAATTCAATGTCACCCTTAGCAACATGATCACGTAAAAAATGATGCCTAATCTCTATATGCTTGGTGCGTGAGTGATGAATAAGATTCTTTGAAATACAAATCGCACTCGTATTATCACATTTAATAGGCACGTGAGATAAAGTAAGACCGAAATCAAGTAGTTGTTGCTTAATATAAAGAGTTTGAGCGCAACTACTACCTGTGGCCACATATTCGGCTTCGGCCGTAGATAATGCAACGGAATTTTGCTTTTTACTTGACCAAGATACTAGTGAGTGTCCTAGAAAATGACAAGTGCCGCTTGTGCTTTTTCGATCAATTTTACATCCCGCAAAATCGGCATCCGAATAACTAATAAGATCAATTGAAGTTCCTCGTGGATACCAAAGTCCTAAGTTTATTGTACCACTTAGGTAGCGAAAAATACATTTGACCGCAAGTAAATGAGATTCCTTAGGACATGATTTAAACCGGGCACATAAGCATACACTAAACATTATATCCGGTCTACTAGCGGTTAAATAAAGCAAATTTCCGATCATGCCTCTATAGTTAGTAATATCAACACATTTACCATTTTCATCTTTATCAATCTTAATAGAGGAACTCATAGGAGTTTGGCATGTTTGGTAGCCTCCATACCAAATTGCTTTAGCAAATCCTTAGTGTACTTAGATTGGCTAATGAATAAGCCATCTGAGCTTTGCTTGATTTGCAACCCTAAGAAGAAATTCAACTCACCCATCATGCTCATTTCAAATTCATTTTGCATGCTTGTAGCAAAATCCCTACATAAATAATTATTTGTTGAGCCGAATATGATGTCATCAACATAAATTTGGACAATCAACAAATTATTTTTGATGATTTTTGTAAAAAGTGTGTTGTCAACTTTTCCTCTTGTAAAACCATTTTTAGTCAAAAATCCGCTAAGTCTCTCATACCAAGCTCGAGGAGCTTGCTTTAAACCATATAGAGCTTTAGCTAATTTGAAGACATGATTTGGAAAGAGATTATTTTCAAAATCGGGTGGTTGCTTCACAAAGACTTCTTCTTCTATGACATCATTTAAGAAAGCACTTTTGACATCCATTTGATAAAGAGTGAAATTTCTATATGATGCAAATGCAAGAAGCATTCTAATTGCTTCTAATCTAGCTACCGGTGCAAAGGTCTCATCGTAGTCGATGCCTTCCTCTTGATTATATCCTTGTGCTACCAATCTTGCTTTATTTCGAATAATTACTCCATTCTCATCCTTTTTGTTTCGAAAAACCCATTTTGTGCCAATTATAGTTTGATTTTCGGGTCTAGGAACTAAACGCCAAACTTGATTGCGTTCAAATTGATTTAGTTCCTTTTGCATTGCTACGATCCAAGAATCATCACATTGAGCTTCGTGGAAGTTCTTGGGTTCGATTTGCGATACAAAGGCCATGTGGTTGGAAAAATCTTTAAATTGAGATCTAGTACTAACCCCTTTTGAAGGATTACCTATCACTTGATCAAGAGGATGATTGTGGACAATCCTCCATGCTTTAGGCATTGAGTTGGTCAAGACATCATTGGATTGATACTCAACTTCCCTCATTTCCTTTTGGCTACATGATGAGTTGGAGATATTGAGAGTATTTAGATTATCCTCAATCCCAACAACCTCATCTTCTTCTAGGTCAATTCTAGGTGATGGTGGTGAGGGTGATTCATCAAAGACAACATGAATAGACTCAACCATGGTTAGAGTCCTTTTGTTATAAACCCGAAATGCTTTACTCCTTGTAGAATATCCTAGGAAAATTGCTTCATCCGATTTGGAGTCAAATTTTCCAAGGTTGTCTTTATCATTTAACACAAAACATTTACACCCGAAAACTTTGAAATACCCAATATTGGGCTTTCGACCATTCCACAACTCATAGGGCATTTTCCCCAAGTTTATCCAAATAATAACCCGATTAATTATATGGCAAGTGGTGTTTACCGCTTCTGCCCAAAGGCTTCGGGGAAGGTTGTGCTCATTTAACATGGTTCTAGCGATCTCTTGTAGAGATCGATTCTTTCTTTCAACTACACCGTTTTGTTGAGGGGTTCTAGGGGCCGAGAGATCATGTGAAACACCAAGGTCATCACATAATCTTTCTAAGTCTTGATTTTCAAATTCCCTACCTCTATCATTTCTAATTTTCTTGATTTTCAAATATTTTTTCATTTTGAATGACTCTATAAAATGTTTTAAGAATGGAGTGAGTTTCATTTTTATGAGCAAGAAAGTGAACCCAAGTATATCTAGACTAATCATCAACTATAACAAGTACATAGAGTTTCCCGGCTAAGCTAGCCGTTCTCTCCGGACCGAAGAGATCCATGTGAAGTAACTCTAGAGGTCGAGAAGTGGTAATATCTTTCTTTCTCTTGAAAGAAGATTTAACTTGCTTGCCTACTTGATATGTGCTACATATTTTATCTTTTGAAAATTTAGTCTTTGGGAGGCCTTTGACTAAATCATTTTTGGACAAACGATGAATGAGGTCCATACTAGCATGACCTAGACGTCTATGCCATAACCAACTACTTTCACTAGATGTGACAAAACATTTAACATCTTCATCATGCAATTCACATAGCAACAAAGTATACAAGTTTCCATTTCTTTTGGCATTGAACATTTGCTTCCCATCTTTCTTGATTATGCATGCATTTTTCCTAAATATAACATCATAACCCTTGTCACAAAGTTGACTAATACTAAACAAGTTATGCTTCAAACCATCAACTAAAAGCACATCATCTATAGAGAGAGAAGAGGAAATACCGATTGAGCCAATTCCCATAATTTTGTCTTTAGAGTTGTCTCTAAAAGTAACGTTTCCTCCTTCATATGGTTTTAGTGAAATAAACTTTGATTTATCTCTCGTCATATGGCTTGAGCATCCGCTATCAAGAAATCATTTTTCTTTTGATGCGGACTTCGAGCATACCTACAAAACGAGTTCAAGTATCTTTTATTGGTACGCAATCTATTTTGGGTCCATTTTGGTTAGATAGATACGCAATAGTTTCTTTTGGAACCCAAATTTATTTTGTTACAACACTCTCTTTTCTATGAGAGCATACACTAGTCCCTTTCAGAACCCAAACCATTTTTGACATAATTTTTTTCTTTCTATGAAAGCATACATTTTCTTTATGTCCTTTTCTATTGCAATAGTAGCAAGTAACATGTTGATAATCATTTGAAGATGCATGAGATGATTTTCTAGTAAATGTAGAGTTAAGTGATTTTCTCTTTTTCAAAATGAGAGCATTTTTGTCAAAAACATCATACCCTAGACCGCATTTATCAAATGATCCTTTTTGTCTTCCTAACATGATACTAAGGTTCTCTTTTCCTTTTGTAAATTTTGCTAAAACATTTATTTGATCATCAATAGTATTTTTCAACAGAATATTTTCCTTTTCTAGCTCAATGCTTTTGTCATTGCAAGAAACTTCTAAGCTTGAACTAGTGAGACTACATGAAGATTTAGCTTTCTTAAGAAGGATATATTTTCTAGCTAATTTTTCGAATTCATCATGTAATTCTTCAAACACATCTTGCAATTCATTGTAATCAAGAAGAAGTTCATCATATGATAGTTTATCTAGATCATTTAAATTTAAATGTACCTCTTCTTCATTTGCCATGAGACAAATGTTTGTCATTTCCTCACTACTTTTCTCCTCATCCGAGTCGCATGAGTCATAGTCCTCCCATGTGACATTCATTGCCATCTTGCTAGGTCTTTTCTCGTTTTCCTTTTTGAGCTTGAAGCAATCGGTTTTGTGCTAGGCTTGCCTCTTGGATCGATTCTCTTCACGAATCTTCCACCATTTGTTTTCTTTCTTTGAAGGTGTCTCTTGAATTTTTGGGTGAACAAGGTAATGTCCTCATCCTCTTCTTCTTCACTCGGCTCACTGTTTTCATTTTTGGTGAAAGCTTGCAAAGCTATCCCCTTTCTTGGCTTGATGTCGTCTTCACGAGCTTTTAATGTTATTTCCCAGGTGAGTAGAGAGCCGAAAATTTCATCGAGACTGATGGTGTTGAGGTCATGAGCTTCTTTGATAGCCATTACTTTTGCATCCCATTTTGCCGGGAGACTTCTAAGCACTTTTTGTGACGCATCGGATCTAGGAACAATTCTACCAAGATGCTTTAGTCCATTCAAAATATTTGTAAAGCGAGACATCATAGAATTCACATTTTCATCATCTTTCATAGCAAATAATTCATATTCATGCATGAGTATGTCAATTTTAGATTCTCGTACTTGAGATGTACCTTCATAGGTTACCTCAAGTTTATCCCACATTTCTTTTGCCGTTGAACAAGTAGATACACGATTAAATTCATTTGGACTTAAAGCGCAATTTAAATTTACTTTGGCTTTAGCATTGTATGACATGAGTTTACGGTCATCATTATCCCATTCATTAGGTAATTTGGGGACGGTTTTTCCATCAATAATTTTGGTCAAGACAAATGGTCCTTCAAGAACTACTTGCCAAATTTGGTAATCGATAGCTTGAAGAAAATCTATCATTCTAGTTTTCCAATAGCTATAATTTGATCCATCAAACCATGGGGGCCTATTATTCGATTGTCCTTCAACATGAGTGACTAAATTTGATGACATGATAGTTCTCTAAGACGGTTAAGTCTAAGATAAATAGAGATTAGGCTCTGATACCAACTGTTAGTCACTAATTCACCCTAGAGGGGGTGAATAGGGTGTTCAAAAATATTTCTAATTCTTTTCAAAATTGGAACACACTATAATCAAAACAGAATTTCTCAATGAACAAGTGAATGATTCAATTTCAATTCTCTAACAATTAATCTCAAGACAAATTGTAGCATACAAGATATTCAAGTGATTATAGCATGCAAGTTACTCAAGTAAAGAGAAAGAGATAGAGAGATTGAAACCGTGATTTTTTCGAGGTTCGGTAACTCCTACTCCTCGGCTCAAGAACCCCTTATTGAGACTTTTCCCTATCCTTTCACTATGGCCCTTCCTTCACAGGTGGAATTGCAAACCTTTACAACACAAGCCTCTCGAGCTTGTCTCTCAATCAAGAGAACAACCCTCTCTTGAACAATCGGTGGACTTCACTTGTCCGAGATTACAAATTCGTATGTAATCAATAAAATCACTCAAGAACAAAAACACTCAAAACCCAAAGGTTTTTATGGAAGATAAATCAATATAAGCTCAAGTGTTTTTGGTGATTTTACAATAGCTCTAGAAATGTATTCTCAAAGGATATGATCAATGAATGATATTTGGAGAATAAGAAGAGATACTAGAGGTTTTGATTTTCAAAGAAACTTGGAGAAAATCAGATTTTCAAAGCTTGGTTTCAATGGTTTTTGTAGAGAAACTTTCTGCAGAATTTTTGATAGCTTTCTTTCTCTTTGTGTTTCAATCTCTTCTCTTCAATATACACATCTCATTCTATATATAGCATTGCATTAGGGTTTTGAAGAATGATTATAATATTTGAAAGACAGGTTTCGTTTGAACACCATTAAAAACAATCCACAAAACATAGAAAATGTTTTCTGAAGAATCTGCAGGTTTTGAGGATCAACTAATCGACTACTTTTTCTTTCAGTCGACTACATGGTTTCATCTAGTCGACTAGATTGAGTTCTAGTCGACTACAATAATACATCTAGTCGACTAGAATGTGTTCTAGTCGACTACTTCTTGTAGTCTAGTCGACTCAATGTACTTTCAGTCGACTACTTTGATGTGGATGAAAAACCTGAAGCTACTGATTGTTTTAGTCGACTATATTGAAATACACATGGTGATTCTAGTCGACTACAACTTAAAAAACATTTAATAAAAATATTTTTCTTTCCGTTTAAGTTCGATAAAGCGTTTTTCATTCCATTTGAGTTCGGTTCATTTTATACTTGAGCTTATACGATAATATCGACGCATAAAATTACCTTGTTACAATGATCGCTCTCCGACCTATCTACCCCAAGTCTTGAGTCTTCGACTTTTGCCTTTGCCGTTGAATTAAATGATTTTCCATTTTGCGCTTCAATTTCTTTCACAGCTTTTCGCTTTAAATCAAGCTTTCTTTCCGAGCTTGCTTTTCGAGTCATTTCCTTTCCGAGTTTAATTTCTAAGTCGTTCACCTGTCTTTTGCTGAAAATATAAACTCGATAATTCATTAGTATCAAACACTCTTCAATGGTTTGTTATCATCAATTTTGGAATTGTTTTCCGAGAGTAAATTTCAAAGCCAACACTTCGGATTAGATGAAAAAGACTAAAAGTTTCAACAAGTATTACAGTCATCTCCGAAGTAAAACAAGCACCCAAAATTGATGAGTTCCAAAAATAATACTTAAAAATGTCAAGTGGTAACTAATAACCTTAGGCCAGACTAACAATTCCAATTCTCATAAGCATAATAAAAAAATTTAATATGAGATTAGAACGAAATATGACAACCATTTTTACCCTTAGCCAAACTCGACATGCTAAGAATTTTTTTTTATTTTATAATTTTGATGGACTTTTTGTCATAATGATGCATGCATGAATAATCATAATAGTATCAAAACATAATGCATTCATAATAAAAATAAAACATGAAAACAAAACAAAATACACGATAATGTATCAATTCTAGGATAAAGTATAATGAAATATATTTCTAGAATGATACATATGAAGACATCTATCCTAATGATAACATCCCACTAGATTTTCTAAAATACACATGTTTTTGAAAATCTAGTGATTTTATAGAGATGTCTGTTGACTGAGAAGTTGTGGATATAAACTCAAGACCTTTCTCAGTACAAAATTTAGGAAGTATGCGATACCGATTATCAGATGTACGTACACCTTCCATAAGACAATTTCCAAAAGAGTTATTAATAATGTATTTATCACGACAAAAATTGCATATTGATAATCATTGCATATCTGGCTAATGTTAAGCAAATTAGCCTTTCAGCCCTTATAACAATCAACATGTTCTTCTCTAGGTAGACCAGAAGCAACAATGGTGCCTTTTCCTAAACATATAAACTTTTTCTTTTCATCAGAAGAACCATTCTTACCATCACTATCCTTGAGAATATCAACCACTAACTTATCTCCTGTCATGTGCTTCGAGGATTCACTATCTAAACGCATAAAACTAGAGTCACGTGTTTTAAGTTCAGTATGAGCCTTATAATAATGTAGCACACATTTTCTAACCCATGTATGAGCATCACAATAATGTTGTTAACATTTTCTAACCCATATTTGTCTAATCTTAGGTGTTTTAGTTGCATGGTTAGACAAATTCTTTATATCTTTACTCAAAACCCTAATTTGATCTTCAACATTGGGTATTTTCTTAGTTCTAGATTTCCTCTTAGATTTCAAAGTAATTTCTTTTTAATTTGAACAGAAAGGTCGAATGTGACCTTTCACTCCACAATGATGGCATATTGGGTCAAACTTTTGAAAACCATTATTCGAACCCTTAGAGGTAAAAAAACCCTTCTTTCAATAGGTTTTCTGACATAAGATTGAGCATTAAAATTCCTACCGGACTTACCTTGAGAAGAACTCAATTCTACATGAGATCCCTTGAGGAAAATTGTTTTGGGAATGCCATTATGATTATTCAGTGTTCCTACAAACCCCAAACCTTTAGTATTTCCTACAGATTTACCTACACTCAACATATGATTAAGCTTATTAGTTCAACTAGACCATCTATGAATAGTTGAGTTAGTATCTTCCAAATTCTTCTCTAAGTCTCCAATCTTCACAGATTTCTCAATCAAATCAGATCTTATGCCTATTAGTTGCTTACTGAGATCTTCTACACTCTTTAAAACCTCATTCCTTTCTTTTTCAGACTTTCTTAACCTTTCAATCCATCCAGACTTATCAGTCATGTGTTGATTAAACTCTTGGGTAATGCTGGTTAATTCTTCTCTTAAGGATTCTTTTTCCTCGTCAACACTTTTAAATCTACCAATAAATTTTGAGAAAACTTCGCTAAGATGAGTGTACTTATCATGCAACTTATTAATCGTGCATAAGATCATCGATGTGGAAGCACGATAGAATCAACCCTAACACAAGAGAGAACTAGAAGATATAGAATCAATCACTGATTTTCTCTCTATCTCTATCTCTGTAGAATAATATGAATCTGTAGAAGACTTACAGAGATCTCTCAATGGCTCAAAGGCTTCCTCACATCTATAGAAGACCTTGGTATTTATATACCATAGTTGAGAGAAACACTAAGTTTTCCCATTTCTCGTAATTTCACATCCACCTCAGCAAAAACCTAATCTTTGATGTATATTATGTGTATTGCATGTATACGAAGGTGTAAGAGTCATAGATGCATCATAAAATCAAACACAGGGACAGATTGGACATTGCAACAGGAATTAGAAAATTCTTGATACACCTACACCTTAAGCGTAGGGTAAGGCGTAGCTCAGGCGTAAATCTTCACTTTCTAAGCACTTTTTGCTTCTGTGGGCGTAGGTAATTTCATGAAAATCACTTTTCTTCGCAACTGTGCCAAAATGACCCCCTTGACTCCCCGAGACTTTTTGCTTGAATTGACGGCTTTGCAAAATGTCATTTTTGCCCTCCTGGAGACATTTTTACTCAATACACTCACTTTTGCACTTCACTTGTATTCTTCACTACTTCAATGCTTGATTTTCCTTCGTCGATGCTTGTAAATGTCGTTGAAACCAAAACGACATATCTAACAATCAACATGATTATTGTCTAGAAGATGCCATAAATAAACAATACTTAAAAGTGTTCTTACAAACACTTTTTCAAACTCCAAGTGAAAGGAGATGAAATCAAATGAGGAAGTGATGAAGAGCAAGAAGGAAGGAGAAATGTAGCGGGAAAATAATCTTGTAGAGAATGAGATAAGTCTTGCAATGAAAGACTTATGAGTTGTAGTGATTTCCGACTATCTCTCACACTCATCCAATGGTCTACAATAAATGTAAAAGAAAAGGGAAGAGATCCAAGGGCCACAAAGTGGTCTTGCAAGAAAATTAAAACTCAAAACACATAAAGTTAACTCAATGCAAAACAAGGCATTAGCATCTAAGGGTTGAGAATAAAGCAAGGAAAAGGAATAAATGATCCAAGGGTTAACGTGAAGTCTTGCCAAGTGAAAGCCTAAGAATAATGCATTCTTGCATTTCACTGCCAACCAAATAAAGCCTCATGATCCAAGGGTTAAGAACAAAGATGGGAGAAGAAGATAAATGGCTAGAAGTTAAACAACACCCAAAAGTAGGAAATGACCAATAACTTATCATCTTAGGGTTAATTACAAGAGTGTCATCATGACTCTTAATTACCCTTCCACCCCTGTCATCCTCTCTATTTACCACTATGCCACTCATACACCAACTCTTAGCCAAATCTCTACATTTTCCACTAAATGCTTTAAATAAGAAAATACTAATTTACCCTTTGGTCATTTCTTTCCCGAAATCGTTTCCCACAATTTTCATTATTCTTAAAATGAAAATAGAACATGTAACTTACAATTTTCAATATCACATAAAACATGCAAGTCATGCTAAACACATAAGCATATTAAGCACAAAATCACATTAAACACATAATCATGTATGCATTTAATCATTAATAAAAAATTTAAATTAGCACGTAAAAATACCAGACGCTAAATAAATGGTCTAGTGGAACTCTTAAGCTTAATCATATGTTGAGTATGGGAAAATCTACAAGAAATACAAAAGGATGGGGTTTTGATGGAGTTTCACATAATTCGAACGTTGTGTCGAAAACCACCTTTGTAAAAACTTCCCAAGTAGCATCTAGTTCTTCTCAAGGAAATTCAAATTCGAATTCTAATGCTAAATCCTTTGTGTGAGGAGATCTTCAAAGAAAGTCTGTTTTTACCTCTAGATTTTCTAAGAGGTCAACTGATGAAGTTCATAGGTTTGTTCATATATGTCACCACTGTGGTGTCAAAGGTCACATTTGACCGAGGTGTTCAAAGCTAAGAGGGAAGACTTTGAAATCGATGAAGAAACAAAGAATTTGACAGGGAGATGATGTTCAAGATCAAATTAGAGTGATAAATGAAGAATTTGTCAAAATTGGCAAATAGAGCTCCAAAGATGAAGAAGGCATAGGTCAGAAAAGGTGAGCTATACTGTCTTGTAGTTCATACTACACTTAGATCATGTAATTTTAGCTCTTCATATCTGGATAGTGGTTGTTTGAGGTATATGACTGGAGATAAGTCATTGTTTGGATTTCTCGAGGAGTGTCATGGTGGGATAGTTACATTTTGTGAAGGAGAGAAGTCTAAAGTTTTAGGAAAATGTAATGTTTTGATTTCTGGTATGCCTAAACTAGAAGATGTATTGTATGTTGAGGGTCTTAAAACAAATTTGCTGAGTATAAGCCAGATATGTGATAATAACCATAATGTTAATTTATCTCCTCATAAGTGTTCAATCATTGATTCTTCTGGGAATTGAGTGATGGAAGGTATACGTTCGTCTGATAACTATTATTGCTTTGTTCCTAATTCTTAATTTTCTTGCAATACAGCTAAACTTGATAAGGTTGAGATCTGGCATCAGCGGATGAGACATGTTAATTTTTGTGATTAAATGAAAATAACTAAGAGTGAAATTGTCAGAGGTGTCCCTAAGATTGGTTTTTTAAAATGGGTTGTGTATGGACAATGTCAGAAAAATAAAGGTAAAGAAGTTAGATGTTACCACAGGAAGATCAATGTCATTCGTACTTTGAGATCGTTAGAGCTGTTGTATATTCATTTAATGTGTCCCACTCAGACCATGAGCAAAGGAGGAAAGAAGTATATTTTCATGATGGTAGATGATTAATCTAGATTTACATGGATTAAATTTCTGAATGAAAAGTCTGAAGCTGCTGAAAATTTAAGATAATTTTGTTTGAAAATTCAGACTAAGAAGAATTATCCCATTACTAAAGTGATGAGTGATCATGGAAATGAGTTGTAAAATTCAGAGATTGATATTGTTTATGATAAAAGAGGAATAAAGCATGCATTTTTAGCACTACATGCTTCACAACATAATAAAGTGGTTGAAATGAAGAATAGAGTTCTTCAAGAGATGACTAGTGTTATGATGCATGGTAGGAAGGTTCCTAGGTATTTTTGGGCTGAGGCGGTGAAAAAAAATATGTTACACCTGAAATAGTCTATCTTAGGCCTAGCACCTGAAAAACTTCTTATGAACTGTAGAATGAGAACAAACCGAATGTGAAGTATATTATAGGTTTTTGGAGCAAAATGCTATATTCCTAGAGATCGGGAATCCATTCTGAAATTTGATTCTAAGAGTGTTGAAAGAATATTTCTTGGGTATTCATTGACGAGTCAGACATTTAGAAATCAAACGATGATGAAATCTGCTAATGTAGTGGTTGATGATTGATGTGTTGATGAACCGCCAATGTCTGTTGAGGAGGAAGATAGTGAGCCGTTCTTTCTGTTAGGAAACGATTCGTTAGATGTTTGTAAAGAGGCCAATGTGGTTCATGATGATAGTTCTAGTCCTATAGAATCGCATGATCGAACTTGTGATGTTCAGGATACTCCTTCTAAAGAACCATCTGCAAGGGTAAAGTTATACCATCCTTTGGATAATGTCACAGGATCAGTTGATCAGATGATGTGACCCGTAGAAAGGCAAGGAATGAGGTCTCGTATGCATGTTATACATCTTCATTGGAACCTAAAAATCTCAAATAAGATCTTCAAGATAGTGAGTGGATAAATGCTATGAAATAATAATTTCAAAAGTTTATTAAGAATGATGTGTGGTATCTTGTGCCTAGACCGAAAGAGATAAATGTGATTCGTACCAAGTGGATATTCAAGAATAAAAAGGATGAAAATAGTACAGTAGTTAGGAATAAGGCTAGGCTTGTTGCTCAAGGTTATACTCGGATGGAGGGTATAGATTTTAATGAGACTTTCCCTCCAGTGGTGTTACGCCCAAAATTTTCTAGGACTCCGAAACCCGAGCCTGAAAGCTAAGGGAGTGAATGCGAAAGTGAAAAGAAACAAAATAAAATCTCATCTAGTCGTCTAATACCCTTTCAAGAGTAAAATAGTCATTTCACATCCCAAATATGTCAAAAGATCACTCCGAAATGAAGTAGGAGTGAAACAAAACAAACGACACTCTAAATGGATCATTCCAACACCCCATGTTTACCCAAGGGTAAGATGGTAATTTCCAAGTCCAACTACAGGGTTTGGACCTAGCACAAGCCTTAGGAACAAACGGAACCTAAATCAAAGCCACAAGCCGAGAGATATTGAATTTTGGAAAACGGTATCGGACAATGCCGACCAAAACAGAAAGTTGAAGGACCCCACTGTCACCAAGGGTAAAACAATCATTTCAAATTTTATCTCTAGAATTTGGACATAGGACAAGCCATAGAAACAAACGGGGCTCAATTCAGAGGCACAAGACGGAAACTACGCATTTTTTAAAGTACACGGATGAGCTTTGCTACTACAGCCCCAAATGAAGTAGACTACACTTTTTAGTGCAAATGCAATGTAGTTTGCTACTTTTTCCAGCCTCTAAAACTCGAAATTGTGAAGTTTTGGAAAAAAATGGAAATATGTCGGTTTTGCATATGAACTCCGTTTTCCGCGCCGTCGGTCCCGAAAAATCATAAATATTTGAAAAATTAGTTTTTCATTTGCGGACCTAAAAAAACACTAAAACCTCGGGAAACGCGTAAAACATAAACTTTTAATAAAAATGATTCTTTAAAATATCGTAAAAATATCCGTCTTGCCCTCGGTCTCCGTTTTAACTACCGTCGGTTTCTAAAAGTCGAAATCTTTATAAAAATTAGTTTAAAACTATTTCCAAAACAAGATAATTTGTCGGGCTACAGGGGTAGACAAAAATGGGTTTTTAATTCAAAACGAAAGGGTTTGTTTTAAAAACCTAGAAAAACGTTGTTTTCGGCCAGACACCTAATAACCACATTCAACAACGAGAATCCACTACACAACACTAAACAAAAGCACTTGTAAAGTAATATTCAAATGCCCTAGGGCGATACATGTCATAGTTTTCCACAAAATTAAATAGTTTACATTTCTGGCAACGGAGTCTCCCAAAAGAAAGGAATCCCCGCGCATAATGCTCTGAGAGATAATACATGAAACTATAACCCATCCGGCTAATATGCTAGACATTAAAAGAAAATAATACATCATTTGGATTTAAAATTAACAAAAGAAGCCATGTGAATACACGTATCACTTATATATCACAAAATACTAAAGTCCATCTCTATAAGTACAAAAAGATTGAAAAGATGCCATAATCCATCTGGCTACGAACGTTCCATAACAGAATCATCACCTGAAAAATATACTATGTTGTGGGGTGAGCTCACTAGCCTAGTAGAGGAAGTGTCATCGCCTTAATCTCGGTAGTCCGAGTGGTACAACCCACCCAAGGCTCATGCTACTAATCCTAGGCTGGTCTCTTGTTCCACATGGTTCTCACGCTAATCCGAAACCCTATCGAACCCAACAAATAATTCCCCCAACATGCTCACATCATAATTATTGACAATTATAGCATGCTACAACATCAAAACCACAATCATATATATATAGCAGTTTAGATGCAATGCAACTCAGCACACCTCATGATACACATTTTTCCGAACACAAGTTAACGAATACATACTATGTCCAGTTTCTTTTAAGGATACAAGCTCATCAAGTAATGTAGAGTACCACAACGATTCTTCCCAAGTGAATTTTCTCTCTTTCACTTTCAACAAAGAAGGCAGTTACACGAGAGCCCCGCTTGCAACTCCGTGCGCCAAGACTCCAAAGGTCAAGAATACGAGAGGAGCCCACTTGCGACTCCTAACCCGGCATCATGTTTTCGGACTTACTAATTCCATAGGTGTGAAACACCTACTGGCCAGTTGTTGCGACGATCCGACATAAGACTACCCACATATGATAACATGACCAGCATATACAACCACCATGATTTTGACACTACACGATGAACTCAATATGCATAAAGATTTTCAATAACAATCATGTTCCATCACAATATATGTTTTTCTCATTTGCAATATATTGTACTCAATATAACCATCATGCTTACAATTTCACACTTACAAGCAACGGTTCACAACATGCTCAATCACAATACATGTTTTTTCTCATTAGGCAATATATTGTACTCCATTTATCACAATGCTTACAATTTCACATTAATAAGCAATATATCACAACAAGCATTTATATCACACAATCATGCTTTCAAGGGCCTAGTTCATCGTCTAAGTTGTCAAGACTCAACTCACATATATATATATATATATGACATATATATATATAAATGCACACACCCTCGTACAACTCGAAAATAATTCATTTTCCCTCTACCTCAATTCCAAGAAAGCTACTCAAGAATGTCCAAAATAAGTCCAACCCAAGCTACCACTCCAAATGTTCAATATGATAGCTTCGAACTAGAAATACACAATTCATAAGCCACAAGATTACTATAGTGTCAACAATAAACTAAAAATTTACTCACAAGTGGGTCCAACCACAAGAATCAATTCAAACCCTAATGATAGCTAAACTAGGGTTTCCAAATTTAAATGAATTAGGAGCTGAAACTCTTAACTATAACTCAACCGAAAAACGTAACCCAAGAGAGAACCAACACCAAGGCACCAAGAATGTTTACAACTCTTCAAGAGTTAAAAGCCAAATCTCCTCCAAGCTAGCAACAACAAATCAATGGGGAAAAAGAAATAAGATCTCCACCATGATTTCTATAATGGATTCAATAATGGAGTTTAAGAACCTATATGAATTCAAAGAGTCTTCCCAACATAAGGAAAGCTAGGGTTTCCAATTTACAACAATCAAAGAGAAAGATGAGAAGAGCTTACCAAGTTCAACTCACATAGGGAAGAACAAAAACAGAAGATCAAAAACAACTTCCCTACCAACCAAGCAAGAGATGCTCAACCTTGGCATCCATTGAGCAAAAGAGATGAAGTACTATGGAGGAGAGAAGAGAAAATTGTTGCACTAAAATGTGAAGTCTTGCAAAGTAAAGAAGACTTAAGAATTGTAGAGATTATCCACTCACAATTCTCACCATCCAAGGGTTGAGAATAAAATAAGGAAATTGAATAATTGATCCAAGGGTTGAAATGAAGTCTTGCAAATGAAAGACCAAGAATAATGCATTCTTGCATTTGGGAGAAGAAGATCAATGGCTAGAATTTAGACAACACCCAAAAGTGGGAAATGACCAATAACTTCTCAACTTAGGGTTAATTACAAAAGTGCCATCATGACTCTCAATTACCCTTCTACCCTTTGTCATCCTATCTATTTACCACTATGTCACTTATACCCCAACACTTAGTCAAATCTCTACACTTTCCACTAAGTGCTCTAAATATGAAAATACAAATTTACCCTTCGGTCATTTCTTTCCCAAAATTATTTTCAACATTTTCATTATTCTCAAAATCATAATACAACATGCAACTTACAATTTTAATATCACGTAAAACATATAAGTCATGATAATCAAATAAACACATTTAGCACAAAATCACATTAAACACATAATCACGTATGCATTTAATCATTAATAAAAAAATTAATTAGCACGTAAAAATACCTGACGGTACAAGTGGCTAGGCTTGAATCTATACGAATTTTAGTTGTTTTGGCATGTCATCTTGGATTCAAGTTGTATCAGATGGATGTAAATAGTGAATTTTTTAATGACATTCTTCATTAGGAGGTGTATGTCGAGCAACCAGAAGGACTTGAAGATCCTCATTGTCGTTGTCATGTGTATAAGATTAAAAAGGCTTTGTTTGAACTAAAGCAAGATCCTGGGGTTGCCATGAAAGATTGACCGACTATCTATTGGGAACAAGTTTTAGTCAAGGGGGAGTAGAAAAAACACTATTTATTCAGAAAATTGAGAGTGATACAGTTATTGCTCAAATCTATATTGATGATATAGTGTTTTGTTCCAGTTTTGATCAGCGATCTCATTATTTTGGAGATAAAATGAAACATGAATTTGAGATGAGCATAATTGGTTAATTGAACTTCTTACTTGGGCTTCAGATTAGACAGTTGAGTGATGGGATTTTTATTTCCAAAACTTGTTATGCTTTGGAAATAGTGAAGAAGTTTTGTTTGGAAAAGGCTAAATATGTTCGCACTCCCATGAATACTAGTGTCAAGCTTAGCTTAGATACTAAAGGCAAAGATGTTGATCTTACACTTTATAGGAGTATGATTGGGAGTTTGTTGTATTTGACTACCAGTCGACCTGACATTGCTTTTAGTGTTGGTTTGTGTGCACGTTATCAGGCAAGTCCTAAGGAGTCTCATATTACTGCGGTAAAAGGAATTATCAAGTATGTTAAAAGGACAGTGAATTATGGACTATCGTATCCATCAGGGACTAACACTGAAATCGTATCTTTTTCTGATGTTGATTGGGCTAGTAATGTTGATGATAGAAAAAGTATTAGTGGAGGGTGTTTTTATATTGGTAATTGCTTAGTTGCTTGGCATAGCAAGAAGGAAAATTGTGTTTCCATTTCCACTACTAAGGCTGAGTATATAACAGTTGGTAATTGTTGTACTCAGGTGTTGTGGATGCGACATATGTTGCAGGATTATGGTTTTTCCCAAGGCATGATGACTATGTTCTGTGATAACACGAGTGTTATAAATATTTCCAATAATCCTGTTAAACACTCTAGGACAAAGCATATAGATATTCGACATTATTTCATTCAAGATCTTGTGCAAGATAGTATAGTGTCTTTAGAGTTTATTTCCACAGATTCTCAGTTGGCAGAAATCTTTACAAAATCATTAGATTTTCAAAAGCATGTTAGTCTTAGGAAATCTAATGGTATGATTTCTTTATAATACATATCTTATTATTTGTCATTCTAGGAACACATTGCATTATTTTTCTAGAATTGATAAATAATCATGCATTTGTATAATATTTATTCATGCATGCATTTAAAAAGAAAAATAAAAAAATTCATAAAATGAATTTTTTTTTGGAATAATGAGCTTGGCTAGAGTACAAACAGTTGTCATATTTTACTCTATTCTCATATTTACTTGTCATATTTTATGTTGAAAAATCTTAATCTTAGGTACATGTTTTACTTCGAAGATTATCATAATGTCTGCTGAAACTGTTAATCTTTTTCATTTAACCCGAAGTGATATGTAGTTTCATGAGCTATGCTAGACTAATCTATGCTTTTAAATACGTTTTTCATGCTTATGAATGTTGTGATTATGTTTAAAGGAGGAAAGAATGAGTTTTTTAAATTATAGCAATGCAAAAAGTAGTTTTTCGATCTGAGTAACCGGGCCTCTTGCTTCAGTAAGCATTGAGGGTTCATGTAAAAATGGGAGAAGACTAATGAGTATAAATTCCAAGGAAGAAGCTCGGGCCCAGTTGGTTGGGACAAAAATCCTCGCTGGAAAGTCTAGAGCTTAGAAAGACAAAATGGGATAAGGTGAAAAGCTGCAAAAGTTTAAATTATTTGACAATGGTGTTTTTTTTAGCAATAAGGTTCAAGTTAATGATTTGACTTCTAGTTTGGATTTTGGACTGAACTATCATCGCGGTTGGTGAGAATATTATCATAATTAATGTGTATTGTTTTCATCTTACCTTAATGTTTGCACATGAGAATTTATATATATATATATATTTGGAAAACTTAACTTAAGCATTCTTGAGTCTACAATTATGTGTGCTGATTTTCTTCACTACTGTGTGTATAATGGCTGAGTTGGATCCGAGAATATGATGTTAATGATTCACTTGTTGTCTCTTCTGCCTTGCTCACATATTTCAAAATACAAAAATATTTTTGTCTTATTTTATTCACGACATTTTGCATTCATGCATTTAGTATTAGGGTCATGCATTGTAGAGATATTTGTTACTCGAGAATCTGGATATAATCTTATAGAGTACTTTATCTTCATATTTAGTGCTTGGTCTTAGATTCTTTAGTGCCTCCTATGTTATTTTTTCCCTATGTTTTGATTGATATATCTTTGCCTGTCATTTCAGGGACAAAAAGGGGGTGATTTATTTAGGAAGGGGGAGAGATTGTTTGTTTGGTTAAGAGGGAGAAGTTTTTAGTAAGGGGGAGTATATTTTCAGGGGGAGAAGGAGTATGTTTATACTGTGTATATATTGATGATCATTATGCTTGCATTGTTATTATGATTTTCTTATGATCATTATATTTTTTACACACTTTATTTTCATGGTATGTTCAGTGTTGTGGTTGCATGATTGGAAGATCGTCAGTAGAACAATCTGGTATTCTATGTCTATGTTTATGGTGTGTGTTCATAAGAATAGATATTATGTTGTTATTCATGAGGCTTTGTAAAATATGGTTTTGTCACAGAAATGCCAAGGGGGATTGAGAAATTGTATGAAATTCATACTTGGTGTACTACTGAAATGTTGACTCCCAACTCGACTTTGCAAGAGTAAAAGATTGTAAGAACATTTATAGTATGATTTGTGATAGGTATGTTCTAGAGAATAACCATGTTGAGTCGGAAAGGTTTAATCGACATTGACAAGTTTAATCAAATTCAAATCAAGCTTGAAGAAAGTGAGAATACAAAAGAAATGAAGAAGAGGCATGTTTGAGCAAGTTTAAGTGAAAAATGCATTCTGGAGGGCTTAAACGACATTTTTTGAAGCCGAAACTTTGAGAAACATTCCAACGGAGCCGAGGGGGTCAAATGGTGTTATTCCCAAGAAAAATGGTTTCCATGAAAAATGTTACGCACCATCTACCGACCCAGTAACTAAAAGTGGCTAGAAAGTATTATTTCTACGCCTCATCTACAGACCACCAAAAAAGGTCTACACGACACGCGTAGCATGTACCTACGCATTGTGCGTAGTTAAGGATGCGTAATCATTTTATGAAATTCCAATTTTGACCCCGATTTGTTTTCCTTTGAGGTGGCTGCGACTTTACACATTGAGATACGTGCCATACATATCATATTCATTAGAATTTAGGGTTTAACTTGGTTTTTTGTGAAATTATGAAAAATGGGAAGATTAGCGTTTTTCCTCAACATTATCTATAAATATCAAGGTCTTCTACACATGTGAGGCAGGCTTTAAGCCCTTGAGAGATCTCTGCATGTTTTTTACAGTTTCATATTCATCTATTGTAAGTGTAGAAAATGTCTTGACCCACCAAAGCCTTTCCGGGTTAAGCCCATCAGGCTACTGGCCCAATAAAACTCCTGTAAGCTCAATGGTTGGGCCCATTGTATCCGCGTATTTATTTAGTAAATGAAATGTTGTCCCAATGGGCTTTAAGCCCATTGAGAAATGTATAAAAGGAAAATCAAATGTTGAATAAAGCATTCTCTTTTTGTGTAGTGTAATTTTGAGCATTTACACATTGGCGCCGTCTGTGGGAAATCGCACTATCGGAGTCGCAACTTTTCAAATCTGTCCTTCGGGATCTGAAAAATCGCCTACTTCTTCCCATCTCAAAAAGCTGAGTCTGTTTGTCAAACAAAGGCCAACCCACTGCAGAGATGCCAATCACTCGTTCGCAGGCGGACGTTCAACCCACTGCGGATAATCGTGCAGAGGGTTCCATGGAGCAAGTTCTTCAACGCTTGGCAGCTGCTGAGGAACGTAGCATGGCCTTGGAAAGGCAGAATGCAGAGCTCATGGCCAGGTTGACTCCACAGCCTGCTGTTCCGCCAATAGTCGCAGATGACCCTCCTGTGGCGGCAGTCGGCCATTCTCTAAACCAGCAGGGCAGCGATAAACCTGAGGAGCATGTCGAGTCTTCTCAGCGCTCGGAAAAGGCTCCAGCAGCCGACGAGTCCATAACCCCCCAGAAGCTTCAAGCGATGATGGATGAATTGCAAAGAAAATTCCTCGGGGACTTGAGGTCCCGATCCATTGATGACATGGCCATTCAGGCGTCCAATGAATTGGTACAGTCACCCTTCGTTCACGAGATAACACAAGAGCCCTTTCCAAAGAAGTTCGTTATGCCCCAATTCACCCCTTACGATGGCACAAGGGATCCCGAGGAGCACATACCAGATCCATCAGAAGATGACCATGTACGCTGAGAACGAGTCCCTGCTTTGCAAAGTATTCTCTACAAGCCTTGTTGACGCCGCTCTATTGTGGTTTAGGAAGCAGCCACCCCGATCCATTGGCAGCTGGCAGCAATTGACCAGGCTCTTCATTGCCCAGTATTATGGAAACAAAAGACAAAAGAAGACCATATCCTACCTCTTCATAATGATCCAGGAGAAGGGGGAGTCATTGAAAAGTTTTCTATCCCGCTTCAACATTGAATCCTCTTCTGTGGATAACTGTGACCAGCATTCGGCGGTTGAGGCATTCAGGATGGCTCTCATTCCAGGAACCAAGCTCCATCAGTCTTTGGTAAAGCGCCCTCCATCGGGCATTGGAGAGCTAAACTCCAGGGCCCAGGGGTACTTGAGAATTGAGGAAGAGGAGACTATCCGGCAAAGGAGGTCAGGCTTCGTCGATCTTGAGATTCAGTCCAAGGATCGATCGACCGATCGCAAGCGAGCAACTCCACCGGGATCCTCAGCCCCACCAGGATCGTCAGTCCCTAAGCCGTTCAAACGCCCCAGGTTCGACGAAAGGTTGACACCCCTGAAGGTTAGCCTTGCTAAACTCTACCAAGAGAACAAAGCCAAAGGGATCTTCCAGCAACCCCCGGCCATGAGACAGCCACTCGACCAGAGGGACAAGTCAAAACATTGTGCTTTCCACAGTGATTTCGGGCACATCACGAATGAATGCCGCAACTTAAGGCAATAGGTGGAGACGTTACTACTTCACGGGGAACTCCGAGATTACGTCCAACGGGACAGACCAAGGACAAATGATCAGCGTGCCCTCAGTGCCCCTCGGAAACCCTCAGATGCACAGCCGGTCAGGGTGATTAATATGATACATGGCGGCCCCCCATCCAAGGCAACCAAAAGATGCGAAGAGTCAACGAGGTCAGTGACGCCCAGCACAAAGCAAGGGAAACGCAGATCACCTTCTCGGTGTCAGACCTTCGGAGTGTCCAAACCCCGCACGAAGACCCTCTGGTCGTGACCTTGATGGTGGCCAACTGTCTTGTGAAAAGAGTCATGATCGATCCTGGGAGCAGCGCCAACATCATCACCAAATGGGCTTTTGAAAAGCTCGAGATCGATCCGTCAGAAGTTCTGGCATCCCGGTGCCCCATCGCAGGTTTTGACGGAAGGCAAATTTAACCGATCGGAGAAGTTCAGCTACCGGTATCTGCCGCTCAGAGGACCCTAAACGAGACATTCGTTGTGGTCGATGCCAAACCTTCGTACAATTTGCTCATGGGAAGGGGATGGATTCACCGAATCCAAAGTGTGCCTTCGACTCTTCACCAAATCATGAGATGTTTATGCCCCGACGGTACAGGTACAATTGATATCAAAGGCGACCAAGTGGCAGCCAAGGAATGCTCTGCGATCACCCTGAAAGAGATCCAGAAGGTGAAGGCCCCAGTGGCATTCCGCTCCAAGGAGCAAAGCTCAGGCTCCAAATAACAATTAAAGGAAGGGGACCCGGGCCCCCCAATTGTGGTTGAACCGTTGCAGCAGATCTGTGTTGTGCCCGATAGCCCGGGAAAGGTTACCTTTGCAGGTACAAATCTCACCGATCCTGAATTTAAGGAACTAACACAGTTACTGCAGGAAAACTGTGATGTCTTCGCATGGGAGCATACGGACATGCCGGGGATCGACCCCGAAGTTTCACAGCACTCATTACGGGTTGACCCGAATGTCATACCTATCAGGCAAAAGCAAAGGCGCATGGGGGCACATCGGAACCAAATTATAGCGGATGAAGTATCCAGGTTGCTCCAAGCAGGCTTCATCAGAGAAGTCAGATATCCCGAATGGCTTGCCAATGTAGTGGTAGTGCAGAAGAAGAACGGCAAATGGAGGGATTGTGTTGACTTCACCGATCTGAACAAGGCATGCCCGAAAGACAGCTTTCCACTGCCAAAGATTGACCAGATGGTTGATGCTACCGCTGGATACGATCGTCTGACCATTCTGGATGCGTATTCAGGTTACAACCAAATAAAAATGAACCCAATGGATGAGGAAAAGACCTCCTTCATTACTGAATCAGGCACATACTGCTTTAGAGTTATGCCTTTCGGACTGAAAAATGCAGGTGCCACTTTCCAGAGACTGGTCAACAAGATCTTTAAAGGTATGATGGGTACAGTAATTGAGGCCTACATCGATGACACTGTGGTCAAGAGTAGAAGGAATGAGGACCATCTTGTCCACCTGCGCCAAGTGTTCGCCACCCTCAGGTCACACGGCATGAAGCTTAACCCAGCGAAATGCTCTTTTTGCGTATCATCTGGACAGTTCCTCGGGCACATCGTGGACCGGACCGGGATCCAGGCCAGCCCGACGCAAGTCAAGGCCCTGATAGAAATGAAGGAGCCCCGAACACACAAAGACGTTCAAGTATTGATGGGGAGAGTGGTTGCACTTAGCAGATTCATTTCACGACTCACTGATCGATGCGGACCATTCTTTCAGGCAATAAAAGCAAAGAAGGGAGAGATCTGGGGTCCAGAGCAATCGGAGGCCCTGGTGAGTCTAAAAGAGTACTTGACCGTGCCCCCGATTCTGTCCACACCAATTCCCGATGCAATCTTATATCTGTACTTAGCAGTATCCTCTGCGTCAACCAGCGCCGCCCTCGTTAGGGAGGACGGAAAACTTCAAATGCCAGTGTTCTACACCAACAAATCATTAGCTGAGGCAGAGACCAGATACAGCAGGCAAGAGAAGTTGGTTCTGTCACTAGTGAATGCAAAAAGAAGGCTAAGGCATTACTTTGAAGCTCACCCGATCGTCGTTCCAACAGCAACACCCCTACGGGTTATAATATCAAAGCCTGACCTCTCAGGGCGAATTTCTAAATGGGCTATTGAATTGGGCATATACGATTTGACATACATACCCCGGGTTTCCATCAAAGGACAGGCAGTGGGGGACTTTTTACTTGAAAGCGAAACTGAAGAGCCAGACCAGGAAAACGAACAGAAAACCTGGAAGATTTTTGTGGATGGATCATCCTGCTTCTCCGGATCAGGGATTGGCTTGGAGATCTTGACACCTGATGGGACACGCCTTCATATGTCAGTACAATTGCAGTTCCCAGCCACGAACAATGAGGCGGATTATGAGGCCGTCGTCTCCGGGCTAAGGATAACCTAGAGCCTTCAGATTCAGTCCTTAGCATTACACAGTGATTCTCAGCTGGTTGTCCGTCAGATCAACGGAGAGTATGAAACAAAGGACCCAAAAATGGAGTTATATCATGCACTCGTTATGAAAGAAATAGAAGGTTTTCAAAAAGTAACCTTCACCCAGATCCCTAGGAACGAGAATTCTGAAGCTGATCATCTGGCCAATCAGGCATCCTCAGCCGGAGATGACCTAACTCGGGTTACACTGGTGGATTTTATTCAAAGGCCTAGTATCCAGGAGGCAGAACAAGTAATGCTCATCCCTTGGGAACCCAGCTGGATGGATCCCCTGATGGATTACTTGCGAAATGGAACTCTTCCCGAAAACAAAGCTGAAGCTTACAAGGTCAGGAGGAATTCAGCCCGGTATTCAATCATCAATGGGCAACTCTACAGAAAGTCCTTTTCCGGTCCTTACCTGAGGTGTATTACACCGTCAGAATCTAGAGCAGTGATGCAGGAAATTAACAGTGGGGTTTGTGGAAACCACTCCGGCGGCAGGACCCTTGCCCATAAAATACTGTCTCAAGGGTACTTCTGGCCCTACCTGTCGCGGGATGCCGAAGAGTACGTCCGAAGGTGCAAGCCCTGTCAAATGCACGGGGATGCTATCCATCGGCCACCCGAGTTCTTGCATCCTACTATAGTACCACACCCATTCGCCCGATGGGGAATGGATATAGTAGGACCCCTCCCGAAAGCAATCCGGTCGAACGTGTACGTCGTTCTGGCGACTGACTATTTTACTAAATGGGTGGAAGCGGAAGCCTATCCCACTGTCAAAGGAAGCCACATCATCAAATCCATATGGACCAACATAATATGCAGATTTGGGCTACCGAGGACGATCATGATGGATAACGGAACAAACCTGGACAACAAGGGGGTCAGAGTATTCTTTATCGAGCATGGTATCAACCAGAACACGTCTTCCGTTGGCTACCCATAAGGCAATGGGCAGGCGGAAAGGACAAATCGAACTATATTCAAGACACTGGCCAAAAAACTTGAAAAAGCCAAAGGAGACTGGCTAGAGAAACTGCCCGAAGTTCTCTGGTCATACAGAACGACTCCCAGACAACACACTGGAGAGACACCCTTTGCCATGGCGTACGGCGCTGAGGCTGTGATTTCTACAGAAATCAGGGTTCCAACCCTCCTGAGTGAGGCCTGGGTTGAAGGACCAAATAACCAGCACTTGGCTCAGAATCTTGATCTCCTGGATGAAAGAAGAGAGGCTGCCGGGATCAGGCTGGCCACCTACCAACAGCACGTCCGGAACCATTTCAACCGGAGAGTCAAAATAAGAGAATTCTAGGTCGGAGATATGGTCCTTAGGAAAAAAATAGAGCTCGTAGGCAAACTCAGGGAGCCTTGGGAGGGCCCGTATACCATTACCGGGGTCATTGGTCGCGAAGCATACCGAGTTCGACAGAATAGTGATGGCGGAATGGAACCAAACTCTCAGAACGCCTCTCGCCTGAAGAGGTACTACCCTTAATGGGCCAAGTCCTGTTTTTAACTTTGATATTTTTGTAAAAAAAGGCTATAGTGCTTGATCAGTAAAAATCATTATCATGGCAAGTTAAATCATAAAACCTACAGATCCTGAAGAGATCAATGTTCCAAAAATAAATTAAGTGTTGCATTGTCTTTCGCATGGCCTGAAGTGCCCGAAGACACAACACAGATCCTGAAGAGATCAATGTTCCAAAAATAAATTAAGTGTTGCATTGTCTTTCGCATGGCCTGAAGTGCCCGAAGACACAACACAGATCCTGAAGAGATCAATGTTCCAAAAATAAATTAAGTGTTGCATTGTCTTTCGCATGGCCTGAAGTGCCCGAAGACACAACACAGATCCTGAAGAGATCAATGTTCCAAAAATAAATTAAGTGTTGCATTGCCTTTCGCATGGCCTGAAGTGCCCGAAGACACAACACAGATCCTGAAGAGATCAATGTTCCAAAAATAAATTAAGTGTTGCATTGTCTTTCGCATGGCCTGAAGTGCCCGAAGACACAACACAGATCCTGAAGAGATCAATGTACCAAAAATAAATTAAGTGTTGCATTGTCTTTCACATGGCCTGAAATGCCCGAAGACATAACACAGATCCTGAAGGGATCAATTTTCAAAAATAAACTAAGTGTTATATGGACCTTCACATGGCCTGAGCTGCCCAAAGGTACAGGACCGGAATGGTGATATTATAAAAATCAAAAGCCAATTAGACAAAAACTATTATATGTCATTCGAAATAGGCCCCAGTGGCCAAGGCTTACAATATGCTTTATTAGTACAAAATCCTAGGGTCCAACTCTGGTGCCTGGCTCATCGGGGTTCACTAGAACGATGGCCCCATCAGGAGCTGGAGGATCAGGAGTGGCGGCGATGCTCATTCCTGGGAGAGGCTTGGTCAGGAACTCGCAGAAACGAACGTCGTCTAGACCGCCAACCGGATCGTTGTACGGAGGAGCGATGCCCAGACTCTCATCCAGTTCTTCCACCGAGGCAAAAGTCCTTTCTTCGACAGGTTTCTGCATGTCACTGAAGCATGACCTCCAACCGAACCCGATACGGTACTGGGAAGTTTCGCAGAAACATTTGTACATCTCGTTCCCACCCCGGTCCACCACCGATCTCTCTGTTGCAAGTAGATTCTCTATCTCTGCCCTCTCCTACAGGAGCTTCGAACTGGAAGCCGTCAAGCTCTCATTGTTAGCTTTCAAGCTCTCATTCTCAGCCTTTAAGGCCTCCGTTTCAGCAAAAAGGGCCCGCCGGACTGCCTCCATTTCTTTGATTTTATCTTGAGCAGCCCGAAGCTGTTGTTCTACAGCGACAGCCCTCTGGGTCTGGACATCCAACTTTTCATTGGATATGGCCAACTGGTTAGCGACTTTCATCCGGGAGTCCTCCTTCAGCCTCAGAAGTTCATTGGATTTCTAGAGCAGCTTGGTGTCCTCTTCCATTTTGGCATTGTAAGCCTGGGTCAGGTAGAGCATCTGCCAAAAGAACAAGTGTTATCCCGATAGATAAACAAATAAAATATTAAGTACAATTGAGGAAGCTGTAGGTTAAAGCACTACCTTCATCGCTACCTCTGGACCTGTCAGAGTCAACTCCTCCCGGTCAATGGTTCTCAGTCTTTTTCGGTCAATGGGCGTCCATATCTGTGAGCCCATAGCCCGAAGAGCAGATTCGTTGTCAATGGTCGCGTGCCCCGCAACCAGAAAGTCACCGCCCGGGAGTGTAATCTTCGGCGCACATGGCACGGGTCTTTCCACCTCAGTTGCAACCCCACTATCATCCAGTACGATGGGAGACGACTGTGTGGTCGTTCGGGGCCTGACAGACCGCTCGGGTAGACTCTCCTCCGATCGGGGATGTCTTACTCCCATAAGGCTTGTTTCCCCTTCAACCAGACAAAACTCAGGAGTGGGAACATCCCCGGAAGGTCGGGTAACCTCCTCTGATCTTGGAGGAGGAGTCTGGCCGATTTGAACATTTCCCATCGGTGGAGGTGGAGTTACCGGGGTGTTCTCCACCAAGGGCGGGAGATTGGGCCCAGCCGGAGGAGTGGGGGCGCTTTGGGATCCCTGCCCATTTTCACTCTCACTCGGGGTCGAAGTTGTCACTTAAGGAACAACTGCCCGCCTGGCCTTCTTTTTCAGCACTGCCTGTGGGATTCTCAGCATTTCTGTAGACAGAGCCTGCAAAGTAGAACCTGTCAGGAAACTGTTACACATCCTCAGTGGTTGTCCCCAAATTTTTTATTTTAGCAGTTCAAAATGGGTTCTGATATAATTTGAAGTTTTATACTCGTCGGGCGCTCCCAGAAACTTAAGCACATGGAGGCCTAACTTATCATTGCACTGATCGCAGTTGCATGACCCCTTATGGAATGGCTTGAAAGAAGGGAAAAGGTTTTGGTCAAACTCGCTAGGGACTTTGAATCTGGACGAGCTTCGAAGTCTGCAGTTCCCGCTCACCACGACCATTCTTTCCTTCCATCCTTTGTTGGACTTTTCAGTGCCATCACAGATCTTCCTCCCACTAAGGGGAAAAAGATTTTACCGGCCTCTGCAGTCCTTCTGGGCCTGTATTTTGTAACAGAACAGAAGGTCCGCCAGTCCAAGGTCAAGGCCCAGATCCCGATTGATGATCAGGATCATAGCCAGGACCCGGAAGAAGTTCGGTCCCACCTGAAGCGGGGCCAGACCCAGGGTAGCTAAGGTGTAGAGGAAAAAGGGTTGGATCGGGAATTTAAGGACCTGAAGGTGAAAGGCAGATAACAAAATCTGGTGGTCCAAAACCCCATCGCCCTTCCTAAAATCATACTTTTTAAGATAGTTTTTAATAATTATCCCATCGGGTACCCCGCATTTGACCCTTAGCTTCTTTAACACTGTCTCTACCCTATTCATGGGAGGAAGGGGATCAGCATAAAACTGATCTCCCGAACCCCCTGCAGCCGGATTCCCAGCTGCTGCTACATTCTGGTTAATTTCCGGTGGACTAGGTACAATTGTCCTAACCACCTCCACTGAGGGTGAACTAGGGGAGGCATCCGGGTTCACAGAGGAGGGTAAACGGTCGCTACCCGACCGGGTGTCATCGCTATCGGACATTTTAAAAAAGAAGACAAAGAAAGACGCGAAGATGAAAAGAAATAACTTACTCTAAGATGAATCCCGAAAGATTTCGGACGCTTTCCTGGGAGAGGAGATAGACTCTGGCAATGATAAGTGAAGATCTCAAGTGCAAAGAGTTCTCTGAAAGTTTAAGTTGTGAAACGGGATGGATCCTCAACATTACAGCCAGTATTTATAGGAGTCTCAGAGGCGCCTGAAAAGCCGTGCGCTCGGGAAGCGAAGCGTCACCTCGCTTCATGTGCGCCTCCTCGGCCACCCTTCTCGCAAATCGAGGCCATCCGGACCACTGATTTCAAAGACCGCAATGATTACTCAGCCATCACATTAATTGGGTGAGCCACGTCATCCCGACAGGGGTGATGAACTCATTATTCTTACCCTTCCTTCTCCCTTATGGGCCCGGTCGCCCCCCGGCCCATCAAGAAGAAGTGGGCCTGTGTAAGTGTAGAAAATGTCTTGACCCACCAAAGCCTTTCCGGGTTAAGCCCATCAGGCTACTGGCCCAATAAAACTCCTGTAAGCCCAATGGTTGGGCCCATTGTATCCGCGTATTTATTTAGTAAATGAAATGTTGTCCCAATGGGCTTTAAGCCCATTGAGAAATGTATAAAAGGAAAATCAAATGTTGAATAAAGCATTCTCTTTTTGTGTAGTGCAATTTTGAGCATTTACATCTATAGAGATAGAGATAGAGAGAGAAAAACATTGAGGGATTCTGTATCGTCTACTTCTCTCTTGTTTAGGGTTTGTTCAATTATGCTTCTACATCGACGATCATATACACGATTGAATGACCTAGATTCTGAAAAATCTACATACCGCTGATTGCAACTTGGTTATTTGATCCGTTTTGATAAACGGAGCCGTGTGAGTACGGAGATCGGAGCAGGAGGCGTTGTGGTTATTTGATCCGTTTAGAAGCGGAGCTGTCAGAGTACGGAGATCGGAGCGACAGCTTCGTGGAACGCAAGTGATTCTAGACTTTCAGATGTCGAGTGAAGAACAACAAATTACAGCGGTTGTAAGTTCTGTTTTCATAGAGTCTGTACAAATTCTCTAATTCATAGTGCATTAATACCCGAGCCTATCCGTGATTTTTACTTGGAGTCTTTCCAAGGTTTTTCACGTAAAAATCTCTGTGTCTTCTCATGCTTTATTTTCTGAACTTATATTCATGATTGCTTGATTTAATCTGATTAGACAATTAGGGTTTGTGACTAATTAAAATTGAATTTCCGCTAGATAATTTTAATTGATCATAAAATTGAAAAAACTCCTATACAGCCCCCTAGTCTATTTTCATTGCCTTATAGGTAATTTCAGGTACAAATAAATTTATATTGTGAATATGAAGGCTAAAATACCTGAAGTATATCAATATAAAAAATATATATAAATACATAAATAAAAAGACCCATTAATGTCAAAATATCCTTCTATCAAATAAGAACTCAAATCCTTTCCAGACACCTTTCACTGGAATCCTTCCATTTATGATTCAATGGTCTACATTTTGCTATCTCTAAAATTAGTTGAATTTGGGCTCCATTTTTGGTTGAGTGAATTTTTTTACTGCTTTAATAATATGAAATAATACCTAAACTACCCTTCCGATGTACAACTCATATATCTACACATAAATCTAACAACACGTACCACCACCACCACTTTCCTCTTTCTCATTTCTAAAATGGGTTTCATTTTAGAGAGAGCATTTTATTTATACTAAAAAACATAGTAATTTGTAATGGAATTCTATCACTTTTAAAATGGGTTTCATTTTAGAGAGAGAAAATGTTTTATTGGTATTAAGAAACATAGTAATTGTTAATGGACTTCCATTGTAATAAGAATCACAATTTCTTATGTATGTTTCCTCCTCCACCACTTACCACCACCACCACCGCCACTTTCCATTTCCTCATTTCTAAAATGGATTTCATTTTAGAGAAAGAATGTATTTTAATTGTATTAAGAAACATAGTAATTTGTAATGGACTTCCACCACTTTTATAATAAGAATCATAATTTCTTATGTCTGTTTCCTCCTCCACCACCACTTTTATTCTTCCAAATCTCCACTTCAAGTCGGCAAGAACTATGTGAATCACTACACTACTTGATTCACATAGTTCTCACAATAGGTTTTATTTTACAGAGTGTATGTGTTTATTTTCCTTCTCCACCACAACCACCTCCGCCGCCGCCGCCGCCGCCGCCACTACCACCACAACCACCATCACTATAATACCCCGTGTTATTTTTTATTTTTCCTGAAATTATTCCTGATTTATTTTTAGTGGTGATGATACTTATTCATGACGTCATGGTTATTCTTGGTATTTCGTGTGTAAATTTTTCGTGTTTACGCTTGGTTTTGACTACCATTTAATGACGTCGTGGATTTTCTTTGGCAATTACGTGACTTGATGTGATATAGTGTTCCGGACTTAGTGAAATGTTTACGTAAGTTCCAATTGTCGACTAAATGGATTCAATTCGACATTTGGCATTTGATGATTCGATTGGGTGGCGGCATGCTTAGTATGTCTGACATTTTTCAATTCTCTTGTAATTGGATTGTTACGTGGTTTAGTCATGACGTTAGCGCTTAACATCTTGTTAGGCTTAGGATGCGCTAGGTAACGTTCGGAGTTGTTAGTTTCTTTCGTACTTGGATTAGTACATACCTTGTTTGGCTGGCATGCTCTGTGTTTATATGTACGTGCCTCTACGTATTGTTTGGCTTATGTGCTTAGGGATATATGTGTTAGCTTGTTTGTTTCCCTGTACTTGTACTTATGTGACGCGTATTCTTAGACTTATTTGTTTTACTTTAAGAGTTTCCTTTTTTTAGGAGATTTGATGGGTTAGTATGTACCTGGTGTTCCAGTGGTTTTGTTTTGTACCCCGGACTATTTATCTCCATTTATATTAGTTATCTGGTGGCTCGTAGATTTTTGGGGTATACGTGGCTTCGCTTAGGGATTTTCTAATGATTTTCTATTTATTATTATTTATTATTAAATTGAGGGTAAATGAGTATCTACTCCTTCCGCACTTGACGCATAAGGTTCTAGGCCATTTCTTCACGGTGGTTATTCGGTTCGTAGTGTAACGGGTTATCGGACCAATTTTCGGTACATGAATTTTATTAAATTGAAATTATATATATGTGTGTGAGTATTTATAATATATATATATATATATATATATATATGTATATGTAAATACATGTGTATAGAGATATTTTTGGATGGAGAGACCGACATCCCCCCACGCGTTTCTCCTTCTTACTTCACACGACTCACAATCTGCAACACCTTCTCCCTCTTCAGTTCTTCTTCTTTGTGGTGTGATCAAATAGAGAGATAAAGGAAGAGATAGAAAATTGGATTGAAGGGAGAATAGAGGGAGAGAGATAAGGTTGCGAGAGGGGTTGGCGCTGGTGGAGGTCGCGTGAGCAGTGACAACTTGGTTTGGCCTTGAGCTCATCAGATCTAGTGACGTCGATGGCGCTATTGGTAGCATGAAAGTTGGTCGCGACCTGGTGGGTGATGGGTTGCACGAGAGAAGACCTGGTGAAGTTTTGCCAAACTGGTGGTTCCATGGCAAAGGGCGGTGGCTAAGGTTGCTGGTGGTGCGCGACGGAGTGGTAGTGACACTGGTTCACGTTGTGATGGCGTGTGACGAACAATGGCGAGTTTGACCGGACTGAGTTGAGTTAGCTCAGTGCCGATTCATGCTTCGTTTGGCATGAAAATTTGAGGATAGATTGTTGTCAAGATTGTACACGATATACCCAAATTTGGTACGAAATCGTTGAACGATTTGCCGAAAAATCTAATTTTTAGGTACGTTTTTCCATTTAGTATTTTTCAGACTTGCTCCGTTTTGTTAGGCTATTACTAATGAGCTTTGACTATATTGAATAGGTCGGCGTGGCGGACGTTTCGGTCCAAGCGAAAAAAAAATTGGACAACTTTAGTCGGTGGATCTCATTTTCGGGCGCCGATATTGTTCACGGTGGGCCCATTTCGGGGCTATTTCGTAAGCGTAAATTTAGGTGAGATATTTTTTAAAATATATCAAACTCTCACACTCATAGCATAGGGAGTCGTTGATGTTATTATTGTTTATTTATCGAGCATGTTTTAAATGTTTAGGAAATAATGATTTTCCTAATGTCGTGTATTTATGTGTATATGTGATAACATGTGTTTATTTCCTACCTATAGATGGGCTTAGGAGTTTGTATTAACTCGAAATTGAAATGCCTCTAGGGGGACTAGAAATGAGGCGGGAGATAGTAATTTCCTCAAAAACTAGAATAATTAAAACCTACTTGAGTTGCATGAAAGTAGGTGGCCTAGTACCCCTTAAGTTTAAAGTAAGTTTGTGAAAATTGTATGTGAACTTAGAATGTGTTATTAGTTCCCCTATTTTTTATGTTTTACTGAAATTAAAAACAAGTTAGGGGATGCCTGAAAGCGAGGGACATGAAAACTTAGACACCGTTCTAGTTCCCTTTTATTTTCTCGTAAATTATAAGGAGTTGATAAATTATGAATTAATGTTCCCGTGATGGAGTATTCGTAGTTTGTTGCTATAATTTGATTATTATCTTGCTTTGAATGGAAAATGGAAATTTATGTTATATCATTGATCATGGGGTCCATGTAGAGGCATTTTGCATTCATGTAGCACCATGGGCATATATATTAAGTCTGTGTTGTTACCATGCCTCATTTGTATCATATATACGTATGGACCGTTTGGATAGTTGCAACAACTGGCCAGTAGGTGTTTTAGCACCTAGGGAGCTAGCATATCTCGAATCCTTAGAAGTTGGGGGTGAGGGTTTAAGCCTCACTTTCCATTCCGGACGGACTTGTGGTATCCGTACTCTATTTGGTGACACACACCCTTCCTTTTGTGGCTTGTTACCCCCAAAAAATGATCGGTTTGGGATTCCTTGTTATCTGTTTAACCCTCATGTAGAAAGGGTTGCACTTGAGTTGCATTGATATTGCACTAACATTCACATTGAGCATTTATTTGATATATGAGTATCTCTTGAGATTTTCTGTTGTTATTGCTTACTAATATGGAGCAGGTGGTATGTGGATACATTTTATAAATCATTATTATCCCCTTGGGCGCTATGACACAATAGTTGCGATATTGGTTGAGCTCTTGGTATAGAAATCCCTTATGAATGTTAGAAAATTGACTAACAAAAATTCTCAAAGTGAATGAAGGCTTAAAAACCGTAAGATGGGAAATAAACAAATTTAATAATAATTAAGAACCATGTATGATGGCACAACGGTGGGCCTATTTTTAGACTATTATGTGGAACTAAGTGAAAAGTGGTCAAATGGCGTAACATTTTCTCCTTGAGTCGGGCTTCTAGTTTAGCTAGTCAACCCTTATACCAAGACTTAGATGAGGTTGTGGTTTTCGGCCATATAGGCCTTTGTTTTGGGTGATTGATGCTACCATGGGGTAACTGGCGTACTCCTCCGGTGGGGAGGTGAGTTTATTAAGTTAAAAGTCAATCTAGGCTCGTTAGTCTTCCCGTTTCTCTTTCAACTCCTCTATTTTGAGCTTGTCGTTCTTCCTTTCACTTTGAAGGTGTTTTGAGAAGTAAAACATTCTTTAGCTCTTGACCCTTGAAATATTGGTTATGGTTTGGATCTTTGGGACCAAACTAATACTCTCTTAATGTTTTGAAAACTTAAATCTTTTGGGTTTTTATAAAGCTGTGTTTTTCATTTAACCGGGTCCCGATAATTATTTTGAAAACTCTAAGTTAAAAACTTGTTTTATAAACTATTTTTGAAGTCTACGGACTGGAAGTACCAGAAGTAACCCCATTTTGAAAGGTGTCAGGAGCTTTCATTTTAAAAACATTCTTATGAAGTCAAAAACTTCAGGGTACTATATGTCCCTGTTTTTGGGACCTCGAGGTTGTGTCGAGATCTTAGTATCATTGGAATTCGAGAACTCCAGGTTTCTTCTAGTTGTTTCTAAAATTCCTTTTGAGCCAGTTATGCCTTGGAGATCTGTTTAGAGTTTTCTAAAATTTTTAAAAAAATATTGATGGTCTGAGGACCAGTTTTTAAAGAAGTTTTAAAAAATGGATTTTGAAATAGTTTTCAGTTTAAAATCTCGTGGTTGATCTTACTTTTCGTTGACACTATTCCTTGGCTTTTACCTGAACTTGGGATTTTAAGGTTTCTGCCTTTGGGGCGGACCTTATATTCACGTGTGTTGTTATTGTCCTTGTAATATTCTTAGGTAAGAGACGTGATATTCATTTGTGCACACATAATGCGATTCCTAATACTTTGGGTGGGTTCGGAGACGTTGGAACCAAATAGATTTGACTGGGTCCTAAAATATTTTCTTAAAAATTGGTTGAATCCTTAGGGGTTCAACATTTTTTACCTTAAAACCCGAGGGCCTTGGCATCGGTTTGGGACTAAATGACTCTGGTACCCTTTCATGTGCCTCGATAGGCTGTATGAGTTGGAAATGATTTTGTTGGTTATCGAATCCGGTTTGGTGATGGTGTTTTCCCGCTTATGTTTCTCTGAGTGAACGGGTTACTTTATTGGTTATTATGAATAAAATGATAGGATTGAAGTTAGAATATGTGAGAGTGAGACTTTCCAGATATGATTTGATAGCGGTATGATGTAGAAGTGTGATCCAATTGAGTTGTGGACGTGGTTGTGATGATTCCTTTCCTGTTGTCCTAAGGAGTGACCTATTTACCTCCATGGAACTTTGAGTTGCGTGCTCGATACATAATAGGATGGATAGTTGGTTCTTGTAATAACTCTAGACAGGGGTGTGTATTAGACTTGTTATATATACGACTATATGGGTATGGTTAGTTATCTACGGGGTTTTATGTATACATACGTTTATATTTATTTGTATATTTCTTCAACTTGTATATATAGGTTGCTGATATTTTTGTTGCCTTGTACTCTCTTATGATTTGTGAGATATGATTTGGATAATTTTTCGGGCTATTTTGGGGTCTAGGATTGGCGTGGGTGCCAGGTAAGACAGTTGACTGACCTAGGATAGATGTATGCACATGGGTTGGTTAGAGGTTCCTGGCGGCTAGGAGTGTGTTTGTTAGGGATATTATTGGTGAGCCATGGTTTTTTCTCACCCACAGACGAATTGCAAGATTGCATGTGGATGTAGCATGACACGTACAGGGGCGACGGTACGGGTGACTTGGGACGCTTTTATTTAGATTTTTTCCTTTTCTCCGTATTTATTCTGGTGTATTCTTATTTCTCTTGGGAGCCAGTCTATTGGCCTATTCCCTTTTGGTGTATCTTTCATTTTGGATATTTATTATTTCGAGGTGCCATTATACCTTTTCAGTATCACCATGTGGCTTTCTTTATAATTTCATTTAAGCATTTGGGGCTCTATCGGTTTTAGAGGGATTATGTAGAGGTAGCGATATTTTTTCCACTACCTCGGCCCTAGTAGGTTTCTAGAATATTCAGTTTATTTCACTTGTTATGGGTAGGTTATGTTGTTGCATTATTTTTGGGTTGTCTGGATGTTCTATTTATAGACGGAACTCTGCCGGATTTTCGTTAGATTTCCCTATTGAATTTCTATCACTCAGGTGTACATGGAATACTATATTTTCATTTTTATTCCATGAGTTTTATTGTTATTGATGATTCTAGTGGTCGTTTCCACTGACGCCATACCTCGGAATTCGCTGATTCTCTGAGTTAAAGTTTTGGGAATTTAGGGACGTGACAATCACACAATCACCACCACCGCCGCCAGCATTTTCCTCTTCCTCAACTCTAAAATGGGTTTCATTTTAGATAGATAAAGTGTTCATTATTATTATATCGATATATTCATACGTGGATATATATGTATATATGTAGCTAATCTGGAGGGAAAAGAAAGATAGGAAAAACAAAAAAATTATAATAAGATTTGAATTTGGGGTGTTGGGTATAATTAGATATATATATAAAAAAAAATATGCAAAATTCTGAACTACCAAAAGAGCCGTTAGTAGTTTTTTTATCTTTTTACCGATATGGGACCTGAACTAGAAGTCCAGATCAGGAGAGGATTATTTCTCATCAAATAAGGCCCACTATGTTCAAATACTTGGAAAATGTGACAAGTATTTTTGTCACTTGAAAAATAGATTTTGGATATTTTATATAGCAAAAACATATTCAAAATTCACCACCAAGAGAGAATTTCAACATTTTTGAATTACAAAAATTTATATACAAATACGAAATAGCAAGGTTTTGTCTTGTATAGGTATTGTTAGGTGCCAAGTATTAGGTATTTAAGGTCCCTAACTGAGCATTATTAGTCTAATTATTCCGTTATCTTGGTATTTTTATCCAGTTTGTCTTGTTAAGCGTGTTTCAGGCTCTATACAGAAAATGTGAGTTAATTTCGGTGAATTAATTGGAATACCGACTCAAGACCATTCAAAAGTCGAGACTGACAAAGAATGAAGCAAATCTAAGCCACAAAGTGCATGAAAGCAACCAAAAATGAAAAGGAAAAGTGTTCGAGATTTTATGAGAAAGTGGAAGTAATAGCTGAAAAACCCAAACGATAAAAAATAGAGGAACATCTTCAAGCAACCATAACTCGGTCAAAAAAAATTGAAATTGAGTGCTTCAAAATCCTAAACTCAAGTGGTTGAAATCAGCTTTCCAATAAGCTAAAGATTGTTAAAAATGGACTTCTGTAACAAAAGTTATGGCCGAAACAGTGAAAGCGCGCAGGGTAGTGGCAATCAATCACGAACAATGGCGATCGATTGGAAAATTCCATCGAGAGATCTCTCGACGACAACCCAGACTCCCCACATGTTGATACAGTTGATATATTTTTTACGGTTTTTACACCCGCACAAGAACACTTGCAAATCAAAATCACACACAAACATAATTGACACAAAGTTAATGATCAGATCGGAATATTTGGTATTTTGGGCATTAATAAACCCTTAGTTAGTCTCTTTATTTTATTATTAAGATACTCTTATTTGAGTTATGTATGTAAGCATGTTTCAGGGGCCTTAACGCAAATCTGAGTTGATTTCAAGTTTTTAGCAAATATTCTTGAACCGGAATAATACTTTTGAGGATAAATGCACTCAGTTCAGAAAAAGGTACAAGTCAGCAAAGCTGAGTACAAGTGATAGAAGCACAAAATCACAGAATAAAGAAATATTTAATTTCAGGAGCGAGCGATCGATCGGTGGAGTCTCCCGATCTATCGGCCACTGCCGACATTGGGAAATGTGCGTTAAGATGCTGTAGAATTCTGACTTTGTGTGCAAGTATATCAGAGGGCAGATTGGTCCATTCACTGATGTTACTTGGTCCTCACACCAAGAATCCTTGGAGTGCAAAAAAATTCATGCCATATTTACACCAAATTTTGGCTATAAATATATGAAGACTTCATGAAAAAAAGATATCCTGTATCATTTGGATCATATATCATCGTTCATAAACAAAGTATCTCTCTAGAGAGACTCTCCTCAAGAACCAACTATCCAACCGTGAAGATGGTGGCTTCATCAGCGATGTAGTCTCGTTTCTGCATGAGTGGCTAATCGGTATCTAGGGTTTCCAACGAAACCCTAGCCTAGTATTGTAAACTTTTATTTATTTTTATTGCAAAGAAGGGAAGTTGAAGAACACTTACATGATGATTATGTAGTGAGAGAACAAACGAATTCCCTAAATAAGATTTATTTATTAATTCTCTTCTTAAGCTGATATTGAATTAATGATTTATCTTGAACAACCATATTTTTACTAACGGCAAGAAATCCGAGGTTGAAAAAATGGTTTCTACATAATGGTATTAAACAGCATGATAAGGTTTTAGGTACATAAGTTCATACTAAGAGAAGATTATCATTAGTATGCTTTTAATTTCATGTTTTAGGAGTACTTGAAATATAGATGCTTACAATGGTCATGTTAATCGAAAATGAGCTATAGTAAACTAAACTTGATTGCACCTCTTTAGGGATTAGGCAAACTGCTTGTAGCGTTACTAATCTGATTCATATAAGTTGTATCGCCCTCTTGCAATAGAATGATGAAAGGAATACATTACAAGGTTAGTACTGTAGTTGGAGCAAAACCCTAGACTTGTTTATCTTGATTTAAAACACAAAAATTATATCTTTTTATTTTATGTTTATTAGTATATAAAAACCAATCAAAACAACGTATTGAAGTTTTTGGCGCCGCTGCCGAGGATCAAACGGATATTTCAGATTATTGTATTGAAGTTTATTGAATTATTGTACTAATTTTAGTTTATTTTCACATTCTTATTTTTATTTGCAGGTCAAAAACCACACTGTTCAAAACTACAAATTTTCTAAAAAACTCACGAACTCCAATCTCTGATCGATCGGCTCCTTCAGCAATCGTTTGGTAAGTTCCACGATCATTCACAACCTCATCCGATAGATCGGCAATCACCCCAATCGTTCGGTTGATTTTGTGATCTATCGGACTACTTCTGTTTATACAAAAACAAAGATATACAGAAAAGATACAGATCAATCATATCAGAACTGCATCAGAAAAAATAAAAATATAATCTTTTCTTAGAATAAAAATATAAACAGATTTGCATAACATATATATTTGTTGCTATATAAATAAAATTTATTTATTTATTTAAATATATTTGTTGCATTATTCATTTATTGCAACTTACTATTTTGTTTAATATTATTATTGTTTATGCTTGGACGTCGTTCAATTAATAGCCCCCTTGAAGCATTTGATCCTGAAATTGATCGAATGTACCAAATAAATAAAATAAATAATTTAAATAATTTAAACATGGGTGATAATGCAATAGTTGCTCTGCCTGTTGTCTTTAAAGATTTCTATACTCCGCAAGAGTATACTTCCCCATTAGAAATCATGATACCACCCGGAGCGGATGCAACGCCTCGCGTTTTCCTTTCTTACATCTGGACTTCTTTTTCCAGTGTTAACGTTTGTTACATCACTTATTCATGATGTCTTGTATATTCTCGGTACGTGTAAAATTTTTGTGTTTGAGTTTCGGACGTAGCGGGACGACTTCGTGAACTTTTGTTTCCGGGTTTGTGGTTTATTATTCGTTAACGACTACAAAGTTCGTCGTAACATTTTCTCGTTGGAGCTTCGACAATCGTGTTACGTTCCCGAAAGTGTTAACCTAGTTTAGTATAGACGTTCGGTGTAGCACTTATGTGAATTTCTTGTAATATTTTCATGCTATAAGTAATGAGAATAGTTATAAACGATTTCGGGAAAGAAATGACCGAGGGGTAAATGAGTATTTTCATATTTGGAGCACTTAGTGATAAGTGTCGAGATTTGGCTAAGTGTTGGGGGATTAATGGCATAGTGGTAATTAGAGAGGATGACAAGGGGTAGAAGGATAATTAAGAGGCTTGATGACACTCTTGTAATTAGCCCCTAAGTTGAGAATAATTTGGTTATTTGCCCATTTCAAGTGGTGTCTCATTCCTAGCCCTTGATCTCATTCTCCCATCTTTGTTCTAGACCCTTAGATCATAAGGCCTTGTTTGGCTGACACTTAAATGCAAGAATGCATTATTGGTGGTCTTTCACTTAGCAAGACTTTTTGTCAACCCTTGGATGGTTAATTCATTTCCATTTCCTTATTCTCAAACCTTGGATGTTAAGGCCTTGTTTGGGAAATTGATGAGTTTTGTGTGTGGTGTATAAGTCTTTCATGGCAAGACTTATTCCTAGCCCTTGGATTAGGTCTTCACTTGCTAGCTTGAAGCTTGGCCATTGGATGGTGAGAGGTGTGAGTGGGAAATCTCTACACATTACAAGTCTTCCACATTTTAAGACTTCACCTCTTCTTCTCCATTTTCTCTCCTCTTTCTCCCTCTTTGTTCTTCTCCACTTATGGGTGGAATTCATCACCCTAAGTTGGGAGTTTGGTGTGGCCATCAACATGGAAGATGTTCATGGTGTTCTTGTCTTCGGTTTAAGCTAAAGATGGGTAAGTATTCTTCCTCCCTTGTATATTTCCCTTTTAAACCCTAGTTTAGGGTTTCTTGTTAAACCACTTGATGATTCTTGTTTCCCTTTTGTGTTGGAGTTAGATTCATGGTTAGGAGGCTGTGGTAAAGCTTTCCACCGGTTTGCTCCTTGGATTTTGGTTGGGGAAAAGCTAGGGTTTCATGGGCCTTGTTTGGTAATGTTGCGTTTTGCTCTTCAAGAGGTAGGGGAAAACTTCCTAACTAGGCATCTTATGATTGTGTAGTAGGGTGAATTTGATTCTAGGATATCTAGCCTTAAAAATGAAATTGCTAAGTGTATCCTTGAAAATGTGAAGTTAGGGTTTGAGCATGTTATGTGACTTAAACCTTTGTGTATGGAGTACTTTTGCTGGTGTTGAATAGGGTTATGAAGCATGCTAGTTCTGTAGTTGTTCTTGAGATTTCCTATATGCAAGAGTGCTAGTATCCCTATATATGTTTATATGTATGTGGGTATTGTGGTGTATATGTGTAAGTGTAGTTGTACATAAGTGTATGTGAGTGTTAGGAAGGTATCCTTGGAATGAGATTAGGCTACCTCTTTTGGGTAGCACATTTGAGGTTATACTAAGCATCTCAACTAAGAGTGACTATCTTGTTTCCATTTTGTGAATGATATTTGCTATGATGGGAATTGATGCTAGGTTGAGATATGATTTATGATAAACTTGCTTGAATTGAACTAAGAGCATGTGTAAAGAATGAAATTTTTTCCTTGTGAATTAAAGGATAACTAGATGAATTGGAACATTACTTGTGCATAAGAATGTGTCCTTGGAATTTAAATGCTTTAATTGAGATATAAGCATGTTAAATGAATCAAAATGTAATCCTTGTGTATTAGAGGACAAATTGATGATTTGGGATCATAAATGTGCATAAGAAAGCATACTTGTTGATTATTTACTTTAAATGAAATTTAAAAGCATGTCGAATGATGAAAAACATTCGTGTTGACATTTTGGGAATGTTTGTTGTAAATATGATGTGATACATATTTATGTTGATGCATGGGTCATTGAGGATATAGTACATGGGTACACCTTTTGTATTGAGAACTCAATTGGTGTTGGGCTACGCTCGGTCGTGTAACCATGGGTGAGTAATCTTGTGTCGAATCATCGTAACAACTGGCCAGGAGGTGTCCCCACCTATGGAACTGAAAAGCCAAAAATGTGATATAGGGCGGGTCGTCCCATTCTCAAAGTCGTGGGTCGTCTCGTGCATTCGGTATACGAATATTTTTTCACGGGTTGTCTCGTGCAACTGTCTTCCTTGTTGAAGTGATAGAGATAAAAATCACTTGGGAAGAATCGGGTGCGGTACTCTTTCTCAGTGTAAACGGGTAGAGTACGTATTCGTTGTACTTTTATGGGAACAGTGTGTATCATGAGGTGTGTGAGTCACATTGCATTTGAGTTGCTAATATGTGATTTATGTTTACATGTGAATTATGATATTATTCCATGTGATTGAGGAACATGTTTAATGTGAATTTGAGATATATAAATTCATTTGTTATTAAAATACTCAAGTGAAATTGAAGAATGTGAAAATATGAATTGCATGCCTTGTTAAAAGTATAATATGAGATAAATGTTATAATTGTTGTTATGTGCTTTTATACCTTAGGGGGTGATATGAGTTGGTTCAAGGACTTTCTTGTGAGAAGTAAAGTCGGTTGTGAGTATTGAAGTTGAGATGAGTTGAAGCCTTGAGAAGGTGGGTTATAGTTTTGTGGTCTAAGTTAGCGTTGGTGTAGCAACGTGGCATCAATGGTGGTATTGAATATTTGGTTATGATAGATGAGGTTATGAGTAAACCGAGTTGATTGTGTAGTGATGACCATGTGATATTGTTAGAAACCTAGGTGATGTGGTTTCGAATGTGAAATTGAGGTTTTAAAGAATCGGAAGAGGTTCTTGATTTGAAACTAGTTGGTTCCGTGGCAACAACCACTAGTTTCCCTTATGTTATCTTAAGGATAGGAATGTCATTGAAGTTGTGGACATTCTTGAGTAAGTCGTTGTGGAGTTTAGAGATTTGGATGTCGAACTAAGTACGGTTGGGTTAAGTTTAGTGCCTTTGCATATGGTCACTTGTCTTCACTTTAAGTTGCCTTTTTACCTCGGTTCGCCATTTTCTTGTTTCATTTTAGTGTCTCCAAATTCACTTTGGTTTTTCCGTTGGTGTTCGGTTTGTTTCCCGAAAATGGATTTTTCATAAGACTTCCATTTGAGTCTATTCGGTCTTTAATTGAAAAACCCATTTTTGCCTACCCCATGAGGCCGACATAAATTTTGAGTTTTGAAATGGTTTTAAAATCAAGAAATAAAATATTTTGACTTTTGAAAGTCGGTGGTGTACGAAACGAAGACCGGGGGCAAGACGGTTAGTTTTATGGATTTTCAAGAAAATGTTTTTGATAAAACTAAACCAAGGTAAATTGATATTTTATCATTCATAAAGTTCCTAAATGAGTTGAGGACCTTGTTTGATGATTCCTATGGCTTTGAAGCTGTTTGGAAGTCATTTTTGGGTTTTTCCAATAGAGGCAGTCGACTGCCTTGAAGGGCCAGTCGACTAGCTGATTGAGCATCTTCCCATCCAAAAATCTCTGCCCATTCCAGTCGACTAGCTCATTTTACACTGCCAGTCGACTGACTTTGAAAGGCAGTCGACTGGCTTTGTAACCCAGTCGACTGGGTGGTCCTGTTCAGCCCTGTTTTGGACCTATTCTACTATTTTGCTCATATCTTCAGCTACGGGTGTCGGATGGAGGTGGTCTTTAGCTTTTTAGAAACACAACTTAAATATATTGATGTTAAGATATTGAATCACTTCATTTGAGTCATTTTTTAGGCTGTAATGGTTGGTCGAATATGACGGTATGTTTTGAACTTTGGCACGCCGCAATGGCAGATTTTCAAAATGTCGTAGTTTACTCCTCGAACCTTGGAATTTGGTTATGTTTGTTCCTATGAATTATTTTAGGTCAAACCTTGTTTCTATACTATGAAATTACTATTTTACTCCTGAAATGACTATTTTACCCTTCAGTGAACACGAATGTTTAAATGGTCCGATTAAGGTGTTGTTTGTTATTTTCCACTTCTATTTTGATCCCGAGGAATCTTGTTGATGTATTTTAGGCATGGAATTCCATTTTTATCCTTGTGTGGGTATTTGAACACTATAGGTCATTTGTTTTCATTCATTTCCTTACGTTGAAGGGACTGTTTTAACATTATGTTGGGTTTACTGATATAGAGGTATGCTCGTGATTGAGGAAGTGTGATTGTTATCTTTCTAGAGTGTTATGATTAGGAGTGTCACTCCTGTGATTTGGTGATAGTGTTCTTTTGATTTTCAGTGTAGGACTGGCGGTTACGAGTCGTAGTGATCTATGAGGGGGTCTATATTACGTATCTTGTATTGGTTATATACCTCTATATGTATATATACGTGCATATATATATATATGTGTGAGTTATTACATGTTGCTGTGATATAGTTTCACTATGTACTACTTGCCCTACTTGTTGATGCATGGTAGGGGACTAGGGGGATGTATTTCCGGGGTCTCGTATTGGCATGAGTGTCATGAGGGATATTTGACTGACCTAGGGTAGATGCATGTACACGGGTTGTTTTTCACTCGACTTAAACAATCATAGGATGTGACAGTTACGATTCCTTTCTCCTACGGAGCTTCGATGAGCTCACCCCGACGTTCTTTTGCCTGGCGTCCCAAATGCCAGTTTGCAGGAAAGGTTTTGACTACGGATTGCATAGGGTGCAACAACACTTTCTTTTGTTTCCATGTTACAAGATGGTTCGTGGTACAGATGCTATGGCGGGATTTGGGACGTTCGTACGTAGAGTTGTTCCTTTTGTTTCCCTTTACTTGTCCCGTGTATTGAGACTGTTGTTGTATTTTCTTGGGAGCCAGTCTATTGGCATATCCCTTCCTTATATTGGCATCGTTGCATCATTGTATAGAAGTATTCTTTCGGCACCTAGACGTGCCTTGTGTATCATTTGGTTTAGCTTTCGCTTTGTTGTGTATGGAATTATTATTGTTAATAATATTCCATTCGGTTTATGGTTGTTTAGGATTTTAATTGGTTGCTCATTTTATGGATCACGACCCAGATTCCTCGGATATCCAGGTTCGGGAGTCTTTAGAAATTTGGGGCACGACAGTTTTGTATCAGAGCATTATGTTGAGTTTCTATAATTTAGATAGGCATGGAATATATTATTATTTTTTTATTATTCCATGTATTTTCTTGCTTTTGTTGACTCTAGTGGTCGCTTGACTTATGTCATCCCTTGAAATTCGCTGATTCTCCGGGTTGGAGTATCGGGAATTTTGGGGGTGTGACAACGGACCAATACAAAATTAAACTCGCTATAGTTAATATGTTATCTAATTTTCATTGCAACACTTATGAGGATCCCTATCATCATACAGATGAATTCTTAAAGGTCTGTAACACTATGCATATAAGAGGATGTACGGATGACAATTTTAAAATTAGATTATTCTCTCATTCCCTAAAACATAAAGCGAAACTTTGGTATAGTACAATACCAGAAGAAACTTGAGAAAGAATTCTTACACAAATTATTCCCAGTGGGAAAAATGCATGAAACCAGTAGAGCTATTTTAATGTTCTCACAAATACAATAGGCCAGACCCTATATTTATAGAGGAAAATGGAGTGGTGACCAAGTCAATCAATTCCAATTAGGAATTGATCTCTTCCCTAAACAAAGATTGTTTGGTAGCTAAGTTATCTTTCCCCTCAAGTAAAAGAGTCACCATATATAACAATCTCCCACTTGACGACTTTGCATCCAACAATCAACTCCTTCAATGATCAGTGCATTACGGTGCCCGCATTTTTGTTTTCAAACTTGAAGACCCACTACAATTGAGCACAACTTCAGTTCCTCTGTTGTCGCCACTTTGGTCAACATGACTATGCTGATAGCTCCCACTACATGAGTAATATCATGTCTTGTACAGAACCTGTGACATCTATTGCGTCTGGCCACTCTGTCTTGTAACCACTGTCACCTTTGACTTCGCCTTGCAAACTTGGTCGTGTCTATCTTATTTTTCTCTTTTACTGAGAAACTTTCCAGTTGTTGCATATAAAACTCCTCCTTTAGGTCACCTTGAAGGAAAACATTTATGCCACCTAACAGCTCTATTCAGTTTCACAACCGAAGAATAGAGAGCTTTCTTCCCTACTAGCAGCTCAGTTAGCTTCCATGTCTTGATGGAAATAAGGGACCTCATCTCATCTTCCATCACAAGCTCCCACTGGCTCGCATCTGCTGCACTGCATGCTTCATCATTACATTATGGTTCATCTTCATCTATGAGAAACAAATAATTCAGGTATCTCCGATCCGGCACATGCGGCCGTGAAGTCCTCCTAAACACAGAATTAGGAGTCGGAGTTTGCAGTATATCATCCTGTTGAGTATCACTGTCTGTAATAGGTTCTTCTGACTGAGGACTCTCACTATCTAGAACATCTTCTATCTCAACAAACACAAGATCACTCTATGTTTTACCGCTCCATACCCCTTCTAGTATTCTGTACTTTAATGGTATTGATGGACCACGATTCATAAGATACGATGTTGTACTGTCTGCTTATGCCCAGAACTATTCTGGCAACCCTACCTGAATGCGCATGCTTCTGGCTATCTTAATCACTTTCAGGTTTATACATTCTGCTATGCCATTCTGCTATAGTGTACTTGGAACAGTCTTCTCTAATCTGATACTATTCTCACATAAAAAGTTCTTAATCATGGTGTCTTTGTTTTCTCCACCAAAGTCGGATCTTAGTTTGTTTACCTTCAACCCTGTCTCATTCTCTACCATGGCTTTCCATTTCTTGAACACATCATAAACCTCAGATTTATGTTTCAAGAAGTAAACCCATATCCTCTTGTAATGGTCACCAATTAAAGTCACGAAGTAGGATTTTCTCTCAAGAGATGAGACAGTTGTTGGCCCCCAGATGCCCATATGATCTAGCTTAATGTTTTCCACTATGAAACTTCTGTTGTTGCTCTGGAAACTAACCCTCTTCCGCTTACACTCACAGAAGTTGATGTCCATCGATTTCATTGGTAGTTTTTCCTTCGAGAGCATAACCGCAAGCTCTTTTTCACTCAACTGCAATCTACAACTTGTGATCCTCTTTGCTTTCTACAACTGCAATCACTATGCTAAAATTTGTGGTTGTGTAGAGCGTACCTTCTTTCTTTCCTCCTACTATAGTCCTAGCCCCCCTAGAAACTTTTCACTTAGGCCATGTTTGGTAGGCGGTCTTTCTGGTCTGGTTTGGTTTGGTCTGGTCTGGTCTGGTCTGGTCCGGTCTGGTCTGGTCTAATCTGATTTGGAAAAGTCTGTTTGGTAAGCGGTCTGGTCTTACTATTTATTTATTATTTATTATGATATTTATTTATGTATTATTTATTTCTTTATTTATTATTTCTTCACTTTATTATTTTATTATTTATATTATTAAATTATTATTTATTAATTTATAAATATATTCTATTTATTTATTATTATTTCATTATTTAATTCATTTTATTTATAAATTATTTATTCATTTTTAATTATTTAAAAATATATTTTATTAATTTAATATTAATTTATTATTATTATACTCATTTTTTTATTATGAAGTATTTATTCATTATTATATTTACTTATTATTTATTATTATATCTATTTATTATTTATTATTATATTTATTTATTATTATTATTTATTTCATTTTGTTTATTATTTATTATTTTTATTATATTTTTAAATATGTTTTATCTAATTTATTATTATTATTTATTATTTAGTCCATTTTTTATTATTATTATATTTATTTATTATTATTGTATTCATTTTATTATTATTATTATGTTTTATTTAATTTATTATTTATATTATTAATTATTTATTATTTATTATTTATAAATATATTTTATTATTTATTCATTTATTTATTATTATTATATTTATTTATTTATTATTATTAGGTATTATTTATTTTATTTTGTTTATTATTTATTATTTATATTTTATTTTTAAAATATGTTTTATTTAATTTTTTATTATTATTATTAATTTATTATTATTATTTATTCATTTTTAATTATTTATAAATATATTTTATTAATAAGACCAGACCGGACCACCAGGAACCACCTTTTTTTTTGGTCTGAAATGAGGCCATTTTGGTCTGATTTGGTCTTACTTGGTCTAACCAAAAATTTGGGACCAATGCTACCAAACACGGTCTGGTCTCATAAAACGCAAGACCAGATCAGACCACCTGGGACCAGACCACCTACCAAACTGGGCCTTATCTTCATTGATAGTGGTCACATAAAATATACTCGTCAACTAGCCTACTGAGATCAAGTTCTTTCTTATGTCTGAAATGTGTCTCACATCCCTTAGCATCCTTATCGATCCATCATGTCTGATATGTACTTCACCCTTACCAACAATGCTGCAGCACTAATTGTCACCTAGATAAACCTTGCCAAGGTTACCAGGTCCATAGCTCTCAAAGAGCTCTCGACTTGAGGTGGCATGAAATGATGCTCTAGAGTCCAAGACCCAAAACTCTGTCTTACTCTCCAAAGAGCATATCAACGCATCATCTTCTGAGACAAAATTCACTTCAGTCTTGTCATCCGCTACACTCTGCGGAGATCTGCACTGGACTCTATAATGACTAACTTTGGCACAATTCCAACACTCAATGGAATTTTGAGACTCCTATCTTGACTTGGAACATCCACGTCCATAACTTCCGCATTTCCTTCTACTTGAACCTCTGCCTCTACTGTCAATATTCAATGCTAAGCCACTGTTAGAAGAGTCTGATGTCTGTCTTATAATTTCTTCTATGAGTACCATACAACCCACAGAATCATACTGCAACTTTTTGTTCCCTAAAGAGCTACTAATCGCAGCCACTATGCTGCTCCAACTCTTTAGCAATTGGCTTAGAACTAAAGTCGCTTTCATCACGCCAGTGACAGGCATATCAACAAATTCTAACTACCCAATAACTTGATTGAGAATATTATGGTGTTCACTAACCTTTCCCTCATCTGACATGTTTAGATTGACCAATATTTTGATGAAATGTACCTAGTTTGCTGCAGACAGCTGTTCATAAATGTTTGAAAGGGCATCCATGAGAGACCTTATTGTCTTCTCATTCCTTATGTTAAAAGCAACGGACTTTGACAACGTTAGTCTAATCATACAGAAAACCTTTTGATCCAGGATTTTTCCAATCATCTTTTTTCATCGATTCTGGCTTCTGCTATTCCAATAGTAAATACAAATTCTTCTGAAATAACAAGTCCTCAATTTGCATGTTCCAAAAATTAAAGTTTGTACCGTCAAACTTGTCGATCATTGTTGTCTTCTCTTCTGCCATTGCTCACACTTTAACAAAATAAAAAATAAATTTTTTTGTGTCACCAAACTTTCCTGAACTATCCTGATCGATCACTAGTCCATGATCGATCCCTTAATCCAGTGATCGATCCTTAGTCCACTGAACTATCTCTCAATCGATCACTAGTCATCTGAACTATCTCCCGATCGATCCCTAGTCCACCGAACTATCTCCCGATCGATCCCTAGTCCACTGATCGATCCTTGATCCATTAAACTATCTCTTGATCGATCATTAGTCCACCGATTGATCCCTGGTCCACCAAAATATCTCTCGATCGATCACTAGTTCACTGATTAAATGACAAGGTGGCGGAAATTTTCTAGCAAAACCTCTAACGGTTGTTGCGGCTTCTCTATACCTCCGTTTTCGACGCGGTTTACAGCGCTGGATTTGTCTCCATGAGAAAATTTTGATGGTATGATTGGATTTTGATTTTGAGCAACTTAAATTTTTTAATTTGGATCAGATTGGTACAACTTCTGGATTTGCTTTAACCTGAAGCTCTGATACCACTTGTTAGGGTTTTACATCCGCCCAATAACACTTATTAGGGAATCCAAACCCTTAGTTCAAATCCGTGGACACCTTTAAATAAAAATCACACACAAACACACACCAACATAATTGACACAAACAAATATACGTCGTTCGGCCAAATCATCCTACGTCCACGGAGAACAATGTTCCACTATCGATCAATGGAGGATTACAATATGATGATCGACATATCAATAATTCACACAGTGTTTCACTTACACGTGTATCCTTCACCCTCATCGATGTTTCACACACACCAAGAAATACAACTTTGTATCTCTTTTCTCTCTCTATCTATGTATTTTCTATGCCCTCAGTGTTTCACTCACACCAAGAAATACTAGCCTGTATTTATTCTTCTCTTCTACGTAGTACTTTATGCTTCATTTGCAATTCCCAACACACAAAATACAGTAGGCCAGACCCTGTATTTATAAAGGAAGATGGAGTGGTGAGCAAGTCAATTAATTCCTATTAGGAATTGATCTCCTACCTAAATAAAGATTGCTTGGTGGCTAAGTTATCTTTCCCCTCAAGAAAATGAGTCACCATATATAGCATTATTTTGACCCATTCTCCACTCTACAACATGGGAGAAAGGTACAATTGGTATAACAGGTCAAAGATTGAGTGGTCATCAAACAAAGTCAACTTGGAGCCCACGAAAGTCCATTCCATAATTACACCAACTTTTGTCTATAAATATGGGGTCTCACATACAGAGGATGTTATCTTTTAATTGTCTTTCAGTTGTCTTATCATTCTACAACTTCTCTCTCAAAGAGACTGTGATGTCCAACATCGCCCGGGTATAGGTATGGGGATATGTTTATATGTGCAATGTTGTCTCCAATTAGTATGAGGCCTTTTGGGCTACGCCCAAAGCAAACTATATCGTACCAAGTGTTGGAGCGGGGTGTTACAATTGGTATCAGAGGCAGAGCTTAGATAGAATTGAGTGTGGGAGCATGCACAAGCTCGTGGGTACACCAGCAACGCTAGGTCTCAAGAGGGGGTGATTGTGACTACCCACATTGCCCAGGTATAGGTCTGAGATGTTCTTATATGTGCACTATACTCTCCAATTGGTATGAGGCCTTTCGGGGAGGAGCCCAAGAACAAAAACGTACGGGTTGGGCCCAAAGTGGACAATATCATACCAATTGTTGGAGCGGGGTGATAGAATTGGTATTAAAAAAAGACCCCAGACAAAATTGAGTGTGATAGAATTGCTTATATATTCAGTGTTGTCTCTAATTGGTATGAGGCCTTTTGGGAGGAACCCAAAAGCAAAACCATACGGGTTAGGCCCAAAGCGGATAATATCGTACCAAGTGTTGGAGCGGGGTGTTACAGAGACTTTCTCTCTCTACCATTCAAGACCTAGAATAACGGTGTAAACCAATCATGGAGGCGACCTCTACATCTATTATGCAGTCTTCTCCTACCATGAGCAACTAAATCGGTATCTAGGGTTTCCAACGAAACTCTAGCAAAGTAATGTAGAACTTTAATTATTTTTATTACAAAGAGGGGAAGCTAAAGAACACTCATGTGATGATTTTATAGTCAGAGAACGAATTTAAATAATTAAATAAGATTCTTTGTTGATTCTCTTCTTCTCTTAGATTGGATTAATAATTATTCTTAATGAACCATGTTTTATCACTAGGCGCTTGAACTCTAAAGGTTTAATAATGGTTCTTCATGGGCATGAAAAATTCTTGATTTAAATAATTTATACTAAGAGAAGATGATATAGACATGCTTTTAATTTATGTTAGTAGGAGTAGTTTAGAGTAGTTTCATGCACTAACCATACTTTAATCGAAGATGAGTTGTATCAAATCTGACTGATTCCATCTTTTTGGGGATCAGGCAATTGCTTATAGCGTTACTAATCTAATTCACATGTGATGTATCTCCCTCTTGCAATTGATTGATTAAATTTTATATTATGAGGCTGGTGGTGGAGTTGATGAACCCTAGACTTCTTTATCTTGAATTTATACCAAAAATATTAATTTAATTCTTATTATATTTTAATTTAATATTCTTAGTTAATGATCAAAATCCAATCAAATCAACTTTCTCAAAATAATTTAATTTTATTATTTTGTTGAAATCTAGAATAGGATGTTAGTGTCTTGGGTTCGATATCTCTTTCTCAAGGCAATACTATACTATAATACGATTCGTGCACTTGTGAAAGGTAAAACTAGATCGTGATATATTTTTAATCTCGTTTAGATAACAAGATTTAGATCGATCAGGTTTGGTTTATTTTCTTCAATTCCTATTTTTTTTTAATTTAAATTGATAATGTAATAATTTAAGACACATAAGGTAATGATTTCAAATTGAAAATGTAGTGACTTTATTGGCATAATAATTATGTATATATATACAAATTTTAATACTCCATATTAATTTTTGTAGGACCTATAATCTAAAGAGATCATCCTTTAAGGGTGTCAAATGCGAGAATTTGAATTCAGACTTAATATACTAGATACAATTCATCTGGTCATCGGAGGTTCGTCCTTCTAATCATCTCCGCTAGAATTTATATATATATATATATATGGATTAATTTCATATACTATAATGCCCTGCATTCAGTTTCTATTTCTCTTGAATTTTCTTCCGGTTTATTTTCGATTCGTGACATCACTACCTTGCATTCATGACGTCTTGCGCAATCTTGGTACTTTTTACTTGTAAATTTTTTGCATTTTGCGTTTCGGATTTAGCGGAATGATTCCATGGATTTATATTGATGACTTTGCGGGTTCGTTGCGGCGGTTATCGTTTAAGGTTCCGACTCAATTGTTTTGGTTGCGACAATTAGCGATTTTAGGTTTTTGATGTAGCGCTAGGTGTTTTGATTTCCATATTTATTTATTTCTCCATGTTTGAACTTATTTTCTATGCATTTATATTTTTTAGATTTCATTTTGTGATTTTATTGGTAAATTTTGATGTTATATTGTTCTTGGAGTTTCGGCGGGGCCGGGATATAATTGGCGGACCCGATGGTCGGGTTTAGGCCCGAAAGTGTTTATTTTTGGTATTAGTAAATTTTCTTATTAATATATATACTAAAAATGATTTCATTTTATGAAATCATTTTCGGAATTTTTACGTCAAAGGGTAGTTTTGTAAATTCACAAGAAATGGAGATATGAAAAGTCCCAGAATTTTTCTAAGTATTCATCATACTAAAGGTGTATGTATGAGTGACAATCTTTTAAATATTTTTGCAAGACTTGGGTAAATTGGATAGTATCACGATATTTTCGGTTGAGACGTCACTTCTTCTTGACGTTTTGGTTATTTTGATACGTGTAATTTTTCTGCGTTTGCATTTAAAGTCGACTAGATGACTTACAATTTTTCCTTGACGACTTCGTGGACTGTATTTATTGTCGACTACGTGGTTTCGTTTCAACGTTTAACATTAGTGCTTTGACTGGATCACGACACGTTCTGTCGTACAATGTTAAGGTTTCGATTCAATTATTTCGATTATGGTATAAGTACTTTTATGGATCCGGCGTGACGCGCATTAGTTTATTTTCACGGTGTTCCGGTTGTTAGGTTTTATACCCCAGAGTATTTATTTGGGGTTATATTATTTATTTGACGTCCCATGGATCTTTGGGTTCACATGATTTCGTTAGGAGTTATTTAGAATGAGAATTGATGAGTAGTGGGCTTGTATTGTAAATTAGGAACTATTGTCACATTTATTTCATTTGGCCACATGACTAGTGTCACATGGGCTCATTGGAAGAGAGTTACAAAATTCAATTTGATTCATATTAATCTCATCAAATTAATATACATGAGATAGATATATGTATTGATGTATACATAGCCGACACTATTCTTCACTCTTCTTCCCATTCGCACCTCAAGCTTCTTCTTCCTCTTTCCTCTCTACGACTTCACCACTTCTCCATCTTCTTCATCAGCAGCAGGGGGGAGAGGGAGAAAGGTCGGAATGAAGGTCACGCAACTACAAACGTGACCTGGTGTGGACTGCCGGCGATGGAGGAGGCGACCTGGTGGGTCTATTGGTCACTGACAGCAGTGGCAGGTGATGACGTAGGTGGTCGGCAATGTGGTGGCGATGTCACAGGCACTGGCCGCGCGTAGCAGCAGTCGCGTAGCAGCGTGATGAAAAAGAGGCCATTTTCGGCCAGAAACTTTACAATTTTGTTTGGCTGCCGTACCGAACTCAGATGGCTACGATTTTTGGAGGTTAGCTTCATTCATATCAGCCAATTTGTATCCCAAGTGCTCCTCAATAATCCTCGATATTAAAAATGGGTATGGGAGATTAAACTCCATAAAAGTCCAACCTTGCACTTTTCTACTCACAATCTTATGCACCATTGTCATGTTACCCATTATTAACTCTGGTATTGCTATCCAATAGCATTTTAACATGCAATATAATACTTTAATCATGGTATGTCCTCTCTAACTTGTCCTATGATTTGGACATACTTGAGATGCAAGCATACAATCCAAATACAATAACTCCGGATTTAAATAATAGTTATCCACACTTTTGGCCCCACGTTTTGGAATCTTCATTGCACAAATCTCTTTAGGTGTCCAATACTTCTGGACTATCTGGAACTTCCTAAGCAAGTGATCCGAACACCAAAGTGAGATTTGCCAAGCTTTTGAAACTACTTCTTCGTTAACTACTAGAGGTGCACTCCAATCATCAATTTTTACTTTGGTCACTTCTCGTCCCTTTTGGTCCTTCAATGTTCATCAGTTCATAGAATTACCAAACCAACTTTGGATATATAATCAATCCGGTCGGCCTCCCAAAATTTTCTAATCCTCTTTCACGTAGGAATCTCACCCCGGGTACTATCAACGGGTTTTTTCATTTTATCTAAAAGAAACATCAGTTCGTATTACAACTTATACTTCATGAACGAACGCGGTGTGGTTTCCTTACTTGGTGCTCTTATGGCTCCCATATTTGTGCTCTCCTTATCCGACTCCATATTCTTCCCTCTCATACCCTTAATCTCCGAAGAAGCATCATCAACAAGGATCTTCTCTGGATCAGATTCGATCTCATAATCACAATCTATCACAGGCTCACCCTTGGGATGATAAGAAAAAAAAAAAGAATGAATAGAATACGAAAAGGAATAAGACATCTCTCTATGATTTCTTGCACAAACTCTTATTGAATTCTGAGAATTATGGATCTCAAGGGTTGTATTTATAGATCAATGATTCAAGTCCATAAAGGAAAAGGATTTCTAAAGTTGGTAAGTGGAAACAACTCATAATCCATCTTTGACATGTATTTGAACTCCACTTCCCACTTGGATTCCTACAAAAATCCTAAAACAATCCAAAAAATTACCCTAATTAAATCCTAATACAGTACAAATGCAAAACCAACTGGAAACCCCCTCATAGGCTATGCTTGGTTCCTTGCAAAATTTGTTTTTATTTTGGTTCCATTTTCCTCTACACACCCTTTATATTTATGCTCTAAGATCATTACACTATACGAACGCACACTCCCCCTAAACTTAAACACACATATGTCCTCATTGTGTGACCTCGAAGCTAAATTGAACCTTAAAAATCACATCACACTCAATGCATGCATCATCATTACTAGGGGAATGCAGAATATGAACAATATCATCACATAAATACGACAATATGTAGTTTTATAATATCAAAAAGCAAAAAAAACACTTAGAATTCGATCGTTCAGGCAGTGAACATGAATCGCACTATAATATACTAAACCGCCCGATAATTTGACTCTAGTGATAAAACAAAAATAAAAACTATACTAAAACTAAACTAATCCTCCTCATCAGACTGCATTGGTAGTGGTGTTGGATCAAGTCACATATGAAACATTTGTGCCTCGACTATGCCACGCAGCACTCTCTGACCACGCCGGAGTTGTGTAGTCTTCTCTCTGTACAACTGCATGTCGGTCACAGCAATCCTCTGACTGATCCTCAACCCCTCTCTTAGTTGGCGTAACTTATCTCTCAGCGCCACCTGCCCTACCATCAATTCGTCAAACTGTGCACGAGTGAGCATCATTGTCACACCGGCAGGTGCCTGAGCCATCTCAGTAGCCTGTACTTCCTCATCCTGAGGTGGCATGGCATCATCATGTCCCGCCTTTGGCTCAACAGGTACAGCCGGTGGTACTACCCTACCAAGAGCTACCATTGGCCTCCTCTGTAACACTACCTCACCAGCAAGTCTCGACCACTGGTTCCTCCAAAACCCTACTTGGTAGACACCAGATATATACCGGTTCATGTCCACCTCCTCATCAATCTCAACCCCAACATCTGTCATCAGTCACATAACCAAGGTCAAGAATCTCATCTGAAATCCACTCAGCCCGACCTTAGTCACAGTCCATGTATCCACACAGTGTTGGTACAGGCCTCGCCATAGGATATGAGGAATTAAAATCTAGTGGTTGAACTCAAAAGCATAATGCAACATCAGAAATAACTGCCACTGCTGAGTAATGTGCCCCTGAGGATGTATCTACGACCGGAAAATAGTATCTAGGAACAATACTTTGGATGACAATCCAACTTGTTCATGCATTTGTTCTTGTCATCCCCGTAGCTCCCCTCGGTCTATAACTGAGTGATCTTAATCACTCCTAGAAAAGGCTCAGGCAAAGGCAAAACTCACCCGCAAACTCTAGCGGGCATGCATCAGGAATACCCCAGGCCTTTGCAATGCTCTGAGATGCAATCTAAAATCTAACCGCTCGCACCTCGGTCCCCATCCAAAGTTTTCCGTGATAATGCTTCATCTGGAGCCAGAACTCTCGGATCATATCTACGACCACTATAGACATATGATAGTCCATTCTGGCACTGCCCCCACCCTCTCAAAGACCTCCACATGATATGTCCGCTTTATCTGGTAGCCCCTATCCATAGCCTGGTACAATTGGTCTTCCACTATCACCGTGGGGGGTACTGGTCTATATGACTCCAACATTGGTGCACCAGCAACCACTTGTGGCTCTGGCTGTGACATACATTTGGCGTGAATCAATTTGAAATTGACATAGGGTCGGATTGGGAGTAATTTGAGAGAATTTAGTGAAACAATGAGCGCGGGAGAAATGTTTTAACCTCAAGCATAGCTCCCTAGGTTAGGTAAAATTTTCAGCTTCAACCCCCCGTCTCTCCTCATGCTTCGTTAAGCACAACCACTATCCGCACATTCCATACACCTTAATTGATATTTCACCAAACCTATCATGACAACGATTGATGATACCTGATTTCTTTGGTACCACCTGTGTAGGGCTAACCCATGTACTATGAGATATGGGGTAAATGATACCCGCATCCAGTATCTTCACTACCTCTTTCATCACCACTTTTTTCGTCCTTGGGTTCAACCTCCATTGCATCTCCCTTGACGGTTTTGTAGTCTCCTCTAAATATATGCGATACATGTAAATCAAGGGATCTATTCATTTAAGATCAGCAACAGTCCACCCTATCGCCTCTTTATTCTCACTTAAGACCTCAACTAAACTCATTTTTTGTTCTTCTGTCAACTATGATGATATGATTACAGGAAGAGTCTTATCTGGTCCTAAAAAGACATATTTCAGCTTATCAGGCAATTCCTTGAGTTCCAAGATAGGAAGAGTTATCAGAGATGGAATTGGTGGTGTATTCGAGAGTGAGGGAACTGACTCATTTGGCATTTTCCATGGTTGTCCATATAATGTAATCTCTATTACAACAATATCCTTTTAGTTCAACTTCATCTGCTCATCCCAGACATCAGGTTCATTCTCCAACCTTACTCAAGTAATTAAAGACTCTAACTCATCTTTCTCCAAGATTCGTGGTGCGAAGTCCTCCATAATTTCATCAATCTCATTAATACAAAAGCATTTGACTGACTTAGGGAGTTGATGATTTGTATTGAAAACATTCATTCGCACCTTCATGTTTACAAATGATAGATCTATAGCCCCTATTCTGCAATTGATACACGTATTGGTCGTGACCAAGAACGGTCTTCTTAATATCACAAGGATATTTTTCTTCATATCTTTGACAGGTTCTATATCAAGAATTATGAAATTCACTGGAAAGTAAAACTTGTCCACTTCAAAGATGACATCTTCCAGAATCCCTCTCGCTTGCTTAATTGATCTATTCGCAAGTTGAAGCACTATCGAGGTAGTATTTGGCTCTCCCAAACCTAGCTGCTGATACACTGAATATGGAAGAATGTTAACACTCGCACCTAGATCAAGAAGAGCTCTACCAATTTCCTAGTTACCAATATAATACAAGGAATAGCAAGAGCATTGGGATCTTTCCTCTTAGGCGGTGTGTTACTTAATAGCAATGAACTCACTTGTTTAGTCAACAGGATTTTCTTCTGGACCTTTGATCTCCTTTTTCACTTTTAAGTCAGAGGTCTTTCAAAAACTTAGCATAGGCTTGAATTTAGGCTATGATGTCTAAGAGAGGAAAATTGATCTTGACTTGTCGAAATGTGTCCAATATGTCAGTCTCTTTATGCTTACCTTACTGGGTCGACTCTCTAGGATGTTGAGGAAATGGCATTGCCTCCTTATAACTTTCCCTTTGTAACTATTTTGGTAATGTTTGATCAATATCTTCCTCCACCTGAGGTTGATCTTTCTGAACTTTTTTAACTGCATGAAGCTTGTTCGCCCTCTCTTCATGTTGTTGCTCAACCCTGTTCTCCACCTCCTTTCCACTTCTTAAAGTTGTGATGGCTTGAACTATCTCATGGTTATTTTCAGTGAAAGATCCAAGCTCCAGCACCTATTTATTCTTTGGATTGGTCACCGGCTGGCTAGGCAATCTCCCTTCCTCTCTTTTATTTAGCGCAACAGCTACTTGACCCATCTGAGTTTCTAGCTTTCCAATGGCTTAGGAGTGAGAGCCCATCATGTTCTGCAAGCCCTTTAAGGTATGTGTCAAATCATTGTCAAAGCCCAATGGTCTAGGTGGTGGGGTTTGACTTCCTTGAGGTTGAGACTGGTACTTGAAAGGTTGAATGGCTTGAGAATTAGGCTGAAAATTACAAGTCATGATTGTTGGTTGAGAATTGAATGTTTGTTGGTTCTTAGGAAAATTTGGTTGAGGATTTTCCACATTCTGCAAACGATATGAGAGATGTGTATGATTTTGCCAATTCGAGTTGTATGTATTGGAAAATAGAGCATTATTCAAATTGGTCCATGCTGCATTTACATCAGTGACAACTATTTCATTACCCTGATAATAATTTTTGGAAAAGTCAGATCATATTGCTAAGACTTCTCTTGGGGCTGACTAACTCAGATTTATGAATTTGTCAAGTTTTTCTCCTAATGTGGCAACTTGTTCTCTAACATCGTCATTATTTTTATCTATACTAAACGTTTTCTCATATCTTCATTCGAATCTATCTCTAGTACGCATCTCAGATTCATGTTAAATCGAGTTGTCGTTCACGTTGTCAAACAACTTCAAGATTTCATCTGCTGGCCTCAGTGTAAACAGACCTCGCACTGCTGCATCAATTAGATTTTTATGTGTAGCACCATGTCCAAGATAGAAGTTACGCACTATATCTTGGTCAACGAATTTGTGATGGGACACTTTCACAGAATTTCATTAAACCTATCCCAAGCATCATGGAATTTCTCACCAGGCAATTCTCTAAAGTGGGTAATTGCCTCATGTGCTTCGTGGGTTCGACCTATGGGATAATACTTCTCTAAGAATTCAGGTTTAGGGTTTCCCAATCAATTTTTACCTCCCTCTCTAAAATGACATACCATCTTTTAGTTTTTTCTCTTAAGGAGAAGGGAAATAAACGCACACGTAACCCATTAAGGCTCAGTTTCTCAATTATGGCTGTCGAATCCATCTCTAAGAACTCATTAATATGTTGATATGGGTCCTCATTCCTAAATCCATAGAACTTAGGCAACATATTAATGACACTAGATTTAATCTCATAGTGTTAAACTCCATCTTCTTATAGAACTTCAGCATACGATTCATGAGTTGAGGGTACATAATACCCTTTCAAGGACGTAGCTGGTGCCTTTTGCACATCAACATTATGATTGGCCATCCTTTCAAGATCCAACTATTGTCGACATTCTAATTCTCTAGCTCGACATTTCTACGAAAAGTTATTTTGATCTCAAGATCAAAAGGTAATAATGTAGTGTAGGTGTAAGAACATTTTTTAGTATTGTTTATTTATGGCATGTTCTAGACAATTACCATGTTGAGTGTTAGATAGGTCATTTTGGTTTCAATGACATCTACAAGTTTCGACAAAGGCAAAATCAAGTATTGAAGTAGTGAAGAATACAAGTATAGTGCAAAATGAGCTGAGTAAAAATGTCTCCCAAAAGGTAAAAATGGCATTTTCCAAAGCCGTCAATTCAAGCAAAAGGTATCGGGAAGTCAAGAGGGTCATTTTGGCATAGTAGCGGAGAAAAGTGGTTTTCGTGATTAAGCTTACGCTCAAGCCTACACCTATAGAAGCAAAAAGTGGCAAGAAAATGGAAATCGATGCTCAAGCTACACTCAGGACCTACGCCTTAGGCATAGCTGGGGCAGGAAAAAATAATTCCTATTGCAATGTCTATTATGTCCTATTTTTTATTCTATAATGTGTCTACAACTCTCACACATCAACGTACGTGTAAAACACCTATTATTCATCAGAGACTAGGGTTTGAATTGATTAATTGTGAAATTATGAAAGAGGGAAAACTTAAGCTTTGTTTCATCATTGTCTATAAATACCAAGGTCTACAAGAGAGGAGGCTAGGGTTTTTGAGGGAGATCTCTGCAGTATTCTATCATTCATATTCTTCTACAAAGATAGAGATAGTGAGAGAAAATATCATTGAGTGATTCTTCTAGTTCTCTTTTGTTTTGGGGTTAATTCTTTCATGCTTCTACATTGACGATCTTATGCATGATTGAATGAACTAGATTCTAAAAAATCTACACAGCGCTGATTGCAATTTGGTTGTGTTGATCCGTTTTGTAAAGTGGAGCCGTCTGAGATTGAAGCAAGAGGCTTTGTGGTGATTTGATCCGTTGAGAAATAGGGCCATCTGAGTATGGAGATCGAAGAGAGAGCCTCGTGGAGCACGAGTGAATCTAGACTTTCGGACGTCGAGTGAAGAACAACAAATGTCAGTGATTATAAGTTCTATTTTCATAGAGTCTATATAAACTCTCTAATTCATAGTGCATCGATACCCGAGTGTATCCATGGTCTTTACTTTGAGTCTTTCCAAGGTTTTCCACGTAAAAATTCTCTGTGTCTTCTCATGATTTATTTTCTGCACTTATATTCATAATTTCTTGATTTATCTGATTGGAGAATTAAGGTTTGAGGTTGATTAAAATTGAATTTTCGCTAGATAATTTTAATTGATCGTAAAATTGACTGAAATCCTATTCACCCCCCTCTAGGCTAGTTTCATTAATCATCTAGATATTTTCAATGTGTATTAGAGCGTGGTTGCCCCAATTTAGGTTAACTACCTAGGGTTAGATTTTGAACTTAGACGATGGAGACACCTCGTGAAGGAGGTTCCATATCTAGGTCCCCTTGGTTTGATGGCTAAAATTACACGTATTGGAAAACAAGGATGAGAGTATTTTTTAAGTCGTTAGATGAGAGAGCTTGGCTGGCCATTGAAGTAGGATATTCCCCTCCTACTGTGGTAGATGCAACGATAAATTAATCTAAACCAAAACCATCGAGTAAGTGGACTGCTGCTGAGACAAACAGTGTGAATTGGAACTCCAAAGCATTGAATGCTTTATACAATGTTGTGAGTACGAGTGAATTTAAGATAATTGCTACATGTGAAATTGCTAAAGAAGCGTGGGATATTCTCCAAGTGACTCATGAAGGAACTTCATAGCTCAAACAATCAAAACTTCAAATTTTGAATTCCTAATTTGAACAGCTAAAGATGGAAGATGATGAAGTCTATGCTGATTTTGAGGCTAGACTAACTGATATTATCATAGGTTGTCACAATTTAGGTGAACCCATCCCTGAGACAACCATAGTGAAGAAAATTCTTAGATCTCTTCCTGAACGTTTTCGATCTAAGGTTACTGTTATATCAGAGGTCATGAGTCTTAAAGAAATCAAGGTTGAAGAGTTGGAAGGGAACTTAAAATCCTATGAGATGGAGATGTTCAAAAATCCCACTAAAAAGGCGAATGGCACAAAAGAGAAGAGCATAGCATTCAAAACCACTAGGGAGGATCGTGTTGAATCTGATGGAAAAAGTGAGTTGAGTGTGACTGATATTGCCATGTTTGCTAAGAAGTTGAACAAATTTGTTAGGGCTAAACAGAATGGCCAAAGACAAAACTTTGGAGATAAGGTTGGTGAGTTTAGAAATAGAATTAAGACTCAAACTTGAAAAGACAAGTTTGATTTTAAAAAGAAAAAACCTCAATGTTTTGAATGTCAAGGATAATGTCACATACCTGCAGAGTGTGCAAACACTTTGAAAAAATCCAAAGGATTAGTTGTCAGTTGGGACGATGAATCTGATAATGGATCAGCTAGTGATGCGATAGGCATGGAGATAGATTATGATTCTAAGAATTTCACCGTGTTTTCTTCTCAAAGCAAAGAGGTTAGAGAAGTTGCTACAAGTTGGGCGATGTCTGGAGAGGAAGATTACGAGTGTGATGAAGATTGTGATGACATGCTTCAAGAGTCTTATAACAAATTACTTGATAAGACCACACAAGTTCACAAAAATCACATGAAACTGTTGACTAAAAGTCTTAGCGTGGATAAAGAATTAAATTCTTTAAAAGAGGAATTAGTCAATAGTTCTCAAACTCTAAATCACCTACAGACTCAAAAGGCCAAATTGGTTGGGGAATTGCATAAGTCTGAACAAGAAAGGACTCAGGCTTTAAAGATAGTTGATGGTCTCAAAAAGGAATTAGTGGAGAAATCTGCTAAGATTGGAGATTTGGAAAAGGAGTTGAAGGATTCTAACTCAACTATTCATAAATGGTCTAGTGGAACTCTTAAGCTTAATCGTATGTTGAGTATGAGAAAATATGCAGGAAATACAAAGGGACTGGGTTGTGATGGAGTTTCACATAATTCGAACGTTGTGTCGAAAACCACCTTTGTAAAAGCTTCCCAAGTAGCAACTAGTTCTTCTCAAGGGAATTCTAATGTTGAATCTTTTGTGAGAGGAGATGTTTAAAGAAAGGCAATTTTTACCTCTAGATATTCTAAAAGGTCAACTGATCAAGGTCATAGTTTGTTCCTATATGCCACCATTGTGGTGTCAAATGTCACATTCAACCGAGGTGTTAAAAACTAAGAGGGAAGACTATGCAATTGATGAAGCATCAAAAAACTCAATAAGGAGATTATGTTCAAGATCAAATTCTAGTGTTGAATGAATAGATGAAGAATTTTTCAAAATTGGAAAATAGAGCTCCAAAGATAAAGAAGGCATGGGTCAGAAAAAGTGAAATACACTGTTTTATAGTTCATACTGCACTTAGAGCATGTAATTCTAGCTCTTGGTATCTGGATAGTGGATGTTCGAGGCATATGACTAGAGACAAGTCATTGTTTGGATATCTTGAGGAGTGTCATGGTGGGATAATCACTTTTGGTGATGGATAGAAATCTAAAGTTCTAGGAAAAGGTAGCATTGTGGGTTCTGGTCTACCTAAGCTAGAAGATGTGTTGTATGTTGAGGGTTTAAAAGAAAATTTGCTGAGTATAAGCCAGATATATGATAACAATCATAACATCAATTTCTCTCCTGATAAGTGTTTAATCATTAACTCTTCTGCGAATTGCATAATGGAATGTATACGTTCGTCTGATAATTGTTATTGCATTGTTCCTGATTCTCAGTTATCTTGCAATAAAGTTAAATTTGATGAAGTTGAAATTTGGCATCAGCGAATGGGAGATGTTAATTTTTGAGATTTAATGAAAATCACTAAGAGTGAAATTGTGAGAGGTGTCCCTAAGTTTGGTTTTGGAAAAGGAATAGTGTGTGGACCATGTCAGAAGGGTAAACAAGTTCGATATCAGCACAGGAAGATAAATACCATTCGTACTTCAAGACCTTTAGAGTTGTTGCATATTGACTTAATGGGTCCCACTCGGACCATGAGCAAAGGTGGTAAGAAGTATCTCTTTGTTATGGTGGATAATTACTCTAGATTTACATGGGTTGGATTTTTAGGTGAAAAGTCTGAAGCTGCTGAAAATTTTAGAAACATTTATTTAAAAATTTAGACTGAGAAGAATTATGCCATTACTATAGTGAGGAGTGATCATGGAAAGGAATTTGAAAATCAAGGATTGATACTTTTTGTGATGAAAGAGGGATAAAGTAATAATTTTCAGCACCACGTACTTCACAGCAAAATGGAGTGGTTGAGAGGAATAATAGAGTTCTTCAAGAGATATCTAATGTTATGTTGCATGGTAGGAAAGTTCCTAGGTATTTTTGGGCCGAGGCGGTGAACACGGCGTGTTATACTTTAAATAGAGTCTATCTTAGGCCTGACACTTCAAAAACTGCCAAGAAACTGTGGAATGGCAAGAAACCAAATGTGAAGTATTTCAAGGTTTTTGGAGCAAAATGTTATATTATTAGAGATTGGGAGTCCATTGGGAAATTCGATTCTGAAAGTGATGAAGGAATATTTCTTGGATATTTATTGACAAGTCGGGCATATAGGGTTTTTAACCTTAGAACTCAAATGATGATGGAATATGCGAATGTAGTGGTTGATGACTCATGTGTTGATGAGCCTCCAACGTCAGTTGAGGAGGAAGATAATGAGCCATTCTTTCAGTTAGAAAATAATTCTTCAAATGTTGGTAAAAAGGACAATGTGGTTCATGATGATAGTTCTAGTCCTATAGAATCACATGATCGAACTTGTGATGTTCAGGCTACTCCTTTTAGAGAACCATTTATAAGGGTAAAGTTGTACCATCCTTTGGATATCGTCATAGGATTTTTTTATCAAATGATGGTGACCCATAGAAAAGAAAGGAATGAGGTCTCGTATGCATGTTATACATCTTCCTTGGAACCTAAAAAAGTCAAATAAGCTCTTCAAGATAGTGAGTGGATAAATGCTATGCAAGAAGAACTTTAGCAGTTTGTTAAGAATGATGTGTGGTATCTTGTGCCTAGGCCGAAAGAGATAAATGTGATTGGTACCAAGTGAATTTTCAAGAATAAAAAGTATGAAAATGGTACAGTTGTTAGGAATAAGTCTAGGCTTTTTGCTCAAGGTTATACTCAGTTGGAGGGTATAGACTTTAATGAGACATTTGCTCGAGTGGCTAGACTTGAATCTATTCGGATTTTAGTTGCTATAGGATGTCATCTTGGATTCAAGTTATATCAAATGGATGTAAATAGTGCATTTTTAAATGGCATTTTCATGAGGAGGTGTATGTGGAGTAACCAAAAGGATTTGAAGATCCTCAGTGTTCAGATCATGTGTATAAGCTTAAAAAGGCTCTGCATGGGCTGAAGCAAGCTCCTAGGGCTTGGCATGAAAGATTAACCGACTAATTGTTGGGAACAGGTTTTACTCAAGGGGGAGTGGACAAAACACTATTTATTCATAAAATTGAGAGTGATACAGTTATTGCTCAAATTTATGTTGATGATATAGTGTTTGTGACGCCGGACAGAATAGAGATTATTCTGCAGGCTAGCGCAACGGGTAATTTGCAAGAAAGAAAAGGGATAAATTATTCGACCCAAAATTCAGAGAACACTCTGAAATTAATAAAATTCTTAATATTCAAAACTGATCAAAAACAACCCACAAGCCGGGTTTAAATAGCTGAAAATCGACCCCTAATGGGATTTTTGCCAAAAATAGCAAAACCCTAAAAGTCCTACCAAAAACAACTATGGAAAAAAATAAAAAGATTGCCAAAAAGCTGGCCCAAATCGGGTTCAGAATCATCTCCTAATTGACAAATAAAAAATTACCATAAATAGCAAAAATTAACTAAAAATAAAGAATTGAAAAGGAAAACAGCGGATTTGGGGCTCGAATCGATGTGCACCGAGCATAGGTCAGTGGCCACGACGTCCGCGCCGAGATTAGCTTTCCGAATTGGGGTCACGGGTGCGAATCCGACACTTGTAGCTCCAGTTATGGCCAAAAACCGACGCGTGCGCGGAAACTGCCCCAATTAGGCTAGATCACGATTTCTTGCCATCCTTGCGTTGATCCTCCCGCTCCAGGTAATCCAGCGCCATGAATGAGCAATCTGACATGCTCATTATTTTGGAGATCAAATGAAACACGAATTGGAGATGAGCATGATTAGTGAATTGAACTTCTTTCTAAAGCTTCAGATTAGACAGTTTAGTGATGGGATTTTCATTTCTTAAACTCGTTATGCTTTGGAATTGGTAAAGAAGTTTGGTTTGGAAAAGGCTAAGGATGTCCGCACTCCCATGAGTACTTGTGTCAAGCTTTGCATAGATACTAAAGGCAAAGATGTGGATCCTACACTTTAGGAGTATGATTCATAGTTTGTTGTGCTTCACTGCCAGTCGACCTGACATACCTTTTAGTGTTGGTTTGTGTTCACGTTATCTGGAAAATCCTAAGGTGTCCCATATTACTGCGGTAAAAAAGGATTATCAAGTATGTTAAAGGGACGGTGAATTATGGATTGTGGTATCCATTAGGGACAAACACTAAAATCACATCTTTTTCTGATGTTGATTTGGCTGGTAATGTTGATGATAGAAAAAGTACCAGTGGATGGTGTTTTTAAATTGTAATTGCTTAGTTGATTGGCAAAGCAAGAAGCAAAATTGTGTTTCCCTTTCCATGGTTGAGGCTGAGTATATAGCAGTTGGTAGTTGTTGTACTCAACTGTTGTGGATAAGACAAATGTTACAAGATTATGGTTTTTCCCAAGGCGCGATGACTATGTTTTGTGATAACACGAGTGCGATAAATATTTTTAAAAATCTTGTTCAACACTCTAGGACAAAGCATATAGATATTCGACATCATTTCATTCGAGATATTGTTGAAGATGGTATAGTGTCTCTAGATTTTATATCCACAGATTCTCAGTTGGTAGATATCTTTACAAAACCATTAGATTTTCAAAAGCATATTAGTCTTAGGAAATCTATTGGTATGCTTTCTTTAGAATAGATATCTTTTTTATCTATCATTCTAAGAGCACGTTGCATTATTTTCCTAGAATTCATAGATAATCATGCATTTGTTTTATATTTATTCATGCATTTAAAAATAAAAATAAAAAAAGTCATGAAATGAATTATTTGTTTTGGGAATAATGAGCGTGACTAGAGTACAAATAGTTGTCGTATTTTACTCTATTCTCATATTTACTTGACTAATTATGCATATGGGAAGTAGAGGTATCAGCCTGACCTAAGGGTTTTTGGATAGTCACTTGGCATGAATATTTTGTGGTGAAAAATCTTAATCTTATATGCATGTTTTACTTCGGAGATGATATTAATGTCTGCTGAAGTTGTTAATATTTTTATTTAACCAGAAGTGATATATAGGTTCATGAGCTATGCTAGACTGATCTATGAGTTTAAATACCTTTTACATGTTTATGAATGTTGTGGTAATGTTGGAAGAAGAGAAAAGGATGATATGTTTAAAACATATAAATACAAAAAGTAGTTCTATGATCTATGTAACCGGGCCTCTTGCCTCAATAAGCATTGAGTGTTCGCATAAAAAGGGAAGAAGACTAATGAGCATAAATCCCAAGAAAGAAGCTCGGGCCTAGTTGGTGAGGACTAAAAATCATCGCTGGAAAGTCCGGACCTTAGAAAGATAAAAAGGGATAAAGTGAAAATGTTTTTTTGGCAATTAGGTTCAAGTTAATGATTTGATTTCTAGTTTTGATTTTGGACTGAATTATCATCACGGTTGGTGAGGAAATTATTAGAATTAGTCTGTGTTATTTTTCATCTTACCTTAGTACTTGCACATGAGAATTTTCATATATATATATATATTTGCAAACCTTGACTTGTGCATTCTTGAGTCTACAAGGTATGTGTGTTGATTTTCTTCACTACCGTATGTATAATGGTTGGGTTAGATTTGAGAATATGAGGTGATTATGATTAGCTTTATGTCTCTACTACCTTGCTCACACAAATACAAAATTGTATTTGTTGTTTTTATTCATGATATTTTGCATTCATGCATTTAGTAGTAGGGTCATACATCGTAGAGATATTTGTTACTTGAGAATATGGATATAATCTTATAGATTACTTTATCTTCATATTTAGTGATTGGTCATCGATTCTCTAGTGTTATATATTTGCTTGTCATTTCAGTGACAAAAAGGGGGAGATGTATTTAGTAAGGGGGAGAGATTGTTTGGTTAAGAGGGAGATGTTTTTAGCAAGGGGGAGTATATTCCCAGGGGGAGAAGGAGTATGTTTGATGATCATTATGTTTACATTGTTGCTATGTTACTCTTATGATCATTATATCTATTTTCCACACTTGCGTTAAATGGTTTGTTTACTGTTGTGGTTACAGGATTGGTAGACCGTCATGAAAGCAAGGTGACAGTTAATATCTATGTTTGTCGATGTGTGTTTATAGGTATAGATGTTATGTTGTTATTCGTGAGGCTATATTGTAAAACATGGTTTTGTCTCAGAAATGCCAAGGAGGGGACAATAAGAACACTTTTGAGTATTATTTATTTATGGCATGTTCTAGACAATAACCATGTTGAGTGTTAGATAGGTCATTTTGGTTTTAATGATATCTACAAACTTCGACAAAGGCAAAATCAAGAATTGAAGTAGTGAAGAATTGAAGTATAATGCAAAGTGAGCGTTTTGATTAAAAATGTCTCCCGGAGGGCGAAAACGACATTTTCCAAAGCTGTAAATTCAAGCAAAAAGTATCAGGGATTTAAGAGGGTCATTTTGGCACAGTTGCGGAGAAAAGTGGTTTTCATGATCAAGCCTACGCCTAAATAAGCAAAGAGTGGCCAGAAAGTGGAAATCTACGCTCAAGCTACGCTCAGGACTTACGCCTAAGGCGTAGTTGCGGCAAGAAAAAATAATTTGTGTTGCAATGTCGATTATGTCCTATTTTTTATTCTATAATACAACTATGACTCACACATCAAAGTACGTGCAAAACACCTATTATTCATCAGAGAGTAGGGTTTGGATTGATTGATGGTGAAATTACTAAAAAGGGTGAACTTAGGGTTTGCTTCATCATTGTCTATAAATGCAAAGGTCTACAAGAGAGGAGGCTAGGGTTTTTGAGGGAGATCTTTGCAGTATTCTATCGTTCATATTCTTCTATAGAGATAGAGATAGTGAAAGAAAATATCATTAAGTGATTCTTCTAGTTTTCTCTTATTTTGGGGTTGATTCTATCATGCTTATACATCGACGATCTCATGCATGATTGAATGACCTAGATTCTAAAAAATCTACACATCGCAGATTACAGCTTGGCTGCGTTGATCCATTTTTAAAAGCGGAGTCGTCTGAGTGCGGAGATCGAAGCAGGAGGCTTCGTGGTGATTTGATCCGTTAAGAAGCGGAGCCGTCTGAGTACAGAGATCTGAGAGAGAGCTTCGTGGAGCACGAGTGAATCTAGAATTTCAGATGTCGAGTGAAGAACAACAAATTACAGCAGTTGTAAGTTCTGTTTTCATAGAGTCTTTACAAATTCTCTGATTTATAGTGCATCGCTCAAGTGTATCCATGGTTTTTACTTAGAGTCTTTTCAAGGTTTTCCACGTAAAATTTATATGTGTCTTCTCATTATTTATTTTCTGCACTTATATTCATAATTTCTTGATTTATCTGATTAGAGAATTAGGGTTTGTGGTTGATTAAAATTGAATCTCCACTAGATAATTTTAATTGATCATAAAATCGACTAAAAGCCTATTCACCCTCCCTCTAGGCTAGTTTCATTAATCGTCTAGGTATTTTTAGTTGGGATCAAAAAGTAATTGCCTATCAGTCACGCACCAAACAAAAACTTTTTTGTTTATTCTTGATGCTTGCCGAGGGGTGTTAAAAATAATGGTTAAGAACAACACCTTAGGACGGCTTAGGTTTTACCTATTTCAAACGCACAAGTCAAATTATAGTATAGAAACGGCTTGAGAAAGGGAATGTCGAACCCACAAAGACTTGGTTTATTCACTTTAGCAATTTGGATGTATTGAATTATGGTTGAAAAAGTTGTTTGGTTTGATTTTGAGAATTATGACTAGATTAACTAAGAATAAAAAATAAATTGAGAGTTTGTGATCAAGATAAAAAAAACTAGGGTTTTAATCGCTCCACCACTAACCGCATAACATAGTTTCCAAATTCCACAATTGTAAAAGGGCGATCTATTCCCGTGAATCAGAGTGTACCGTAAATAGTTGAATACGCTCCCAAAAAGGATACCGTCAACCGGGTTCGCTACAACCCATCTCCGGACAGAGTGTAACTAGTGTATGCTATTTACTTTACTCTAATCTACTACTAATGCATGAAATGAAACTAAAGCATGCATATGATACCTTGTCGAGGCATAGCCTGTGTAAACCTAGGGCTTTGACTGTTAAGAACTATTGTGTAGAAAATCATAGATTAAGTATCTGAGTTCCAGCCCATAATGAATAATCATGATTGGGTAAGAAAAATATATTTATTCAATCTAAGACAAGAATCAAGAACAAATATAGAATCTTGTGTCAAGAATAAAAACGATCACTCATCTATAACAATCATCACGGTAGAGTCACAACTTCCCCTTATTACAATTGAAAACAAATATAAAACCCTAGATACCGGTTTAGTTGATCATGGTTGATAGAGACCGAATCGTTGATGTAGAATCGCTCACCATTCTCTTCTTCTCCTGAACTCTAAGTTTGGTATGGCTTCTCACCTTTGAAATGATATAAATCTCCAAAGGTTGCTCTGAAAATTCTACGTGTATTGAAGCTCTCCCAAATGTGTAGTAGACTTCGGTATTTATAGGTGATGTCCGTCGAGGTGTCCTAAAAATAAGTGTTAAGAATGTACCCTTATGATGGCCTAGGTTTTACCTAGCACAAGCAAACGAGTCAATTGTAGTATAGAAACGGCTTGTGAAAGGTTATCGATCCCATAGAGACTAAGTCGTATTCTGAATTCTCGTAAAATAATACTCTTAAATTGCTAGAAAAAATATAATTTATTGGTTTTAATTTCTGAACTAGTTAACTAATAAAGTCGGAAAGATAGATTAAGACAAGAACAATAGAAATAAAATCTATGGTTTCCATTTTCCACCACTAACTGCATAACATAATTCTCTCTTTGCTCAATTGAAAGAGGGCGATCCATAACTGTGAATCAGGTTGTACCGCAAATAGTCAAATACAACCCCGAAAAGGAATACCGTTAACCGGATTGCGACAACCCATCTCAAGACTGAACTGACTAGTACATGTCAATTAAATTACTCTAATCTACTCCTAATGCATGAAAATAAACTAAAGCATGTCTATATCAACTCGCCAAGGCATGGTCTGTGTCAACCTAGGGTTTCGAGTTATATTACCACCATTGTGTAGGAAACCATGAGTTAAGCATCCGAGTTCAAGCCCATAATGAATAATCATGATTGTGTAAGATAAATACATTGATTCACTTTAAGACATGAATCAGAATAAATATATAAACTTGTATCAAGAACAAAAACGGTTTCTTATCTACTACAATTATCACAGTATGGTCACAGTTGCCCCTCATTGCAATTGAAAACAAATAAGAACTACATTTCTTGGCTATTGTTTTGCTAGAAAACCCTAGATACCGAATTAGTTGCTCATGGTAGAAGGAGACTACATCGTTGATGTAGAATCGCCCTCTATGGTGTCTTCTCCAGATCTCTTGGTCTTGAATCACTCCTCCCTTTAGATTATATGAATCTCAAAAGAAAGCTCTCAAAATTGGGTAGAAAGAAGTCCCAAAATTAAGTGTAGAGAATTCCCCTAGATTTGTAACAGACCTTGGTATATATAGGCAAATTTGAGGGAAACCCTAACTTGTGTTAGACTCCCAATTGAGAATAGGATTCCCCTTTGGTATGATTTCCTTCCAAACTGAGCGAAACCCTTCAATATAATGTATAATATGTATAAACAACGTGCATATAGGTGTTGGAGTTTAATATACAGTCATCCGAGTCAATTCAGATCAATTCCGGTTAAACTAGGATTTTGGCCCGAATCTAAAATTTCCAGCTTTTTTTGCAGGACACCTCTCACTATTTTGATCATATCTGGAGCTACACACATTCTATGGAGGTGTGTAATATCGTTTTGGAAATATGACTTCAAGCCCTTGATGTTAGGCTCAAGAATTGCCTCATTTGGACCTGTTTTTACTGAGATATGACATCCCGAAGTTGATTGAAAATTGGTGCTGAAAAACCACCTACGCCTTAGGCGTAGGCTTGAGCGTAGAAACTCACTTTCTGGCCACTTTTTGCTTCTGTAGGTGTAGGCTTGAGCATAAATTCTTCATGAAAATCACTTTTCTCCGTAAATGTGCGAAAATGACTTTCTTGATTCCCCGAGACTTTTTGCTTTCGGTGACGGCTTCGGAAAATGCCGTTTTTGCCCTCAGGGAAGCATTTTTGTCTTGAAAACACCTCTTTGACTCTCCTCTTGGATAGAAACGAACACTTGGTTAATTCACTAAAGTTAGCTAATTTTCTTCATTAAGCTCCTGAAACACGCTTAAACACACAAACGGCATAAAAATACCAAATAACCGAATGAAAAGACATACAAATAGCAAGATAGGGGCTTAATATTGAGAACCTATCAATAGGCAATAACTAAGGGAAACCTTAAAGTTGCCATTTTTTGTCATTTCACACCGAATCAAGCAAAACCCTCAAGTCTGATGTATATTATGTGTATATCACGTGTATCGAAGTGCAAAATTTACAAACGCCATAAAGAACACAAGTCGGGGTCAATTTTGTCATTTTCAACTCTTAATACGCCAGACGCCTATGCATGGTACGTAGTACAGGCCTATGCATGGTGTGTAGGTCATGCGTAGGAGCAAAACAGCCTTGCGTAGGTGTTGCGTCAAAATAGCACTTTTTAGCCACTTTTAGCTATTGGTTGCATAGGTTATGCATAGCAAAAATCTTGGAACCAACCTGGGATAAGTTCCATTTGAACCCCCTCGACTCCCTTGTTATGATTCTTGAAGTTGCGGCTCGAAAAAATAATGTTTCTGCCCTCCGGGAAACACTTTTCTCTTGAAAACACCTCTTTTGCTCTGTTTTTGAATAGACACAAGCACTTCTTTAGTTAATTCATCAAAGTTAGCTCGTAATCTTCATTATGCTCCTGAAACACGCTTAAACACACAAACGGCATAAAAATACCAAATAATGGAATGTAAGGACATAACATTAGCAAGATAGGGGCCTAAAATAGTCAATATTTGGCACCTGTCAGTTCTATTTTTTTTCTTTTTCTGTGAAAATAAAACTAAACTACTTCTAAACTATTCTAACTATTAACAGAAATAAAGGCTAAAATTATATGTGAAATTAAGATAAACTAAAACTCACAAGAGGTCCGCGATGCAACTTTCACTGCTCCGCTAAATCCCTTTATGCTTTTTAGAGTACCTGTCAATCACACAAGAATTCCAACTTTAGATATACTACAATAACGCAATGCAACTAAACTACTAAAGCTAAGAATAATGCCAAGTCCCCGGTAATGGTGCCAAAAACTTGTTGTCTGTGTAGGGGTGGTAAAAATAATGGTTAAGACCAGCCCCTTACGACAGTATAGGTTTTACCTATCGCAAGCGCACAACTCATATTATAGTACAATCGGCTTGAGAAAAGGAATATCGATCCCACAAAGACTTGGATTATTCACTTTGGCAATTTAAAAGTATTGAATTATGTTTGAAAAATAGTTGTTTGATTTGGTTTGATATCTATAACTAAAACAGAAAACATAAAATAAATTGTGATTTTGATCAAGATAGAGAAAAACTAGGGTTTTTATTGCTCCACCACTACCCGCATAATATGTCCTCTATTTGCTCAATTCCAAGAGGGCGATCCATCACTGTGAATCAAACGTACCGCAAATAGTCAAATACGTCCCAAAATAGATATTATCAACCGGATTTACTATAACCCATCTCCGGACAGAGTGTAACTAGTACATGCCATCTAATTTAATCTAATCTACAACTACAACATGAAATTAAACTAAAGCATGTCTATATTACCTCGCCGAGGCATGCCCTGTGTAAACCTATGGTTTTAAGTGTTAAGCATCATTCTGTAGAAAATCACGCTATGTTTATGATAACATGACTGGTTAAATAATATATTCATTCAATCTAAGACAAGAATTTAGAATAAATATAAAACCCTGTATAAAGAATAAGTTCGATCACTAATCTACACAATCATCATAGTGTGATCACAGTTTCCCCTCATTACAATTGAAAACAAATATAGAACTACATTACTTGGCTAGGGTTTTGCTAGAAACCTTAGATACCGAGTTAGTTTATCATGGTAGATGGTGACTGCATCATTGATGTACAGACGGCCTCCATGTTCTTCTTCTCCGGCTCTCTAGGTCTTGAATGGCTCCTCCCTTTAAATGATATGAATCTACAGAGAAATTGCTCTAAAAATTATGTGTAAAAGAAGCTCTTCAGATCTGTAGCAGACCTTAGTATTTATAGACAAAGCCGAGGGAAACCCTAATTTATATTTGACTTCTCCTATTGAGAGTAGAAATCCCCTTTTGTGTGATTCCCTTATAAACTAAGAAAAACCCTTCAATTTGATATACAATATGTATAAATCACATGTATAAAGGTGTTGGAGTCGGAGTCAAGTCATGGAATATAAGTTCGGCCAGAATTGTAATTTTACAACTCTTCATGTTGCGTAGGTCCCAACTACGCTTAAGCGTAGCCCATTTTTGGGCCACAGTCCACAAGCGTAGCTCGAGCGTAGTTTTAATATTTTCTAGCCACTTTTAGCTACTGTAAGTGTAGGTCAAGAGTAGCAAAATTCTTGGAAATCACTTTTCTTGATAGTTGTTTCGTTTGAACCCCCTCGACTCTTTTAGTATGTTTCCTAAAGTTGCGGCTCCAAAAAATTATGTTATTGCCCTCCGGGAGACACTTTTTGCTTGAAAATACCTTTTTTGCTCTCTCTATGGATAGGCACAAGTACTTATTTAGTTAATTCACCAAAGTTAGCTCATTTTCTTAATTAAGCTCCTGAAACACACTTAAAACACGCAAATCACATAAAAATACCAAATAATGGAATGTAGAGACATAACAATAACAAGATAGGGGCCTAAAATGATCAACATTTGACACCTATCAAGTATCAACATAAGATATTTGATGGATGAAACTTTTCCACTCAAGGAATTGCTGAAAAGTGCTAAGACAATATTCAAAAGCATTATCAGTTCGTATGGCAAAAAGTTAAGCATTAAATTGATTAGTTATTTCAACATAAAAAGATTGAAAAATATTTTACAATTGAGATCTTTCTTTAAAAATATATAACCAAGTCATACGTGAATGATCATCAATAAAAGTGATAAAATAATGTGCACTAAATAAACCAGTAGTTCTAGAAGGTCCCCAAATGTCTGAATGAACAAGTTCAAAAGGATGTAAACAAGGCTCATCTGCTCGGAGTTTAAAAGAAGCTCGATGGTGTTTACTAAGTTCACAAGTATCACAGTTAAACTTAGAAATCGAAGGTAAAGAAGGAACTAAATGTTGTAAACTGAGAGATGAGGGATGCCCCAAATGACAGTGCCACTGGTATGGAGACCCATTAGAGTGGAAAGTTGTAGGAGCTGAGTTTGAAAATGGTTGAAAATAGTATAGTCTATCTTTCTCAATTCCCCCACCAATCGTCATCCTCGTCTTTAGATCCTGAAAAACACAATGAGTGGGATAAAAGGTTTTGAGAAGTTGAGAGATTGAGTAAGCTTGTACACATATAATAATTTGAAGGGAAAGTGAGGTAGATATAACACAGATGAAAAAGATAGTAGAAGTCTTAACAGTACTAAATAGTAGAATTCCCCCACCACGAATCAGAGTTTTAGTACTATTAGTTATAGTAACAAAAGATGGAAAGCCAACTAGAGAAATATTGGAGATAAAAGACTAATTACATGTCATATGATTGGAGGCCCCTGAATCGATGACCCAGGGAGAACTAAATGATGAGAAGAAAAAGGTATTACCTGAGGCAACAAGGTTGATTGTGGACGAAGAGTGGGCATTGGTGCGCTTAATGATAGAATCATACTCGAACTTTGTCAAAATAACCTGCTCCTCAGAAGCAATAATAGGAGGAACATCGTTAAAGGTAGCCTTATTAGCCCAAGTGGGCTTACCATGAAGTTTTTGTAGGACTCAACAATGTGGTTGCTACGATCACAATGAGTGCAATATCTAGTGCCATGACCATGGTTAGTACGACGACCTCCATGACCACGATTGGGACCACGACCACCGCGACCAGTATTATGACTACGGTCATTTCTAGCAGAAGTATCAATACGACCAACAAGAGCAGCCAAGGCACTCTGGGCATTTTTCTCGGATGCAGAATGATGAATAGAAGCATGTCGGCCCTGGGCAAAGATTTCACTAACTGTAGGAATGTCCTTCCTAGAGAGAATCTGAGAACTGATGGCACCAAGTTTCGGTTTAAACCCGGAGAGAAACTTAGCAACTCAAAATTATACCCGGTGTTGTTGCTGAATTTTTAAGTCAGTTGCCAACGACTGATAGACGTTTAGTTCATCCCATATACCCTTGAGTTCATAAAAATAGTCTTCAATAGAGTGATCACCTTGTTGAAGAGAAAAGATGTCTTGATAGAGTTGATATATCCTAGAAAGATTTTGCTCGGAAGAGCATAACTCCCGAAGAGTGTCCTAGATTTCCTTAGAGGTTTCAAGACTTGAAACATTATTAAAGGCTTCAGGCTCCAAACTATTCCATAACCAAGTCATTATCTGAGCATCCTCTTGTTTCCACCCAGATTTCCTTAGAGGTTTCAAGACATGAAACATTGTTAAAGGCTTCTGGCTCCAAACTATTTCACAACCAGGTCATTATCTAAGCATCCTTTGGTTCCCAGACAACAACTTTGATTTCATTAGAAGGTTTGGTATCCTGAAGATAGGATGCCTTGCCATGAGCTTTCAGAAACACAGTTACCACACGAGACCATTGAAGGTAGTTAGAACCCTTCAATTTCGTATTCGTCATAGATCCGAAGAAGAGAATGTCCTTAAAGGAATCCTTAAGCAGTTGTCTATCTCCCATTGTAGTAGAAAAATATTATAGAGGGGCTGATATATAATTATCATAAAATTTAGGGACTGCTCTATAAATAACACAGATGACAACAAGAATAGAGAGTGCAAGACTAGAAAATTCAAGATGGTTGTAACAAGATCAGAGATGGGGTGCGCGAGTGGTCGTGTGGCCAAAATAAGATTGCAATGAAGGTCAAAGAGACTCTTCTTGTAGAGAAGCTTAAAAAAGAAGAAGACAAGGATCAAATAGTCTGCTATGATACCATGTTGAAAGAGAAAGAGCAAAATAGTAAAGAATAATTTTCTACATTGATCAATGTATCTATTATAATAGAGCGACCTCATTGATATAAGTAGAGAATTAGTGGTGAATAAGACAAAATAAAAAAGGTAATTACAAATCTCACTGATTATGTTATCACCCTAATTATAGTAATCAAATCACATTAATTATGGTAAATATTAACAACAAATGCGTTACCAAAATGGAAAATAAAAAATTTGGTATATGTTATGTATGTTTAGTACTGCTGTTTTTGTTATGAGCCTTCTATTCGCACTTTTGGGCTCCTGAGAAATCAAAGGTGAATACCTTATATTTTGTGAAATATTTGTTTGTAAATAATGGATAAATGACCCGAATTTAGCCAAGCGAAATGGGTTTATTGTTCTGTTGATATGGTTTGGGACTCTTTGAAGATTTAGGAAGAAGTTATTCAGGATATGTTACTGTTATTTTTTAATAATTATGTTACAATAAAAAGATCACTCTGTTGTTCTGAAAATGATTGTTTCCATATTCAGTGTGTGCATTTATGGTAATTACCTAATTATTATTGCATAAACCAGTCACCCCCTTTCAAAGATTTAAATTTCAGTTATTCTTAATTATTTATACATATTTTGTTCACAAAGACTAACATATTTCTTTTACATATGCTTCCAAGTGATATATGGCTCATACTGTTATATATTCTCACCTTTAGGGGTATATTGACAGCTGATAAACTAACAGGTAGCATGAATAATTTAAAGCTCATACTGTTACTTAATGATGCTTGCTTCACATGTATATTGACACTTGATAAAGTTATTGGTTGCATAATAAATTAGAAAATTCATACTGGTGCTTGCTGTAAATGAAAGGCAACTTATCTTTAAAACCTCAACGCTGGCCCCAATCTTGATTCTGTAATTGCATAATATTGTTCAAGTCTTATGATCCTTCTTACTACAGTATCTAAACTAGACCTTAAAACTGGTTTTTGCAGGCAGTGAAGAAAGGAGACACCATATTTGTTAGTCAATACCTTTTCACAGGAAGTGAAACTACTTCAGTTTGGCTGGAGGTAGGAAGAAAATTTACTTATTATCTTTGTGCGTTTATTTGGGGTCAAAACTATGTTCCTTTTAAGGGGAAAGTTATTTATTTTGAGATCTCATAATGGAGATATCAAGTTAAAGTGGACATAGTTGCTATTCTAGGTTGATTTTTTTAATCTGATACAAGCAGCCCAATGTCGAGAGGAAACAGTTGAATGGTGATTTTTTATTGGATTGCGTAGGTGGAACTTGGAAGAAGTAAAAGAGGAAGAAGTAGTCTGCATGATAAAGAATACTGCAACATTAGCTAGGTCATTGTTCACTCTCCATGCCTCTCAAATTCATATTGAAGTTCCTACCCTCTTGTTGGGAATTAATTCATATCTCACACATAAAAATTAATCTCGCCCAAGATCACAAACACATGTTTTCACTCACACACACATCATCCACACACAACACACAAAGGACACAAATTTATAGTTGTCAAAGACAACCAGAGAAATTTCACTATGTGAAAAATTGTTACAACCACACTCTCAGTAATTTTCTCTCACCCCAAAAAACCCAAATCAAATCCAAGAGATCTCAAAAGCTTTTCTCTTATTTTGGGATCACATTTTGGTGTACCTAACTCTTCTGCTTAAGCCTCTATATATAGGCCAAAATGTTAATGTGAAGCCACATATCGTCACCGCAATATTTGACATTTTTAGTCAGCACCATCCCTTGCATGTTGTTGCAATATTCTTTGAAAAACAAGACCAACTAAGAGCCTCCATCATTGACTTCACAAATTCATTCATTCATATATGGTGGGTCCCAAATTGGGAGTGAACCCAACACCTCTCAGATCCGGATATGGAGGTATGTCCTGCTCTTAGGCAGAGCTTGGAATTCTATCCCTGACCACGTGTTTTGGTTGTATTGAGCAAAGAAAAAGGTTGATAATAAAAAAGAGTTAGTAATTGTTTGCTACAATATTTTGTATTGAATCCTTCTTTTAACTATTATATAAATGAAATTTATAAATTATAACAATTCATTATGTAATGTACACAGTTACATGTTTATCTCCAATGTTTATTATCCCAAGGGCAAACCCATTCTGCCTTTTGTGTATGTGTTAGGGTTGCATGGTTTTTTCATTTCTTGCAAAGAGAAAGAGGTTTAGCGTACAACTGAGGCAATTTACATGAGATGATTTTTTGATAATTGTTTGCATGTCTACGCTCATTGTTATTCATATTCCCAATGGCACTATCATTTTCTCTTTATCTATCTACTCTAATGCAGTGTCTTTAGTAACCCTTCTGCATGAATCATGGAGCGTTATCATGAATAAATTGGATCACAAAATGGCTTTATGTGTGTATATATATATATATATCTTTCAGTTGATATTCATAGTGCAGGTTGTGCCGGGGAGATTCGAGGAGGAGGAATCTAAATTTGATAGTGTTGTCACAGAAATTCAATATCAACAAAAGAAGCAAAAGTACATGCTCTATGATCGTTGCTTCATGTTTATTTTTTATTATAGTAGTTATTAGTTATTGTAGTAATGGGTTAATACAGACTGTAATATTACTTATGCAAATTGTCTACATTTGTTGTTCTTCCATTTAGTACATGAATTGTGAAATTTTTGTGACTGTAATTCTTGTATAATAAATTCTAACAGGTATAAAACTGATTTCTTAACAATTTAAGGGGAGGTGCTGTCAAATTTTTTTCAAAACTAATATAACATTATCATGTAAAAAATACATAATAAAAACCTTTAAAAATATTAATTAAACATTCAATATACAAATTGAAAATCTACTTTAACAAATGTTTAGTTGAATGTTTTTTTATTTTATAAGGTTATTACTGAAATTACCTACAAGATCAATTAAAACAGCCTAGAGGGGGGTGAATAGGCTTTTTGTGGATTTATTGAAAAATTAAAATTAATTGCGAAAAAGTCAATTTTAATCCAATTATCTATCAAGATAAATCATGCAACGATTAATCTAAGTTCAGAAAATAAAGCAATAGAGACACACGATACTTTTACGTGGAAAATCTTGGAAAGACTCCCAGTAAAAATCACAGATACGCTCGGGTATCGATGTACTATGAATTAGAGAATTTGTACAGACTCTATGAAAATAATACTTATAACCAATGTAATTTGTTGTTCTTCACTCGACATCTGAAAGTCTAAATTCACTCGCGCTCCATAAAGCTCTCGCTCTGCTCTGTACTCTAACGGCTCTATTTCTCAACAGATCAAATAAGCATGAAGCCTCCTGCTCCTATCTCCGCACTCAAACGACTCTATTTCTCAAACAAATCTAAGTAACCACGTTGCAATCAGCGATGTGTAGATTTTTCTAAATCTAGGTCATTTAATCATGTATAAGATCGTTGATATAGAAGAACAATTGAATCAACCCTAACACAAGAGAGAAGAAGAAGATATAGAATCACTCAATTATATTTACTCTCTCTATATCTATATCTATAGATGAATATGAATATGTAGAAAACTTGTAGAGATCTCTCAATGGCTCAAAGGCTACTCCTAATGTGTAGAAGGCCTTGGTATTTATAGACCATAACTGAGGAAAACCCTAAGTTTGTCATTTCTCGTAATTTCACATCTAACTGAGCAAAACCCTAATCTCTGATGTATATTATGTGTATTGCACATATACCAAGGTGTAGGAGTCAACCACGCATCATGGAATCAAATCAGGGCGAAACGGTCATCACAACAAAAATCAGCAGAATTTTAGTCGTCATTACGCTTTAAGCGTAGCCTCCCTACGCTTAAAGCATAGTTTTTCCCTTTCTGGCCACTTTTTACTTTTTTAAGCGTAGGCATTTTTGTTAAAATTAATTTTCTTCGCAATTATGCCAAAATGACAGTCTTGAATCCACGATACTTTTTCCTTGAAGTGACGGCTTTTGAAAATGTCATTTTCGCCCTCTGGGAGACATTTTTCCTCAATACGCTCACTTTTGCACTTCACTTGTATTCTTCACTACTTCAATGTTTGATTTTGCCTTTGTCAATACTTGAAGATGTCATTGAAACCAAAACGACCTATCTAACACTCGACATGGTTATTGTCTAGAACATGTCATAAATAAACAATACTCAAAAGTGTTCTTACAATCTCCCCCTTGGCATTTCTGAGACAAAACCATATTTTACAATATAACCTCACAAATAACAACATAACATTTATACCAATGAACACACACTGACAAACATAGATATAAATTGTCACCTTACTTTCATGACGATCTACCAATCCTGTAACCACAACACTGAATAAACCATTAAACCCAAATGTGGAAAACATATATAAAATGATTATAATAAAAACACAATATCTATTAATCATAATGATCATAAAACACACACTCCTTCTCCCCCTTACTCAATACTTCTCCCCCTAAAACCATTACTCTCCCTTAATGATCATAAAACATACACTCCTTCTCCCCCTTACTCAATACATCTCCCCCTAAAACCATTACACCCTTTACTCAATATTTCTCCCCCTTTTTGTCACTGAAATGACAAGGAACGATAAAACCAATCAAAGCACATGAGAAAAACAAGGGAAAGCCTCAAGATGAAACACGGGAAAAAAAACACAAATGAGACTCTAGAGAATCTAAGCCAAACACTAAATACTAAGATAAAGTACTCTACAAGATTATATCCAAATTCTAAAGTAATAAAAATCTCTACAATGCATGAACTTAAGACTAATGCATGAATGCAAAATACAAAAAAACATATATTTTTGTTTTTAGCAACATGTGAGCATAGCAATAAAGACAATGAGTTAATCATTAACACATCATATTCACATATTTAACTTAGCTATTAACACATGATAATAAAGAAAATCAACACACATACCCTATAGTTATAAGCAGTTAGAAGACAAGTTTTACGTAGTATTTGCATATATGAAAAATATTCAGGTACAAGCAAACAACTAAGATGAAAGCAATACATACTAATTCTGATAATCTTCTCACTAACCTTGATAATACCTCAGCTCAAAAACTAAACTAGAAGTCAAATCTTTAAGTCAGGCCTTATTGCTAATTAAAGAAACACAAATTAATCTTTTCAACATTTTCACCATATCCTTTTTTTTATCTTTCTAAGCTCCGAACTTTCCAACGAGAATTTTTAGTCCCGACCAACTGGGTCCGAGCTTCTTCCATGGGATTTATGCTCATTAGTCTTCTCCCCTTTTTACGCAAACACTCAATGCTTACTAAGACAAGAGGCCCGGTTACTCAAATCGAAGAATTACTTTTTACATTTCTATATTTTAAACATCTCATCCTTTTTCAACATTTCCCCAACATTCATAAGCACACAAAAAGGTATTCAAAAGCGTAGATCAATCTAGCATAGCTCATGAACTTACATATCACTTCGGATTAGATGAAAAAAACTAAAAGTTTCAACAAGTATTACAGTCATCTCCGAAGTAAAGCAAGCACACAACGTTGATGAGTTCTAAAAATAGTAATTAAACATGTCAAGTAAACAACTCATAACCTCAGGTCAAACTAACAACTCCAATTCTCATAAGTATAATAAGAATAGTAAACATCAGAATATAATGAAATATGACAACCATTTATACCCTTAGCCAAGCTCAACATGCTAAGAATTTTATTTTAAAACTTTTATCATTTTAGTCATAATAATGCATGCATGATCAATCCTATTAGTTGCAAAACATGATGCATACATAAAAAATAAAAAAAATAAATAAACATGCAAATAATACGAAATGCATGATAATGTATCAATTCTAGGATAAAAGATGATGCAAGATATTCCTAGAATGATACATATGAAGACATCTATTCTAATGATAACATGCTACTAGATTTTCTAAGATGCACATGCTTTTGAAAATCCAATGATTTTGTAGAGATGTCTGTTGACTGAGACTCTGTAGATATATAATCAAGACCTTTCTCAAAATTAGAGTCACGTGCTAGACATACAGTATGAGCAACCAAACAATGTAATTCATCTTTTCTAACCCACACTTGTTTAATTCTCAGTGCTCTATTTGCTAGCCTAGACAACCTCTTCACCTTTTCACTCAACACCCGAATTTGATTTTCAACATTGGGTCTTTTTTAAGTTCTACGTTTCCACTCTGATTTCAATGTTTATCCTCTTAACTTTGAACACACGGGTCGAATATGACCTTTCACTCCACAGTGATGACATATTGGGATAAACCTTTGATAACCATGATTCGAACCCTTATTAACTCTAGAGGTAAAGGGAGACTTAATCTCAATAGGTTTCTGACAAAAGATTGAGCATTCAGATTCCTATCAGACTTACTTTGAGAAGAACTAGATGCTTCTTGGGAACCCCTTACAAAGGTTGTTTTGGAAACAATGTTTGAATCACTCAATGTTCCTTTGAATCCCAACCCTTTTGTATTTCCTGCAGATTTTCCCACACTCAACATATGATTCAGCTTAAGTGTTCCACTAGACCATTTATGGATAGTTGAGTTAGCATCCTTCAATTCCTTTTCCAATCCCCCAATCCTTGTAGATTTCTCACTCAATTCCAATCTTAAAATCCTTCATTCCTCATTGAGACCATCTACCCTCTTCAAAGCCTGAGTCCTTTCTTATTCAGACTTAGTCAATTCTTCACACCATTGAGCTTTTTGTGTCTGAAATTGGGCTAAATCTTCTTTTAAAGATTGTCTCTCATTGTCAACACTTTTAAATTGAATAATAGATTTTTAGAAAACTTCACTAAGATATGTGTACTTGTCATAAAGTTTAGTATACTTAGCTTGAAGTGAGTAATCATGCTCATCATCACCCTCAAAATCTTCATCACCAGACATTGTCCAACTTGATACAACTTTATTAACCTCCCTACTTTAAGCAGCAAGCATGGTGAAGTTCTCAAACTCATTACCTACCTTTGAGTCTATTGCATCACTAGCTAATCCATTATCCCAAGTGACAGCTAGACCTTTGTAGGCATAAGTATTATTTTAGGGTGCACTAGACTCGTAGAGGGGTCTCCGTTAGGGTACTGGGCTACTTGATAGAGCACTAGACCTGCCCCACTAAAGCTGGTATACGGGTTGAACCAATGTCTCCGACATCAGGGCGGATTACTCGCGACAACTCGTGGCCTTCTAACGTGGTCCTTTTGTGGCAGTGCAACTTGTGGAACTGAAGATCATACACGGGAGTAGTACCTCTATGGTCTACGAGTCCTGATGATGTAGCAGTATCCCAGGGGCGTTTACTACCATTTTGGCACAGCTCTAGCGGTATATGCATGTACTGCGAAAGCTATTGGGGAGTAATCCGTTGCACGACTGATTTGGCTGTGACCACGATACTGCGTAGCCATGACACGTGGACAACACGACACCATCCGCACGTTTTAAAGGGATTGGAAATAACATGTGGCATGGAGGTTAAAAGTATAGTTTAGTCATAATAAAGGCTCATAATGTGAATTCCACCCATTATTCTTAAAGTGGAAGGAACTTTCCTTATTGGCCCACATTATGGCCTTCATCACTTGTTAGAAACATGTGGAGCATTGGTAGGCTTGGGGACCCACTTCATTTTAGGGCAACGGTTTAGGCAAGTGACCTATAAATAGAGGGCAATAGTGCATTTCCTAGGGATCCCCAATCACATTCTTATTCTTTTTCTTTTCTTAGAGACCACACACACTCTCTCTCTCTCCAAGGACGGCGCCTTCCCTCTTTTTTCTTTTCCTTTTCTTTTCTTCTTCTTCTTTCTTCTCCTTTATTCTGCAGCTTCAGCCATGGGAGCTTTATTCTCACCTTCACCACATCTCACCCTTCTTCTATACTTGTTTTTTCTCTTTTTTCTTGGTTCTTTAGCTATTTTGGGGGTACTTCATTTTGGGGATTTTTGGTTAGATCTATCAATGCTCACTACCCACTTGCTACTTTGTGATGAGGCTACACTCTTTACTCTTCTCCACCTTCTCTTTTCTCTCCTTTCACCATCTTTGCTTGAGATTTCGACCATGGATTTTGACCCATATGTTTTAACTTGCTAGTGGAACCTTCTCTCTTGCTTTCCTCTCATTTTACAGCTTTTTCACCCACAGTTTTTGGCGACCACAGGGGGGAGAAAAGGCAGGTCACGTGATATGTATTGAAGGTCTACCCATATAGTTCTATCATCACGGATGCACCCGACTACCACTCCAATTATGCCTCCAGCCTCGACAAAGTCGGATGGAGACGTTTGCCTTTATCGAAGAAGGCTGACCAGATGAAAGCAATTCAAGTTTAGCTACTATGAAAAGAAACGAGGTTGAAGGGGTTCGACTTGTTTGAGGCGGATGAATTACCCAGTGACTAGAAGTCCTTGTGACGACGAATCAATGACACCCGCCTTTATCGAGGATGGCCGACTTAATCAAGGCAATTCAAGTTTAGCTACTATCAATAAAAAAGAGGTTGAAGGGGTTCGACTTGTTTGATGCGGATGAACCACATGGTGACTACAAGTCCTTGTGATGAAAAATCAGCGACACCCGCCTTTATCGAGGATGGCCGACTTGATCAAGGCAATCCAGTTTTAGCTAGTGCCCAGAGAAAGGAGATTAAGGGGGTTCTACTTGTTTGAGGAAGATGAACAACCCAACGACCAGAAAACCCCAATGATGGCGAACAATGACATTCGCCTCTATCAAGGAAGGCCGACTAAATGAAGGCGATTCAAAGGTAGGTTTTACTACTGCCCAGAGAAAGGAGGTTGAAGAGGTACAATGGTTGTTGTAATTCAGACTTATCAAGCCTATCCAGCACCTGACTTGGTTGGGTAATGAGGTGCCAATAAATAAGAAAAGAGCGTGTTAGGGCCAAAAAAATTCCATTACTTCGTCAATGAAGGGGTCATGTCGCCACTGATTGTTGTTGAGTACATCGTTACCAGCCATGAATGGGTGTTTTGCAGAATGGGGGTTTTTCTTCTCTCTCTCTCTCTTTCTCTCTCTTATGCTTTCTTTTTTATTATTATTCAGACTCTGGTTTGTCTTCTTCACCCATTTCCTTTTCTCACAAAATGCTCGAAAGTTTCTTTTGAAAAAATTGCAGAGTCTCTCTCTCTCACACTCTTTTTCTCTTATGTTTTCTTTCTTTATTATTATTCACACTCTGGTTTGTCTTCTTCACCCATTTATTTTTCTCACAAAATACTCAAAAGTTTCCTTTGAAAAAATTACAGACTTCTTGCTTTTAGAAAATTTGTTTCCTTTGCTTCAAAGTGGAGGGATATTTGTAGTATACCTCTTTGCGCATTCCCCACTTTGATTGCTCGAACTCGGGGAGGTGCGTTGTGACACCCCCTAATTTTCATGCATAGATTGGCCAGGCCTATACCAAAAACTAAGGTGCATCAACACTCAATAATAAACAAGCACGGAAGCAAAAGACATATTTAATGAATAACAGAGTGTCAAAAGTTTAATTCTCATGAATGAACAAATTCAGAAATAAAAAACCCCAAAGGGTACAACTCGGAAATCCATATCTATGGACCCCTAAACCTTAATGAAAAAAATATATATAACTAAATTGAGTCCCTACACTGAACTGAAGTCAAAATGGGAGAACTCACGAATAAATGATAAGAGACCTTAACCCTGTGGTTGAAACTGCTGAGAACCTGAAACAACAACGGTGGGTTAAACCCACGAGCAGAGTAGACTCTACATGATCCCAAACAGAGTACCAATAATCCCGTCATCTACCCATTATAAATATAAGAGTAATTTTATAATTCCTATAGTACCACACTTAAATATATATATATCCTCCAGAACATAGGCATAATAAATAAGGTACAATCATAATTAAATAATAAGTTAATAAACAAAAATAAAATAAAGCGCAACCAAAAATCAAATCACAAATCAATAGGCAAAGCAAATAAAATAATACAATATCTAAACTACAAGTCCATAGGCAATTAACCCATGCCGAACCATAACCACGTACCCGAACTCCATGTCATGGTACAGATGAGACTACGTTAAGAGTCAATCCATCGTGGTTTCCTCCATTCCAAAATAAATTAATAATAATACCAAACAAATAAACACTATTTAAGTCACAATGAAAGAAGTTATTAAAACTTTCACCTTTTTGTACTAGGTCACCATTGAATAATAAATACCCAACTATTCAATTTAACTAACAAAATCAAAATTAATTTCAATTGCCTTTGGTCACCAATCTGTTTAAGTTAACCCCGCCTAATTCACTTTATCTATTGTGCTTCCTAGTAACCCGGTAAACACCCATTAGAGGAAAACGTTCCTAGATTTAATCTTTTCATTTTATTCTAATTCATTTAAGGATTAATATCATTACTACTATTATTACTGAAACATTATTGGCATTATAATTTATTTATTTAATTTACTTTTAATCTAATTTAGTTCTCTCGGGACTTTAATCATAAACCGAATATAATATATAAATATTACACGCACAAATGTGCAGACATATTAACACACATACATGCACATATTTGATGTATATATATATATATATAACCATTATATTCTACAAGAAAAGAAAAATATTCAATTTATTTCTAATCTATTTATTCATTTAAGTAAAGAAACAAATTGGAACTACATGTAATAGCAAATATCTAATTGATATAAACCCAACCAATCAATAGTGTTGACTTTTAAAAATCCCAAACTCCATAACGTGAAATAAAAATAGATGACCATGTGTACAGATTCATTGTACAAGAGATACGTGGTATATATATATACTACAGTGGCGCACCATCCTATTTCCATTAACGCACAACAACAAACCTACACATACCAAATCGTATATATACAATAACACATGTTTAAAAAATCAGATAGCCGTAAAAAAATATCCAAATATAAATATATGAATGCACAAATACAAAACATATATATATAGGAAGAGGATGCAATTACAGGTTCAAAGGGGAAGAGAATAACATTCTACTTGCCTGATCGTTGGGTTAAATTACGCACTAACTATAGGCTGATCGATGCTCTCTCCTCTCTCTTCTACGCAGTTGCGATTCTGTTATCTCCTCTATTTGTCTGACAGAACATAGGACTAACTTAGGATTTTCTTTTTATAAATATATATATATATATTTTTATTTTACATAATTCTCATGGGCCCAAAAATAGTTTATAGCCCATTAGTTAATAAGCCCAACTAATTAACTCAAAAATATATTATAGCCCATTAGCTAATAAACCCAACTAATTAACTTATGATTAATTAATTAATTAAATTAAATATATCCAATATAAATAAATAAAAATTACGGGGTATTACATGTGTCTTGCGAAGCGTTGCAATAATGGGGGCAACGAAAAGGCACATTTTTTTGCAGAAGGCTACCATCATTACCTTTTCCACCATTTCCTTTCTGGGTGTTGCTACCGATTCATTTTTCAAAAGGAAACTGTTCACTTGCACTCAATATTTTCCTTCATTATATATGAATTCATATATATATATATATATATATATTACAAAAATTATATTTGAAGTAATAATTCAAGCCTTCATTCCATTTTTACTTTAATCACTTAAGGTGATTTCTAAAAAAAAAAACTGTTGGAAAATGTTGTAGGCGAGTACATTTACCCATATAGTTTCTCTAAAATATATATATAATATATATGTATCCTTTATTTTGCTTTGTTTCATTTAACTTCATCTTTCTCTCTGGTTGTCTACTCTATGATTCACTTCTTCTTCAAACCCTTTCTTTTTCTCACAAAATACTCAATAAATTGCAAAGCTTTACCCTTGGTGATGTTTCCCCATTTCTTCAAGATAGAGAGGTATTTGTAAGCCGCCTTTATGCACCTTCTCCAACCGTGATTTCACAGATTCCAGGGAGGTGCGCCTAGCGAAACGTCACCATAATGGGGGCGACGAAAAGGTGCCATTTTGCAGAGGGTTGACATTATTGTCTTTTCCTACTGTTCCTTTTCTATGTTCTGATACTAGTTAATTTTTTAGAAGGAAACTGTTCACTCAAAGTTTTAAACTTACCCTGATTATATACTTACATATATGTATATATTTTTAAAAAAAACACTTTTATTTAAAGCATATATATATATGTTTGTGTGTTAACTTAACTTATTATCCCAATTTTACCCTTTACTTTTACCACGTTACTTACGGTGATTTCTAATCAAATAAAAAATCTTTTGAAAATTACTATCTTTTCAGAACCTTTCATGTGGTTTCCTAAATATATGTGCATATACAAAATTTTGATTAATTAATTTTCCTTTATTTTCCTTTGTTTTATTTTGCTTCATCTTTCCTTGTTTTCACATTTTATCTATTTCTCAATTTCTCTTTTATCTCATTTATTTTTCTTTGATCTACTTATGATTCTTTTTGTTTCTTTTATCTTGTCTTTTCTTATTGTTTGTTCCTTTTTGTCGTCTTTACCTTTCATTCGGCCATCTCTACTTTGCTATCGTGTTTATTATTTTTCATATTGCATTCTCAATATATATATGTATGTTATAAATACATATCCTTATATATAACTAGGGATAATGGGAATATAAATACTGTATGTACAGGGCTCACTGTGAGCATGCAAGACCCATCATCGGGGTGACGCCTTACATGAACAAGGGAAAATTGTAGGCATATATATTATTTTAGGGTATTGGGGAGTGATCCGTTACACGAATGATCCGGCTATGGCCACAGATGCTGCATAGCCGTGACACGTGGACAGCGCGATACCATCCTCACAATTTAAAGGGATTGGAAAGAGCATGTGGCATGGAGGTTAAGAGTATATTTTAGTCATAATAAAGGCCCATAATATGAATTCCACCCGTTATTCTTAATATGGAAGAAACTTTCCTTACTGGCTCACATTATGGCCTTCATCACTTGTTAGAGACATGTGAAGCATTGGTAAGCTTGGGGACCACTTCATTTTAAGGCAACATTTAGAGCAAGTGGCCTATAAATAGAAGGCAAGAGTGCTTTCCTAGGGATCCAACATTATCTTATTTCTTTTCCCTTCTTGGAGGCTACTCCTTACGGCGGCAACACTTCTCCTTCCATGAGGCGTTCGGCCATGGAAGCTTACCTCTCCTTCTTCACCTCTCACCCTTCTCCTCTACTTGTTATTCTATTCTCCTTTCTCTTGGTCTCTACTTTTTTGGGGTTTCACTATATTTTAGGGATTTTAGCTCTACTATTTCTTTCTACCCACTCTCTGGCCTATGATGGGGCTATGCTCTTTGCTCTCTCCACTTTCTCTTTCTAATTCCTTTATTTCAGTTATGATTATTGTTGGCTACTATGGGATATCCTTGAATGGCAATCAGTGAAGTCCTCTTCTCCATTTTTCTATGTTTTGTATTCTTGAACACCTTTTCACCCACAACCTTCTATCCTTTTTGACTTGTTAGTGCACTCCGTAGCAATGTGACCAAACCCTTGACACACAGAACATTGAGGTATCTTCTTTTTATTATCAAACTTGTCATTCCGATTTTGGACTTTTCTGTTTTTTGAATCATGTGATTTATCTCCAAACTTTTGTCATTTAATCAATTCTTCACCATAAGAAGATTTTAAAAACTCTTTCATCATTGCTTTCTAAAAGGGGTAGTTCGAGCCATCAAACAATGGGGACCTAGATATGGAACCTCCTTCATGAGGCATCTCCATCGTCCAAGTTCATAATCTAACCCTAGGTAGTTAACCTAAATTGAGGCAACCATGCTATGATACCAATTGAAATTACCTAGACGATCAATGAAAATAGTCTAAAGGGGGGTGAATAGGCTTTTTCTGGATTTATTGAAAAATTCAAATTATTTACGAAAAAGTCAATTTTAATCCAATTCTCTATCAAGATAAATCATGCAACGATTAATAAAAGTGCAAAAAGTAAAGCAATAAAGACACACAATATTTTTACGTGGAAAACCTTGGAAAGACTCCAAGTAAAAACCATGGATACGTTTGGGTATCGATGCACTATGAATCAGAGAATTTGTACAGACTCTATGAAAATAGTACTCATAACCAATGTAATATGATATTCTTCACTCGACGTCTGAAAGTCTAGATTCACTCGCGCTCCATGAACCTCTCACTCTGCTCCTTACTCTAATGGCTCTATTTCTCAACATATCAAATAACCACGAAGCCTCCTGCTCCGATCTCCACACTTAAATGACTCTATTTCTAAAATATATCTAAGCAACCATGTTATAATCAGCGATGTGTAGATTTTTCTGAATCTAGGTCATTCAATCATGAATAAGATCGTTGATGTAGAATAGCAATTAAATAAACCCTAACATAAGAGAGAATGAGAAGATATAAAATAACTCAATTATATTTACTCTCTCTATATCAATATCTATAGATGAATATGAATCAGTAGAAAACTTGCAAAGATCTCTCAATGGCTCAAAGGCTACTCCTCATGTGAAGAAGACATTGGTATTTATAGACCATAACTAAGGAAAATCCTAAGTAAGCCCTTTTCTCGTAATTTCACATCCAACTAAGAAAAACCTTAATGTCTAATGTATATTATGTGTATTACACGTATACCAAGGTGTAAGAGTTATCCACGCATCATAGAATCAAATCAGGGCAAAACGGTCATCACAGCAAAAATCAGCAGAATTTTAGCCGTCGCTACGCTTTAAGCGTAGCCTCCCTACACTTTAAGCATAGGTCCAAGCATAGGGTCAAGTGTAGCTTTTCACTTTCTGGTCACTTTCTACTTCTGTAAGCGTAGACTTAGGCGTAGGCATTTTTGTTAAAACCATTTTTCTCCGCAACTGCGTTAAAATGACCGTCTTGAATCAACGATACTTTTTCCTTGAAGTGATGGTTTTGGAAAATGTCTTTTTCGCCCTCTAAGAGACATTTTCCCTCAATACGCTCACTTTTGCGCTTCACTTATATTTTTCACTACTTCAATGCTTGATTTTGCCTTTGTCGATACTTGTAGATGTCGTTGAAACCAAAATTACCTATCTAACACTCAACATGGTGATAGGTGCTCAATATTGGTCATTTTTTGCCCCTATCTTGCATTTACTATGTTTTTATATTCTGTTACTTGGTATTTTTATCTCATTTCTGTATGTAAGCATGTTTCAGGAGCTTAATGAAGAAACAAAGCTAATCTCAGTGAATTAACTGAGTTCGTAACCATTTCTATCTCGAGAAAGGAATCAAGAGGTGTGTCAGAGCGAAGAAGAGCTACCAGAGGTCAAAATGGTCATTTTCCGACATCGTTATTGCACCTAACGGCAAAAATATCATTTTCAAAAATATTACTTCATCAAAAAGCATCGGGAATCAAAGGCAACCAGTCTAGCTCAAATATAAAAAGATGAGTTTTTACAACAAAAATGCATTATACCCTACGTTGTCAGAGAGGAAAAGGGGCAAATTGGACCCAACCTATGCTCCTAAGCTACGTTGTGGTTTTGGACCCTACGCCCTAGACCTACGCCCAAGCGTAGGTCCCACCTTGTGGCCACATGATCCCTTTACTTGCAGAAGTTGTTTCGGAGTTGTTCTAGAATTTTCCAATTTTGTCCCTACTTCAATATTTTAAGTGATCGGTGATTCCATACATCTACATACAGGCTTATACACATATTTACATCAGGTTTTAGAAACATTATTGATGTATTATGATATTACAGAAAAGGGAAATCATTAGGGTTTTCCTCACTTGTCTATAAATATGAAAGGGTTAGGTTTAGGGTTTAGGGTTTAGGTTATGTTTTGAGTTATGTTTTTAGTTCTAGTTTTAATATAGTTTTTGGAGGTCGGTTCATGCACCTTCATTCATAGAGTTCTTCCATTGAAGAGAACCATCATTGAAGACCTAGAGATCTAGAGAGGAAGGCCATGAAGAGTGTTTCTACACCGACAATGCAGATTCTCTCAACAATGATCAACTAATTTGGTATCTAGGATTTTCTAGCAAAACCCTAGCCAAGTAATGTAGTTCTGATTTTATATTCAATTATAGAGAGGGGAAACTGTGACTATATTGTGATGATTGTGTTACATGAGAGACCATTTTTATTAGTGATACAAGTTTATATATTTGAATTGATTCTTATCTTAGACTTTTCGAATATATTTATCTTACATAATCACAATTATTCACTATAGGCTAGAACTTAGATGCTTAATTTGTGATTTTCTACACAATGGTGGTCATAAAACTCGAAACCCTAAGTTTACATAGGCCATGCCTTGACAAACTGATATAGACATGCCTTAGTTTATTTTCATGCTTTAATTTACTACTTTAATTTAATTTTCTATTAGTAGTTGGCATGCACTAATCAGTTTAGTCTTGAGATGGGTTATCGCGATCCGGTTGAGAGTAATCCTTTTTGGGGTCAAACTGTTGGCGCGGTGCAACCTGATTCACAGTCAATGGATCACCCTCATACAATTGAAATAGAATTTGGACTATATTATGCGATTAGTGGTGGAGTGAGGAAACCCTAGTTTTCTCTCCTTCTGAATCACAACCATTATTTATTATTAATTTCTGTTTTTATTTTCATTAATATTAGATAATTAACAAAATCAAACTCTTTTCGAAAAACTATAATTCAGTGTTTTTAAACTATTGAAGTGAACAATCCTTGTCTCTGTGGGATCGATATTCCCCTACTCAAGTAAAACTATATACAATTGATATATGCGCTTGCAGAAAGGTCAAACCTAAAGTGTCATTTTTAACCACATATTTTGCACATACCTGATGTCCATCAAGTTTTTGGCGCCATTGCCGGGGACATGGCATTGTTCAATAGCTTTAGTAGTTTATTTACATTGCATTATTATAGTGTACTGAAAGTTGGAATTTTTGTGTGATTGATAGGTACTCTGAAAAGCATAAAGGGATTTGGCGGAGCAGAAGTTGTGTCGTTGGACCTCTGGTGAGGTTTAGTTTATCTTAATTTCGTGCATAATTTTAGCTTTATTTTTTGTCAATATTTAGAGTAATTTAGAACTAAAAAAAAAAAAAATTTAAATGATTTGCGAGTGCGTATAGAAAACTTTTTTGGTGAAAGATTGAAAATCCCGTTTTGATCCCATTGTGGAATGCGAACTTTTTTTATCCTGAGATGGAACGAAATGTTTTTTTAAAATCATCGAGATATTAAAAAGCGTCGTCGTCGGACAAAAGAAAGTGAGATGGGTGACCAAAGAGTGAATCAACAGAGGGCACCAAAGATGTCGCTGAAAGGATACTATGCGCCAGAGGCGCATGATTCCTATGCAGATTTCCCATAAGAATAAGGTGCGAAACACTTCGAGATCAAGTCAAGCATGATCAATATGCTTCCAAAATTTTCTGGCCTTAGGATAGAGAACTCATACCAGCATATAAATGATTTTTTAGAGGTTGCGTCTGTAGTTAGGTTTGAGGGTTTGACTAAAAATGATTTGCGAGTGCGTATATTTCCTTGGTCGTTGAGAGACAGAGCTAAAATATAGTACGTCAAATTAGCTAAGGCGATTAAAATTGATTGGGAAGCCTTTCAGAGAGAATTTATAGAAAAGCACTATCCCATAGGAAAGACCTTAGAAGCACAAGATGCAATCAAAAGTTTTAAAGAATTGTCTGGTGAGCAGTTTCATGATGCTTGGGAGAGATATAGTGAAATCCTGTATAAGTGTCCCCCCATAGGTTCACTGAATAGGATGTGGCTAAGAATTTTTACATGGGACTTGGAGAGGCACATAAGACTTTGATAGATGCATCAACACAAGGTCAATTTACCCTAAAGCAGGCAAAAGAACTTTTAGACTTGTATGACAATATCAATGAGAATGGAATCCAATATGAATCTAATTTGATGTCTATGGGTGGTTTTGACAAGAGATCTGAAAAAAAGTATGAGGTAAATCATGATGATGTAAGAGATTCAGTGGCGTTGTTAGGAGAAAAAGTAGACAAGCTTCCCAAGAAAAATCTTTCACCTAGGACAGAAGTGTCAAAGGTAGAAGTGGATTATTCCCATAATGAGTGTTAGGGTGGTGAATTTGTTGCTAACAATGCTAATGAAGCATGGAATTACCTAAATAATGCTCCTTTCACCAATTCATATTTATCAAATGTCTGAAATCATCCCATTCTTTCATCTTAATCTTTGAATGTGGAATCAAGGTTCCCTCTGGAACAACGATCATATAATCCACAACCAAGGGTCCAACAAAGTCAACAATCATACCAATCTCCACCAACAATCATGGCTCAAAATTATCAGTCAAATTACCAACCCAGACAACCATTCAATAATTCTCAGGCTCTCCAGCTGTTCAATAATAATCAAGTTGTCCATCCATATAACTACCTAACCCATCCTCAAGGAAACTAAACCCAACAATTCAACCCAAATCAACCTTACCCTCCATATCCTCAAAACCATCTCCAACATCAAAATTCACTACAAAGACCACCTGGCTTTGAAGAAGAGGTGATAAGTGCTCTAAGGGAGGTTAAAAATCAATCTAATAATCATTCTCAATTCATTACTCAAATGGGAGCCCAAATGGTACAACTAGTGAATGCTATGGAGGGATAAAAAGAATGTTGCCTATTCAGCCAATGGATAACCCGAAGCAGCAACAAGCACTGGAGCATGGATCATTTGTTGAGACTTGTCATGAGACAGTCCAAGCAGTCACAATTTTGAGAAATGTAATAGAAATGGATAGTAAGGTTGAGGAGCAGCATGAGAAGAGACTGAAGAAGCAAAAGGTCAAAGAAGTTCAAAGAAAGGCAAAAGAAGAAGCTCAGAAGAAAGAGGTTGAGAAAGCTCAGAAAGATCAGCCTCAAGTGAAGGAAGATGAAGAACCAGAAAGGGCACCATATGAGGAAGTAACACCTTACCCTCAACGTCTCTGAGAGTTGATTTCATATAAAGATCATAAAGAGAAGGACATGTTGGATCCATGTCAGCAAGTCGAGATCTATAAACCTCTTCTACACATTGTTGACCAAATTCCACCCTATGCTAAATTTTTGAAGGATCTTTGTACTCAAAAGCATAAAAACAGAACTAAGGTCCCGAAAAATATTTTGTTGACTGAACAAGTGAGTTCGATCTTACTGAGTGATGCTCCACCTAAAAGGAAAGATCCCGATGCTCCTATTATTTCTTGCGTCATTGGTGACTAGAAGATTGGTAGAGCTCTTCTTGATCTGGGTGCGAGTGTTAATTTATTACCTTACTCGGTCTATGAGCAGCTAGGGTTGGGAGATCTCAATACTACCTCGGTGGTGCTTCAATTGGCAGACAGATCAACTAAATAACCGAGAGGAATTTTGGAGGATGTCGTAGTGCAAATGGGTAAATTCTACTATCATGGAGAATTTATAGTATTAGACATGGAACCTGACCATAGATCGAGGAGACATATCCATGTTATCTTAGGAAGACCATTTTTGGCTACGGCGAATGCATGCGTTGATTGCAGAACAGGGGTTATGGACATATCTTTTGGGAATTTAAACATGAGGATGAATGTCTTTGATATCAACCATCAACTACCTGAACCAACTGAGTGTTTTAACATAGAAGGGATGGTTGAAGAAGTTATACCTCAGAGTAGTGTAAGAGATGATTTGGAGATTGTGATGAAAAGATCAGAGGTGAATTTTGAAAATGGAGAGGACCGACAACGATATAGTTGGAAAGATATTGCTGCGTTGGAAGCTGCGTTGTATTCACCGTTAGAGAGAGCATCAAAATAGTCGCTTAGACCTCAACTTATTCCTCCACAGAAGTTGGTGCCTGAAAGTAAAATTCCTGAGATGGTGTTGCGTGTGGAGGATGATGAATTAAAAGATAAAACAAGTGTGGAGAATGCTAAAGGTGATCAATGGTCACGAACTTTTAGAGAACCTACTAAGGATGACCCCCCTCTTAAGGACACCTTTCTAGATGAACCAGTGTTAGGTATACACATGGTAGAAGAGCTATATGCCTTGGAAGATCCGTGATTGAGAGACAAGTGTGAGGGGATACGGAGTTGTGCGTATAAGGATGTTCGGAGTTACATAGCTCGAACAAGAGTACATCATGTTAAGCATGTTCATCTTAAGTTCCTTAAGCTTGGCCGGAAACGGCAATGTAATTCAAAGTTGAAAGTGTTTCTAGGTAAACTCCGATAAGTATGGGAATGACCATACAAGGTTAGATCGGTTTACCCCCGCAGAGAAGTAGTATTCGATAAAAGGTTCGGGATACATTGGCAGAGACTGAGATATTATGAGGAGATTGATCCAGGACCGGAATTTATGGCGTCTGTCAATTTACTGGAGAGTGATGAGATGGTGGAAGGACTGTTGTCTAAGGTGTTGAAGGAAGATTTGATGGAAGCACTGATCATACAGGGGTTGAAGTTAGAACAAGAAAAATGGGGTATTTTACATGGTGATTATTGTTAGGTACTCAATGTCATGAGTAGTACTAATTTTCTATGGGTGAGAGCACTTAGAGAGTCACCTCCTACATTTTGTCCTTTAATTAAGGGAAGTATGGCAGAGAGGAAAGATGTTGGATAACCCTTTGTGAAACGTCATGCCAAAGACATTAAACATTGGTCCTAGGCTATCTAGCCTTGATTTCTATAATAATAGGTAAGTTATTTCTACAATTTCAATTCTTAGAGATTGTAGGCCCTTAAGGCCAAATCATGTTTTTTATTTCATTTAAAAAAAACTTAAATAAAATCCAAAAAGAGAATTTTCAACAATTTCTTGATAAATTGTGTGTTAATCTCTGGTAATTTTTACAATTTCTTTTCCCTTGCTATGATATTTGAGTATATGTTTGTTGTATATTTACAAGTGATCTTAATCAAGTTGGGGGAGGAAGTTGAGCATTTCGAAAAATCCAGGACTGCGCTTCAAGGGTAACTATATTTGTTCTCATTCTTTATTTTTGACCATGAGGACATGGTCACATTTAAGTTTGGGGGTGAGGGTATATAGTTACAAGAAAGGAAAATTTTTGAAAATTTTGAAAAAAATTTGAAAGTTTTGAGGAGTTCATTGCTTTCATGCATGAGTGTTTCGCATTATGAGTTGATTGAGTTTATGTTTATAATGTATAAGTAGTATGTGATGTGATGTTCCCGCTCGTGAGAATAATGATTAGATCAAGTTAGTGAAGTGATGTGATTTTACATGGGTGAGTGAATGAGTGAAATTGAAATTAAGAAGGACGATCTTGACATATAAACACAAGCACACATTCACTATGAGAAATAGGTTAATTTTTTACTATGTAGTTGAAAAATAATTTTGCCGCAATAAAAGGGGAGTTGTTTTGGTTGAAATGGAGAAAATTGAAAAACAAATTGAGAAAGTAAAATGCAAAATACAGTTCTTTGATTTGCGTAACCGGGCTTTGGTAATATCACTATTCGCGATTAAAAGGGAGAAGACTGTTGAGCATAAATCCCATGGAAGAAGCTTAGGCGTAGTTGGTTGGGACTAAAAACCCTCGCTGGAAAGTCCGGAGACATAGAAAGACAAAATGGGATGAAAAGTGGAAAGATGGAAAAAGTACGTTTTTACTAAAAAATGGCAAAGTTTGATTAATGAAGTAGAAGAAAAGAAACTGAAATATTGTAGTTGAATGTTCACAAAATCAAGGAAGGTTGTCTGAATTTTAAGTAGAAAGTAGCAAAATCATTCACTTAAGTGGAGACTATTCATAGCAAGAAGCTTGATATAATTGTTGTTTGGTAGTGAGTAGGAATATTTGCATTCATATCATCTTGTGTGTTGTATCATAGCTTATTTGACTTGTGTGTGTGAACTCATGAATGCATAATTACAAAATAATTGAGATGTTTGTAGGTACCATCACTAGAAACCTTCACGAGACTTCACTCGTCCACTAAGGGTAACCTAGGGGTTTAAAAGGTTTGTTATACATGCTAAGTGCAATCGTCGACCCTCACGAAAGTAAGGGATTAGGTTAGAGTATATAGGTTAGATAGAATAAAAATCATTACAGATAGTTTCTCTGAGTTTACTGCTAAGGGACTAGCAATATGTAAGTTTGGGGGTGTGATAGGTGCTCAATATTGGTCATTTTTCGCCCCTATCTTGCGTTTTTTATGTTTTTACATTCCGTTACTTGGTATTTTTTATCTTGTTTGTGTGTGTAAGCATGTTTCAGTAGCTTAATGAAGAAACGGAGCTAATTTCGGTGAATTAATTGAGTTCATGTTCGTTTCTATCTCGAGAAAGGAATTAAGAGGTGTGCCAGAGCGAAGAAGAGCTACCAGAGGCCAAAATGGTCATTTCCCGACATCATTATTGCCCCGAAGGGCAAAATGTCATTTTCAGACATTATTATTTCACCAAAAATCATCGGGAGTCAAAGGCGACCAGTCTAGCTCAAATATAAAAAGACGAGTTTTTATAGCAAAAATGCATTATACCTTACGTTGTCAGAGAGGAAAAGGGGCAAATTGGACCCAACCTACGCTCCTATGGTACGTTGTGGTTTTGAACCCTACGCCCTAGACCTACGCCCAAGCGTAGGTCAAGAGCGTAGCCCTATTCTCTAGACCTATGACCAAGCGTAGGTCAGGAGCGTAGGTCCCACCTTGTGGCCATGTGATCCATTTACGTGCAGAAGTTGTTTCGGAGTTGTTTCAGAATTTTCCAGTTTTGTCCCTACTTCGATATTTTAAGTGATTGGTGATTCCAGACCTCTACATACAGGCTTATACACATATTTACATCAGATTTTAGAGACATTATTGATGTATTATGAAATTATAGAAAATGGCAACCATTAGGGTTTCCCTCACTTGTCTATAAATATGAGAGGGTTACGTTTAGGGTTTAGGTTATGTTTTGAGTTATCTTTTTAGTTCTAGTTTTAATATAGTTTTTGGAGGCCGGTTCATGCACCTTCATTCATAGAGTTCTTCCATTGAAGAGAACCATCATTGAAGACCTAAAGATCCGGAGAAGAAGGCCATGGAAAGTGTTTCTACACCGACAATGCAGATTATCTCAGTTATGATCAACTAATTCGGTATCTAGAGTTTTCTTGCAAAATCCTAGCCAAGTAATGTAGTTCTGATTTTATATTCAATTGTAGAGAGAGGAAACTGTGATTATACTGTGATGATTGTCTTAGATGAGAGACCGTTTTTATTAGTGATACAAGTTTATATATTTGAATTGATTTTTGTTTTAGACTTTTTGAATATATTTATCTTACACAATCACAATTATTCACTATGGGCTGGAACTCGGATGCTTAATCTATAATTTTCTACACAATGGTTGTCATAAAACTCAAAACCCTAGGTTGACATAGGCAATGCCCTGACAAACTGATATAGACAGGCCTTAGTTTATTTTCATGCTTTAATTTACTACTTTAATTTAATTTTCTGTTAGTAGTTGGTATACACTAATCAGTTTTGTCTTGAGATGGGTTGTCATGATTCGGTTGAGAGTAATCCTTTTTGGGGTCAAACTACTGGCGCGGTGCGACCTGATTCACAGTCAATGGATCGCCCTCATACAATTGAAATAGAATTTGGACTATATTATACGATTAGTGGTGGAGTGAGGAAACCCTAGTTTTCTCTCCCTCTGAATCACAACCATTATTTATTATTACTTTCTGTTTTATTTTCATTAATATTAGATAATTCACAAAATCAAACTCTTTTCGGAAAACTATAATTCAGTGTTTTTAAACTATTGAAGTGAACAATCCTTATCTCTGTGGGATCGATATTCCCCTACTCAAGCAAAACTATATACAATTGATTTGTGCGCTTGCAGAAAGGTAATATCTAAAGTGTCGTTAAGGTGTCATTTTTAACCACATATTTTGCACACACCTGACGCTCATCACATGATTATTGTCTAGAACATGTCATAAATAAACAATACTCAAAAGTGTTCTTACAATTACAGCATAAAAAATAATTTTAATATTTTTACACCAGTTAAAAATTTTAGACCAGACCGTTTTACCAAACATGGTTTAGTTCCAAAAAATTTGGACCGATGTAGTTTTGCCAAACATGGTCTATTTCCAATTTTCTCAGACCGATACCATCAGACCAAACCACTTACTAAATAGACTTTTAGATCAGCGACCAAACTTGTCACACCCCGTTCTTCCTTAGACTCCCATTCGGAGAATCAGCGAATCACGAGGTATGACGTCACTGAAAACGACCATTATAATCAACAAAAACAATGGAATACATGGAATAATAATGAAAATATATATTCCATACACAGGCTGAGTGATAAAAAAAACAACAGCGAAATCTAACAAAAATCCAACAGAGTTCCGTTTGTAAATTGAACATCCGGAAAACACAAAACAACACAAGAGAATAACATGCCCATAACAAATTTAATAATGACAATGTCACGCAACCCAACATTCCAGAAACCTACTTGGGCCGAGGTAGTGGAAATAAAAACCACCGCTACATCTACACAACCCCTCTAGAACCTACAGAACCACAATGCTCGAATAAAATTACAAGGAACCCGACATGGCAGTGCCAAAACGATACAATGGCACCCCAAAATAATAACTACATGGAATAAAAGATACACGAAAAGGGAATATGTCAACAGACTGGCTCCCAAGAGAAATAAGAATACACCAGAAAAGATACGGATAAAAGGAGCAAATCTAAATAAAAGTGTCCTAAGTCACCCGTACTGTCGTTGTTGTACGTGTCGTGCTGCATCCACCTGCAATCTGTGTGGGGGTGAGCAAAAACCACGACTCACTAATAATATCCCTAACAAACACACCCCCAGCCGCCAGGAATCTCTAATCATCCCGTGTGCATGCATCTATCTTAGGTCATTCAGTTGTCTCACCTGGTACCCACGCTAATCCGAGACCCCAAAATAGCCCCACAAATAATCCAAATCATAAGTCAAGGCCATACAAAAAGTCATAAAGTATGAAACATAGATCAACCCGTCTCAACACTATAAAGGCATACAAGCACCGTCGAATAAATATATCTATATACATAAGATATATATATATATATATATATATGTAACCCTGTAGATAAATAATCATATTCGCGCGTATATATATATACTTTAATACGCACCCTCACCCTGAGGTACCATAAGAACTAATTATCCATCACACCGTGCACCAAGCACACCGTTCAAGGTCCTATGAGATAATTAAGTCACTCATTGGGATTATCCGAAAAGAATAATCACAACTACATCCACAACTCAACTGGACCACACTTCTACATCATACCGCTATGAAATCATCCCTGTAGAGTCTCACTCTCACAATTTGTAACCTCAATCCGGTCCTTTTATTCACAATAACCAATGAACTAATCCATTCACTCAAAGAAACATAGGTGGAAAAATATCATCATCAAATCGGATTCAATAACCAACATAAATAATCTCCAACTCACATCGCTTATCGAGGCGCAAAAAAAGGGTACTTGAGTTATTTAGTCCCAAACGGATGCCGAGGCCCTTGGGTTTTTAAAGAAAAAATGTTGAACCCCGAAGGATTCAATCGGTTTTTAAGAAAAAATTTTAGGACCCAGTCAAATCTATTTGGTTTTAACGTCTCCAAACCCGCCCAATGTACTAGGAATCGCACTATATGTGCACAAATCAGCATCACGTCTCTTACCCTAGAATATGACAAGGACAACAACAACACAAATGATTATAAGCCGCCCCAAAGACTGAAACCTTAAAATCCCAAGTCCGGGCTATGAGCCAAGAAACAGTGACGACAAGGAAGAAGAACAACAATAAGGGTTCAAAACCGAAAACCATTTTAAAAGCCCTTTTTAAACTTCTTTCAAAACTGGTCCAAAGACCTTTAACATTAATTTAAAAATTTATGGAAAAATCCTGAAAGAATATCCAACAAAACCGAGCACAAGAAAGAATCCCATAATTAAACTAGAAGAAACCTGGGGTTCTCGAACTCCAACGATACCGAGATTCCGAAAACAACCTCGAGACCTCAAAAATAAGGATAAACAGTACATTGTACCTATTGACTTCACTAGAACATTCTTAAATGGATTTTTCTAACATTTTTCAAAACGGATTTTGCTTCTAATACTCCCGGTCCCAAGAGTTCAAATCATATTTTATAAACCAAGTTTTTAACTTAGGGTTTTCAAAAAAACCTTTACAGGACCCGGGTAAATGAATAACATAGCTTTATAAAAATCCAAAAACTTTAAGCTTTCAAAACTTTAAGAGAACCTTAGTTTGGTCCCAAAGATCCAAACCGCCAAGGTTTCAAGGCACAAAAGCTAAAGATCGTTTACTTCTCCAAACATTTACAGGTAGAAGGGAGAGCGACAAGCTCACAATACATGAGTCGAAAGAGAGACAGTAAGACTAACGAGCCTAGACTGACTTTTAACTTAATAAACTCACCATCCCACCTAGGGGGTATACCAGCCACCACGCGGTAACATCAATCACCCAAAACAAAGGCCTATATGCCCGAAAACCACAACCTCATCTAAGTCTCGGTAAGGAGGTTGACCAACTCAACTAGAAACCCAACTCTAGGGGAACAGTTACGTACCAAGGCCTCTTTCTACTTAGCTTCACGTAACTACCCAGAATATCTATCAATTGTGGCTCCATTAATCCCGGGTTCTTATTACTGTTATACTCTATATTTTTTAACTTAAAATCTTTAAATCTTCATTCACATTGAGTGTTTTTTTTATCATTTACAAGGGATACATCCATAAATATCATCACAGTCACAACCATTGTGCCGTAGCGCCCAAGGGAAGAGTATCAGTTTTAAAATAATCCGACATGCTCAATAACAGCAAATAATAACAGCATGAAATCTCAACAGATAATCATATGGCAGATAAATAATCAATGCAATATCAATGCTCGTGATAGTGCCAATACAACTCCAGTGTAACCCTATCTACATGAGAGTTAAACAAATATCAAGGAATCCCAAACCGTTCACTGATGGGGGTAACAAGCCCGCAAAAGGAAGGGTGGGCGTCGCCTAATAAAGTACGAAGACCTCAAGTCCGTCTGGAACGGCAAGTGAGTCCTAAGCCCTAACCCCCAACTTCTCTTGATTCGAGAGATACTAGCTCCCTGGGTGCGAGAACACTCCCTGACCAGTTGTTGTGACTATCTAAGCGGTCCATACGTATATATGATACAAATGAGGCATGCTACCAACACTAAATCAATATATATGCTCACGGTGCTACATGAATACAAAATGCCTCTACATGGACCCAATGCTAAATAATTCAACATAAATTTCCATTTTTCATTCAAAGTATGCTTCTAATCAAATTACAATTTAACCATCATAAGGTCATCAATTCACAATTTATCAAATTTTTATAATTTATGAGAAATTAAAAAGGGAACTAGAAAAACGTATAAGTTTTCACGTCCCTCATTTTCATGTCTCCCCTAACCTATTCTAATTTCAGTAAAACACAAGCCCAAGGGGAACTAATATCACGTTCTAAGTTCACATACAATTTTCACAAATTTCACTAACCTACTTCAAATCCAAGGGATTCTAGACCACATATTTTAATCCAATTTAAGTAGGTTTTTAATTATTCTAATTTCTTGAAGGAATTACTATATTCCACCTTTTTTCTAGCCCACCTAGAAGCATTTCATCATCGAATTCATAAAAACTCCTGAGTCACGTCTACAACTAGAAACACGAAGCATGCTATCACATCTACGTGAATATATTACATCAGGAAAATTATAATTTCCTAAACATTTAAAACATACTCGATAAACAAATAATAATAAAATCTACGGCTCCATACACCACGAGTGTGAGAGTTAGATATATATTTTAAAAAAAATATACCACCTCAATTTGCGTTCTAAAAACAGTCCCCAAATGGGCCCACTGTGAACAGGACTGCGCCCGAAAATGGGACCCGCCAACCAAAGTCGTCCAAAACTCTTTTCGCTCAGACCGAAACGACCTCCTTGCCGTCCTAATCAACATAGTCAAAGCCCGTTAACGATCGATAAATAAATTTGAACAAATCTAAAAAAAAATGAAACTGAAAATTGTACCGAAAATTTGAATTTTCCGGCGAACCGCTCAATGGTTTTGCGCCAAATTCAAGTATGATGTACATGGCCATAAAACCCATCTTTTCCCCGAATTTCATGATCATCGGAGTCCCGACCAGCCAGATCTGGTGCCGAGAAGCTCCGGTCGAAATCATCACTATTGCACGGTTGCTTAGCCGTAACCACCACCACCTACAGCCGTCGTCTCTGCTCGTCCTTTCCGTCGAGTCGTCGCACCAGACCGGTGACCTCCGCCAGCGACCATCTAGGTCGCAAAACTTCCATCTCCGACCGCGAAACACCACCTCCAACGCAGCCGCTGCTAGATCCGGCGAGCCCAACCCCCAAACTAGGTCGTCGTTGCTCCGGCGACCTCCACCAGTGCCAACCCTATCGCGACCTCATCTCTCTCTCTCCGTTCTCCCCTTAGTCTGATGATTCACGCAATGAAGAAGAAGAACTGAAGAGGGAGAAGGAGTTGCAGGTCGTCATTTGTGAAGAAGAAAGAGGTGTCGATCGTTTTGAAGAGAATGAGAAGATGCACTGTGGTCAGTCATCTCTCTCTCTCAACTGATACATGACTTATACATATATCTATATATATTTTTCATATATTTATATAATTCCATTACTTAATATATATATATATAAATACCCATTAATTAATAACAAATGGATAATTATTATTACATATAATAATTTTTACGTAATAATAATAACCCAAAAATTCCTTTCCAACACTCGCTACGTCAACTCGAAAATCGAAAGATCCCGGTAATGAAAAATCTGAGAAAATACCGGATCAAAACCTCGCAAAGAAACGATCCAAAAATCCTCCGAGTCGAGTACCGAACAAAAATGAAACATTTAATCTCTATTTAATAATAAATAATAATAATGAAGGGAATATTATCTGAAAATCCCTAACCGAAGATTCGCGTACCCAAAAAATCTATGGAACGCCTGATAAGCAATACAAACGGAGATAAATAATCTGAGGTACACAACTTAACCACCGGAACATCGGGTACGTATAGAACCCATCGAAACTCCTAAAACAAGAAAAGTCTAAAAGTCTACCAAATAGGTCTAAGACTACGCGTCACGTAAGTACAAATGCGGAGAAACAACCAAAATAATGTAAATACCCTTAAGCACATAAATCAAACAAGTAAGGCACGTAAAACCACATCAATACATAGACACACGTAGAAATACGAAGAACAAAATACACCAAACAAGCAAAGCACATACTAATCTCATTACAAGGGGAAACAAAACGTCGAACCCCTAAAACACTAAATCGAAACCTTAAACGTCAGACATAATAAGCATGTCGCCACCTAGTTGAAACACCAAACCTCAAACGTCAAAACGAATTCACTTAGTCGACAACAAGAACTCCCGTAAACGTTTCACTAAGTTTAAAACACTAAACGTCACCGTTAAGTCCCGTAATCACCAACGAAAGTCCACGAAGTCATCAAGGAGACATCGCAAAGTCGTCCAGTCGAATCCAAACGAAAACGTGAAAAATTTACACGTGAAATCTCAAGAATAACCACGACGTCATGAACAAGTGACGTCACAACCGAAAATAAATCAGAAATAATTTCAGAAAAAAAAAAGAAAAATAACACGGAGTGTTACAAAACCAGATCAGACCGGTTGCCAAACAAAGCCTCAGGTCCAATTGGTCACCCAACTTGAAGATCTAATCCAACTCTGATTATTAAGATAAAAATAAGAAGAATTCAAATTTCAACTATTTTAATTTCAACCATGGTATAATTTATGTAGCAAATTGTATACAAAAAATTATTTGGTCTAATAATAATTGAGTGTGAATCAATTTTCTACTCTTACATCTGACGCGATCTGTAAAAGAATGAATAAGAAAGAAGTAAAAAAAAATAGTAGTCATAAGAGAATATGACGGCCCAATCATCGCAAATAATCTGAAGACTCAACAGTGTCATAATCCTCGTTTTGGAGACTTTGGAGAAGCCGAACTGTTGCAATTGGCGGCTCAAAGTCAAAAAATTATAGAACTATATAGTTTTCAGAAAATTAAATTAATTTGATATTTTTTTCAATTTTTTAATATAAAATTTTATTTTTCAAATTGACCACCGGCCAAAACTTAGTAAGATTTCAAAAACAGCCTTGGAAAAGAATGACAATATGCAACGAAAAAAAGCATTTCACACAAAATAAAATACACGTGAATAACAACCTGGTGGAAAGAATCTGCGTATGGTTTGTTCAATCTAGAAACAAAGAAAAATGCAATGTTTGACGGAAAACTAAGCAAAACAGAACCGCCTCTTCAAACCACCTGGACATCGAAATTCCAACTTTGTCCCTGATGTGGTCAACATATTTGAAGTCACACCCTGTAATTATGTCAAAAACTCACGGTCCTTTACGTCAATCCATCCAACCGCTTCGTCATGCTCCATTGAATCTTTAAAACACACACATATACACATAGTATTCGTGGGACCGGCGGCCGGATTCGGTGACCCACCTCCTCTCTGTTCGTCTCTCTCGCTATATTCGCGTGTTTATTTGTATGTATGTATATATATATATATATGTATACACATCATCTGTATGTGGATTGTAAGGAGTTGCAGGATTGAGAGACTAATAAATGAGAGAGATGAATTCAGCTAAGAATAGGAAGAAGAGTTCTTTTTCGTATATACCCAAATTTGGGTGTTTGAGGTCGGACTTTGATTATCCAACGGTCGAGAGATCGGACGGTCAAGGGAATCTTGATATGGAGTCCGGTTGTACCGGAAAAGATCGGTCTCCGTCTCACCTGATTTTTATGGTCAATGGCATTATTGGGAGGTTAGTACACTATTACTAATATTAAATGTCCTTATTATGTTGATTATGGTTGGTATTTTTAGTTTTAGTTGTCATTTATTTGTTTGTTCATTTATTTTTTAATTCTAAGATGGTTTTTTGATTAATTTGTAAATGTAGGTTTTGAAATGGTTATTTGGGTCTTTTTGTAGATCATATCAAATTAAGTAATTCCGATGAATGGTGTGGACCAGAGCTTTGCTTTTATTTATACACATGTTTTCATATACTTGAATTGTTTGCTTGTTGTACATGCTTAGTTATTGACATTTTTTTTTCCAACCAAATGAGATTTTATGTCATACTCAGTCAATACAATCCTATCAATCAGAAATTAAAGATGAGATGAACCATGTCCCTTAGTACATCCATTTGTTTAACTCTCAGCCCAGTTAGCTTGTGAGCTATTGTGTTACATATCCTAGGACACCACTGTAAACTCCATAGAGGGCATGACTGAATGATATGGCATATATCATTACAAATAATACCGGCTAAATAATCATTTGGTTCGAGTTCCATCACCTTCTTGTAGTCCCCTTCAATGAGAACTCTCCCATTATAGCCCCCTTGCAGCAAACACTTTAAGCTTTCCTTCAAAACTTTGGACCCAGCAACTTCGACATTTGTAAGATTCTGAAAATAGAGAAAAACAACATGCAAACCTCTACCTTCATGATCTCTAAGTACCAAACCACCTCCGCAACTACTTTCATTGACATTGTCATTGCAATTTTGTGTGGTTAAAATTAATGCCTCATGAAGTAAGTAGATTTTACTATGCATGTCTGCATAGGATTGGAGTTGTTCACTTGTACATAGCGTTGCAAATCAACCGAGCCGAGCCAAACTCACTCCAAAATGTTCAAGCTTGGCTTATATATTAAACAAGCCTAGAAAATGTGATCGGGCTAGACAAATGAGCCCAAGCCGACCTCGAAGTTCTAGTCTTAATGAGTCAAGTTTGAGTCTACTCACAAACAACTTTGCAACCTTATGGATATATCACCCTTGTCAATGTTCGCCTAAATTGAGTGGTTGTAGGTTTGTTTCTTATATATATATATATATTTTATTTTTTCAAATACCATGTTCCTTGGTTGTTGTTTTATTTATTTTCACTATATTCAGTTTTCATGATTTTTCTAAATTGATTCTTACGAAGTGATCATATTGGTACTATAATTTTCAACTATTCTCTTCCCAATTTTTTTCAATTTTGACACCTTCACTTAGCAATTCTAAGATCATCTTACTATTTAAGCTAAAATGAGTCTGTTCACGAGCTTGGTGAGTCGAGCTCCGTAATGTTCAAGTACGACTGATTTAAAAAATGTGTTGGGCTCGTGTGCTAAACGAATGAGCCCGAGTTGTGCTCGAGCCTTTGTGAATGACTCGGTTCATTTGCAACCCTACCATGTCTGATTTGTTTGATAACTCAATTCAACATTTAATAAAGGATAACATGTAAAAAAATCCCTAAGTTATTGCACTATTGCAACTATCATTGAACTATCAATTTGTTGCAATCACCCGCAGTTCTATAACAAAAGACTACTTTTATTAATGCAAATATATTCTCCAATTGAAAAGTAGATTGTAACAACTTTATTTGTATATAAATAATTAACTTGTATTTGTAACCTATTTAGTGGAAGAAATTGCTTCTTGTTTGGGGAAATTAAAACTCTATTTTATTAAATAAAAAATCTTATTCTAATTTTGTTTGAAAAAAATTAGCGTTAAAAAAAAATTCATATTTACATGAAAAGCTTTCAAATTACTTCAATATCAAACACCTTTGTTCTCATGTTGTATACACTCCCTCCGTCCCATATTAATTGTTCACTTTCTCAACTTTACTTGTCCTAAAATAGTTAATCAGTTTCAAATCCCAATACAATATTACTTTTCACTTTCCCCAACTACCCTTCTTCCACTAACTTTAAACAAGTATTGGACCCCACTAACTTATGTCTTTTCTTGATTTCAGAAGGGTAAAAATGAAAAATTCATCAATATCACTACAATAAAATAAACTCTCTTAAAAAGTCAAAAACTCCAACTTGGACAATTAATTTGGGAGTATATAATATTAAGTAATTACTTTAATTATTTTTCTTAAATTTTTATTTAACTTGAATTATTATTTAGTCAATCGATTATAAAAATTGTATAAATTTTTAAATGGAGAATATGTCATCAAATTAGTATCATTTTTTTCATATTTTATGTTAATAATAAAATGCATTAAGTTCAATTCAATAAGAAAGAATCTTACGGTCATTTATGAAACAAATTCAGTGTATTGGGGAAAATGTGATTGTTTAGGGGGTTTCTTGCACAATTTACAGATCAGGGGGGTTATTTGCATATTTGAACATAGTACAAGGCGGTTTTTTGCATTTTGCCCCTTAATCAATGATGTATTTATCCAACTAATCGCGTTTGTTAATCCATCTTGAATGTCACTTGAAATGCTTTACTACAAATGGGTAAATCATTTTGCGGGAAAATAAGTAGAATTAGAAGTGATAATTACTTTAGTAATCACAAAATGTTGAATATTTAAGTTTAAAATTCAAAAAGATCTCAAAAAAGTCACATTTTTTATTACCTCTTAAATTTCTGCATATAAAATTTCAATTCTTAAAATTTCTTCTGAAATTACATTTTGGTTCTCAAACAGCATTGTTACGTATATCATTGCAATCTTATGTAATTATACAGAAAAGAATGGAAAAGATAGAGAAATATGTGAGTGCTGCTGATCAGGTTGAAGCTAATGCATCGTTTGAAGTGGAATTGTATTCATTGTCAATTGATTATACTATGATCTAACACAGATTGTTCTATATTTGTGTGGTGGTGTATGTTAATGTTTCTCACGAAAAAAGGACCGAATGGGAGTCAATAGTAATGACAAAAATACACACACAACAAATAAGACAAGGATTTATACATGGTTCGGCAACAAGCTCAACTGTAAAGGCACCAAATCCAGCTAAAACCGAAAGAACATCCACCTGGCAGTAGAGAAGATAGCTTGTGAAGAGGACTTTACTGACTTTAACTTAAAGAATAAAGTGATTTTGTGATAGGTCAACATCCACGAGCGAAGACATAACAAAATATTTCACTACGGAGAACAAACGGGTATACAAGGATACATCCACGAGCGAAGACATAACAAAATATTTCACTACGGAGAACAAACGGGTATACAAGGATTGGCTCACACCCAAGACCCGGATACACCCAATAACCCAAGTACGAATCTTACTAATCTCTTACTCTCGAAATGCTCAAATGAGCTATACAAAACTTCACACCTTTAAGCAGTACTTGGTACTACTTTTCTTGCTCTCTGTACTGATGCTTCTTTATGATATAAGCATTCCTATTTATAGGCTTGAGGAGCATGAATTTAAGGCCCATATTCAAACAGAGGAGATGAAGTTTCTGTGGCTCAAAATTCAGCGTTAAATTTGTTTCTTGAGCCACCCTTAGTTAGGTGACAATTTTTTTTCTTTTTGTAGAGGCTTTATATTCTGTGATATTTTGGTTCTTCAATTACACAGTGCCATTGTATCTTTCGAAAATTCGTTAAAAGGAACTTAGTATGTGGGGTGGGGTGGGGTGGATGTGACAGTGTATTTTGAATTTTCTAATACATAATTGGCTACATGTCAGACTGCATGTCCCAAACCATGGAATAATGTCATTCTTGAATATTAACAAAACAAAGAAGTTTCATAATAATTTACCTTTTCACTAGATTAGCATTGAGAGTTTTATAGTTTAACAGTGCCTCAGAAACAGATGAGAAAGGACGTCCAAAATCAGGGGTCGGAATCATCTTTATTACTCCCAAAGGCACATCATCCCGCATTCCTTCACTTTGTGGGAGTCATATTCCAACACCATCTCAGAATACATGGCGTTGATTATGGGAATGAATACAATTTGTACTGTATCAAAATTTAGAGGAGAGTAATAAGAGGATTATGCCACTCACAATAAGAGCTCAAATAGATCTAAGAAGTAAATTGAGAACTTGTCAGTTCCAATGCCGAACCCTTTTGTACAAGTATCCCGAACTGAAAGCTGTTCTCCAATTATAGTATAATACCATCATCACAGTCTAGTTCTTATCAATAACAATCATCTTAACACTGACCTACTCCAAATAAGTGCATATGACATACCACATATTTTCCCTTTATCTCAACGATCCACGATTGTAATTATATTTTGTTGAAAAATATCTACTGGATTACTTAAGAATTAAGGCACAAAATGTGTTTGGCCCAAAAAAAAATTCAGTTCGAGTAATTAAAGCCTTACAAGTTATTGTGGATTGGGATGCTTGTGGCCTTCTATTGCTTGTTTAATTATCCATTTATTTCATTTTTTCACCATGTGGAGTGTTGAATGCTTTTGATTTTCTTGTCATGTGCATTGCAGTGCTCAGGATTGGAGATTTGCTGCAAAGCAATTCTTGAAAAGGTATCCTGAAGACGTTATCGTACACTGTGAGTTTTCTTTCATCCCTGCACCTTCTGGGAAACTGTGTGCATGTGCCATGAAAATTATTGCTTTCGGTTTTGATTATCCCTCAAGTTAGTCTCTGCTACCATTGTACTAGTCAATTTTTATAATCTTTTTGTTATTCAAGTATCACCTCTTGAACTATCTATCTTTGGTCTCTCAAGGACGTAAACTAGCCTCACCATTGACTTACCCTAGTGGTGCATCTATATGAGAAGAAAGGACAAGTTTGAACAATTTCCTCCTACAAGAGTAGGAGTAAGACTTTCGTTCTTTTATTTTTTCTCTTTTTTCTTTTTTTCTTTTTTTTTTTTTTATGTTTTTTTTCTCTCTCTTTTTGACCGCCTTCTAAAGGAAATGGTGAATGTGGAAGTGACTGCCGGCACAATTATTTTATTTCGGTTGAAGTTTGTAGCAATTTTCTTTACTGCATTCTCTACTATTCACTAGGTTTATTTCCTTTTTTATTTTTATAGATGTGATCCATGTAAATGATATTTTATCTTCAGGCAGTGAATCGAATTCTTCAATTTTGACACTGGACGGGGTTGATGTAATGGGAAAGAGACTAGCAGATGAGGTGTGCAAGGGTTCCATCATTGACAAAATGCTGTATTCTTCTAGTGTCTCATATGATTATTTGCCTTCACATTGGCTTCATTTGTTCATTTGTTGGAATCGGTGCTCCAAACCTGAAATTTGAATCCATATTGCTTCTTTCAGGTGATATCCGTCATAACCCGTTATCCCGATCTTCAGAAAATTTCCTTTATAGCTCACTCGCTTGGTGGCCTTATAGCAAGATATGCTATTGCTAAGCTTTATTGTCAAGATGTCCAACGGAAACCTTCTCAAGGAGATGGAGAATGTGGAAGTGATGAATCTAATGATCCATGCTCAGAAGATAAATTTATAGCCAAAATTGCTGGACTGGAACCCATGAATTTCATAACCGTGGCAACACCACACCTCGGTTCAAGGGGACATAAGCAGGTGATTTATCCTTTGCATCTAATCTTTTTTATCATTGTAAAGAAGTAGACTATTTATTTATCATGATAAAATTTTACATCAAAGTCTTTCGACAGCAAAACCACGTGTTAGTTGAAATTTAAAGTTCTCTCGAATAAAAAGACAAGTCATCTTGAATGAAATGTCACAATAGTAAGACACCCATCTTGTTCTTTATAACTCATTTATGCTTATTCTGAGGATTGGTTTAAACCGTGTGACCTTGATTAAGCTAATTGGAAGGAATGTTAGGGGGATTTACCTTCTAATTTCTTATCATACATCAATTGTAGAGGAATTTTCGTTGAGCAAATAATCACATTGAATTGTGGATAGTCTGCCTAAGATTGAAGAGGTTAGATGGTTGTTCTTGGGTCCAGGGGATTCTGAGGTGTGGTGATTGCAAGATTGCCAGAAAGAAATCTGCTTGTTGTCCACCTCATTCTGTAGACATTGGACTTTTTGTGTAGGTCAGTTTTCCTTGTGGGATATTAGCAATATATATAGAGGCTGAGGGAGGGAGCCCCAGATATTGTTCAAAACTCTGTTGATGGTGCTTATTTATTGTTTTTGATGTGATTTTGTATAGGAATATTAAAAGCCCTACCACCAAGTTAAAATACCTATCAATGCATACCTATATATGGTTTAAAGGTGCTTTGCAAAAGAAATTATTTGTGGTCCATCAAAATCCAATAAACCTCTTTAATATCAAACTCAAAATATAGTACATAAAATAGTTATTAAAATGTATTATAATCCTTCCTACAACATATTAGTGTTCTATTTACACATCTTAGTTGTTAGTAATTAAAGAGAAGAAAGAATCCTTGACACTTGACAATCATTATTGGCTGTCATCTGTTTTTCACTCCATTATAGACTCTTGAAAATATTAATTAAAAACTCGCCAAAAGAAAATATTATTGATTTCATTGGTTTGGAAAACCTCTTTCACTCTACATCTGTACCATGCAGCTATTGCTTATATAACCCTATAAATCATGGTTCTACATTCACTCCCCAAAATCGGACGAGATCTCAAAACACAGAGACTGATCTGCGTCTGTTTCCCTAGATATAAATCAGTTAAGACAGGACATTTCTTCTCTTGGGATGCCTAATACCCAGGAAATGGACAAGCTGGTGTGGAGGCCTCTCTAAGAGCTTAAGCTTTTAGAGTAGTTGGTAGTTAATATGGTATCAGAGCCAAATGTCTCGTGTTCAAACCTCACCGCCACCCTTTGTTGAAAATTGTTGTTTCACGTGTTGGACCAAAAGAAGGTCACACGTTAGGGGGCGTGTTGAAGGATATAAATATTTATGTTACACCCTCTCTAACAGCTTAAGCTTTTAGAGTAGTTGGTTGTTAACAATAGGTATAGTATTAATTCTGCTTGGAAACAATGAAATAATATGTTAGACCAGTTCTTTACTTAATAGATTTCGGGTCACTCGACCCCATGGGACAGAGACTCGTCAAGTTAGATCTGTTTCACCATACTCCTAAGGCAGAGTTTGTAGTGATTCTTCTACCTCAAGGCGTAAATTTTATTTTTGTTTCCTGCTTAATCTTTCACCTTTTTTATCCTGCATTTTATAATTTTACTGGAAATACTTATTACTGTGAAGTAATGCAATGCCACTCATCCTCACATGATGTGTATCTGCTGCGTTATGGTTAAGCACAAAAACATATTTATGAGCTATTTACTTTGAGCTCCTTTCTCCACTGATATGGTGCCACTTTCATTTTAGTTCCCATATCTTCATGAGTTTATGCTTTTCCAGGTGCCTGTGTGTTGTGGCTTTTACACTATGGAGAAGGTCGCATCTCGTACCTCATGGCTTCTTGCAAGAACCGGGAAACATTTGTTTTTGACAGATGTTGATAAAGGAAAACCCCCTCTTCTAGTTCAGATGGTCAATGACTCTGATGAACTTAAATTTATGTGAGCCATGATGAAATATATAAATTTTATTTGAAAACATTTAAAATGCCCCCTATGAATGCAAATGATTTTAAACATGCCATGACCCCTGTATTTTCTCTGCAGATCTGCTTTACAGTCATTCAGGCGTCGTGTTGCCTATGCAAATGCAAATTTCGATCGTATCCTCTATAATATTGATACTTTTCATTATACAATGCATATTAGTTATGATTAGTGTCATGTAATAATGGTTGACCAAATCTTCCCATCTTGCTACACCTATTTGTTAACATGAAGGACTTGACACATGAAGATATTGTGGGATGGAGTACATCATCAATACGGCGCCGAAGTGAGCTTCCAAAGGTAATTATATAGCTTTAGTGAAGTTTTGAACTTTTTTCTGCATTCATGACTTCCATAATATGTTTTGTTTTCCAGAGTAAACGTCGTTCAAAAAATGAAAAATATCCACATATTGTAAATGAAGAGGCAGCAAAAGCTGTGGAGCTTCAACAAGAGCTGTCTTCGGAGGCCAAAGTAAATGGTTATAAGACAATTGACATGGAAGGTTAGTTTCTTGGTCATCTATTTGAAGTTTTGAACTGATTACCGCAATTACTAGTTTAACGAAAGCTATTACATTTTTTGGATCATTTGCAACCAAGTCCACTTACATTCCTAGTCTGTTGGCATGGAGAAATTTATGCAGGAATGGAATATTTTTAACCCATTTTATAGTAGGAAGGGTTGTGTTCTCTAGGAACTAAAATTGAAAGGGGAACAAGTATATGAAGTAAATCCATTGAAACAAATCAAAGATAACCATGCTTTTCCAGTACAAGAAACTAGTGAACTAAATAACATGCTTCTGAATAAGTATGAATTTTTAGGAGTCGCAAGATACAGAAGGGAAATTGTCAATTGCATTTAGGTTTCTCGGGAATCGTTTGGTGTCTACAATATTTAAATAATCTTAACATGAACTGTATCCTAGTAGAGAAATTTGAAAATTTGAAGTATGTAAAAACCAGGCAGAACTAAATCTTCAATACACATGGAGCCCATGAAAATATGTTCAACGCAATATACTCTTAAATAACGGATGCCTGAAAAGATTTGTTCTTCTATCTGAACTTGGTCCCATGACTGTTAAGTGCTTTGAATTTTAGATGTGGATAAATTTGCCATTAATCATTCTAGCTTCTCACATATAGATACATCTTTATTAAAGATTCCAGCTCCTCTTATTCACTCACGTTCATTCAACAAAAATTGTAGAGGCAATGATCAGAGGTCTTACAAAAGTAAGCTGGGAACGGGTTGATGTTAGCTTCCGTGGAAGCAAGCAAAGATTTTTTGCGCACAGTACGATCCAGGCAAGTATCTGCTTTTGCTTAAACTCCCACAATAAATAATATGGATTTCTTTTCATTCATTTTGAAAGCCAAATCTGGTGCGTTTTTTCGTTCTATATATTTATGTAAATGGCTTGAATTATGATATCGTTTGGTGATTAAAGATTATAAACCAGAGTCTTGGGTGGCATTCTAAAATACGTTTTCTATTGTTTTTTGTGTTCAGGTAAAAACCTACTGCATCAATTCTGATGGCGCAGATGTAATCCAACACACGATTGACAATTTTCTCTTATAGAAGTCCATAATCTACGTTCATTCATACGATTATGTATCTTGTACTATAGAACTATGCAAGTCATTCATATATATGACTATGTAAAACAAACTTGAGAAACAATGAGGTTACTTTCACACTTGATTGTGTGGGTGTGTGTATGAGTGAGAGAGATATCAACAGTCCTCGACCTGGAGGAGTAATAAGATCAACTTTCGAATTGAATTGTAATGCAACAAAAGCATTTTCTGCTTGATAGGCAAGACATAAATGGATGCCTGATGAGGACTTCGCGGTATGGGCTCTCACGGCACGTATCATCTGATTTGTAATACTGTTATTGTGACTACAACTGTGGCATTCGATTTGTAATACTAATAGTGTGACCGCGACATTGCTTTAGTTAGTTGATGTGTTTTTTTTTTTCCAATTCTTTAGCTATACGATAAAGAGATCATCCTTTGAGAGTGTCACTGCATACAGAGTCATCTAATTTAATTGTCCTTGTCATGTTTTTTAAAGCTTCCCATTCCGGGTTGTTTCATTGTATTTAGCAATCACTTCCACGTATGCACACCAATTAGGCCCTGTTTGGAAATTGGTTATGGTTCCATTTGGTCTTGTTCGGTCTGGGTTTTTGAGACCAAATTATGTTTGTTTGGGCTTGATCTTCCAAATTGGACTCAGACCAATATAGACCAAATTGAACCAAAACCCAATTTTCTAGACCCATCAAAATAGATGGTTCCAAGTGGTATGGTTCCAGTTTGAGAAACCAAAAACGAAAATTTGTACCGCCTCCTCTCTCCTCCACCACTTCGACCACCTCCACCACCACCATCGGCGCCACCTCCTTTCCTCCACAACTTCGACTGCCTCCACCACCATCACAGGCGCCACCTCCTCTCCCTCTTCGCCCCTTTCCACCTCAAAACCCACCGCCAACACAACACCTCAAAACCCAACTCTCTCCTGGGAAAGCCACCGCCTCAAAATATATACACATGAATATATATTGAATCAGTTTGAATAATTTCTCCTGGCTCAATCAAAACCCAACTCTCTCCTGGCTCGATCGATTGAATAATTTCTCCACCACAATTTCCTAGATAACCCTAATTAGAATAACATATATTTATATATATATATATACACATGAATATAATTAGAATGACATATATATTTATATAAATATATACACATGATTAAAAAGAAATTTTGGATGAGTTTGGGATTGTTGATGGAGGATTTGGACCCAGAGTTTGCCAAACATGGTCTGGTTTCAGTTTTCTCAGACCGAGATCATCAAACCAAACTGTTTACCAAACAGACTTTCAGATCAGCGACCAAACAGGACCAGACCAGACCAGACCGGTTGCTAAACATGGCCTTATATGTTGAGATATTCTCCATGTTTTCAACAGCCGACAACAGGCCCCAACAACATTGGCCACGACTATTTGGAGATAGCACTGCAGCACATGCGGTTAAGACGAAAACACGTTTGAAGTTGTCACCAGCCTTAAAATCGCTTGACAATGAAAAGAGACGATCTAAGTTCATGCCACCTTTAGACCTAAAACCACCTTCATTTATCCAACTAGGTTGAATGTAGTGGACATTAATAGGACTTTTGAAGTGCCAGCTGAAAAACGGAATATTGATAGCACATCATTAACACATAGATGTAAATATCCGGTATGTATCAAATTTAAACGACAAAGAACAGGTTGATAATTAGTAATAAGGTATGCACATAAACCACGAGATAAGTATTCACATCTTAAATTAAGTAATTCTCCAAAACCCAACTCCTTAATAGCTTGACACTTGTCTGCAAACTTGGCAACAACTTTAATGAACTTGGTGAGACCATCTATATGCCAGCTACTAGGGCTAAACAATTCAAATGATATGTCCCATGTGCTATCACCTATACATTTACCCTACAAAATAAATTTATATAATGAGCCAACTTAAATGATGACTACAACCTTATGGTATTATTGTCAAAGATTAAAACCCTATGTAAAGAATAATCAACATAAAACAGTTTAGTTTATTATAGGCGTCCATGTCCGCTTTGCGTTGGGCATAAAAGGGAGCTTTCTCAGCAACAGTCATTTCACTTCATCTGTTGGAGTAGTTTTTGTGTAAATCCCTGTAGGTGATTTCATCTACTTTATCGACCCCAAATTCATCAATGAATTCCTTTAACATGTGCAACCTAAAACATTTTATGTTAAGTTGGAAATCGAGACCAACTAAATAGATCAAAATTTGGATGATCAGTGTCTACACATAACTCAATATAAGTAAATTACACTTTAGTATGCGAATCAATAGTTAATCCCAACCCTGAATTATTAAATTATTTTATACTGCCAAATTAGAAATTGTGTTCAATAATTACCTGAAATAGATAATACACCCGGTGGACGTCGTGTTTTACCTCCTTCTCTTGTTTTACTATACTCGTGCCAACACTGGTCTCCTCCACTTCTTTGCTTTATTACTTTGGGGGCCAACATATTTGTCATATAACTCACAGGCAGAGAGTGCATGGGTTATGAATATATCTTTTTTTTCTTGGATGGAATATCTCTCTCTGTGTGTACGTGTGTGTATATATATATATATATATATATATATTTACCATTTTTTTATTTTTTTTATTCTCTCTTAGGCGAACCTGCCACATAAGCATTTTTATATCAAAGGAATTTGAAAGGACAAAAATAAGACGAAGAAAAGCAGACATGCCAAATAGAAAAATCTAGAGAGTGTGGTTAAAAGTGTCTTTTTGGGCTAATGATTCAAATAAATACAACTTACATATCTACTACCAAGTATAAACTTAACACACTTATTCTTGCTTTTGTCTGAGTTAGTCATTTCCAGAGTTAGTATCATATATAAAAAGACTACAGTCTGTCGACCATGGATCCCCCACCCCCAAGAGTTCCTTGTCCCTTGTGTCATCTTTCCTTCGAAAATTTCAGCGTTGTTCTAAGCTACCAAGGCATTGATTCGAGATAGTTGTTATTTGGTAGTGAGTAGGAATACTTGTGTCATACTATCTTGTATATTGTAGCATTTCTTAATTGATGAGTATGTGAATGCATGAAGGTACATGAATGAAGAATGAAAGAATTTGTGGATAGTATATTTAACCCCTACGAGACTTCAGTTCATCGACTAGGGATTGCCTAGGGTTTAAAAGGTTTATTACACATGCTAAGTGTAATCGTCGATTCTCACGAAAGAAAGGGATTAGATTAAAATAATTGGATTAGATTATAATAAAAACAATCATCATTAGGTGTCTTTAATTTATTTCTAGATCTTATTGGTAAGGGAGTGGCAATATTGAAGTTGGGGGTGTGATCCGAATTATTAAGTCTTATCATTCCTTTAATTGATTTTTTATCCGGTTTGTGTGTTTAAGTGTATTCTAGGTGCTTAACACGGAAAACAAGTTAACTTTGGTGAATTAAACAAAGTCATGCATTGTACCTATTCAAACGACAAGAGGAACGAAGACCAGAGTGTATTTGGATCATGAAACAAATTGCGAAAGTCAAAACGGACATTATACGAGTCTTTTATATTGATAAGCGTGCAATAGAAGCGAATGGTGGCCGAAAATACCAAATATTGCAAAAGGTCAATTTTGAGATGTCGGTGTACAAAGCTAGGCTTACAATGAGCAAAAAATGCCTGGAAAGTTGATTTCTTCCCAAAACAATTCAAAACACTACGCTTAAGTGTAGCTAGCCTACGCTTAAACGTATGAAATGTGCGCTTAAGCGTAGGTAGCCTACTCTGCACCAAATGAAGTTATCTGTTTTGATAGGATTCAGTCATTTATGACTTGACATGTATTCCAACACATCCAAGCACTTGTATAATTTATATTTACACTAATGTTGGGTATATTTACTCCAAATCGCAAGAGAAATACAAAAACAGGATTCCTAGTTAAAGAGGGACAAGTACAACTCAATTGGAACTTTTCACATCTCATCCTATGGATACCAAGGTATGGGGCAGAAGCATGGGAGCTCTCATAACCTAATTTTTTGGAGATTTCCATCATAAAGAAGAGTCATTCAAGACCAAAAGATCCAGAGAAGAAGATCATGGAGGCGGATTCTACATCAATGATGCTAATCTTTTCCACCATGATCAATTAAACAAGTATCTAGGGTTTTCTAACAAAAATCTAGCCAAGTAATGTAGATTTATTTAACAAAACCCTAGCCAAGTAATATAGATTTATTTATTTATTTCAATTGTAAGAGAGGAAACTGAAAAACACATATGTGATGATTGTGTAGATGAAAGACCAAAGTTATGCTTATATAAGATTCTATGTTTATTCTATTCATGTCTTAAATTGAATGAACATTTTATCTTAATCAATCATGTTTATTTACTATGGGCTGGAACTCGGATCCTTAAACTATGATTTTCTACACCGTTCGCATGATATCTAGATTTAGACAGGTCAGGCTAAGAAGATGTGATATAGACATGTTTTAGTTTAATTTCATGCACTGTATGAGTAGATTAGAATAAAGTATTTTACATGCACTAATCACACTCAGTTCGAAGATGGGTTGTATCCAAGTCAGACTCATTGTATCTCTTTGGGAATTAGAACTAGCTTTCAATAGCGTTAATCTTATTCACATGTGATGTATTGCCCTTTTACAATTTAATAGATGAATATCTATGTTATGAGGTTAGTGGTGGGGTTAGGAATACCCTAGACTTTATTTCTCTTGAAACAAACAAATATCTTAATTTTTTGTCATTAGTTTAGATAATTTAGTTAATTAGAACACAATCAACAATCAAACTATATACCTCCACAATTCAATAATATTAGCATACTAGAGTGAATAAATCCAAGTCCATGTGGGTTTGACATTCCCTTTCTTAAGCCGTACTATATTACGATATGATTCGTGCGCTTACGATAGGTAAAACTAGGTCACTATAAGGTACCATTATTAAGCATTATTTTAACCGATCCTAGAAGTCGATCAGAGGTGAAACTTTTACTAAGAGTTTATAACTTAACGAAAGTGTTTAAATCCCTTATCCAAACAAATAACTTGAATTCCTGCAACAAGAAGCTTCAAATTTCATAAAATTGAATTGTTCATCAACTACCTGCTTCATACTATGATTAAATACAAAGATTCAACAACCAAGTAAGGCAAGATGATTTTAGATTTCGTCAACAAAAGAGGGCTTGATTAGTACAAAGATTGAACAACCATTCAAAACAATATAAATTTTGATTTCGTAATTTCCAATCAGGCTTGATTGGAAACTAGGGTTTCGGGAATGGATTCGACGAGGAAATTTGGATGGTAAGAAGGGTTTCGACTTGTGAACAGGAACCAAATAATTTGGGGAGAAACCAAAAGTTACTATAACTCCAATATGTACCGACATATACAAATTATATCATATATATGTATATGTATATATATATATATCTAATAATATATATACATATGTAATGAGAAGAAGTGAATCTACAGTGCATTCAGTAAACTTTCTTTCAATTAAGTGGAACCTAGCATTAACGGGACCCACATCATAAATGATATCTACTTGGCAACATCTGGGCCATTGGATGCTAATTGTACCTGATCCAGTGAGAGGCATACTGGAGAAGAATCGAGTTTTTTAAAGACATCCTTAAAGTTTCTTTCTTCAAGTTCCTTGTGTTGGCTTTGAAATTTACTTTCGGCAAACAATTCCAAAATTGATGATAACAAACCATTGAACAGTGTTTGATACTAATGAATTTTCGAGCTTAAGTTTTCAGCAAAAGACAGGTGAACGACTCGGAAAACAAACTCGGAAAGAAAACGACTCGGAAAGCAAGTTCGGAAAGAAAGCTTGAATTAAAGCGAAAAGCCGTAAAAGAAATTGAAGCGCAAATGGAAAATCAACGGCAAAGGTGAAAGTCGAAGACTCAAGACTTGGGGTAGATAGGTCGGGAAGCGATCATTGTAACAAGGTAATTTTATGCATCGATTTTATCGTATAAGCTCAAGTATAAAATGAACCAAATTCAAATGAAATGAAAAACGCTTTACCGAACTTAAACGGAAAGAAAAATATTTTTATTAAATGTTTTTCATGTTTGAGTCGACTAAAACAATCAGTAGCTATAGGTTTTTCATCCACATCAAAAGAGTCGACTTAAAAGAGCTTGAGTCGACTAGACTACTTCATGTAGTCGACTAGAACTCATTCTAGTCGACTAGATGGTCCAAAGTAGTCGACTAGAACTCAATCTAGTCGACTAGATGGTCCATTGTAGTCGACTACAACAGAGAAGTAGTCGACTAGAAGTTCCTCAAAACCTGCAGATTCTTCAGAAAACATTTCCCATGTTTTGTGGATTGTGTTCAATGGTATTCAAATGGCTCTTATCTTTCAAATACTATAATCATTCTTCAAAACCCTAATGCTATGCTATATATAGAATGAGATGTGTATATTGAAGATTAAGAGATTGAAATACAAGAAGAAACAAAGCTATCAAAAATTATGCAGAAATTTTCTCTACAAAAGCCATTGAAACCAAGCTTTGAAAATATGATTTTCTCCAAGTTTCTTTGAAAATCAAAACCTCTAGTATCTCTTCTTATTCTCCAAATATCATTCATTGATCATACCCTTTGAGAATACATTTCTAGAGCTATTGTAAAATTACCAAAAACACTTGAGCTTATATTGATTTATCTTCCATAAACACCTTTGGGTTTTGAGTGTTTTTGTTCTTGAGTGATTTTATTGATTACATACGAATTTGTAATCTCGGACAAGTGAAGTCCACCGATTGTTCAAGAGAGGGTTGTTCTCTTGATTGAGGGACAAGCTCGAGAGGCTTGTGTTGTAAAGGTTTGCCATTCCACCTGTGAAGGAAGGGCCATAGTGAAACGATCGGGAAAAGTCTCAAGAAGGGGTTCTTGAGCCGAGGAGTAGGAGTTACCGAACCTCGAAAAAATCACGATGTCAAATCTCTCTATCTCTTTCTCTTTACTTAATTATTTTGCATGCCATAATTGCTTGAATATCTTGTATGCTATCTTGTCTTGAAATTAATAGTTAGAGAAGTTCAAATTAAATCATTCACTTGCTTATTGTGATATAGTTTTTATTTGAGAGTGTTCCAATCTCGAAAAGAATTAGACCTAATTTTTGAACACCCTATTCACCCCCCCTCCAGGGTTAATTAGTGACTAACAATTGGTATCAGAGCCTAATCTCTATTTATTTTAGACTTAACCGTCTTAGAGAACGATCATGTCATCGAATTTAGTCACTCATATTGAAGGTCAATCGAATAATAGGCCCCTATGGTTTGATGGATCAAATTATAGCTATTGGAAAACTAGAATGATAGATTTTCTTCAAGCTATTGATTACCAAATTTGGCAAGTAGTTCTTGAAGGACCATTTGTATTAACTAAAATTGTTGATGGAAAATCCGTCCCCAAATTACCCAATGAGTGGGATAATGATGACCGTAAACTCATGTCGTACAATGCTAAAGCCAAAGTAAATTTAAATTGTGCTTTAAGTCCAAATGAATTTAATCGTGTATCTACTTGTTCAACGACAAAAGAAATGTGGGATAAACTTGAGGTAACCTATGAAGGAACATCTTAAGTACGAGAATAAAAAATTGACATACTCATGCATGAATATGAATTATTTGCTATGAAAGATGATGAAAATGTGAATTCTATGATGTCTCATTTTACAAATATTTTGAATGGACTAAAGCATCTTGGTAGAATTGTTCCTAGATCCGATGCGTCACGAAAAGTGCTTAGAAGCCTTCCGGCAAAATGGGATGCAAAAGTAACGGCTATCAAAGAAGCTCATGACCTCAACACCATGAGTCTCGATGAAATTTTCGACTCTTTACTCACTTGGGAAATAACGTTGAAAGCTCGTGAAGACGACATCAAGCCAAGAAAGGGAATAGCTTTGCAAGCCTTCACCAAAAATGAAATCAATGAGCCGAGTGAAGAAGAAGAGGATGAGGACATTGTATTGTTCACCCAAAAATTCAAGAGACATCTTCAAAGAAAGAAAGCAAACGGTGGAAGATTCATGAAGAGAATCGAACCTAAAGGCGAGACTAGCAAAAGGGAACCCCCAACGTGTTTCAATTGCGGAAAGCCGGGACACTACAAAAGTGATTGCTTCAAGCTCAAAAAGGAAAACGACAAAAGACCTAGCAAGATGGCAATGAACGTCACATGGGAGGACTATGACTCATGCGACTCGGATGAGGAGAAAAGTAGCGAGGAAACGGCAAACATTTGCCTCATGGCAAATGAAGAAGAGGTACATTTAAATTTAAGTGATTTAGATAAACTATCATATGATGAACTTCTTCTTGATTACAATGAATTGCAAGATGTGTTTGAAGAATTACATGATGAATTTGAAAAATTAGCTAGAAAATATATCCTTCTTAAGAAAGCTAAGTCTTCATGTAGTCTCACTAATTCAAACTTAGAAGTTTCTTGCAATGACAAAAGCATTGAGCTAGAAAAGGAAAATATTCGGTTTAAAAATACTATTGATGATCAAATAAATGTTTTAGCTAAATTTACAAAAGGAAAAGAGAACCTTAGTATCATGTTAGGAAGACAAAAAGGATCATTTGATAAATGTGGTCTAGGGTATGATGCTTTTGACAAGGATGCTCTTATATTGAAAAAGAGAAAATCACTTAGCTCTATATTTACTAAAAAAATCATCTCATGCATCTTCAAATGATTATAAACATGTTACTTGCTACTATTGCAATAGAAAAGGACACAAAGCAAATGTATGCTTTCATAGAAAGAAGAAAATTATGTCAAAAATGGTTTGGGTTCCGAAAGGGACTATTGCATGCTCTCATAGAAAAGAGAATGTTGTAACGAAACAAATTTGGGTTCCAAAAGGAACTATTGCATATCTATCTAACCAAAATGGACCCAAAACAGATTGGGTACCAATAAAAATTACTTGAACTTGTTCTGTAGGTATGCTTGAAGTCCGCATCAAAAGAAAAATGGTTTCTTGATAGCGGATGCTCAAGGCATATGACGGGAGATAAATCAAAGTTTATTTCACTAAAACCATATGAAGGAGGAAACGTAACGTTTGGAGACAACTCTAAAGGCAAAATTATAGGAATTGGCTCAATCGGTATTTCCTCTTCTCTCTCTATAGATGATGTGTTTTTAGTTTATGGTTTGAAGCATAATTTGTTTAGTATTAGTCAACTATGTGACAAGGGCTATGATGTTATATTTAGGACAAATGCATGCATAATCAAGAAAGATGGGAAACAAATGTTCAATGCCAAAAGAAATGGAAACTTGTATACTTTGTTGCTATGTGAATTGCATGATCAAGATGTTAAATGTTTTGTCACATCTAGCGAAAATAGTTGGTTATGGCATAGACGTCTAGGACATGCTAGTATGGACCTCATTCATCGTTTATCCAAAAATGATTTAGTCAAAGGCCTCCCAAAGACTAAATTTTCGAAAGATAAAATATGTAGCGCATGTAAAGTAGGCAAGCAAGTTAAATCTTCTTTCAAGAGAAAGAAAGATATTTCCACTTCTAAACCTCTAGAGTTACTTCACATGGATCTTTTTGGTCCGGAGAGAACGGCTAGCTTAGCCGGAAAACTCTATGTACTTGTTATAGTTGATGACTACTCTAGATTTACTTGGGTTCACTTTCTTGCTCATAAAAATGAAACTCACTCCATTCTCGAAAGATTTTATAGAGTCATTCAAAATGAAAAAGATTTGAAAATCAAGAAAATTAGAAGTGATAGAGGTAGGGAGTTTGATAATCAAGACTTAGAGAAATTATGTGATGACCTAGGTGTTTCTCATGACCTCTCAGCTCCTAGAACCCCTCAACAAAATGGTGTAGTTGAAAGAAAGAATCGATCTTTACAAGAGATGGCTAGAACCATGTTAAATGAGCACAACCTTCCCCGAAGCCTTTGGGCGGAAGCGGTAAACACTACTTGCCATATAATTAATCGTGTTATTATTCGGATGAAGTTGGGGAAAACGCCTTATGAGTTGTGGAATGGTCGAAAGCCCAATATTGGATATTTCAAAGTTTTCAGGTGTAAATGTTTTGTGTTAAATGATAAAGACAACCTTGGAAAATTCGACTCCAAATCGGATGAAGCAATTTTCTTAGGTTATTCTACAAGGAGTAAAGCATTTCGGGTTTATAACAAAAGAACTCTAACCATGGTTGATTCTATTCATGTTGTCTTTGATGAATCACCCTCACTACCATCACCTAGAATTGACCTAGAAGAAGATGAGGTTGTTGGAATTGAGGATAATCCAAATACTCTCAATATCTCCAACTCATCATGTAGCCAAAAGGAAATGAGAGAAGTTGAGCATCAATCCAATGATGACTTGACCAACTCAATGCCTAAAGCATGGAGGATCGTTTACAATCATCCTCTTGATCAAGTCATAGGTAATCCTTCAAAAGGGGTTAGTACCAGATCTCAACTTAAAGATTTTTGCAACCACATGGCCTTTGTATCGCAAATCGAACCCAAGAACTTCCACGAAGCTCAATGTGGTGATTATTGGATCGTAACAATGCAAGAGGAACTAAATCAATTTGAACGAAATCAAGTTTGGCGTTTAGTTCCTAGACCCGAAAATCAAACTATAATTGGCACAAAATGGGTTTTTCGAAACAAAAAGGATGAAAATGGAGTAATTATTCAAAATAAAGCAAGATTAGTAGCTCAAGGATATAATAAAGAGGAAGGCATTGACTACGATGAGACCTTTGCACCGGTAGCTAGATTAGAAGCAATTAGAATGCTTCTTGCATTTGCATCATATAGAAATTTCACTCTTTATCAAATGGATGTCAAAAGTGCTTTCTTAAATGGTGTCATAGAAGAAGAAGTTTTTGTGAAGCAACCACCCGGTTTTGAAAATAATCTTTTTCCAAATCATGTTTTCAAATTGGCTAAAGCTCTATATGGTTTAAAGCAAGCTCCTCGAGCTTGGTATGAGAGACTTAGCGGGTTTTTAACTCAAAATGGTTTTATAAGAGGGAAAATTGATAACACACTTTTTACAAAAACCATTAATAATAATTTATTGATTGTCCAAATTTATGTTGACGACATTATTTTTGGCTCAACAAATAATTCTTTATGCAGGGAATTTGCCACAAGTATGCAAAACGAATTTGAAATGAGCATGATGGGTGAGTTGACTTTCTTCTTAGGGTTGCAAATCAAGCAAAGCTCGGATGGCTTATTCATTAGCCAATCCAAGTACACTAAAGATTTGCTAAAGCGATTTGGTATGGAGGCTACCAAACATGCCATAACTCCTATGAGTTCCTCTATTAAGATTGATAAAGATGAAAATGGTAAATGTGTTGATATTACTAATTATAGAGGCATGATCGGTAGTTTGCTTTATTTAACCGCTAGTAGACCGGATATAATGTTTAGTGTATGCTTATGTGCCCGGTTTCAATAATGTCCTAAGGAATCTCATTTGCTTGCGGTCAAACGCATTTTTCGCTACCTAAGTGGTACAATAAACTTAGGGATTTGGTATCCACGTGGAACTTCAATTGATCTTATTAGTTATTCGGATGCCGATTTTGCGGGATGTAGAATTGATCGAAAAAGCACAAGCTGCACTTGTCATTTTCTAGGACACTCACTAGTATCCTGGTCAAGTAAAAAGCAAAATTCCGTTGCATTATCTACGGCCGAAGCTGAATATGTGGCAGCCGGTAGTAGTTGCGCTCAAACTCTTTATATTAAGCAACAACTACTTGATTTCGGTCTTACTTTCTCTCATGTGCCTATTAAATGCGATAATACGAGTGCGATTTGTATTTCAAAGAATCCTATTCATCACTCACGCACCAAGCATATAGAGATTAGGCATCATTTTTTACGTGATCATGTTGTTAAGGGTGACGTTGAATTGATCTTTATCGACACTAAAAATCAATTGGCGGATATTTTTACAAAACCACTTGCGGACGAATCGTTTTCTAAAATTCGTCGAGAAATTGGTATGGCCATGGATTTTGATGATTTATCTTAAACTTTGTCATAATCTTTATTTTCCATATTTTCTTGATATTTTTGTTTTTTTGTTTTTTGATTTTTTCTCTATTTTTATCATTTTTTCACCTTCTAGTCGACTCATCCTGTGCAGTTCAAACCATTCTAGTCGACTAGTTTGGTCAGTAGCTTCACCATTGAAATTTCTTCACCTTCTAGTCAACTCATTGCTATTCTAGTCGACTCAAACCTCACTCTAGTCGACTACTTTGCCTTCCCAGTCGACTCAAACCCAGCCTGGTCGACTCAAACCTCAATCTAACCGATTCACCTAGACCTAGTCGACTCAACCCACTATAAAACCTAAACCCCCTTTCATCTTCTCCATCCGCCTCCTTCAACCTTCACCCACTCTCAAACCCTCTCCTCTCAATCCCTCTCCTACTACCATCTATACCTTCAAATCATCACCTATCTCTCATTAATTTCACATTTCCATCATCTTCCACCCATTTCCCTCACCCAAATTTCTTCATTCTCACTATCTCACATCTATATAAATACACCATCATATATCTATATATCTCTATATATTTGTGCATCATCTTCTACAATGCCACCGAAGACTCGAGGTCTATTTCGGAAACGTTCACGCATTGATGGAGGCAAAAGCTCCACCAATCCACGCATTCATACGGCTATTGATGAAGAGGAGTCGAATGAACCTCTTCTTCTTGAGGTACTTCTTCTTGATGATGATAATAGAAATAAATTCATCACTGTTTTTGATCACCGTGCTCCTACACCTTGCCGTATTGTCACACAAGATTTATGCACTGAAATTCGGGCTCAAACTTTCGAGTTATTCCGAGCAATTGGTTGGGATTTTTTCGTTTCTCTTGACATTCCGGTATTTCCGCGAATTGTCAAAGCCTTCTACGATTCTCTTGCAAATCACAAGGAGAAATTACTCTCTCATCTTCATTTTTATCTATGTGGTGAAGACGAGACCATTGATGACAGCGAAATCAAGCGCATTTTCTTGCTTCCGAATGACGGTATCCGCCACTTCTCCAAGGATTGGTATAAGGCTGATGGTTTCGATTGTATTGAGGTTGTTCGGGTCATATGCGTCGACAAGGAAATTTCGCAGAATGCCGGTATTACCTCTTCTATGCTACTACCCGAGGCTAGATTAATTCATAATGTTATTACTTACTCTATTCTGCCTAAAACTGGTAGTCGTAGTAGTGTTTCTCGTATGGAGGCTTTTTTGGTTTATTGAGTTTTGACAGGAATCCGCGTTGATTTAGCTTATATTTTCCGTTTCATCATCCTCACATGTCAGCGCAAGCCATCTGGCCCGCTTTTCTTTCCCGCGCACATTACATATCTACTGCAGCGGAAAGGCTTTAAATTTCCAAATGAAATATCCGAGCATCATCCTATTTTTCTTGACGCTACTCATGTCAAGCATATGTATATTCTTTCTGATGCGGAAGGAAATTTCATTTCTGAAAGTGCACCTGCTCCTCATTCGCGTACAGCTCCTAGCGGTTCTGCATCGCGCCAGGAAGCCTCTTCCTCGGTTCCTCCGTTGGACAGTGCTTCGGCTTCTCAGGCTGCTCTTCTCACCCAACTTCTTGGAGTTGTTCAAAGCAATACGGAGCTACTTAGGCAGCAGGAACAAATGCTTCAGCGCCTTGATACGACCGTAAATCAGAATACGGAAGCCATTCGATTGATCAATGAGCGCCTTGTTCTTCATGATGAGGAAATGTCTACCCGTATTACAAATCTGGCCGGGTCACTTGATGACCTCACTCTTGGACAAAGGAACCCTTGCTCACGCACCCCTCGACGCTGACAAAAAGGGGAAGAAATTATGCTATTTGCACTATCATGTATTTCATTATCCGACATTAGCAATTTCTGTTTTTGTGTGGCTTGTTACGGTTATTTGCGACTTGTTTGTTATTTCCATGTTTTTCATTAGTATAAACGGCTTGTTTTAAATTGAAACATCTATGATATGCTGTTTATATTTGTTATCTCAAATGTGCGCCTATTTATATATTGTATCAAAATGCCCATTAAATTGAAAATTTCATTTTCTAAGGGGGAGCATTTAAACAAAATAGTATGCACATATTGAGGGGGAGCATCACTTGATGTTTCGCCAAATGTCAAGCAAACACAAAATGTTTTGTCATCATCAAGGGGGATATTGTTGGCTTTGAAATTTACTTTCGGCAAACAATTCCAAAATTGATGATAACAAACCATTGAAGAGTGTTTGATACTAATGAATTTTCGAGCTTAAGTTTTCAGCAAAAGACAGGTGAACGACTCGGAAAACAAACTCGGAAAGAAAACGACTCGGAAAGCAAGTTCGGAAAGAAAGCTTGAATTAAAGCGAAAAGACGTAAAAGAAATTGAAGCGCAAATGGAAAATCAACGGCAAAGGCGAAAGTCGAAGACTCAAGACTTGGGGTAGATAGGTCGGTAAGCGATCATTGTAACAAGGTAATTTTATGCGTCGATTTTATCGTATAAGCTCAAGTATAAAATGAACCAAATTCAAATGAAATGAAAAACGCTTTACCGAACTTAAACGGAAAGAAAAATATTTTTATTAAATGTTTTTCATGTTTGAGTCGACTAAAATGAGTCTGTGTATTTTCTAGTAGTCGACTAAAACAATCAGTAGCTATAGGTTTTTCATCCACATCAAAAGAGTCCATTCTAGTCGACTAGATGGTCCAAAGTAGTCAACTAGAACTCAATCTAGTCGACTAGATGGTCCATTGTAGTCGACTACAACAGAGAAGTAGTCGACTAGAAGTTCCTCAAAACCTGCAGATTCTTCAGAAAACATTTCCCATGTTTTGTGGATTGTGTTCAATGGTATTCAAATGGCTCTTATCTTTCAAATACTATAATCATTCTTCAAAACCCTAATGCTATGCTATATATAGAATGAGATGTGTATATTGAAGATTAAAAGATTGAAATACAAGAAGAAACAAAGCTATCAAAAATTATGCAGAAATTTTCTCTACAAAAGCCATTGAAACCAAGCTTTGAAAATCTGATTTTCTCCAAGTTTCTTTGAAAATCAAAACCTCTAGTATCTCTTCTTATTCTCCAAATATCATTCATTGATCATACCCTTTGAGAATACATTTCTAGAGCTATTGTAAAATCATCAAAAACACTTGAGCTTAGATTGATTTATCTTCCATAAACACCTTTGGGTTTTGAGTGTTTTTGTTCTTGAGTGATTTTATTGATTACATACGAATTTGTAATCTCGGACAAGTGAAGTCCACCGATTGTTCAAGAGAGGGTTGTTCTCTTGATTGAGGGACAAGCTCGAGAGGCTTGTGTTGTAAAGGTTTGCCATTCCACCTGTGAAGGAAGGGCCATAGTGAAAGGATCGGAAAAAGTCTCAAGAAGGGGTTCTTGAGCCGAGGAGTAGGAGTTACCGAACCTCGAAAAAATCACGGTGCCAAATCTCTCTATCTCTTTCTCTTTACTTAATTATTTTGCATGCCATAATTGCTTGAATATCTTGTATGCTATCTTGTCTTGAAATTAATAGTTAGAGAAGTTCAAATTAAATCATCCACTTGCTTATTGTGATATAGTTTTTATTTGAGAGTGTTCCAATCTCGAAAAGAATTAGACCTAATTTTTGAACACCCTATTCACCCCCCCCCCCCCCCCCCCCCTCTAGGGTTAATTAGTGACTAACACCTTGCAATAGTCCTTTTGCCTTCCCCAACTTTCTATCACTTAAAACACAAATATTCATATTCATCCACATTACAAACACGTATACACACACTATCATGCCCCAAAATTCCCAGGACTCTGAAACACGAGCCTAAGAGTCAAGGGAGTGATGCAGAACTGAAACAAAACGAAAACATAACTTTTAGTCGTCAAACGCGCCCGTATAACGACAAAATACTAATTTCAAGTTAAAATTCATCTAATTAGGCATTAGGAAGGTCTTAGTAACATGCGGGATTGAATTCAAGGTCAAAACCCAAAAATAAGTTTTTTATATTTTGGATGAATAGTGTTGCGATTGTAGGAGCTAAAAAGAGGTATGGAATGCTGATTTTGGCGCTTAAGCGCCCTCATCAGCGCAGCTTTGCGCTTGTCTAGCGCCAACTGCTGGAGTGAAATTCCAGATTCTGTTTTAAACTTGAACTTTCCCCACTCAAGTCATACTCCTCAAGTTGGTCCAATAACGTATATATACACTTGGGAAGTAAAGGTTTTGTTGAAAATCCATAAAAATAACCATCTTGCCCCCGGTCTCCATTTTGTATACCGCCGACTTTAAAAGGTTCAAATCTTTTATATAAAAAAAACAAAACCATTTCAAAACTTAAAGTTTTAGCCGGGGCCACGGGGGTGAGCGAAAACGGATTTTTCTTTTAAAACGGAAAGGGTTTATTTATAAACCGAGTAAAACACCATTTCCGGGAAAGAAACACCTAATAATGACAATTATCATGATAAAAAAATCTATAACAACTAAATCAGGAAATTCATAGGATCCATCGTTTAAAACGCCCTAGAGCGATATATGTCATAGTTTTACAAAAAGAAGTAGTTCTACATTTTCGGCACCGAAGTGTGCCAAAAGAATAAAGTCCCCACGCATAGCGCTCCAAGGGATGTACATCAATATAAACTACCCGGCTAACATGCTAACTGACAAAAAAATAGGATTTCATCACTCGGATTACAAGTTCACAAAAAGAAAGCATATGTATACATTTGTCGCCTATGCTCTACAAAATAATGTTGTATGTCTTCATAAGTACAAAAGGATGGAAAAGCACCATAAGTCCACTGAGAGACTACGAGCCTCCCGTAACGGGATCATCACCTGAAAAATGATTTAAAGAATGGGATGAGCTCACTAGCACAGTAGATGAAGCGTCACCGCCTCAATTTCGGTAGTCCGAGTGGTACAACCCACCCAAGGTACATGCTATTAACCCTAAGTTGGTCTTTTATCCCACATGGCCCTTACGCCAATCCAGGACCCCATCAAACCCAACAAAAAATTTCACCAACATGCTCATATCAACATCATTCAAAGATATAACATGCTTCAACACAAATATCTCAATCACATATAAACCAATGTAAATGCAATGTGACTCAACACCACCCAAGGTACACACGCTATCCACCTATGGTCACGGATATAAAGTGTCGCCTAAATCGTTCACTTGAAAAGGATATACACTCTCAACAAGGAAGATCGAATGCACGAGATGACTCGTGACTAAAGAGGGTTGGAACAATCCTTCTGTATATCACAATTCTAGGACTTATTAGTTCCGTTGGTTGTGGAAATTGATAGGTGCCGAATGTTGTCCATTCCAGGAGCCTAACTCGGTATTGTTACGTCTTACCATTCTGTTACTTGGTATTTTTTGCGGTTTGCATGTCTAAGCGTGTTTCAGGATCTTAATGAAGAAAACGAGCTAACTTTGGTGAATTAACCAAGGATGTGCTTGTGTCTACACGAAAAGAGAGCAAAAGATGAGTTTTCAAGCAAAAACTGCATCCCAGAGGGCAAAAACGACATTTTTCGAAGCTGAAACTTTGGAAAATATACTAACGGAGCGAAGGCAGTTCAAATGGAAGAAAGATTAGAAATTTTGATTTTTATGATTTTTGCTACGCCCACCTACGCACACAGCAAGCAAAAGATGGCTAGGAGAGTTCAAAATACGCCTACTTATGCCCATGCCTACGCCTAGGCGTAGGTACCCCTACACCTAGGCGTAGATGGTGGGCGTAGACATCAACAGAAATTTCCAGAATTTGAGTTTTGATCCAAGTCAACTTCCTTTGACTTAACTTCGACTCCAAGACCTCTAAGCACGTGTATAAGGTGTATTTACACCAGATTAAAGGGTTTTGGCTCATAATTGAGGAGAAACACATAAAAGAGGAATCCTACTGCAAACAGGACAACTCTAATACATGTAGGACTCTTCTCAACTTCTTTTATAAATACCAAGGTCTGATACAAATCTAGGGAGCTTCTAAATACATAATTTTTAGAGCACTATCTCTGGAGATTTATATCTTTTGAAGAAGGGAGCCATTCAGATCTTAGAGATCTGGAGCAGACGATCATGGAGGGCGTTTCTACATCAACAATGCAGTCTCCTTCCACCATGAGCAACTAAACCGGTATCTAGGGTTTTCTAGCAAAACCCCAGCCAAGTAATGTAGTTTATTTATTTTTTTTAATTGTAATGAGGGGAAAATGAAGATCACACATGTGATGATTGTGTAAATGAGAGACCATGGTTATTTAATATAAGGGATTTTGTGTTTATTATACTCTTGTCTTAGAATGAATGAATGCATTATCTCAGTTAATCATGTTTATCTGGTGTTCTCTAGCATATCATGATATTCTACACAATGTTGCTTAACACCCAAAACCCTATATTTACACATGTCATACCTCAGTGAGGTGATATAGACACGCTTTAGTTTAATTTCATGATGTAGGAGTAGATTAGAGTAAAGTAGATGACATGCACTAATCACATTCTATCCGGAGATGAGTTGTAACGAATTCGGTTGACGGTACCTTTTTTGAGATATATTTGACTATTTACGGTATAATCTGGTTTACGGAAGATGGATCATCCTCTTACAATTGATCAATTAGATAGCTACATTATACGTTTAGTGGTGGAGTATGAAAACCGTAGTTTTTCTCTACTCTAAATCACAAACACAATTTACTTCTTGATTTTAGTTAGTTTCATTAGTTATAGATCTCAAACCAAACAAAACATCTTTCAAACCATAATTCAATACTTTTAGATTGTTAAAGTGAGTAAATCCAAGTCTCTGTGAGATCGATATTCCCGTTCTCAAGCCGAACTGTACAACAATACGATTCGTGCACTTGCGACCGGTAAAACTAAGGCAATGCAAGGCTCCATTCTTAATCACTATTTTTAACCCTGGTTTGCACCCATCAGAAACACCTCCTGACCAGTTGTTGTGACGATCTGACACAAGTCTACTCACACATGGTTACATGACCGGTATAGACCAACACCAATGTATATAACATAACAAGGTGTACTCAATATGCAAAAAGGCCTCAATTGAACCGTGCATCATCATAATATGTTATACATCATATTGTAATATATTATGCTCAAGAATACCAACATGCTCATATTTATTCAGATATAAGCAAAATTTCACAACAAACATTTATCATCACAACATCATGCTTTTCAAGGGGCCTAAATTCTTGTCTATGTTATAATGACTCAACGAGTACATAGATTGTAAGCACATATTCATATAAACACTTAATTATGAATAAAAGTTTTAAATTTAGACACGAAAATACCGGATATATATATATATATGTATACATTATATGTATAACATGTATAATTTCTAAAAGATAGAATGGTGATGACCTCTTAAGCCTCATGAACTGAACCCTCTTTCAACTTTCAACCTGCTCACTTCCAAAATCCTATTCTCCTATCTCTATCTCCTCAACACACACACATACACACGAAGCTAGCTCCAAGTACTCTTTTTCTTATTAATTTCAAACGGGCAGCGTTCAAACTTGCATATGTTGCCAAAGAACTCCACATCTAATCATTTATTTCCTCTTCCTCTTGGTTTTAAGCTTGAACATTGTCAACTTCATGGCTGAAGGTGAGTCACTAATCACCCTTAACAATTTAATCAAATTAAAGATGCTTAATCAATGTTCACATCCCAATTAATTGAATATATAATAATGTAGATAGAGCAATTTCCAAGCTGGTTAACTCTGCTCAGCTAAGATTCAGAGTTTTATTTCATTCTTAATCTTGTTTTTCCAACTTTTGTGTACACAATTGTTTTCTTCATTAACTATATGCTCACAATCATCTCCAAATCACATTTTCAGGGGTTTTTAATTTTCCGGGTTTAAAATTCACCCACAGTAACATAACTCAAAACAGTGAACTTTCATGATATTATAATTGCAAAATATAATATAAAATAGCTTAACTTCTTTCATATTTGGTTTAATTAATTATGATAGTTATGTTTGTCAATTATTACCATAGATATACATTTATATAAGGTTTGACCCATTATTCCAATGACTCACTCGTATTATTTTAGAGTCGGATTGGTCATGAAATTTTGAATAAAACTCAAATATTTTTTAGTTCCATAACAAAAAAGTTTAATTACATAACAAAAATGACATAACCTATTAATCGAAATACCTATCAAGGTACTTCAAAGAAGAATTTTCGAATTGATGCATAATAGTAATAGAGTATTTTGTATAATAAATATAACGTGTATCCGTCTTGTAATTGAATCTAACCTAAAAAAACGTCGATGTATTTCATTTCAAAAGATATTGATCTAGTAGGTTACTTTACATTGGCATGATTGACATACTTACATATGTTGTTTATATATCTTTATATATATACAGATGGGTAGGGAAGAGAAAGTGTTTATGATGAGAAGTTTGATACGGTCAAGTCCTCCAAGATGTGAGAGGAGCTACAGCTCTTGTGGTCACTATGTTGCCATCCAAGTCCCTATTGTTCCTCAATTCAATAGCCACATGATGATTGTGACTAATGGTCTTCACTTGATCTCCATAGTTCCAACCATTTAATATGCAAGAGGTGACTACATATCCAAATACAAGCCCATGTGTTGAATGTGAAGACCTACTTTTCAATCCTTGATGATTGAAATGGACATAACTCCTCAACATTTTGAAATGTCAATACATCATGTATATGTACATATATGTCTTCAATGTAATTCAGTTATTATATAGATTTGTATTATGATGGTATAATAGGAAAGAACAATAGCGCTTTAAAGAGACTAAACTTATTCTCTTGATCACAAATCAGAAAGCAAATGAAGGCTAATGTATATTGCAACTCAAAAGGCTTTGTTTTTCTGAATTTTTTATTATGATGTAGATACAAACCTCTCTCTATATAGGCTACACTACAACTACGAATTTAATAAGATTCATCTCCCTTTACATGATTAATTTCCCCTAAATGATCACATTAATTAGCAATTATTGTCAATTCGAAAGTCATACAACGAAATACATTGTGTTAGTCACTAATTAACCCTAGAGGGGGGGGGGGGGGGGGGTGAATAGGGTGTTCAAAAATAAGTCTAACTCTTTTCGAATATGGAACACACTATAATCAAAGATCAATTTCTCAATAAGCAAGTGGATGATTCAATTTAAACTTTTATAATAATTAATTTCAAGACAAATTAGCATACAAGATATTCAAGCAAATATAGCATGCAAAATACTTATGTAAAGAGAAAGAGATAGAGAGATTGACACCGTGATTTTTTCGAGGTTCGGTAACTCCTACTCCTCGGCTCAAGAACCCCTTCTTGAGACTTTTCCCGATCCTTTCACTATGGCCCTTCCTTCAAAGGTGGAATGGCAAACCTTTACAACACAAGCCTCTCGAGCTTGTCTCTCAATCAAGAGAACAACCCTCTCTTGAACAATCGGTGGACTTCACTTGTCCGAGATTACAAATTCGTATGTAATCAATAAAATCACTCAAGAACAAAAACACTCAAAACCCAAAGGTTTTTATGGAAGATAAATCAATATAAGCTCAAGTGTTTTTGGTGATTTTGCAATAGCTCTAGAAATGTATTCTCAAAGGATATAATCAATGAATGATATTTGGAGAATAAGAAGAGATTCTAGAGGTTTTGATTTTCAAAGAAACTTGGAGAAAATCAGATTTTCAAAGCTTGGTTTCAATGGCTTTTGTAGAGAAAATTTCTGCAGAATTTTGAGAGCTTTTCTTTCTCTTTTGTTTTTCAATCTCTTGGTCTACAATGAACACATATCATTCTATATATATCAATACATTAGGGTTTTGTAGAATGAATATTGTAATTGAAAGACAAGAGCCGTTTGAATACCATTAAACACGATCCACAAAACATGGGAATTGTTTTCTGAAAATCTGCAGATTTTAAGCAATCTTCTAGTCGACTACTTCTTCATTGTAGTCGACTACAATGGTCCATCTAGTTGACTAGATTGAGTTCTAGTCGACTACTTTGGACCATCTAGTCGACTAGAATGAGTTCTAGTCGACTACAATGAGTAGTCTAGTCGACTCAAGCTTGTTTCAGTCGACTCTTTTGATGTGGATGAAAAACCAATAGCTACTGGTTGAAATAGTCGACTACTAGAAAATACACAGGTGATTCTAGTCGACTATAACAAGAAAAACATTTAATAAAAATATTTTTCTTTCCGTTTAAGTTTGGTAAAGCGTTTTTCATTTCATTTGAGTTCGGTTCATTTTATACTTGAGCTTATATGATAAAATCGACACATAAAATTACCTTGTTACAATGATCGCTCCCCGACCTATCTACCCCGAGTCTTGAGTCTTCGACTTTCGCTTTTGCCGTTTAATTGATTTTCCTTTTTCGCTTCAATTTCTTTCACAGTTTTTCGCTTTAAATCAAACTTTCTTTCCGAGCTTGTTTTTCGAGTAGTTTCCTTTTCGAGTTTGATTTCTGAGTTGTTCACCTGTCTTTTGCTGAAAATGTAAACTCGATAATTCATTAGTATCAAACACTCTTCAATGGTTTGTTATCATCAATTTTGGAATTGTTTGCCGAAAGTAAATTTCAAAGCCAACAATCTCCCCCTTGATGATGACAAAACATTTTGTGTTTGCTTGGCATTTGGCGAAACATCAAGTGATGCTCCCCCTCAACATGTGCATAATATTTTGATCAAATGCTCCCCCTTAGTAAATGAAATTTGCAGTTTAATAGGCACTTTGATACAATATAAAAATAGGCGCACATTTGAGATAACAAAAATAAACAGCCTATCATAGATGTTTCAGTTTAATACAAGCTGCTTATACTAATGAAAAACATGGAAAGGAAAACAAACAAGTTCGCAAGTAACCAAAACAAGTCGCCAATAACCATAACAAGCCACACAAAAACAGAAATTGCTAATGTCGGATAATGAAATGCATGACAGTACAATAGCATAATTTATCCCCCTTTTTGTCAGCGTCGAGGGGTGCGTGAGCGAGGGTTCCTGTGTGCAAGAGTAAGGTCATCAAGTGACCCTGCAAGATTTGTAATACGGGTAGACATTTCCTCATCATGAAGAACAAGGCGCTCATTGATCAATCGAATGGCTTCCGTATTCTGGTTCACGGTCGTATCAAGGCGCTGAAGCATTTGTTCCTGCTGCCTAAGGAGCTCCGTATTGCTTTGAACAACCCCAAGAAGTTGGTTGAGAAGAGCAGCTTGAGAAGCCGAAGCACCGTCCAACGGAGGGACCGAGGAAGAGGCTTCCTGGCGCGATGCAGAACCGCTAGGACCAGTACGCGAACGAGGAGCAGGTGCAATTTCAGAAATGAAATTTCCTTCCGCATCCGAAGAAATATGCATATGTTTGACATGAGTGGCGTCAAGAAAAATAGGGTGATGCTCGGACACTTCATTCGAAAAATTAAAACCTTTCCGCTGCAGTAGATATGTAATATGTGCAGGAAAGAAAAGCGGGCCAGAAGGCTTGCGCTGACATGTGAGGATGACGGAACGAAAAATATAAGCTAAATCAACGCGGGTTCCTGTCAAAACGCAATAAACCAAAAAAGCCTCCATACGAGAAACACTGCTACGACTACCAGTTTTAGGCAGAATAGAGTAAGTAATAACATTATGAATTAATCTAGCCTCGGGTAGTAGCATAGAAGAGGTAATACCGGCGTTTTGCGAAATTTCCTTGTCAACACATATTGCCCGAGCAGCCTCAATACAATCGAAACCATCTTCCTTATACCAGTCCTTGGAGAAGTGGCGGATACCGTCATTCGGAAGCAAGAAAATGCGCTTGATTTCACTGTCATCAACGGTCTCGTCTTCACCACATAAGTTAAAATGAAGATGAGAGAGTAATTTATTCTCGTGATTTTTAAGAGAAGCGTAGAAAGCTTTGACAATTCGCGGAAATACCGGAATGTCAAGAGAAACGAAAAAATCCCAACCAATTGCTCGGAATAACTCGAAAGTTTGAGCCCGAATTTCAGTGCATAAATCTTGTGTGACAATACGGCAAGGTGTAGGAGCACGGTGATCAAAAACAGTGATGAATTTATTTCTATTATCATCATCAAGAAGAAGTACCTCAAGAAGAAGAGGTTCATTCGACTCCTCTTCGTCAACGGCCGTAGGACTGCGTGGATTGGTGGAGCTTTGGCCTCCATCAATGCGGGAACGTTTCCGAAATAGACCTCGAGTCTTCGGTGGCATTGTAGAAGATGATGCACAAATGTATATATAGATATATGATGTTGTATATATATAGATGTGTGAGAGAGTGAGAATGATGAAATTTGGATGATGGAAATGGGTGGAAGATGATGGAAATGTGAAATTAATGAGGGATAGGTGAAGATTTGAAGGTATAAGTGGTAGTAGGAGAGGGATTGAGAGGAGAGGGTTTGAAGGTGGGTGAGGGTTTGAAGGAGGCGGATGAAGAATATGAGATGAGGGTTAGGTTTTATAGTGGGTTGAGTCGACTAGGTCTAGGTGAGTCGGTTAGATTAAGGTTTGAGTCGACTAGGCTAGGTTTGAGTCGACTAGGAAGGCAAAATAGTCGACTACAACAATGTTTGAGTCGACTAGAATGGAAGATGAGTCGACTAGAATGACAATGAGTCGACTAGAAGGTGAAGACCATGAAATGGTGTAGCTTCTAACCAAAGTAGTCGACTAGATTGGTTTGAACTACACAGGATGAGTCGACTAGAATGAGAAAAAAATTGATAAAAATAGATAAAAATTAGGAAATAAATACATAAAAATAGCAAAAATATTAAAAATAAAGATTATTACAGAAATTAAGATAAAACATCAAAATCCATGGCCATTCCGATTTCACGACGAATTTTAGAAAATGATTCGTCCGCAAGTGGTTTTGTAAAAATATCCGCCAATTGATTTTTAGTGTCGATAAAGATCAATTCAACGTCACCCTTAGCAACATGATCACACAAACAATGATGCCTAATCTCTATATGCTTGGTGCGTGAGTGATGAATAGGTTTTTTGAAATACAAATCGCACTCGTATTATCGCATTTAATAGGCACGTGAGAGAAAGTAAGACCGAAATCAAGTAGTTGTTGCTTAATATAAAGAGTTTGAGCGCAACTACTACCGGCTGCCACATATTCAGCTTCGGCCGTAGATAATGCAACGGAATTCTGCTTTTTACTTGACCAAGATACTAGTGAGTGTCCTAGAAAATGACAAGTACCACTTGTGCTTTTACGATCAATTCTACATCCCGCAAAATCGGCATCCGAATAACTAATAAGATCAATTGAAGTTCCACGTGAATACCAAAGCCCCAAGTATATTGTACCACTTAGGTAGCGAAAAATGCGTTTGACCGCAAGCAAGTGAGATTCCTTAGGACATGATTGAAACCGGGCACATAAACATACACTAAACATTATATCCGGTCTACTAGCGGTTAAATAAAGCAAACTACCGATCATGCCTCTATAATTAGTAATATCAACACATTTACCATTTTCATCTTTATCAATCTTAATGGAGGAACTCATAGGAGTTATGGCATGTTTGGTAGCCTCCATACCAAATCGCTTTAGCAAATCTTTAGTGTACTTGGATTGGCTAATGAATAAGCCATCCGAGCTTTGCTTGATTTGCAACCCTAAGAAGAAAGTCAACTCACCCATCATGCTCATTTCAAATTCGTTTTGCATACTTGTGGCAAATTCCCTACATAAAGAATTATTTGTTGAGCCGAAAATAATGTCGTCAACATAAATTTGGACAATCAACAAATTATTCTTAATGGTTTTTGTAAAAAGTGTGTTATCAATCTTCCCTCTTGTAAAACCATTTTGAGTTAAAAACCCGCTAAGTCTCTCATACCAAGCTCGAGGAGCTTGCTTTAAACCATATAGAGCTTTAGCCAATTTGAAAACATGATTTGGAAAAAGATTATTTTCAAAACCGGGTGGTTGCTTCACAAAAACTTCTTCTTCTATGACACCATTTAAGAAAGCACTTTTGACATCCATTTGATAAAGAGTGAAATTTCTATATGATGCAAATGCAAGAAGCATTCTAATTGCTTCTAATCTAGCTACCGGTGCAAAGGTCTCATCATAGTCGATGCCTTCCTCTTGATTATATCCTTGAGCTACCAATCTTGCTTTATTTCGAATAATTACTCCATTCTCATCCTTTTTGTTTCGAAAAATCCATTTTGTGCCAATTATAGTTTGATTTTCGGGTCTAGGAACTAAACGCCAAACTTGATTGCGTTCAAATTGATTTAGTTCCTCTTACATTGCTACGATCCAAGAATCATCACATTGAGCTTCGTGAAAGTTCTTGGGTTCGAATTGCGATACAAAGGCCATGTGGTTGCAAAAATCTTTAAGTTGAGATCTAGTACTAACCCCTTTTGAAGGATTACCTATGACTTGATCAAGAGGATGATTGTGAACAATCCTCCATGCTTTAGGCATTGAGTTGGTCAAGTCATCATTGGATTGATGCTCAACTTCCCTCATTTCCTTTTGGCTACATGATGAGTTTGAGATATTGAGAGTATTTAGATTATCCTCAATCCCAACAACCTCATCTTCTTCTAGGTCTATTCTAGGTGATGGTGGTGAGGGTGATTCATCAAAGACAACATGAATAGACTCAACCATGGTTAGAGTCCTTTTGTTATAAACCCGAAATGCTTTACTTCTTGTAGAATAACCTAGGAAAATTGCTTCATCTGATTTGGAGTCGAATTTTCCAAGATTATCTTTATCATTTAACACAAAACATTTACACCCGAAAACTTTGAAATACCCAATATTGGGCTTTCGACCATTCCACAACTTATAGGGCGTTTTCCCCAACTTCATCCGAATAATAACACGATTGATTATATGGCAAGCGGTGTTTACCGCTTCCGCCCAAAGGCTTCGGGAAAGGTTGTGCTCATTTAACATGGTTCGAGCCATCTCTTGTAGAGATCGATTCTTTCTTTCAACTACACCATTTTGTTGAGGGGTTCTAGGGGCCGAGAGATCATGAGAAACACTGAGATCATCACATAATTTCTCTAAGTCTTGATTTCCAAACTCCCTACCTCTATCACTTCTAATTTTCTTGATTTTCAAATCTTTTTCATTTTGAATGACTCTATAAAATCTTTCAAGAATGGAGTGAGTTTCATTTTTATGAGCAAGAAAGTGAACCCAAGTATATCTAGAGTAGTCATCAACAATAACAAGTACATAGAGTTTCCCGGCTAAGCTAGCCGTTCTCTCCGGACCAAAGAGATCCATGTGAAGTAATTCTAGAGGTCTAGAAGTGGTAATATCTTTCTTTCTCTTGAAAGAGGATTTAACTTGCTTGCCTACTTGACATGCGCTACATATTTTATCTTTCGAAAATTTAGTCTTTGGGAGGCCTTTGACTAAATCAATTTTGGATAAACGATGAATGAGGTCCATACTAGCATGTCCTAGACGCCTATGCCATAACCAACTATTTTCGCTAGATGTGACAAAACATTTAACATCTTGGTCATGCAATTCACATAGCAACAAAGTATACAAGTTTCCATTTCTTTTGGCATTGAACATTTGCTTCCCATCTTTCTTGATTATGCATGCATTTGTCCTAAATAGAACATCATAGCCCTTGTCACATAATTGACTAATACTAAACAAATTATGCTTCAACCCATCAACTAAAAGCACATCATCAATAGAGAGAGAAGAGGAAATACCGATTGAGCCAATTCCTATAATTTTGCCTTTAGAGTTGTCTCCAAAAGTTACGTTTCCCCCTTCATATGTTTTTAGTGAAATAAACTTTGATTTATCTCCCGTCATATGCCTTGAGCATCCGCTATCGAGAAACCATTTTTCTTTTGATGCGGACTTCAAGCATACCTACAAAACAAGTTCAAGTAACTTTTATTGGTACCCAATCTGTTTTGGGTCCATTTTGGTTAGATAGATACGCAATAGTTCCTTTTGGAACCCAAATTGGTTTTATTACAACATTTTCTTTTCTATGAGAGCATGCAATAGATCCTTTCGGAACCCAAATCATTTTTGACATAATTTTCTTCTTTCTATGAAAGCATACGTTTGCTTTGTGTCCTTTTCTATTGCAATAGTAGCAAGTAACATGATTATAATCATTGGAAGATGCATGAGATGATTTTTTAGTAAATGTAGAGCTAAGTGATTTTCTCTTTTTCAATATAAGAGCATCCTTGTCAAAAGCATCATACCCTAGACCACATTTATCAAATGATCCTTTTTGTCTTCCTAACATGATACTAAGGTTCTCTTTTCCTTTTGTAAATTTAGCTAAAACATTTATTTGATCATCAATAGTATTTTTCAACCGAATATTTTCCTTCTCTAGCTCAATGCTTTTGTTATTGCAAGAAACTTCTAAGTTTGAATTAGTGAGACTACATGAAGACTTATCTTTCTTAAGAAGGATATATTTTCTAGCTAATTTTTCAAATTCATCATGTAATTCTTCAAACACATCTTGCAATTCATTGTAATCAAGAAGAAGTTCATCATATGATAGTTTATCTAAATCACTTTAATTTAAATGTACCTCTTCTTCATTTGCCATGATGCAAATGTTTGCCGTTTCCTCGCTACTTTTCTCCTCATCTGAGTCGCATGAGTCATAGTCCTCCCATGTGACGTTCATTGCCATCTTGCTAGGTCTTTTGTCGTTTTCCTTTTTGAGCTTGAAGCAATCACTTTTGTAGTGTCCCGGCTTTCCGCAATTGAAACACGTTGGGGGTTCCCTTTTGCTAGTCTCGCCTTTAGGTTCGATTCTCTTCATGAATCTTCCACCGTTTGCTTTCTTTCTTTGAAGATGTCTCTTGAATTTTTGGGTGAACAATGCAATGTCCTCATCCTCTTCTTCTTCACTCGGCTCATTGATTTCATTTTTGGTGAAGGCTTGCAAAGCTATTCCCTTTCTTGGCTTGATGTCGTCTTCACGAGCTTTCAACGTTATTTCCCAAGTGAGTAAAGAGCCGAAAATTTCATCGAGACTCATGGTGTTGAGGTCATGAGCTTCTTTGATAGCCATTACTTTTGCATCCCACTTTGCCGGGAGACTTCTAAGCACTTTTCGTGACGCATCGGATCTAGGAACAATTCTACCAAGATGCTTTAGTCCATTCAAGATATTTGTAAAGCGAGACATCATAGAATTCACATTCTCATCATCTTTCATAGCAAATAATTCATATTCATGCATGAGTATGTCAATTTTAGATTCTCGTACTTGAGATGTACCTTCATAGGTTACTTCAAGTTTATCCCACATTTCTTTTGCCGTTGAACAAGTAGATACACGATTAAATTCATTTGGACTTAAAGCGCAATTTAAATTTACTTTGGCTTTAGCATTGTATGACATGAGTTTACGGTCATCATTATCCCATTCATTGGGTAATTTGGGGACGGTTTTTCCATCAACGATTTTGGTCAATACAAATGGTCCTTCAAGAACTACTTGCCAAATTTGGTAATCGATAGCTTGAAGAAAATCTATCATTCTAGTTTTCCAATAGCTATAATTTGATCCATCAAACCATGGGGGCCTATTATTCGATTGTCCTTCAATATGAGTGACTAAATTTGATGACATGATCGTTCTCTAAGACGGTTAAGTCTAAAATAAATAGAGATTAAGCTCTGATACCAATTGTTAGTCACTAATTAACCCTAGAGGGGGGGTGAATAGGGTGTTCAAAAATAAGTCTAACTCTTTTCGAATATGGAACACACTATAATCAAAGATCAATTTCTCAATAAGTAAGTGGATGATTCAATTTAAACTTTTATAATAATTAATTTCAAGACAAATTAGCATACAAGATATTCAAGCAAATATAGCATGCAAAATACTTATGTAAAGAGAAAGAGATAGAGGGATTGACACCGTGATTTTTTCGAGGTTCGGTAACTCCTACTCCTCGGCTCAAGAACCCCTTCTTGAGACTTTTCCCGATCCTTTCACTATGGCCCTTCCTTCACAGGTGGAATGGCAAACCTTTACAACACAAGCCTCTCGAGCTTGTCTCTCAATCAAGAGAACAACCCTCTCTTGAACAATCGGTGGACTTCACTTGTCCGAGATTACAAATTCGTATGTAATCAATAAAATCACTCAAGAACAAAAACACTCAAAACCCAAAGGTTTTTATGGAAGATAAATCAATATAAGCTCAAGTGTTTTTGGTGATTTTGCAATAGCTCTAGAAATGTATTCTCAAAGGATATAATCAATGAATGATATTTGGAGAATAAGAAGAGATTCTAGAGGTTTTGATTTTCAAAGAAACTTGGAGAAAATCAGATTTTCAAAGCTTGGTTTCAATGGCTTTTGTAGAGAAAATTTCTGCAGAATTTTGAGAGCTTTTCTTTCTCTTTTGTTTTTCAATCTCTTGGTCTACAATGAACACATATCATTCTATATATATCAATACATTAGGGTTTTGTAGAATGAATATTGTAATTGAAAAACAAGAGCCGTTTGAATACCATTAAACACGATCCACAAAACATGGGAATTGTTTTCTGAAAATCTGCAGATTTTAAGCAATCTTCTAGTCGACTACTTCTTCATTGTAGTCGACTACAATGGTCCATCTAGTCGACTAGATTGAGTTCTAGTCGACTACTTTGGACCATCTAGTCGACTAGAATGAGTTCTAGTCGACTACAATGAGTAGTCTAGTCGACTCAAGCTTGTTTCAGTCGACTCTTTTGATGTGGATGAAAAACCAATAGCTACTGGTTGAAATAGTCGACTACTAGAAAATACACAGGTGATTCTAGTCGACTATAACAAGAAAAACATTTAATAAAAATATTTTTCTTTCCGTTTAAGTTTGGTAAAGTGTTTTTCATTTCATTTGAGTTCGGTTCATTTTATACTTGAGCTTATATGATAAAATCGACACATAAAATTACCTTGTTACAATGATCGATCCCCGACCTATCTACCTCGAGTCTTGAGTCTTCGACTTTCGCTTTTGCCGTTTAATTGATTTTCCTTTTTCGCTTCAATTTCTTTCACAGCTTTTCGCTTTAAATCAAACTTTCTTTCCGAGTTTGTTTTTCGAGTAGTTTCCTTTTCGAGTTTGATTTCTGAGTTGTTCACCTGTCTTTTGCTGAAAATGTAAACTCGATAATTCATTAGTATCAAATACTCTTCAATGGTTTGTTATCATCAATTTTGGAATTGTTTGCCGAAAGTAAATTTCAAAGCCAATACATTGTATTCTAAATTATGCATGTATCTAAGAAAACAAAGAGACTAGTTTAATTTTCTAACACCCCCTCTTAAACTAAGCATCTTTAACTCCAAGCAAAGTCTTCATTTTGATAAGCGAATCATTCTTCAAGGATTTTGTGAATAAATCTGTCATTTGATCTTGAGTTCTACAAAACTGAACTTCAATTTCTCCATTCTTGATCAAATCACAAATGAAATGAAACTTAATCTTGATATGCTTGCTCCTGGTATAAAAGAAGGATTATTTGACAATGACATGGCTGACTTGTTATCTCGAACTAATTTCGTGGTTTTGTCTTTCACTTGATTCAATTCCTCAAATATCCAACCCAACCACACAGCTTGACAACCAGCAGATGCAAGGGCAATATATTTAGATTCAACAGTAGAGAGCGCCACAACAGATTGCTTCTTTAATGACCATGAAACTGCACCAGAGCCAACGTTGAAAACATATCCAAAGGTACTCTTACAATCATCAACATTATTAGCCCAATCGTTGTCACTCAATTCAATCAACTTTAATTTTGCTACACGAAAGCAATTAAGCCCATGATTAAGTGTTCCTTTAACATACCTGAGAATGTTTTTCCCAAATTTTTAATGAACATCTCTTAGTGATTTGAGAATTTACTACCTAAGTCAAATTTGATCTAGTTGTAGTTAAATATGTAAGAACATTTTTGTATACTGTTTATTTATGGTATGTTCTAGACAATAACCATGTTGAGTATTAGATAGGTCAGTTTGGTGTTAATGACATCGATAAGCTTCATCAAAGACAGAATCAAGCATTGAAGTAATAAATAATACAAGTGAAGTACGAAAGTGAGCATATTGAGAAAAAATGTCTCTTGGAGGGCGAAAACAACATTTTCCAAAGCCGCCACTTCAAGCAAAAAGTATTGTGAGTTCAAGAAGGTCAATTTGGCGTAGTTGTGAAGAAAAGTGGTTTTGACAAAAATACATACGCTTAAGCCTACGCTTTCAATTTCAAAAAGTGGCTGGAAAACACATTTTTACGCTTGGAGGTACGCTTGGACTTACACTTGAAGTGTAGGCCCCCTACACTTGAAGCGTAGTTGCGGCAAGTTTTTTCCAGATTTTGTCTGCGATGTCCAAATTATTCGGGGGTTGGTTTTATGATATGACCACGACTTATATACATCAAAGTGCTTCTATATACATTATATTCACCAGAATATAGGGTTTGGATGTGAAATTATGAGAAAAGGAAAACTTAGGGTTTGGATTATCATTGTCTATAAATACCCAAGTCTACAATAAGAGGAGACACGTCTTGAAGAATTCTCTGCAAGTTTTCTACAGCTTCTTCTTCTTCTACAGAAATATACAAATGGTGAGAGAAAATTATTGAGTGATTAGAGATACACAAGTTCTCTCTTGTTTTTGGACGTCTTCAATCATGCTTCTACATCGACGATTTTTATGCACGATTGAATGATATAGTTGCTGAAACATTCACACACCGTTTATAGCAACGTGGTTGTTTTAATCCATTTCGAGAAGCGGAGTCGTCTGTGTGCGGAGATCGAAGCAGGAGGCTTCGTGGTGATTTTGATCTGTTGAGAAGTAGAACCGTCAGAGTACGGAGATCGGAGTAAGAGTTTCGTGGAGCGCAAGTGAATCTAGATTTTTAGACGTCGAGTGAGAAACAACAAATAACATCGGTTATAAGTTCTATTTTCATAGAGTCTGTACAATTTCTCTGATTCATAGTGCATCGATACCTGAGCGTATTCGTGGTTTTTAATTGGAGTCTTTCCAAGGTTTTCCACGTAAAAAATCTGTCTTCTCATTATTTATTTTCTGCACTTATATTCATATTTTCTTGATTGTTCTATTTTGAGAATTAAATTGAGAATTAGGGTTTGTGACTAATTAAAATTAAATTTTTGCTAAATTTTTTTAATTGATCATAAAATCGACAAAAAGCCTATTTACCTCCCTTCTAGGCTGTTTTCACTATCGTCTAGGTAATTTCAATTGGTATCAGAGCATGGTTGCCCCAATTTAGGTTAACTACCTAGGGTTAGATCGTGAACTTAGACGATGGAGATGCCTCGTGAAGAAGGTTCCATATCTAGATCCCCTTTGTTTGATGGCTCAAATTACACATATTGGAAAGCGAGAATGAGAGTGTTTCTAAAATATTTAGATGAGAGAGCGTGGAATGTTGTAGAAGTAGGATACTCACCTCCCACTATGAAAGATGATGCGACTAATGAAGTGAAAACAAAACCTTCAAGTGAGTGGAATGCTGTCGAGACGAATAGCGCAAATTGGAACTCAAAGGTGTTGAATGCGTTATACAATGCTGTCACTCTGAGTGAGTTCAAGAGGATTGCTACATGCGTAATTGTCAAGGAAGCTTGGGACATTCTCCAAGTTACTCATGAAGGAACTTCGAAGGTTAAACAATCGAAACTTCAAATTCTGAATTCTCGATTTGAGAAATTGAAGATGGAGGAGGATGAAGTCTACCCCGACTTTGAGGCTAGGTTAACTGATATTGTAACGGGATGTCATAACGTAGGTGAGCCTATTCATGAGACTACCATAGTAAAGAAAATCCTTAGGTATTTACCTAAACATTTTTTATCTAAGGTCACTGTCATCTCAGAGGTCATGAGGCTTAAAAAAATTAAGGTTGAATAACTGGTAGGAAATTTAAAATCTTATGAGATGGAGATGTTCAAAAACCTCTATAAGAAGGCTAGTGACACAAAAGAGAAGAGCATAACTTTCAAAACCATTAGGGAAGATCTTGTTGAACCTGATGAAGAAAGTGAGTTTAGTCTAAATGATATAGCCATGTTTGCTAAGAAGTTGAACAAATTTGTTAGTGTTAAACATAATAGCCAATGACAAAAATTTGGGGATAAGTTGGGTGAGTCTAGAAGTAGGAATAAGACTCAAACAAGGAAGGACAAGTCTGATCCTAAAAAGAAGAAATCCAAATGGTTTGAATGTCAATGATATGGTCACATAGCTGCAGAGTGTGCAAACACTTTGAAGAAATCCAAAGGATTCGCTGTCAGTTGGGATGATGACTCTGATAATGGATCAGCTAGTGATGCGATAGAAGTAGAAGTAGGTGATGATTCTAAGAATTTTACTTAGTTTGGCGATGTCTGAAGAAGAATGTTTTGAGAGTGTTGAAGATTATGATGAAACGCTTGAAGAGTCTTATAATAAATTACTTGACAAGACCACACAACTTCAAAAGAATCACATGAAATTGTTGACTAAAAGTCTTAACATGGACAAAGAATTGCATTCTCTAAAAGACGAATTAGCCCATAGTCGCAAACTCTAAATCTTCTACAGACCCAAAAGACCAAGTTGATTGAGGATTTGAATAATTCTGAACTTGAAAAGACTGAGGCTTTGGAGTTAGTAGATGGTCTAAATAAGGATTTGGTTGAGAAATCTACTAAGATTGAAAATTTGAAAAAAAGAGCTGAAAGATGCTAACTCAACTATTCAGAAGTGGTCTAGTGAAACTCTTAAGCTTAACCATATGTTGAGTGTAGGAAAGTCCAAAAGAAATACAAAGGGACTAGGTTTTGTTGGAGTATTGCAAAATTCGAATGTTGCTGCAAAAACCACCTTTGTGAAAGCCACTCATGTAGCATCTAGTTCTTCTCATAGAAATTCAAATTGGAATCTTAGGGCTCAATCTTATGTCAAAAGACCTATTGAAAAGAAGCCCTTTCTTACCTCTAGATATCCTAGGAGGTCAACTGATGGAGCTCGGAGGTTTGTTCCTATTTGTCACCACTGTGGTGTCAGTGGTCACATTCGACCAAGGTGTTCGAAGTTGAGAGGGAAGACTCTGCAATTGGTGAAGGAACAAAGAGTTCAACATGGAGATCGTGTTCAAGATCAAATTTGAATGCTGAGAAATGAAGAATTTGTCAAGGTTGATAAAAGGAGCTCAAAATATGAAAAAGGCTTGGGTGAAAAAAAATGAGTTACATTGTCTTGTAGTTCATACTAGACTTAGAGCAAGAAATTCTAGTTCTTGGTATATGGATAGTGGATGTTCAAGGCATATGACTGGAGATAAGTCAATGTTTGGATTTCTCGAGGAGTATCATGGTGGGATAGTCAATTTTTATTATGGAGAAAAGCCGAAGGTTCGAGGAAAATGTACCATTGTGGTTTCTGGTTTACCTAAATTAGAAGATATGCTTTATGTTGAAGGTCTTAAAGCAAATTTGTTGAGCATAAGTTAGATATGTGATAACAAGCATACTGTCAATTTTTCTCTTGATAAGTGTTCCATCATTGACTCTGCTGGAAATTGTGTGATGGAAGGTATGCGTTCGACTGCTAATTGCTATTGCATTGTCCCTAATTCCAAATAGTCCTGCAATAGAGTTAAACTATATGAAGTTGAAATTTAGCATCAGCGATTGTGACATATTAATTTTCATAATCTGACAAAAATCACTAAGAGTGAAATTGTTAAAGGTGTCTCTAAGCCTGGTTATGAAAAAGGGATTATGTGTGGATCTTGTCAGAAGGGTAAACAAGTCAGATGTCAGCATAAAAAGACAAATGTCATTGGTACTTCTAGACCTTTAGAGTTGTTGCATATTGATTTAATGGGTCCCACTAGGACCATGAGCAAAGGAGGAAAGAAGTATATTTTTTTCATGGTGGATGATTACTCAAGGTTTGCATGGGTTGAATTTCTAAGTGAAAAGTCTGAAGCTCCTTAAACTTTTAAGAGAATTTGTTTAAAAATACATATTGAAAAGAATTGTTCCATTTCTAGAGTAAGGAGTGATCATGGAAGGAAGTTTGAAAATTCAGAAATTGAAGGGTTTTGTGAAGAAAGATGAATAAAACATGAATTTTCAGCACCTAAAACTCCTAAACAAAATGGAGTTATTGAGAGGAAGAATAGGGTTATTCAGGAAATGGCCGATGTTATGCTATATGATAGGAATGTTCTTAGGTATTTTTGGGCAGAAGTGGTGAACACAGCGTGTTACACCTCAAACAGAGTTTATCTTATGCCTGACACCTTAAAAACTCCTTATGAACTATGGAATGGGAAGAAACCCAATGTGAAATATTTCAAGGTTTTTGGAGCAAAATGTTATATTATTAGAGATTGTGAATCTATTAGGAAGTTTGAGTCTAAGAGTGATGAAGGAATATTTTTGGGTTATTCATTGACTAGTCGAGCATATATGGTGTTTAACCTTAGAACTCAAACTGTGATGGAATCTGCAAATGTAGTGGTTGATGACTCATGCGTTGATGAGTCTCCAATGTCTGCTGAGGAGGAAGATAGTGAGTCGTTGTTATTGGATAATGATTCTTCCGAGGTTGAAAAAGATGACAATGTTGTTAATGATGATACTTCAAGTCCTGCAAAATCACATGATCAAATTAGTGATGTTCAGCCTACTCCTTCTAAAGAACCATCTGCAAGGGTAAAGTTGTACCATCATTTGGATAATGTTATAGGATCTGTTGATCAGATGATGGTGACATGGAGAAAGGCTAGGAATGAGGTTTCGTATGCATTCCATACATCTTCTTTGGAACCTAAAAATGTCAAAGAAGCTCTTCAAGATAGTGATTAGGTTAATGCTATACAATAAAAACTTCAGCAGTTTGTTAAGAATGATGTCTGATATCTTGTGCCTAGACCGAATGAGATAAATGTGATTGGTACCAAGTGGATATTCAAGAATAAAAATGATCAACATGGTATAGTAGTTAGGAATAAGGCTAGGCTTGTTACTCAAGGTTATACTCAGTTGGAGGGTATAGACTTTGATGAGACGTTTGCTCTAGTAGCGAGACTTGAATCTATTCGGATTTTGTTTGCTATCACTTGTCATCTTGGATTTAAGTTGTATCAGATGGATGTAAAGAGTGTATTCTTGAATGGCATTCTACCTGAGGAAGTATATATGGAGCAGCCCAAAGGGTTTAAAGATCCTCATTGTCTGGGTCATGTTTACGGACTGAAAAAGGCATTGTATGAGCTAAAGCAAGCTCCTAGAGCTTGGCATGAAAGGTTGGCTGATTACCCGTTGGGAATAGGTTTTGCTCGAGGGTGAGTGAATAAAACACTATTTATTCAAAAAAATGAGTGATACAGTTGTTGCTCAAATCTATGTTGATGATATTGATTTTGGTTCCACTTTTGATCAGCTTGCTCATTATTTTGGAGATGAAATGAAACATGAATTTGCGATGAGCATGGTTGGTGAATTGAACTTCTTTACAGGGTTTCAGGTTAGACAATTGAGTGATGAGATTTTTGTTTCCCAAACTCGTTATACATTAGAATTGGTGAAGAAGTTTGGTTTAAAAAAGGCTAAGGATGCTCGCACTCCTATGAGTACAAGTGTCAAGCTTAGTTTGGATACTAAAGGAAAAGATGTCGATTTTACACTTTATAGGGGTATGATTGGGAGTTTGTTGTATTTAACTGCTAGTCCACCTGACATAGCTTTTAGTGTTGGTTTGTGTGCACGTTACCAGGCAAGTCCTAAAGAGTCCTATATTACTGCTGTGAAAAGGATAATCAAGTATGTTAAAGGGACAATGAATTATGGATTGTGGTATCCATCAGGTACTTGTCACGCCCCAAATTCCTAGGACTCCGAAACCCGAGCCTAAGAGCTAAGGGAGTGATTGCGGAAGTAAAAAGAAATGAGAACCAATGACATTCAATCATCAAATACCCACGAAAGGGTAAAATGATCTGATACCACGCTGTCACGCCCCTAAGATTCCCGAAACTCAAATCTAGAGAATCAGCGAATCTCCAAGGGATGACGCTAGTCAAGAGACTACTAGAGTCAACAACAACAAAGAGACAAATGGAATAACAATAAAAAATATACTCCACGTCAAGTAGAATGCTAGAAACTCACTAGCATCCTCCAATACCAACTGACACGCTCCTAAATTCCTAAGACTCCCGAACAGGGACATCCGAGGAATCCAGGATGTGATCCTTAATACAAATGACCAACTAAGACATCACTAACCATAGAAACGTATGGATTAGTGATGGAAATAGTATATTTCATACCCAAATGAATAATAAACAAAGCAGCGGAATCTAACAAAAATCCGGCAGAGTTCCGCTTGTAAATGGAACATCCGGATACACAACCACAACACAATAACCTGCCCAAAGCAATTCAATAATCACAATGGCTTCCAAGCCCCACATTCATCAATCCTACTAAGGCCGAGGTAGTGGAAAGAAACCAAAACCCCTCCAAATCCTCTAACATCAACAGAGCCACAAATGCTCGAATAAGAATACAGAAAAGCGTCTAGCTGTACAAAATAGATACAATACATCCTGAAAGAATAAATACAGGAAATAAAGATACATCAACAGGGATAGGCCAACAGACTGGCTCCCAAAAGAAATACATGGCAAACCCATAACAAATGGGTAAGGAAAACTGAAAGCAGATACCTATCGTCCCCAAACCCAGTCGTGCCGTAACTGTAACTGCATCACCGAACGCAACTCCAAAACCTGTAACAAGGAAACAAAAGAAAGTTGTCGTTGCACTGTATCCTGCTCATAGCCGTATATTTCCTGCAACCTGGCGTGGGAATACCAGGGGGCAAATGAAATACCCCTGTGAGCAAATAAGCTCAGTGGGAAAGGATACTCTAACTACCACATCCTCTAATAGTTTAGGTAATGCTAAACCACCCAGTGAGATACATAGCCCACAACATAACCCAGCCACGAAAACCCAAGGTACGTGCTCATATACTACCGTACGTAAGTATATAGGGGATATAAATATATATATATATATATATATAAATACCCAACATGAGCTTATAAGATACAACTAAGACTCATACTCCTAGTACCAACACCAGTAGTCTACACTACTCTCACCAACGTACACTAGGTACACGATACTAAGGTCCAATCTAACAAATCATCCAGCGTTCACGACGCTAACAAGAAACTCCAAACAGAGGGAATCACACTCACCTCTAATATCCACAAGGATCGAAATCCACTACTAGTACCAAGGAATACTCATAACTCACTCCCCTATAACACAGGAGGAAAAGCACTCACGTCCTTGCGTACTAACACAACCGTCATCTATCTATCTATATATATATATATATATATATATATTGTCAATGTACAATATATATATATATATATAAAACAAGCCTCATCCTATTCCTAGAGGAAATCTACCTCTCAAGGCTAGATCACCTCAATCATATCACTGTACCATAAGTCGATTAGACCTCATAATACTATCATTGATAGGGTCAACCACATCACTAACACTCTCCCTGTAGGCGAAGGAAACCACTCAACCAAATCACTAAGAGTACACAAACTCAACTCACCAGAACGACCACCTCAGGGTCACCAAAGCAAAGCGAAGGAAAAGACTTCTCAATGCTGAACCAATAGATAACCGAGACAACAATGTCAAGGCTAAACCACCACAAGTGTTTAGTGAGAATACCCGGACAAAAGAAACCAATCCACTCGGTATCCATGCCCCTAACACGTGTGACAACTCAAATCACCTAAGTGGTAACATCAACAATAAAGAAACTGAAAGGCAACACTATATGTGTGCACTGAACAACACAAAGCCTCATACAAAGACCTAGAGATGATAGGAAGCAATGGGGAAACAATGGAACACCTTTCAAAACTCTACAGGATGAGATATTGAGAAAGAAGTCTCGAAATCTTAGAATCCCAAGAAAAGTAATAAAATAGTTTTCCTTTTAAGGAACCACATAGTAAAAATGACCATCTTGCCCCCGGTCTCCGTCAGTTGCCATCACCGGCTTTTAGAAGTTAAAAATATTTTTAAAGAAGATCCTAAGATCATTTTATAAAGTGTTAAAGCTTTTCATTGCTACGGGGGTAGGCGAAAACGGGTTTTTCCTTTTAAATATAAAGAGTTTAGAAAACACCGTTTCTGAAAGACAGTCGAATAAGGGCGAACACAACTCTACAGATTCCTATAATGCCCAAAAGGACAGTAAAGGAAGAACAACACGTTGGACTCACGGAAGACAACCATCCGTTTCCAACTCCACCAAATCAAATGACAACACATGGAAGAGGTTCGACACCACGCCGTAACCGACAACTCAAGGAATGACATAGAAGTCAATGACTACGTACTAGCGTACAAAACACAGTACAAGGAATTCTTAGGGAATGAACTAAGCACTAGAACCAAGTATGTCAAACTACAGTACCTCGAGTACTTAATAAAGTCACTCAACCATAACCTCTTCTCATCAATCAAAATCTCAACTACAGTTGATAGCCTATTCATCAAAAGTGAAAGACACCTAAAGGTCCATACCACAACTCACAATCTCATCACCCGCCTTCTCGAAGTCCCCAATTCATAACTGATACTAAAATCAATCTCTAATCTCCAATCTCTAACAAGGTCACACAGCCAACCAGAATCACCAAACTATTAACCCCGCCTTCTCTAAGGCATCAACTCCAAATCATCTCTGCAGTCCATCACTAACCGCAACTAACCACAAAGGTCACTATGCCAATATACTTAACCTCCCCCAATGGTACGAAAGTATATATATACTCACAAGTATAAAATAAGCATTTCATTATACTTGATATATTACCACATGTAATCATTTTCTTTCACGTTATTCATTATCAACTGAGCATTTTACAAAGATATGAATTTAAATTCGCAATATTCATACATAACATGCTCCAAAATCCAACAGGCAATAATAACACATATTAAACCTGTTCCAACAACACATGTAATAATCTCACGTATACATGTCAAATGAAATCACATAAATGCCATGCAAATATAATGTGACTCAACACCACACTTTGCCCTATCATAGGTTAACGAATACGCACTCTACCCATAAATATGAGCTAACAGAGGGTCGCACCGGTACTTCCATAGTAATTTTGAAACTTCTCACTTCAACAAGGAAGACGGTTTGCACGAGACGACCCGTGACCAAAGATTCGTCAACACGAATGCACGAGACGACCCGCGACTTTGAGAATGAGATGACTCACCCTATACCCCATTCACAACTCATTATTCTGTAGGATGGGAACACCCCCTGGCCAGTTGTTGCGACGATTCGACACAAAGACACCCCACATGATTTAACAACCCACATATACCAATACCATGATTTGACACTACATGATATTCTCAATATGCATCCAGGTCCAAATGACAATCATGCCTCAATATAAATATGTAATGCATCATATTTATATACAATATCTACATATAACTCACACGGCGCCCATCACAGGTTAACGGATACAATCCGACACAAAACCGTCCCTACAGGATACATACCCCTGTACTCAGCATAAATATATAGTGCATCATATTTAAGCAATTACCCACATGGTAATGTCAACATAAATCTCAAAAATCTCCTTGCATGCTTTAAAATACAATAAAGCATTTAAATCATATGAAAACAAATTCATATACAATTCATGTTTTCACAAATATATTTTCCTTAATTCTTTAAAAAATATTTCAATTTCTCTTATCATGCCTTTAAAATAAATTAAAGTAATTAATTCACGTATCGTAGGGGAACCTAGCATAGCGTCTAAGTATTCGCGCCCCTTACGTCCACATATACACTAGTCCATTTAATCCTCAAGGAAAATTCTAAGCCATCTATTCTTATTCAATTTAAATAAGAATTTAATTAATCTCGTAGGAATTAATTTAATTAATTTTCTTAAATTAATCTCTAAGTCCAATTCCGATTCTAAGCAAATTACAGATAATTAAATTAACGATTTAATATATCTATATTAAATTAAATAAGGGTTTGCACCCCTAAACTTCTTCAATAATGCGGAGTGAGAAATATATTTTCCCACCTGAAATACGCTTACATAACAACCGTTTCGGGTCCACCGTGAACAGTACCAGCGCCCGAATATGACGCCCGTCGACCAAAGTCGTCTGAAAAATATTTTGAATATATCAAAATATCCGTCTCGACAACCTATACAATATATACGAAGCCCATTAGTATTAGGTTAATTAATTTGGTTAAATCTAAATTAACTCAAACGAAAACTATAACCTATAAATACGATTTTCGGGCAAACCATTCATCCTAAATTCACGAAATTAATATATGACGAATACCATGTATATACGGAGCTACTCACCAAAAATAGGCTCAAACCGATCACCAGAAGGTCGCCGAAAAAATGGCTGAAGCCTGGCCGGAGTCGCCTCTGCTCACGTGCGTCACTGCGTTGGCCGTCCCTTGCGTCACCACCGGCGCCGCCCTGCCGTCGCCAACCACCGCGAATCGCCGCCCAGCCTTGCTCCAGCCGCGTCTTCCATGGCAACCAGCCCGAGCTCTCTCTCTCTCCAGCCGACTCTCTCTGTCTCTCTCTCTATCAGCCGGCGACCATGGAGGTGAAGGAGAGAAGCTGCAGAATCGATCGTTCATGAAGAGAGGAGAAGAAGGAGTCGTGGGTAAAGCGTGAAGGAGAAGATGAGATGTGGTCTGCAGATCCGTGTATACATATACATATATATGACTCAATTGCAAAAGCAACCCTCTAAATGACCATAATTGCGAAATAACCCCAATACTATATATATATTTAATTATAATTAAATATATATATATAAACCATAAATTCCAATAATTATCGGGGATGTCCAAACATAATCTCGCAAGCCCGAAATAATAACGGAACGCCAAATAACAAAATTAGTCCGAAAGAAATACACCGGGTTAGGAACCCAACGTCGAAACACCGAGAAAGTAAATTAATACGCTTCCCACCAGATCCGTAAAAGTACTAATACCGTAACCGAAATAATCGAAACGATACCGTGTAGTCGTCAAAGAGAAACCGTAAAGTCATACAGTCGACTTTAAAAGTAAACGCGAAAAATTTATACGCGAAATACCAAGAACAAATAATACGTCATGAACAAGTGACGTCATTACCGAAATTTAAATCAAAATTAATTTCAGTAAAAAGGATAATAACACGGGGTGTTACAGTACTAATACGGATATCGCATCTTTTTATGATGCTGATTGGGCGGGTAATGTTGATGATAGAAAAAGTACAGTGGAAGGTGTTTTTATGTTCGAAATTGTTTAGTTGTTTGGCATAGGAAGAAGAAAAATTGTGTTTCTCTTTTCACTGCTGAGGCTGAGTATATAACAGTTGGTAGTTGTTGTACTCATGTTTTGTGGATGCGTCAGATGTTGCAGGATTATGGTTTTTCTCAAGGTACAATGACTGTGTTCTGTAATAATACGAGTTCAATAAATATTTCTAAAAATCATGTCCAACACTCTAGGACAAAGCATATAAATACTCGACATCATTTCATTCATGATCTTGTTAAATATGGTATAGTGTCTCTAAAATTCGTATCCATAGATTCTCAGTTGACAGATATCTTTATAAAACCATTAGATTTTCAAAAACATGTTATTCTTAGGAAATCTATTGGTATGTTTTCTTTAGAATATATATTTTCTTATATATAATTCTAGGAACACATTGCATTATTTTCCTATAATTGATAGGTAATCATGCATTTGTCTTATTTTTTATTCATGCATGCATTTTGTTTGGAAATAAATGACAATAAAATTTTTGAGACTGTTGAGCTTGGCTAGAGTACAAAAGTTGTCATATTTTACTATATTTTCACAATTACTTGTCTCATTATGCATATGTGAAGTAGAGGTATTAGTCTGACCTAAGATTTTTGGATGATCACTTGGTATGATTGTTGTAACACCCCATATTATTTTTTTTCCTGAAATTATTTCTGATTTAATTTCGGTTATGACGTCACTTGTTCATGACGTTCTGTTTATCCTTGGTATTTCGCATGTAAATTTTTCGCGTTTTATGTTTCGGACTTGGAGGGACTACATTACGCGAATTCTTATTACCGACTATGCGGTTTCGTTTCGATGTTTAGCATTAGTGCATCAATTGGATGACGGCGTGTTTTATTTGATCGGGCTCGTTAGGTGTTTCGATGTTTGGGTTCCTATCCCGGTGTATTATTTCGTACTATTTTAGTTATTTGGCGTCCCGTGGACTTTCGGGGTTGCACGATATTATTTGGAGGCTCCCGGTATTTATTGGGATTTATTGTATATATATATTTAATTGTAATTATATATATATATTGTTTTGGGGGTTATTTTGTAATTTCGAATAATAGGAGGGTCACTTTCACAATATAAAGATACATGTATATAAGTTGTCACACTTATTTAATTTGGTCACATCATTAAGTCACATGGACCTATTGAATTTAAGTGTACAAAATTCAATTTAAGGATATATATATATATATATATACATGTATCTGCAGAAACGGGAGTGTTGACGACCGACTTAGCTTCTTCTTCCTTCCTCTTCACACGGCAACCTCCCCATCCTTCTTCTCCACCATCATCATCATTATCGCAGCTTGAGAGAGAGAGAGGAGTTGTGTGAGAGTCGGAAGAGGGAGTTGCGGTCATGTGGAGGTCGACGAGCAGAGGCGGCAACGGCGGTGATGTGCAGAGGTTGAGTCATCGACGACAGGTGGTGACTGCTGGTGGGTTGCGCAGTGGCGACGCGCGTGGCCAAGGCGAGCAGCGCCAGTTCTGGCCGAAACTTCGGCCTCAGTTTCGGAAGCTTCCCTTTGTCGGTTTGAGCTAATTTTCAGAGGGTAGCTTCATCTCAGTGCTAGGTACGTCATACTAAAATTTCGTAATTTCCCGTTGAGCAGTTTGTCGGGAAATTCAATTTGAAGTTTCAAATTTTCGTTTGAGTTATTCTAGAATTGCCCAAAATGATTAACCTATTGCTAATGGGCTTCCTATATATCGTATAGGTTGTCGCGACGAACGTTTCGATATATTCGAAATATTTTTCGGACGACTTTGGTCGGCGGGCTCCATATACGGGCGCCGACACTGTTCACGGTGGGCTGTTTCGGGCTGTTCTGTAAGCGTAAATTAAGGTGGGAAATTTTATTCTCACTCCGTATCGTTGACGTGGTTTGGGTGTGCAAACCCGTATTTATTTTAAATATAGATATATTAAATTGTGAATTTAAATATCTATAATTGGGTTAGAATCGAGACAGGGTTTAGGAATTAATTTGATAAATTAATTAAATTATTTTCCTGTGAAATTATATAAATTCCTATTTGAATTGAATAAGAATAGGATGGCTTAGTAACCCCTTGAGGAATTAAATGGGCTAGTAAAATTTATAAGAGTTAGACGTGGACTTAGAACGCGTTACTAGTTCCCTTTTTGACAGTGTTAGGAGATATGTGAACGTGAGGGACGTGAACTTAGACGTTATGCTAGGCTCCCCTTACGATACGTGGATTAATTGCTTTAATTGTTTTAAAAAGCATGTTAAAAATGGAATGAACTTGTATACTTGTGAATTAAAGTATAAGTTGATGAATTGCAAGCATGATTATGTGATATAATTATTTGTCGTGATTTACTGTTTTATTGATTTAAAAGCATATGAAAGATATTATGGGATTCATGTGGTAGCATGTGGATATGTTCATAAATATGATGCATTACATATTTATGTTGAGGCATGATTGTCATTAAGGCCCTGGATGCATATTGAGTTGATATATGTGGGGTGTTTAATCATGTATGGATGTCTTTGTGTCGAATCGTCGCAACAACTGGCCAGGTCTACGTGTCTCCCACCTCCGGACTAGTAATATGGGAATTGGGAATATAGGGTTGGTTGTTGCCCCATCGTGGTGGTATGCGCCACTCTCGGATCCTGAGTATATTGTAGGAAAAGGTGTCTCCCACCTACAGAATTGGGGATATAGGGTTGGTTGTTGCCCCATCATGGTGGTATGCGCCACTCTCGGATCTTTGAAACATGGGAGTTGCCAGTGGGGCTCTCATGCGACCGCCTTCCTTATTGAAGTGAGAAGTTTCAAAATCACTTGGGAAGAATCAGTGCGGTACTCTTTACTCATGGTATGAGTGAGTGCGTGTTCGTTAACCTGTTTTGGGCAAGAGTGTTTCATGGGATTTCTGCCATGAGGTTTATGAGTCACATTGCCTTGCATAGCATTATGTGATTTCATTTGACATGTATATATGATATTATTACATGTGATGTTGGAGCAGGTTATTATGTGGTATTATTGCCTGTTGGATTTTGGAGCATGTTATGTATGAATATTGTGAATTAAATTCATATCTTTATAAAATGCTCAACTGATAATGATTAACATGAAAGAGAATGATTACCTGTTGTAATTAATAAAGTATAAAGAAATATATATTTTTATACTTGTTATTATATATATACTTTTGTACCCTTGGGGAAGGTTAAGTATATTGGCATAGTAACATTTGTGGTTAGTTGCGGTTAGTGATGGACTGCATAGATGATTTTTGAGTTGATGTCTTAGAGAATGCGGGGTTAACAGTTTTATTATTGTGATTAGTTGTGTGACCTCTTTGGAGATTTGAGGTTAGGGATTTATTCTAGTATCAATTGAGGTTATAATGAATTGGAAGAGGTAAGTGAGTGTTGACTTATATGTCATTCCTTGAGTCGTCGGTTACGGCGCGGTGCCGAACCTCTTCCTCGTGGTGCCATTTGATTTGGTGGAGTTGGAAACGGATGGTTGTCTTCTGTGAGTCCAACGTATTGTTCTTCCTTCATTATCCTCATGGGACATTATAGGAATCCTTGGAGTTCTAGTCACTCTTATCTGGCTGTCTGTCGGAAACAGAGTTTTTCAAGTTTTGAAAACAAACTCATTGTATTTAAAAGGAAAAACCCGTTTTCGCATACCCCCGTAGCCAGTACATGCGAACGACGGAGACCGGGGGCAAGACGGTCATTTTCATTGTATGGATTTTTTAAAAAAACCTATTCTATAGAAATTCTGAGGTTACGAGACTTCTTTCTCAAGAACCTCGACCTGTAGTGTTTTGAAAGGTCGTTTCTTGTTTCACCTTGTTCCAGATCATTTCTAAGTCTCGGGTATGAGGCTTGGTGTTGTTTAGTGCACACATATTGTGTTGTCTTTCACTTCTTATTGGTTGTTGATGTCACCACCTAGGTGATTTGATTTGTTACACATTTTTCTAGTTAGCGTTGTGAGCGCTTGATGATTGGTTAGATTTGACACGAGTGTCGTGTACCTAGTGTACGTTGGTGAGAGTAGTTTAGACTACCGGTGTTGGTACTTGGAGTACGAGTCTTAGTCGTATCTTATAAGCTCATGTTGTGTATTTATATATATATATTTATTTATCCCTGATATATATACTCGTTTACGGTAGCATGTGAGCACGTACCTTGGGTTTTCGTGGCTGGGTTATGTTGTGGGCTATATATCTCACTGGGTGGTTTTGCATTACCTAAACTATTAGAGGATGTGGTAGTTAGGATATCCTTTCCCACTGAGCTTATTTGCTCACAGGGGAATTTCATTTACCCCCTGGTATTCCACGTCAGGTTGTAGGAATTGTTGCGGCTATGGACAACATGCGGTGCGACGGTAGTTCCCTTTTAGTTTCCTTGTTACAGGTTTTAGAGTTGCGCAGGATGATGCGATTACGGTTGCAGCGCGAATGGGTTGGGGACGATAGTCATCTGCTATTAGTTTCTTTACCCATTTTGTATGGGATTGTCTTATATTTCTCTTGGGAGCCAGTCTGTTGGCATATCCCTATTGGTGTATCTTTATTTTATGTATCTATTATTTCAGGAGGTTATTGTATCTATTTGGCACTGCCATGTGCATTCCTGTATTTTTATTTGAGCATTTGGGGCTCTGTTGATTATAGAGGGTTGTGTAGGGGTTGGTGGTTTATTTCCACTACCTCGGCCCTAGTAGGATTGATGAATGTGGGGCTTGGAAGCCATTGTTATTATCGAACTGTTATTGGCAGGTTTTTGTGTTGTGGTTGGGTGTCCGGATGTTCCATTTACAAACGAAACTCTGCCAGATTTTTGTTAAATTCCGCTGCTTTATTCTATCTTTCATTTGGGTATGAAATATACCGTTTTATCATTATTCCATACGTTTTCATGGTTAATGATATCTTAGTTGGTTGCTCATTATAAGGATCACACCCTGGATCCCTTGGATGTCCTAGTTCGGGAGTCTTAGGAATTTAAGGACGTGTCAGCATGGTATTAGAGCATTTTTACCCTTTTGTGGGTGTTTGATGACTGAAGGTCATTTGTTCTCGTTTCTTTTTACTTCCGCATTCACTCCCTTAACTCTTAGGCTCGGGTTTCGGAGTCCTAGGAATTTGGGGCGTGACAATTATTTTATGTTACAAAACTTTAATCTTAGGTGTTTGTTGCTTCAGTGATGATTATAATGTCTGCTGAATCTGTTAATTTTTTTTAACCCGAAGTTGTATAAAGGTTCATGAGCTATGCTATATTGGTTTATGCATGAAATATTTTTTTCATGTGTATGAATGTTGTGGTGATGTTGAAAAAAATGTGATGTTTAAAATATAAAAATGCAAAAAGTAATTATTCAATCTGAGTAACCAGGCCTCTTGCCTCGGTAAGCATTGACTGTTCATGTAAAAAGGGGAGAAGACTAATGAGCATAAATCCCATGGAAGAAGCTCAGGCCCAGTTGGTCGGGACTAAAAATCCTCGCTGGAAAGTCCGGAGCTTAGAAAGACAAAAAGGGATATGGTGAAAAAGTTGAAAAGATGAAAAAGAGAAAATTGTGTGACAAAGAGAAAATATCTTTTATTTTTTTCTTCTAGTTTGGATCTTGGATTGAATTATCATCACGATTGGTGGGGAGATTATCAGTTTTAGTATGTATTGTTTTCATCTTGCCTTATTGCTTGTACATGAGAATTTTCATACATATATTTATTTGCAAAACTTGACTTGTGCATTCTTGAGTTTACAAGGTATGTGTGCTGATTTTCTTCGATACCATGTGTATAATGGTCGAGTTAAATATGAGAATATGATATGTTAATGATTCATTTTGTGTCTTTAGTGCCTTGCTAACAGATTTCTAAAAACAAAAATATTTTATTTTATTTTTATTCATGACATTTTGCATTCATGCATACTGCTCATGCATAGTAGAGATGTCTGTTACCTTGAGAATTTAGATATGATCTGATAAGAGTTCTATATCTTGGTGTTTTTCTTTAAGTACTTCCTTGCATCCCTCTACATTAATGATATGCCATATATTATCTTTGCTTGACATTTTAGTGACAAAAGGGGGGAGAAGTATTAAGATTGTTTGATTGATTAAGAGGGAAAAGTATTTAGCAAGGGGGGGTTTATTCTCAGAGGAAGAATGATGATCATTATGTGTGCATTGTTGTTATGATTTTCTGATGATCATTATGTTGGTTTATATCTGTTTTCCACACTTGCGTTTAATGGTTTGTTCAGTGTTGTGGTTACAGGATTGGTTGTCATGAAAGCAGGGTGATAGTTTATATCTATGTTTATTGGTGTGTGTTCATAGATACAGATGTTATGTTGTTATTTATGAGGCTATATTGTAAAACATGATTTTGTCTCAGAAATGTCAAGGGGGAGATTGTAAGAACATTTTTGTAAACTGTTTATTTATAGTGTGTTAATGACATCGATAAGCTTCATCAAAGGCATAATCAAGCATTAAAGTAATGAAGAATACAAGTGAAGCACGAAAGTGAGCATATTGAGGAAAAATGTCTCCTGGAGGGCGAAAACGACATTTTCCAAAGCTGTCACTTCAAGCAAAAAGTATCATGGCTAAAAAACATATTTTTATGCTTAGAGGTACGCTTGGACCTACGCTTGAAGTGTAGGCCCCCTACCCTCTGCGGCAAGTTTTTCCCAGATTTTGTCTGCGATGTCCAAATTGTTCGGGGGTTGGTTTTATGATATGACCACGACTTATATAAATCAAAGTGCTTTCTATATACATTATATTCACTATAATATAGGGTTTGGATGTGAAATTACGATAAAGGGAAAACTTAGGGTTTGGATTATCATTGTCTATAAATACCCAAGTCTACAACAAGAGGAGACACGTCTTGAAGAATTCTCTGTAAGTTTTCTACAGCTTCTTCTTCTTCTACAGAAATATACACATGGTGAGAGAAAATTATTGAGTGATTAGAGATACACAAGTTCTCTCTTGTTTTTGGACGTCTTCAATCGTGCTTCTACATCGACGATTTCTATGCACGATTGAATGATATAGTTGCTGAAAAATTCACACACCGTTTATAACAACGTGGTTGTTTTGATCTGTGTGCGGAGATCGAAGCAGGAGGCTTCGTTGTGATTTTGATCTATTGAGAAGCAGAGCTGTTAGAGTACGGAGATCGGAGCAAGAGCTTCGTGGAGCGCGAGTGAATCTAGATTTTCAGACGTCGAGTGAAAAACATCAAATAACATCGGTTGTAACTTCTGCTTTCATAGTCTGTACAAATTCTCTAATTCATAGTGCATCGATACCCGAGAGTATCCGTGGTTTTTACTTGGAGTCTTTCCAAGGCTTTCCACGTAAACAATCTCTGTGTCTTCTCATTATTTATTTTCTGCACTTCTATTCATATTTGTTTGATTAATCTATTTTGAGAATTAAATTGAGAATTAGGGTTTGTGACTAATTAAAATTGAATTTCCGCTAAATAATTTTAATTGATCATAAAATCGACAAAAAGCCTATTCACCCCCTTCTAGGTTGTTTTCTTCACTATCATCTAGGTAATTTCAAAATATATAAGATTACCAACAAGACTTTGGAAGAATGTGTGATCAGAAAACAACTCTCCATCATTTTTGCAAAGTTTTAGACCTCTGTAAGAGTACTGATTGGTTTAGCATTCTCCATTCTAAACCTCTCCAACAACTATTTTGCATATTTCTATGAGAGATAAAAATTTCATCTTCATTTTGTTTTACTTCAATTCCGAGAAAGAAATGAAATAAACCCAAATATGTCATCTCAAATATTTATAAATATTTCAACATTATTGCCGGTGAAAATTAAATAATCCACATATAAACAAGAAAATGAGAATATTACCTTGAGAATCTCTTTTAGTATAGAGAGTGATGAGACCAAAATATTCGGTATTTTGGGCATTAATTTACCTATTGTTAGTCTATTTATTTTATTAATTAGGTATTTTTATCGAAGTTGTGTGTTTAAGCATGTTACAGGGCTTTAATGCAAATATGAGTTCATTCTGGCCTTTTAGCAAAAATGCCTTATCCGAAATGACACTTAGAAGATAAAAGCACTCAATTCAAAGCAAGGTACAAGTCAACCAAACAGAGTACAAACAGCTAAAGCATAAATTCGCAAAATATTAAAATATTCAAATTCAGGGTCCACCGATCGATTGGTGAGATTCCCGATCGATTGGCAGCACCGATATTGGATTTCGTGCGAAAACATCCGCAGTATTTGGGCTCCTTGTGCAAGCATATTGAGGGACATGTTGGTTCATTCATAGCTATTACTTGGTCCCTACACCAATCCATCTTGGAGTACAAGTAAAGACATCACATAACTACATCAACTTTTGTCTATAAATATGTGAAGACTTTATGAAGAAAAGGGAGTCTGATAATCTGATTATTCAAAACATTCAAGTCTTATACAAATTCTCTCTCTAAAGAGAATATTCCTCTCAAGAACTTAAGAACCAACCAACCAATCATGGAGATGATTTCTACATCAACAATGTAGTCTTCTCCTTCCATGAGCGGCTAGTCGGTATCTAGGGTTTCCAACGAAACCCTAGCCGAGTAATGTAGAACTGGAATTAATTTTATTACAAAGAGGGGAAGCTAAAGAACACTTATATGATGATTATATAGTGAGAGAACTAACATATTACCTAAATAAGATTCTTTATTAATTCTCTTCTTGTCTTAGATTGAATTAATAATTAATCTTAAACAACTATGTTTTGTCGCTAGGGACTGGAACCCTAAAGATTTAATAATGCTTTCTACATAATGGTTCTTAATTGACATGATAAAGTCTTAGGTTTACACAGTCCATACTAAGAGAAGATGACATAAGCATGCTTTTAATTTAATGTTTTAGGAGTAGTTGTAACATAGATGCATGCACTAGTCATACTTTATTCGAAGATGGATTATAGTAAATCGGACCGATTATATCTCTTTGGGGATTAAGCAACTGCTTGTAACATTACTAATTTGATTCATATAAGTTGTACCCCCCTCTTGCAATATTATGATTAAAGGGCTATATCATGAGGCTAGTGGTGGAGTTGGAACAAAACCCTAAACTTGTTTATCTTGAATTCAAACAAAACAACTATTTATTTATTTATTTTATCTTTAGTAAATTATAAAACAAACCGATCAAACAACTTTTAAAATATAATTCAATTTACTACTTTATAATTATTTGAAATACGACTTTGATCTTTGTGGTTCGATAACCCTCTCTACCCAACTATATTATATAATACTCGCATATTTGCGATTGAGAGATAAAACTAGATCGTGTTAATTCTTTATTTCAAACACTTTTATTTTCACATGACTTAAACCAATCAGAGAAAGTGTTCATGCAGGCACTTGAGAAACCCATGTCCTTGAAAATATGCATCAATTTAGCTATACCAAGCCCTTAGTGCTTGCTTAATTCCCTACAAAGACTTCTTCAACCGACATACTTTTTTTCCATTATCCTTCACATAACCAAGAGGTTGATAAACATAAACCTCTTCTTCTAGTATCCTATTCAAGAAGTCAAATTTCACTTCCATTTAAAAATCTTTCCACTAATTTTGTGTTGCTAGTGCTAACACTATACGGATGGTGTCAAAACGAGCAATTGGAGCAAAAACTTCAGTGTAGTCGATTCCATGCCTTTGCTTATAGCCCTTGGCAACTAAGCGAGCTTTGTACTTTTTAATTTCACTTTGCGGATTCAACTTAGTCTTATACACCCATTTTTGTCCAATTGACTTACCTTCCTTTTAGAAGGTCAACAAGCTCCTAAGTATTGTTTTTTCCAATAGATTCAACTTCTTGATCCACTTTTCATCCTTGGATGCCTCCTTAAATGTTGGACTCGTATCCATGAATAAAGCAACCTGTAAACCACTGGAGTAACCATAACATAATCAGATGATAGATACATTTTGGATGGTTGATGTGGCATGTTTTATCTCTTTATTGGTTACAAGTTTGGTTCATCGGGTTCCTCAATGTCATTAGTATATTTATCGAAAGGTGAAGATGGAGATTCTTTCGGTTCTTCCTCAAGGAAAATTGAACTTTGCTTCTCATCTTCATTCCACAACCATGAATCTTCTTCATTAAATTTCACATCTTGATTAATAATGATTTTTTAGTTAGAGCATTGAATACCTTGTACGCCTTACCTTTGTCACTCTATCCGACAAAAATGAAGTATTCCGACTTATCATCCAACTTTCTTCTGGTCTGATCCAAAATATGAGAGTATGTTATACTTCCAAAAACTCTTAGGTAACTAAAGCAAGGCTTCCGGCCACTCCAGGCTTATTGAGGAGTCATATTTTGCACACTTTTAGATGTTGCACAATTGATAAGATACACAACACATGCCACAGCTTTTACCCAAAACTTGTTTGTCATACATTTTGCTTTCAACATGCTTCTAGCCAACTCCACAATGGTTCTGTTTTTCCTCTCAGCAACCTCATTTTGTTGTAGGGTATATTAAATACTAAACTGATATATGATACCATTTGTTTTCAAGAAAGATTCAAATTCAAAATAAGTATTTACCTCCTTGATCGAAACGCAAATTTTTCACCATGAACCCACTTTGCTTTTCAACAAAAGCCTTAAACATCTTAAAATATCCAAACACTTCTGATTTATATTTGAAAAAATAGACATATGTATTTCTACTATAATCATCAAAAAAATGAAGAAATAACGATTACATACAAGTGATGTTGTATTCATAGGTCCACATAAATCAAACTGTACCAATTCAAGTGAATAAAAAGCTCTTCTCGCCTTCCCAACTAGAAATGAATTTCTTTGATGCTTTCCAAGAACACAACCTTCACTAATTTCTTCTTGCACATAATGGATAGTGTATTGAAACTCAAGTGTCCAAAACGAAGTTGCCACAACCATATGTTGCTTGGGGACATTTGCATCTTTGTAATTAGAGAATTGTTCTTCTCTCCAATTACAAAAAAAACCATCCTTGAAATGAACATCATGTCCTTTTTTAAGAAGTTGACTAACAATTAAGGGATTATATGTCACGCCCCAAATTCCTAGGACTCCGAAACCCGAGCCTAAGAGCTAGGGGAGTCAATGCGGAAGTAAAAAGAAACGAGAACCAAAAGACATTCAGTCATCAAACACCCACAAAGGGTTGCAACGAATGCCCAGATACCATGCTGTCACGCCCCTAAAGGGTGACGCAAACCAAGCGACTACTAGAGTCAATAATAACAAAGATGTACATGGAATAACAATAAAAAATATACTCCATGTCAAGTAGAATGCTAGAAACTCACTAGCATCCTCCAATACCAACTGACACGCTCCTAAATTCCTAAGACTCCCGAACAGGGACATCCGAGGAATCCAGGATGTGATCCTTAATACAAATGACCAACTAAGACATCACTAACCATAGAAACGTATGGATTAGTGATGGAAATAGTATATTTCATACCCAAATGAATAATAAACAAAGCAGCGGAATCTAACGAAAATCCGGCAGAATTCCGTTTGTAAATGGAACATCCGGATACACAACCACAACACAATAACCTGCCCAAAGCAATTCAATAATCACAATGGCTTCCAAGCCCCACATTCATCAATCCTACTAGGGCCGAGGTAGTGGAAAGAAACCAAAACCCCTCCAAATCCTCTAACATCAACAGAGCCACAAATGCTCGAATAAGAATACAGAAAAGCGTCTAGCTGTACAAAATAGATACAATACATCCTGAAAGAATAAATACAGGAAATAAAGATACATCAACAGGGATAGGCCAACAGACTGGCTCCCAAAAGAAATACATGGCAAACCCATAACAAATGGGTAAGGAAAACTGAAAGCAGATACCTATCGTCCCCAAACCCAGTCGTGCCGTAACCGTAACCGCATCACCCAAAACCTGTAACAAGGAAACAAAATAAAGCTGTCGTTGCACTGCATCCTGCTCATAGCCGTATATTTCCTGCAACCTGGCGTGGGAATACCAGGGGGCAAATGAAATACCCCTGTGAGCAAATAAGCTCAGTGGGAAAGGATATCCTAACTACCACATCCTCTGATAGTTTAGGTAATGCTAAACCACCCAGTGAGATACATAGCCCACAACATAACCCAGCCACGAAAACCCAAGGCACACGCTCATATACTACCGTACGTAAGTATATAACGGGGATATATATATACACACACATATATATATATAAGTATAAATACACAACATGAGCCTATAAGATACAACTAAGACTCGTACGTATCCACACCGGTAGTCTACACGACTCTCACCAACGTACACTAGGTACACGACACTAATGTCAAATCTAACCAATCATCCAGCGTTCACAACGCTAACCAGAAAATCTAAACAGAGGGAATCACACTAACCTCTAATATCCACAAGGATCAAAATCCACCACTAGTACCAAGGAATACTCATAACTCACTCCCCGAGAACACAGGAGGAAAAGTACTCACGTCCTTGCGTACTAACACAATCATCGTCTATATATAAATATATATATATATATATATATATATATATATTGTAAATGTACAATATATATATATAATACAAACCTCATCCCATTCCTAAGGAAAATCTACCTCTCAAAGGCTAGATCACCTCAATCATATCACCATACCATAAATCATATCGACCTCATAATACTATCATCGATAGGTCAATCACATCACTAACGCTCTCACTGTAGGCGAGGAAAACCCAATCAAATCACTAGGAGTACACGAACTCAACTCACAAGAACGACCACCTAATGGTCACCGAAACAAAGCAAAGGAAAAGACTTCCCAATGCTAAACCAACAGATAACCGAGACAACAATGTCAAGGTTAAAACACCACAAGTGTTTAAGGAGAACACCTGGACAAGGAACCCAATCCACTCGGTATCCATGCCCACAACATGTGGAACAACTCGAATCACCTTAGTGGTGACGTCAAAAACCAAGAAGAAAGGAAGGGCAACACTATATGTGTGCACTGAACAACACCAAGCCTCATACCCGAGACTTAAAAATAATAGGAAGCAAAGGTGAAACAATGGAACACCTTTCAAAACTCTACAGGTCGAGATCTTGAGAAAGAAGTCTCGGAATCTCAGAATCCCAAGAAAAGTAATAAAATAGTTTTCCTTTTAAGAAATCACATAGTAAAAATGACCGTCTTGCCCCCGGTCTCCGTCAATTGCCATCACCGGCTTTTGGAAGTTAAAAATCCTTTCAAAGAAGATCCTAAGATCATTTTATAAGTGTTAAAACTTTTCATTGCTACGGGGGTAGGCGAAAACGGGTTTTTCCTTTTAAATACAAAGAGTTTAGAAAACACCGTTTCCGAAAGACAGCCGAATAAGAGTGAACACAACTCTACAAATTCCTATAATGCCCAAAAGGACAGTAAAAGAAGAACAACACGTTGGACTCACGGAAGACAACCATCCGTTTCCAACTCCACCAAATCATATGACAACACATGGAAGAGGTTCGGCACCACACCGTAACCGACAACTCAAGGAATGACATAGAAGTCAACGACCACGTACTAGCGTAAAAAACACAGTACAAGGAATGCTTAGGGAATGAACTAAGCACTAGAACCAAGTCTGTCAAACTACAGTACCTCGAGTACTTAATAAATCACATCAACAATAACCTCTTCTCATCAACACAAATCTCACACAATCTCATCACCCGCCTACTCTAAGGCCTCAAACATCAATTGATACTAAAGTCAATCCCTAACCTCAATCTCCAACACGGTCACACGATTAACCACAATCATCCCAAAGAGATCACTACACGAATATACTTAACCTCCCCCAAGGGTACGAAAGTATATATACTCACAAGTATAAAAATGAACATTTCATTATACTTGATTTATTACCACATGTAATCATTTTCTTTCACGTTAATCATTATCAACTAAGCATTTATAAAATATGAATTTAATTTACAATATTCATACATAACATGCTCCAAAATCCAACAGGCAATAATAACACATATTAAACCTGCTCCAACATCACATGTAATAATATCACGTATACATGTCAAATGAAATCACATAAATGCCATGCAAATACAATATGACTCATACACCACCCTTTGCCCAAATCACGTGGTTAACGAATACGCACTCCACCCATTTACAAGGAGAAAAAGTACCGCACCGATTCTTCCCAAGTGTTTTTGACACTACACTTTCAACAAGGAAGACGGTTGCACGAGACGACCCGTGACCAAAGATCCGTATAACGGATGCACGAGACAACCCGCGACTTCGAGAATGAGACGACTCACCCTATACCCCATTCACAGCTCATTATTCTGTAGGATGGGAACACCCCCTGGCCAGTTGTTGCGACGATTCGACACAAAGACACCCCACATGATTTCACAACCCACATATACCAATACCATGATTTAACACTACATGATATTCTCAATATGCATCCAGGTCCAAATGACAATCATGCATCAATCATAAATATGTAATGCATCATATTTATGTAAATACCCACATGGTAATATATAAATCTCAAAATCTCTTTTCATGCTTTAAAATACAATAAAGCAAGTAAATCATATAAAAACAATTTCATATACCATTCATGTTTTCAAAATATATATTTTCTTTAATTCTTTAGAAAATATTTCAAATTCCCTTATCATGCCTTTAAAATAAATTAAAGCAATTAATTCACGTATCGCAAAGGAACCTAGCACAACGTCTAAGTTTCCACGAATCTCTACTAACTCATTTTATTCTCAAGAGAAATTCTAAGCCATCTATTCCTATTCAATTCATATAGGAAATTATTTAATTACATAGGAAATAATTTAATTAATTTTCTTAAATTAATTCATAAGTCCAATTCCGATTCTAAACGAATTATAGATATTTAAATTAACGATTTAATATATCTATATTAAATTAAATAAGGGTTTTGCACCCCTAAACTACTTCAATAATGCGGAGTGAGAAATAAAATTTCCCACCTGAAATACGCTTACAGAACAGCCGTTTCGGGCCCACCGTGAACAGTACCGGCGCCCGAATATAACGTTCACCGACCAAAATCATCCAAAAACTATTTCAAATATATCGAAATGTCCTCCTCGACAACCTATACGATATATACGAAGCCCATTAATAATCGGTTAATTAAATTGGGTAAATCTAAAATAACCCAAACGAAAATTCAAAACTTCAAATCGAATTTCCCGACAAACCGTTCAACATACAATTACGAAATTTTTACACGTCGTACCTGACATCGAGACGAAGCTACCCTCCGAAAATCAGCCCAAACCGAGGTCCGGAAGTCGATGAAACTGTAGGTCGAAGTTCCTGGCCGAAGTTACAGTTCACGCTACTGCTACGCGCACGGCCACCACCCACGTCTGCGTCATCAGCTCCAGCCCGCGCCGCCGCCGCCATCTCCGACCCTTCTCGCCGACGCTCCACCAGCGGCAACTCTCCCTCCCCGACGAACTCCCTCTCTTGCGATAGCTTCTCTCTCTCTCAACGATCGACGATGAGGAAGGATTATAGAAGATGCAACTTGAAGGAAAAGGATGAGCGGCTTGAGAGGTGAGAGGCTGGTTCGCCGTGTGGAGAAGAAGAATTGTAGGCGCGTCAAGTAGAGGAGAAAAGAGAAGGTCTGCCTTCACCAGATATACATGGGTTTACATATGTATTTCATATATATATATATATATACATATATCCTTAAATCTAATTTTGTACACTTTAATTCAATAGGTCCATGTGACCTAATGATGTGGCCAAATTAAATAAGTGTGACACCTTATATACATATATCCCTATATTGTGAAAGTGACCCTCCTACTATCCGAAATTACAAAATAACCCCGAAACAATATATATATAATTATAATTAAATATATATATATACAATAAATCCCAATAATTATCGGGAACGTCCGAACATAATCTCGTAAGCCCGAAATAATAACGGGACGCCCAATCAAAAATATATCGGCGTAGGAACCCGACAATCGGAACACCGAGAAAGTAATTTAATACGCTTCACACCGGATCCGTAAAAGTACTAATACCGTAACCGAAATAATCGAAACGATACCGTGTAGTTGAGAATAAGATTTCGCGTAGTCGTCAAAGAGAAACTGTAAAGTCATACAGTCGACTTTAAAACTAAACGCGAAAAATTTACAGGCGAAATACCAAGAATAATATGAACGTCATGAACAAGTGACGTCATAACCGAAATTAAATTAAATATAATTTCAGGAAAAAGGAAAATAACACGGGGTGTTACATTATAACTTAAGTTTGGAATGACACGGATCACTAGATAACGCTTAAGGGTAAGATCGATACATAACTGATTTGCATTACCCGCAATATGATCTACAAGAAATAGATCTAAATCTCCTTCATTCATCCTCATCTACCCTACATCTATATCTTGATGCCACGTCCACTCAAAAATGGGAAAAGGGAACTTTAATGTAAGCCCAAAGTTCTTAGGTAAATATTATTTGTTGAATTAAAATTTTTATCATGTCCATTGATTTTTTTTTTGTTCTCCTATCTTTGAAAAAATCATAATTTCACCACATCCTTTGGTCAAAATGTTTTTTTATCATCACCAATTCTGACTTCGGATTAAATTGTTTTGTCAAAACTAATAAATGCTTCTTTGTTTCCAGTCATGTGATTGCTAAAACTACTATTAATATACCATATATCATCTTGAGATTCATTAGTTTTGCAAGCAAGGAGAACCACTTTTTCATCCTCAACTTCTGAATTTCTTTCGTGCATGAAACTTGATTCCACTCCATCTTCTGAGCTTATTTCTGTAATACGCCTTGGTTTGCCCATAGTTTTTGCCATTAAAACATTGTATATTCCACACCATTTGAAGGATCTTGAAAATTGAATTCTTGTTGACCTTTTTTGTTTGAAGGGAAAGCACCACGACCTTGCATATTTCTGCTCTACCACGATTTGATCCCCCTCTTGTGATACCTCTTCCTCTAAAAGAGACCTGGGATCGAAAAACTTGTTCAAGAGAAGATGTGTCAAATTTCTATAAGCGTAACTCATGTGTTAAAGAGAATCCATCAAACTATCCAAAGACAAAGTAAACAAGTCTTTAGATTCTTAAATTGCCACCACAATATCTTGAAATTTGCAAGTCATGCTATGAAGAATTTTCTCAATAACCCTTTTGTCTTCAAATTGCTCTTCAATTATTCTCATTTGGTTAATGATAGAGATCACCCCCATTGAAATAATATTCAACAGATTATGATTCCTTGATACGCAACATGTCAAATTCGCCTCAAACAGTTTGTAATCTCATTATTTTCACTTTATCTTCTCCTATGTATATAGCTTGAAATGTGTCCCGAGCTTGTTTTATTGATGTAATCGATGAGATTCGCTTGAAAATAAATTCATCTACTGCTTGGTATGTCATGCCCCTTGATTCCTAAGATCCGAATATGAACCCAAGGAATTAAGGAGGGTGACATAATGTGGAAAAACTAAATTTAAAAGTGGAAATAAACCAAGATTCGGACACCAAACTAGTACGAATGGTCCGAATAACATAAACAACATTAATAAGGTTCAATGGTGCATAAAAGAGACCATTAGAAGTAACTGAAAAGGGAATGAACGAAGAAAAGAAAAAGGGGAAGATCCTATAACAAATGATCGATCTAATCGGATCCGAACAAGGGAAAAAACTATCCCGAATAGATCGATCCAATTTCAGAATGGATCAATCCTACTGGGTGGAAAAACTCTACCTCAAATAGATCAATTTGATTTTAGAATGGATCGATCCAACTGGGTCAGCACAAAGGGAAAAACTTTGCCTCAAACAGATCGATCCAACTAGGTCAACACAATGGGAAAAGCTCTTGAAACACGAAAAAGTTTGCCAGAACTTGGGGTTGAGCGAAAAACATGAATTTTGATTAAAGACACTTCTTTAAAAGTCATTAAAATCATCTGTCTTGCCCCCGGTCTTTGTTTTTTATACCACCAGTTCCGAAAAGTTAGAATCCTTATGAAAATGAGTTTAAGGCCCTTTTAAAATACAAAAAATTGTCGGGGTTACTAGGGCGACCAAAAATGAATTTTTCCTTTAAAACCGAAAGAGTTCATTTATAATTTGTGAAAAACTCCATCTTCGGATGTACTGCCTAATATCCACAATAACACTAAAGCACGACTAATAACGTCAAAATGAAGTAAAACTCATAAGTTAGACTTTATTTAAAGACACCTCATGGTGTTACATGTTAAAGTTTTTACAAAAGAGAGTAATTTAAATTTCCGACACCGAAGTGCACCAAAACAATAAAGTCCTTGCGCCTTAGCACTCCAAGGGATGCACATCAATAACAAATCGGCTAACATGCTAGCCATCAAAAAAATAGTTTGATATAAGTTTGAAACATGTTCACTAAACATAACAAAAGAAGCATATATATATATATAAATAAGTGTGATGCTCTACAAAAGGATCCGCTATCGGAACGCTAAAAAGAGAATAACGGATCAACGTGCCAAGTGCACCATCAACACTAAGGGCCTACTGTGAAGGGATCATCATCTGAAATATATATAAAGTAACGGGGTGAGCTCAGTAGAGGAAGTGTTACCGCCCCAATCCCGGTTGTCCGAGTGGTACAACTCACCCAAGGTACATGATACTAATCCTAGGCTGGTCCATTTATCTCACATGGCTCTCACGTCAATCCGGGACCCCATTGATCCCAACATATAATTCCCTAACATACTCAACATCAATAACAATTTTAATGAATAAAAGCGAGCATCATATATAAATAATTAAACCACATAATAACAAGTTGAATGCAATGTGACTCACACCATCCCATAGTACACACATTATCCACCAAGGTCAACGGATATAAAGTGTCGCCTAAATCGTTCACTTGAGAGGATATATACTCTCATCAAGAAAGATCGAAAAACACAAGACGACTTATGAGAACTCGGGTTTGGAACAATCCTCCCCCATACCACTGTTTCCAAAATTACTAGTTCCGTAGGTCGCGAGAACATCCCATGTCCAGTTGTTGCGATGATTCGACACAAGTCTACTCACACATGGTTACATGAGCTGGCATAAACCGACACCAAATGGATATAACATAATAGGTGTAGTTAATATGAAAATATGTCTCAATTGAATAATGCGTCAACACATATATGTCATTCTTTTCATATTTTTTAATATTATTCTCAAGAATGCTAACATGCTCATATTATTTCAACATATAAGCAATTCCAACAACAAACATATAATATCACAAATTTCATACCTTCAAAGGGACCTACATTCACGTCTATGTTGTAATGACTCAACAAGTATATACACTACATATATACATAGACGCATACACCCACATTACACGAAATTGAAATGGCTCATTTTTTCCCTACCTCAAAGGAAGCTCAAGTAAGATGAAACAAGGGTGCAAGAAAAAAAGTAAAAAGTGAGACCACAAGTGCTTCAATAGTGAGTTGTTCCACGACAATGGGTCCTCCCAAAAACTAGTGTACAAAAGTTTACAAAATGATTAAATTAGGGTTTTTCAACAAGCTTTAACCAGCCAAATGGCTTAGACTTTAAGAGTAAATGGGGAAGTCTCTAATGCGTCACAACTAGTGCTTGAAAAAGAGAGAATTCAAGAGTGAGTGAGAGTTACCGAATCTTCAATCAAAAGTGAGCTCAAAGTTATAATAAGGCACATCAAGCATCCAACAATCAATCCAATCGGTAGAATGGTTCCAATTGGTGTCCTTAACAAGGAATGAAAGCATAACAATTCAACTTCAAAGTTCGAAACCCAAAATTTCAAGAAATATAAAACTAGGTTTGAGAGAAGAGGTTCTCCAAAAGAGAGAGATACTCACCAAGCTTTATCTCAAAGTGAAAAGTAGAGGACCCCAACCAAGTCCCTTGCCCAAGCTTCCATCAAAAGCTCATCAATGGAGGGAGAAAATCACGAATTGAAGGAGAAAGTAGGAGAGAAGAAAGGGGTGGCCGGTTCTAGGGTGTGTGGTGTATATGTGATCTTGCTTTGAGAATGGAAGACACAATCTATATATGTTTATATAAGTATAAGACCCATTTAGATATTTTAGATCCAATGGCTAAGAATGAGTTAGAAAAAGTGAGGAAGAGATCCAAAGATCAATATCAAGTCTTAAAATGGAAGACTTCACCAAATGTTAGAGATTCTCCACTATCAACTTTCTCAATCCAAGGGTTGATATTGAGTGGAAAAAAGATTAGAGAGTGATCCAAGGGACGCAATTTAGTCTTGCAATGGAAGACTTGAAATAAACCCACACAATTTATACACTTTGTCAAACATGGCTTTAGCATCCAAGTGTTGGGATTCAAGATGGGTGAAAAGAAACGATCCAATGTCTAGGAATGTGACAACACAAAAGTGAACACTAAAGTTGGTATGAATTACGAGAGTGTCATTGGCACACCAAATATAGAATAACAATTGTTTTCATTTTAATTACATCAATGCCACACAAGCACCAACACTTAACAAAATCTCTACAAACTCCACTAACTCAATAATAGTGAAAATACCATTATGTCATTTGGTCACAAAATTTCCGAATTCATTTTAAATACTTTTCATTATTCACAAAAATGAATTTCGACATGCAAATTACAAAATTAAATGACAAGTCAATCACGTAAAGCATGTTTAGCACGTAATCATATAAGCATTTAATAAATAATTAAAATTTTAATTAAGTCGCAAAAATACCGGACGTTACATGGTAAATAAAGAACAAAACCTTTTTGTCTTTCTTGCGATTTTCTTTCAACTCACTAAGTTATTGTTGGGTAAGAGTTGCTAGATCTGATGATTTTGTGTAACCAGTCCCAACAAATATCCCATAGATCTTAGGATCCATATATTCAACACCTTCATCTAGATGTTCCATTGAGAATAATTCTTCCCATTGAATCTTGGAAGTTTGGGCTGCAACATGTTGTTGTTGTGGGAAAATATTGATCTTTAACCTTGTTCTAATACCAATTTGATGAAATAATATAAAAGAACAATGGAGCTTTAAAGAGACTAAGTTTATTCTCTTGATCACAAATCAGAAAACAACTGAAAGTATATGTATAATATAACTCAAAATGCTTTGTTTTTCTATATTTTTCATGATTATGATGTAGAAACAAACCTCTCTATATAGGTTACACCACAACTACAAATTTAATAAGATTCTAAATGATTCATTTCCCCTAATTGATCACGTTAATAAGTCATTATTGTCAATCCAAAAGTAATACAAGGAAATACATTGTATTCTAAATTATGCATATATATAAGAAAACAAAAGGACTACCTTAATTTTCTAACATATGACACTCTTCTTCTTAGCCTAGCAACAAAAGTACTATGTAACCTAGATATACTTCTTTTATAAACTAAGTTGTTGTGTCATACAAATGAAAACTAAATAGTGAATAGTGAAATTAATAAAAAATTATAGGATTTAGTAGGGTAAATTGCATTGATCTTTAATGCGGTATAGTTCAATACTAAAGGTAGTTATGTTTGTTATTTATTACATTGTATATCATTGAGCTATGATGCATGATCTCAGTGATCTTCTTTGATATCTTCAAGTATAATGTGTTACTAAATTTTATGTAAAAAATCAAATATTCTTAACTTATATGACAAATAGCATATAACATATTGATAATAATATCTTTTGGTCAAGAACTTTAAGCATATTTTAACGTTGTTGTGGAAGAATAAAGATATCCAGTATAATTAATATTAATTATAGCAGTTGTAACTAATTTAATCAAATTTCCAGAGAGACTACTGTATTTTAGATGGTTAAGTATTTGATCATAAGTGAAGTAAGAGTTTATTTTATTTGAGCAATGCTTCACCTTACAAGTTTTTTTAATATTTGTTTTCAATAACTACCATTGGGATTGCAAGGTAACTGAAATTACCTAGAAGACGGTGAACTAAGCCTAAAGAGGGAGTGAATAGGCTTTTTATGAATTAATTGACAAATTAAAATTTTAATTGTGGAAAAGTCAATTTTAATTCAATTCATTTAAAGAAATAATCCACGTAATAAATAATATAGGTACAGAAAATAAAGCAAGAGACGACACCAATATTTTTATGTGGAAAACCTTGGAAAGACTCCAAGTAAAAAACCACGGATACCCTCTGGTATCGATGCACTATGAATCAAGAAGTACAAGACTCTATGAAGTTTTAGACTTATAAATCACTCGTGGTCTGCCTTTCTCCACTCAACATTTGACAGTCTTGAATCAATCGCGCTCCACGAAGCCCTCGCTCCGATCTCTGTACTCTGACGGCTCCGCTTCTCAAGGATCAAATAACCACGAAGCCTCCTGCTTCAATCAAGGTGGTGTGATCATTTTTCAGCAACTAGATCATCCAATTGTGCATAAAGATCTCACTTATTAAATCACAATTGGAGAAATCCAAAACAAGAGAGAACTAGAAAATATATAATCACTCCATAATTTTCTCTCTATATATATCTCGGTAGAAATATATGAATCTGTATAAGAATTGCAGAGACCTCTCAAAAGCCAAAAGCCACCCCCTCTCTTAGGTTTTTACTCATATAAATAGAGAAAAGTATTCAATTAATGGTAATAATCATTTTCCAATTAGAATTCGTATTTCCACGATTAAGTCTTCCAAATATATACTAATATGTCAATGATAGTCCAATATAACAATAATAACTTTAGATCATGTCCCAAAGTGGTTAGAAATTAATTGCATGGCAAGACAAACCTTCCAAAATAATTTTGCAATTATCAATTTTTCGCCACTTACCGAGTACTCAGTGCATATTCTACCGAGTAATCGTTGAACACCCAAACATGCGCAAACACACAAAACCTTCTGGTGATATTCTTACTTTTGCGTAAACGTGCGAAAGTTTGTCACTTACCGAGTACTCGGTAATACTCTCACCGAGTACTTGGTGGAACAAAATACCAATATCTCTTAAATCTTTGCTTTTTTGCACTGCCGCTTTCAGCCAATTGTTCCACTCGATATTCTTTGTATCTTCACCACTTTGTACTTGATTTTACACATAAATTTCTTATCATATAACACTTAACAACTCGATCTAAAAACACACAACTCTCAACATGATTTTTTATCAGAATAATGTCATTACTTAAATAAATGGTCTTATAATCTCCCTCTTGGCATTTCTGAGACAAAATCATGTTTTACAAATATATCTTCATGATAAACAAAATAAAACTTATTCCTATGAACACACACCGACAAACATAGACATAGACATTTCTCTTGATCTTATGATGATTTACGAATCCTTCAATCACAACACTTAAACAAACATACCTGTAAACGCAAGTATGAAAAACAAATAGCTGGAATAATCCATATTAAATTATCATAAACAAAACAAACAATATCAATATAAAGCATAATGATCATTAATCAATAACAAATAATTCTCCCCCTCAATTAAATACTTCTCCCCATACCAAAATAATCACTCCCCTTTACTAAATATTTTTCCCCTTTTTAAATACTTCTCCCCCTTTTTTAAATACTTCTCCACATTTTTGTCACTGAAATGACAAGGTATTAAATAATAATAAAAATAGTCAAGAAAGTTTAAGGAGAAAAATTAAAGTATAAATAATGGAAAAATATACGGGAAGACCAGAGAATCTAAGCAAAGTTTATATTAAGTCATAGAACTCAAAAGAATATATCAAGATTCTTGGGTAATAAAAATCCCCATGATGCATGAACTTAAATCTAATGCATAAATGCAATATACTCAAACTAAGGAAAATATATATTTTTGTTCTTAGAAACATGTGAGCAAGGTAGTAGAGACAATGAACTAATCATTAATACATCATATTCGCAAATTTGACTTAGCCATTATACACACGGTGGTGAAGAAAATCAGCACACATACCTTGTAGTTACAAGCAGTCACAAGGCAAGCTTTACATAGTTCTTGCATATATGAAAAATATTCAGGTGCAAGCAAACAACTAAGATGAAAGCAATACGTACTAATTCTAATAATCTCCTCATTAACCGTGATGATACTTCAGTCCAAAGCCTAAGTTAGAAGTCAAATCGTTATCTTAGACCTTATTGTTTTTTAAGGAGAATACAATTTATTTGTATTTTTGTCTTGAATTTTTATCTTTTGCACCCCTTTATATATTTTTTTTTAACTTTTCTCTCATTTTTACGCGAACACTCAATGCTTACTGAGGCAAGAGACCCGGTTACTCAGATTGAAAATTTTGAGATAATCACATCCACCTTTTTACGCGAATACTCAATACTTGCTGAAGTACTAAGACCCGATTACTCAGCAGACAGACCATTGCTCTAAAGGATTTTTAAAGAGACATTTATATATTTTATTATTTCATTCTTTCAACACTACCCCAACATTCATGAACATGCAAAAGGTATTCAAAATCATCGATAATCATCGATCAATCTAGCATAGCACATGAACCTACATATCACTTCGGGTTAGATGAAAAAGACTAAAAGTTTCAGCAATTGTTACAATCATCTCTGAAGTGAAACAAGTCCCAAAGTTAATGAGTTCAAAAAAAATAATACTTAAACATGTCAAGTGAATAACTCATATCATCAGGTCAGACTAACAACTTCAATTCCCATAAGCATAATAAGAAAAGTAAATATGAGAATAGAGTGAAATATGACAACCATTTGTACCATTAGTCAAGCTCAACATGCTAAGAATTTTTTATTTTATAATATTTATGATTTTTGTCATAATGTATGCATGAACAATCCAAAAAATTTCAAAACATGATGCATGCACAATAATAAACAAAATAAAAATGCATGATAATGTATCAATTCTAGGATAAATAATAATGCAATATATTCCTAGAATGATACATATGAAGACATCTATTCTAAAGAACATACCACTAGATTTCCTAAGACTCGCATGCTTTTGAAAATCTAATGGTTTTGTAGAGATGTCTATCAACTGAGAATCTGTGGATATAAACTCTAGATCTTTCTCAAAACAAATTTTAGGAAAAATGCAATAACGATTATTAGATGTACATACACCTTCCATAACACAATTTCCAAGATAATCAATAATATAACATTTATCGGAAGTGAAATTGACATTATGGTTATTATCGCATATTTGGCTAATGATAAACAAATTATCCTTTAGGCTCTTAACATAATAAACATCTTCTAATCTAGGTAGACCAGAAGCAACAATGGTACTGTTTCCTAAAACTTTAGATTTTTTTCCCATTACCAAAAGTAGCAGTTCCAATATTACTTTTCTTGAAATCACCAAACAATGATTTATTTCCAGTCATGTGCCTAGAGCATCCATTATCAAAACACCATGAACTAGAATCACATGCTCTAAGGGCAGTATTGGTAACAAAACAATGTAGCTCACCTTTCTTAACCCATGCTTGTCTAATTTTAGGTGTTGTTCTACTTGCCAAATTAGACAAATTATTTACCTCTTCACTCAAAATCCTAATTTGATCTTCAACATTGGGTCTTCTTTGAGTTCTTTGATTTGTTCTTGATTTCAAATTTCTTCCTTTTAATTTGAAGCATATAGGTCTAATATGACCTTTCACACCACAGTGATGACATATAGGAACAAACATTTGAAAATCATTATTAGAACTCTTATTATAATTAGAGGTAAATGGAGATTTACTTGTAAGAATATTTATAGTATTATTTGTGTTTGACATGTTCTAGACAATAACCATGTTGAGTGAATTGTGGAGTCAGAAAGATTTAATAGGCATTGACAAGTTTCGTCAAATTCAAATCAAGCCTAAACAAGTGAAGGAAACAAGAGAATTGAAGAGGAAGCAATTTTGAGTAAAAAGTGCCTCCCGAATGGCAGAAACGTCATTTTTTCAAGCCGTAACTTCAAGGATCATGACAAGCGAGTTAAGGAGGTTCAAATGGTATTACTATCAAGAAAATTTGGTTATGAGTATTTTGATACATCTGACATACACTCACAACAACAAAAAGTGGCTAGAAATAGTTGTTTCTATGCCTGAAGCAGACACGACCATTTTGACCCTACGCCCCAGACGTAGGTTAGCTACGGCCCAATCGTAGGCTTGGCTATGCCCTAGACGTAGGGGTCTGACGAACTTGAGTTTTGGAAATTCCTGTCTTGTCCCTGACTTGTTCTCCTTTGAGATGGCTACGACTTTACACCTTGAGATGCGTGACATACACATTAAATTCATCAGAATATAGGGTTTTACTTGGTTTTGATGCGAAATTATGAAAAATAGAATATTAGGGTTTCTCCTTAGAATTGTCTATAAATACCAAGGTCTTCTACACATGTGAGGCAGCCTTTAAGCCTTTGAGAGATCTCTGCAAGTTTTTTACAGATTCATATTCATCACAGAGATAGAGATAGAGAGATAAATATCATTGAGTGATTTTATATCTTCTAGTTCTCTCTTGTTTAGGGTTTGTTCAATTATGCTTCTACATTTATGATCTTATGCACAATTGAATGACCTAGATTCTAAAAAATCTACACACCACCTTGTGCAACGTGGTTGCTTTGATCCGTTAAGAAGCGGAGTCGTCTGAGTGCGGAGATCGGAGCAGGAGGCTTCATGGTTATTTGATCCATTGAGAAGCGGAGTCGTCAGAGTACGAAGATCGAAGCGAGAGCATCATGGAGCGCGAGTGGATCTAGACTTTCAGACGTTGAGTGAAGAATAGCCAATTACAGCGGTTGTAAGTTCTGTTTTCATAGAGTCTGTACAAATTCTCTAATTCATAGTGCATCGATACTTGAGCGTATCCGTAGTTTTTACTTGGGTTTTTTCCAAGGTTTTCCACGTACAAACTATGTGTCTTCTTATGATTTATTTTCTACACTTATATTCATGATTACTTGATTTAATCTGATTAGAAAATTACTAATTAAAATTGAATTTTTGCTAGATAATTTAATTGATCATAAAATTGACAAAAAGCCTATTCATCCCCCCTCTAGGCTATTTTCATTGTTCTTCTAGGTAATTTCATTACTCTCAACCGATTTTCCAACATAAAATTAGACATTAGAATTCTTCTTAACAGGAGGAAAGTTTCTTATAATAGAATTACCTTGAGAAGAACTAGATACTATTTGAGAAGCTTTAACAAAAGTAGTTTTGGGAATGACATTAGAATTAATCGTTGTTCCTACGAATTCCAATCCTTTAGTGTTTCCCACATATTTACCTATACTCAACATATGATTAAGCTTAAGAGATCCACTAGACCATTTATAAATAGTTGAGTTAGCATCATTCAATTCCTTTTACAAAACCTCAATTCTTGTAAATTTCTCATTTATATCAAATCTTAGAGTGGTTAATTCCTTATTGAGATCATCTACAGTATTCAAAGTCTGCTTCCTATCTTTTTTAGACTTAATCAATTCTTCAGACCATTGAGCTCTTTGTGTCTGAAGTTGATTTAGTGAAAATGTAGTATTGGTTAAATCTTCTCTTAAGGATCGTCTTTCCTTGTCAACACTTTTAAGTTTAAATATACATTTTGAGAATTCTTGGCTAAGATGTGTGGACTTTTCATAGAGTTTATTGTATGCATCTTCATACGAATCCCCACGATCTTCATTATCCTCATAATCTTCATCCCCAGACATTGTCCATCTTGTAGCAACTTCTTCAAACTCCTTACTTTGCGCTGCAAGTGCAATAAAATCCTTATACCTATCATCCAAATTAGGCTCAGTAGAATCATTAGTTGTATCATCACCTAATCTATCATCCCATGTAACAGGTAGACCTTTCATCTTTTTTAACTTATTAGCGCACTTCGTAGCTATGTGACCTCAAAACATTTAGGTTTCTTCTTCTTAGAGTCAAACTTGTCATTGTGATTTTGGACTTTATTTTTATTTTTAAAATCATATGATTTATCTCCAAATTTTTATCCTTTAATCATTTCTTGACCATGAGAAGATTTTAAAAATTTATAAAACTGTTTCATTATCATGTCAAACTATCCTTAATCACTATCACCTTCCTCATCAGACTGAATATGATCATCCTTAGTGGTTTTAAAAGCTATGTTTTTCTCTTTTACACTACTAGACTTCTTATGGGGACTTTTGAACATCTCCATCTCATAAGATTTTAGATTTCCAGTCAATTCTTACAGTTTAATTTCTTTAAGACTCATTACTTCCGAGATTACAGTAACCTTAAACCGAAAACATTCAGGGAAAGACCTATGAATCTTTTTCACTACAGTAGTCTCAGGAATGGGCTCTCCTAGATTATGACAACTTGTTACTATGTCAGTTAGTCTATCCTCGAAGTCAACAAAAAATTCGTTCTCTTATATTTTAAGCTGTTCAAATTTAGAATTTAACATTTGGAGTTTTAATTCTTTAACTTTTGAAGTCCCTTCATGAGTTACTTGAAGAATATCCCAAACTTCGCATTTACGCACGTAACAATTCTTTTAAAATCACTAGAAGTAACGACATTGTTTAAAGCATTCAAGGCTTTAGAGTTCCAATTAGAACTGTTTGTTTCAGCAGTAGTCCACTCATTAGCTGATTTTAATTTAGATTTATTAGTAGTCGCGTCTACCACAGTGGGAGGCAAATACCCTATTTCTATAGCAAGCCATGCTCACTCATCAAGAGATTTCAAGAATGTTTCATCCTAGTTTTCCAATACGTATAATTAGAACCATCAAACAAAGGAGACCTAGTAACAGAACCTCCTTCACGAGGTAAGTCCATCTTCTAAATTCAATATCTAACCCTAAGTCGTTAACCTAAATCAGGGCAAACTTTGCTCAGATACCAATTGAAATTACCTAAGAGACGGTGAATAGGCTTTTTATGAATTAATTGAAAAATTAAATTTTTAATTGCGAAAAATTTAAATTTAATTTAATTTTAATTCAATTTGTTTAAATAAATAATCCATGCAATAAATAATATAAGTGCAGAAAATAAAGCAAGAGACGACATCAATATTTTTATGTGGAAAAACCTTGGAAAGACTCCAAGTAAAAAATCACGAATACCCTCCGGTATCAATGCATTATGAATCAAGAAGTACAAGACTCTATGAAGTTTTAGACTTACAAATCACTCATGGTCTGCCTTTCTCCATTCAACATTTGACAGTCTTGAATCACTTGCTCTCCACGAAGCCCTCGCTCCAATCTCCGTACTCTGACGGCTTCGCTTCTCAACGGATCAAATAACCACGAAGCCTTCTCCTTCGATCAAGGTGGTGTGATGATTTTTCAGCAACTAGATCATCCAATTATGCATAAAGATATCACTTATTGAAGCACAATTGGAGAAATCCAAAATAAGAGAGAACTATAAAATATATAATCACTCCATAATTTTCTCTCTATTTATATATATATAGAAATATATGAATTTGTATAAGAATTGCAGAGATCTCTCAAAAGCCACAAGTCACCCCCTCTCTTAGATTTTTACTCATATAAATAGAAAAAAGTCTTCAATTAATGGTAAGAATATTTTTTCAATCAGGATTTGTATTTCTACCATTAAGTTTTCCAAATATAGACTAATATGTCAATGATAGTCAAATTTACCAATAATAACTTCAAATCATGTCCCAAAGTGGTTAGGAATTAATTGCATAGCAAAACAAACCTTCCAAAATAATTTTGCAATTACCAATTTTTCGCCACTTATAAAGTACTCGATGGTTGTTCTATCGAGTACTCGGTGAACACCCACACATGCACAAACACGCAAAACCTTCTGGTGATATTCTCACTTTTGCGCAAACATGCGAAAGTTCGCCACTTACCGAGTACTTGGTGGAACAAAATATCAATATTTGTAAAATCTTTTCTTCTTTGCACTGTTGCTTCCAGCCAATTGTTCCACTCGATATCATTTGTATCTTCACCACTTTGTACTTTATTTTACACATAAATTTTCTACCATATAACACTTAACAATTCGATCTAAAAACACACAACTTTCAACATAATTTTTTATCAGAATAATGTCATTACTGAAATAAATGTTGTTACAGTAACAAAATTGGAGTTTATCTTTTCAATAGAAGAAGTTGAAACATAGAGTAGAGCATGGGACTATTTGTTTTATGTTTCATCATTTATGGGGGTTTTAGTGTGATGGGAATTTGACGACAAGGTTGGAAGTGTATTTTGATAAGATAAATATATAGAGATATAAATGTATGGTACAATTATTAACCATGGTCATGTCAGAGCAATTCTGATTTTCGTATCTTACAAGATTTATTTTTTATTTATAAATGCATCAAAAAAGGACTCCTCGAAGAGATAAACGCAATAGGGAAGGCCTACCCACTACTAATTTTTTTGGTATGATTTGGCTTTACATATTTCATAGTTTTCATGTGCCTCAGTTTCATTGTAGCTATTTTTACTGTGTAAATTCTACTGACCTTTGAAATTTAGTTTAAGATTTACTATTTTATCTTTACATGTGCCTTATGCCATCCCGGTCATTAATGAAAGTTTATAGAATTACTAAGCTACTCTTAATTATATAAAAAAATTATTTATAAGTATTAAAATAAAAGAGTATAGACCATGTTTTATTTTAAATTTTAAATTTTGTCATCTTATTATTGGGATTAAGGGAGGTCAAAGTAATAGAACCTAAATATTTTATTTATGTGATATTTGACAAAATCTCATGAAAATTTTGTGTAGTTTAAACTTTTAATTACTTTTGGAGGTCTTTAATTCTAAATTTAGAATGAATAACTAGATTTTTATCTGATAGGGGAATGAATTAAATATTGCGATAAAAGCAAATGAATTGAACGTTAGATTTTTTTCAGTATAGAGGTAACAATTTTAAGATAGGTGGAATAAAAGAATTTGGGAGTTTTTCTCTAATAAAATGATAAATTATCTTGAACACATCCAACATTTTTGTATAATGTAGTCAGATGTATTTGACTTTCTCTTTACAATTTCAATTTTTATTTAAGTTCATGTCGGTGAAGGTAGGCAGGACCGAACTCTGATGAAGGGCTCTAAGAGACAGCGCAGTTCGACCTGTCTTGAAATTAGCTACCACGAACTGAAAAGAAAATACAAAACCAAATACAGGAAGATGGTGAGGAGCAAAGGGTGCGGCCTCTAGAATGAGTGAGAAACATGGTAAGCAGCCATAGAAGAGCTTCACTCTCTATTTCTCTCTCTCTTTTCTTCATCTCCATTCTAAGTCTGTCACTCTCTTTAAATCAGGAAAAAATCCCTTACCTTACCTCACTCTTACTATTTATGTCATGTTTGATATGGTGGAATGGAATGCCCATTCTATCCATTCCTTGATTTGGTATGACACATTGAATGAGAATGATTATTCCCAAGGAATGAAATTTCATTCAAATGAATGGATTTTCATTCCATTAGTAAACCTATGGAATGATCATTCCATTTGTTAAGGAATGCTTTTGAAGTATAAAATTACTAAAATAACTCTTTCACGTTTCAAAGCAAACCACCTTCACCACCATGCCATCAACTTCTACCACCACCACCACCACCTCCATTGTCCGCCGCTACTATTTTCGTTACCTTTCACCATTTTTTGGTAAAAAAAATTACGAAATAATATTATTTAATTAAAATTATATATTTATCACTAAGAGGGATATTTTTGAAAAATGTTCTTCTAAGTTCATTTCATTCCTAAACTGTTTCATATTTACAACCAAACAATAGAATGAAAATGATTATTCCATTTCATTCTCATTCTCATTTCATTCTCACTTGCATTCCATTTCATTCATGCACACCAAACATAGCATTATAGTATAGTACATCTCATTTTACTACACACTCACCCCACTCCAACCTCTCCCTGCACATGCTAACAGCTAACAAAGGATATTACCTTTTGAGAATTGTTCTTCCGTATGCTCCTAGCATGATGAACGCACACCATTTGCCTCCAAGCCACATGCAATGACCCTGACTGCAGCCGGAACGCCATACAGGATCACTCCCCAATAATTCTCGCAATGTGTGCACCCACTACAGAGGATTGTGCATAATGGTGAGAGACACCCATAGGATACTGGCACATCATCGGATGTTGCAAGTTGCGTATGAGCTCATCCTCCGTGTTCGTTGAGTTGTGTTCTCACAAAGATAAGGTATCCGATTGACCCAAAGATCACCCCAGGATACTCGTATGGTGGTCGTAGAGTTCATTAGGTCGTGTTGCTCAGCTCCTATCGAATTAACATATCCAAAAGGCACATGATCTCCCTAAGATACCCTTACGGTCCTTTTAAATCCTGAATAGTGAGTCTAAAGCCCTACCTACTAGCCCCAAACCATAACATGTTCCACCCGTATAATTCTCGGGTCAAACTTTCCTCCTACCACAGTTCCAACACACACACACACACAAAGGAGCACTCCAAGATAGTAATGGAGTCTACTTAATTCTTAATTACAAGCTAATCCTAAATTTTGTCTATATCATACTTGTCTATGAAAGTGGATTTATGTTCAATTAGTATACTGTTTAATTGAAATTAGAGTAAATTTAATTCAAACAATTTCCGGTTTCAATGGGGGACGATACCCCAGCATAAAACGAAAGAATATCATGCAAGAACGAAACTGTCCTTGATTAAATTTAAAAGAAGTTGATAACTTTAATAAAATGCACCAAATTAAATAATATCCTCATGAGGTTTACCATATTTCAACATGTTTTATTCTTATTTTCAGCGAGACGCAAAACTTTAACTCGGAATTTCAGTCAATGTATCTCATTCTACCTTTTGACAATAAATAACTTATTAACAAATTTATCTATTGTATATATGACTAAACTACCCCAAAAAATATTAATATATTTAGCAAATTAGGCTTATTTTAGGCTCAAATAAACCTAATTTCATCACAACTCTTAATTTCTCAATACCTGTTTTACAAAGTAGCTTAAAATTAACCTAATTTCACAAAGCTTCACTTCTATTAACCAACACACATTTGGTGCAATGATATAACCTTTATCTCTCCAATTGGGAGGTGAAGGGTTCGAGCCTCCTAGGAGGCATTATGATAGGTGTATGGTGTGTGAGTTTCTTATCATTCAAAAACAAAAACAAAAACTAGAGATTAATCAGAAATTCTGATTCAACCAAAACTCTTAATTTATTAAACAGTCATTTTAAAAAACTAGACCAAACCAAACTACCTTAACTGCACAAAGCTCCATTTTTATTAACACTAACTCACAAACTAAATGAAATCATTATTATGAAAATTTCTAATTTATTGATCTTAAATTCACAATTAGTCCAAATTAATCTCATTTACATAAACACTCAATATATTAACAATGGTTTCAATCATAGTAAACGAAAATATGCCAATAAAGTTAATTTGAGCTAATTTGTAAAATGAATGTTAACAAAGTAAGAGTTTTGAAACAATTATGATTAATTGAGCTTAATTTGTTAATAGAGTGTTCCTACAATTTTCAGGGGTACTTTAATCATTATAAACAATAAGGGGTTGTTTCACTTGTTTGGTTGGCGCTTTGCTTCATATGCTTTTGCTTTCAAGTGGTATTGTGACACTATTTGACAACAAAAACACGTTGGATGTGGTATTTTCTTTTGCACAGTAATGAAATTTTTGGAAGCAAATTTCAAATTTCAGAAGTACCAATTAGTGTTTTTTAATATTCTACAAATGTAGCAGACTAAAAATTAAAAAAGTTTGATATACAATTAATTTCTACAGCAAATTAACGATATAGCAAAAAGCATTACGTTAGTAAAAAGTAGAACACTACAGCAAAAAGCAATACGTTTATTAAAAGTAGAACACTCTACAGCAAAAAGCAATACGTTTATTAAAAAGTAAAACTCAAAAAGCACAACGATGTCCAAACGAGCCTTAAACATTTTTTAACAATTAAACGGCCTTAAACATTTTTTAGCAACTTCAACTAAATTCAAAGGGTATGAATGAGCGGTTCGTAGGCGGGTCAATAATATTTAACCATAAACAGGTCGAGTCATAAAGTCTGCGTAAGGACACAAACATAGAACATGATTTTTATTCACCTGCACATCCTATTGTTGAACCATTTTGTCCGGTGACTTCCTATGATCACATGGCCATAGTAATGCCATATCTTACACGAATAAGAAGTGGGGATAATAAATTGGCCAGAAGGCAAAACTGAACCTCCAAATTTAAATATATAGCACAAGGTGCTTGGCTTTAGAGAATGTACAAGTTGTTTACACTGCCTGCCCTTAATACAAATTGAACACTTTCTACATCTTTGGGCTATGTGAATGCACCAGCTGCTTTGCATCATCTAGTCAGGGCACAAAAGTGGAGGTTGGCAACAATAAAGAAATGAATAGACAACGAATTCAACACAAAGGAGGACCAAAGTTATCGACCAGAACTGTTTACAAAATGACTGGGCTTCAGGAGCAGCCATATCCTCCCAGCTGACCAGAAATAACAGACGCTTGCACTTCCGAACACGATCATCAACAGCTGGTAGTAATGATAGCAGGAATAACGCAGTTGTAAAATCAATTTTGCATGAGAGATTTTTTTTTCCTGCACCTACTTTGTTCGGGTGATATGACATTTGCGATTAAGTGTGCCGATTTATTCTATCGCCACTTTCAGTAGGTATCAGCAGTGCGTTTCTTGTACTTGCTTTGTCCCAGGCCCAAGAGAAAGTCTGTAAATATGTGCTCATACCCCGGCATCTTCCCATAACCTGCAGTATATGAAATACCAATCTGAGGACCATAAAAGGCTCATGCTTTCAAAGATTTACAAAGAAAATATATTTGTGGGGAGGAAACAATATTATACAGTTGAGCAAGGACGCGGCTTTCCCTTACCAGGAAAATAATTTATATCAATAACGTAAAATAGGTCTCTGGTTCCATGTTCTCTAATAATATCCAAGTTGAACAGCCGAAGGCCCTACAGGTAGTACACAAAGACAAGTACAATTATCAAGAAGACAAAAAAACCACATTATATTTATATAATTCTGATGTCAAGACTGAATGCTGCTACAATATCAGAAGGTAAAGTTTCAAATAATACCAGTCGACGGCGAAGTTCCCTGGCAAGTCTCTCAAGTAATGGTCGTGGAGGAAGCTCTGCATAAAAAGAAATGAAAGATAAATCCAAGAGAATGTCTCAACCAGTGATGACACGAATAACTTAATTTAAACATCAGTAACTCAATATTGGTTCCTTCAAGCCAGTCGCCATGAAGCATAAGAAAGAAGCCTCTAATAATACACTAAAGGAGGCAGTGCAGGTGGCATAAGGTCTTAGTCAGGGAGACCACTCCAACCAATTGTAAAACCCCTCACAAAAGTACCGGAAATGACCTCACCTCCAATTCTTGGGTCAAGTTCTGCATCATCCGCAGATGCTGCAGCACAAGAGACCCTTGGAAAGCGAAACACTCCAGCATGTTTGGCCATCTCCCGCTTACAAACGTCAGGTAGAGAGAATCGTCTGACAACTTTAATAGCTTCCCCAATGATATAAACCTTGAAGAGAACACCTCCTAAAATCAACAGACAGAATGCTTCCATTGTTATTCATTCCCTTTTTCACAATAATTAAGGTATTAGATAGTACATGAAATAAAGTTTCATACCATGGTTAACGAACTCCTGTAGAACAAGGGGAGGTTCAAGTTTCTCGAGTGAGAATTGATCAAAAGCCAATGAAAGTTCATGGGACTTGGCACTTCCATCAACAACCAAAGGCTTCACAACTGGAACAGATAGAAGTACTTATTTTAATAATGAAAAGTCGCAAGAAAAAATATATCATGGATACTGACAGGGGATAAAGAAATGACATGATATGCATATGGCAATATGGCGGATTTCAAGAAAATAGGACACAGATACGGCAAGGACATATCATATATAAAAATACATATGTTAAGTATATACATAAATATGTATATTGCGTCAACATATGTCCAAAATTTATTTAATGTACAATTCTGTGTATAATTTAAGTAAAATGTGTGCCTTTGTAATAATTTAAAATATTAATTATTTGCCATAATATATCGTCGCTAACATTTCCTTCTAAAAGGATTATGACAAACAAGCTGAGAGGAATACATGTATAAATTTTGAACAAACAAATAGTCATGATTTATATCGCAATAACGTTTTCTTTAATATAAAATTAAAAAACAAAAAGATTATTCAAAATCCTATGATGAGGTTATAATTGAGAAGTTCATATTTTGGTGTTCAAGACTACTCAGTTACGTGTTGCTATATATCTAGAAGTACAGGACAAATGGTTTTAGTATCTGAAATTTTTTCGAATACGTGTTATAATTAATACATATTTACAAACTTTTAAATAAGTTAAGGAAGTACACAACAGCTATAAAAAAAACTATCAAAAAAGTATTTGTATACACAGACACTATACTAATATGTACCCCTTCCAAAAGTATCCATGTTTCGTGCAAAAAGACACTTTATATAGGTTGGTGGTAATCAGCAAGTTATACCAAGAAGATCACACCAAAAACACACACACAGGCAAACATACCAAGAGGTAGCACCAGCCCAGCTTTGTTAACTGCATCGGGGATAGATGATGGATCTTTTTTAATAACCAATTGCTTCGGAACACAAACTTTGCCTGCATATTTTTTATCATGCCCATTAATTGTGTTCAGAATCACAGAACAATATTTGATAAGAAAGCACCTCTTTACCCATCAAAAATAAAATAAAATAACAACTACGACTTATGGATGTGTTTGTTAGCCTGTAATCCTTATTACCGAAGAATCTAGCAGAGAAATTACCATGGGGATCGGACAAATTCAGATCAGCAACATCCTGAAGCATGGACTGACGATTGTGCACGTGTTGTATTGCATCTGGTGGATCAAGGACTGTGACTTCTGGATGTGTTAGCCTGTAATCCTTCAAATATTGGCAAAAAAAGGGTAAGAAGGACGGGACAACAATGTCGTTATACATACCCTTGCAAGAAAGAACAAGATTCTGGACCATTGTGATGAGATGTTACAGTGACGTTTAGTCCAGTTTACAACTAGTAACAATCAAATTAAGGGAACAAAAATAACACAACTGCAGACAATATGAAGCTTATGAAGAATGTTCCCAGTATCACTAATGTAATTATCAGTTTGTCATTACAGGACAAGGTAAATAAATCTCATGGATATTTACTACTTAACAATTAAGGGATAAGCATTCCATATTACTTCACCAAATTGTGGGCAAACAATTAAATATCACCATACCACATCTTCGAAGAATGGATTATCAAAGTTAGATTCTACATTGCAAGCCAAAAGGAAGTAAAGGAAGAGGGATAATTGTGAAACTTAGATCAAGAACGCTAGGAATAGCAAGGACTTTATAGCAGGCACAATGAATCTTAAAATAATTAACATCAGGTTAGCTCTCTCAGGTTCTGCTGGTAAACAGTCAAACCGACTTGTGTCCTGGCGAAATGATACAGTTTGAAAAAATCAATCTCTCTTTGAGAGAAAGAAATAGATTAGGAATCCTGCAGCAAACAAGCAAAATAGGCCTTGAAAGGAAAAGGTTCTCGCTTCTTGGCATCTTGAGGCTTCAACCTCAATTATTGGTTCATGTCTCAAGATGGAAGAAAGACCAACCGTTCTGCAAATTATGATAGAGGAGAATAAGTTTGGGCATTAAAATGTCTTGTTGTCTACCAGACGCTACAAATGCATGTTCGATCCCCAGCATGAAGTAATAATATATTGTGTTAAAGTCATATGAAAGGTAGATGGAATTGATGGGTGTCACAGTAAACAATGATCCCATCATATAAACAAGTAAGATAGTACACTTCAGCAAATATTGATGTGTAAATGGACCAACCTCAAGAATCTGCCGCCACTCCTTTCCACTTAGCTGCATTAAAAGAATAAGAGAAAAATAACTTTGTAAGCAAGTAATAACCAGACTGTCCATATCGATTCATAGTTTCAACTAACAGGTACAGATGGTGCATAATAATATGATGACTACATATTGGAGTAAGATTTAACAAACACATGTGCGCGCGAGTCATCGTGTGCACTAGCACATGTGTCTGCAACTGAACCTAAAAGCATATGCTCATGTCATAACATGCACTAGTACGTGAATTTGCAAGTGAACCAACACACCCACTCCCACCCCCATCTCTACACCCCCACAACACCACCCCTCCCACACCCCCCTGCACATCGGCACACACACACACACACACACACAGAGAGAGAGAGAGAGAGAGAGAGAGAGAGAGAGAGAACTCCACTAACCTTGTGCAAAACAATATCAAAAGGACCTTGATCTGAAAGAGGCCTATTTTGGTCAATAGCAACAAAGAAAATTCCCTTATTCCTGAAATGCATACACCAACAACCAAATTAGTTAGCTAATACGAAGGGAAACAAAGAGGAATCCAGTTAAGCCATTAAGAATAAATTATAAGAATGAAAAATAGCTATGGCTATAACAAAGTAACTGGTAAAAATTGAAAGGTGCCAATTTCCTTAATGTGTATAACCAAAATTAAGGAAACAAGATATATATATATATATATATATATATGCTTGATGGAAGCATCGGCATTTCATGACATGATGCTAATCCAATTTTCACACTAATTAATATTTGCCAATCTTCTAGGATAATCTTAGCCACTTGGAAGGAGAACACTGGGACCTCCACTTACAATAGAAAACTGAGATAGGACAACTGTCAACTGGAGAATCACGCACACCGATATAATGGAGATTTAAACATTACAAAAGAAAATCAACTTTCACGAACTTTCATGGTCCTTAAAAAATAAATACCATCAGTCAACTATGCGCTATAAATGCAAAAACTCATTATCGTCTCAAAGCAGTAGGGGCATGAAAATACAAGTCATTCAACAGTGTCATTAGTAGAAATATACCTATTCCAAAGTTACCATCAACTTTCACATTTAACTTAGAACTTTCATGAACCTTAAAATAACAAAATAATACCATCAATCAACTACATCTTATAAATGCAAAAACTCATTTATCATCTCAAAGCAGTTGGCATGACACAATAAGTAATTCAACATTGTCATTGTATTATGTGTTGTAAAGAGGGAGGAGGGAAGAGAGGACAGATGGAGCAACCAAAATGAATCACTGGATTGATAAGATGAAAGGAAAGATTTCTATGAAAGAAGTCAAGAAACCAATCTTCCAGTGTCCGTTGACAGAGGAAGAGAAGGAGTGAGGCATTCTTCATAGCCCACCACTTTTATTTCATCCAAAAGTGGGATAAAAGGGAAAGAGGAAGCAGAGAAGATTTTTAGATAAAAATGAATATACATTCTAACCCTCAGTTAACGTATTAATGTTTATGGATAACTGAACCATAATAAAATGCCATTGCATCCCTTTTCTACAAATGGAGGAATTGATACTAGAATGACCAACTTTGACGCCACCCATCAAGGGCTTCAATTAGTAGTTTTAATTAGACACTGATCATCATCATTCATAATAGTGCACCCCAGTTGACCCGTTTAACTAATTCAGGGTTGGAGACTTGATCTATGTAACCCAATTTACCTATTTAATTAATATTGTCTTGTCGACATAATTGTGTTATTTTTACCTATATTTTAGTTACTTGCTTTTCCATAAGTCTATGTCTTGCAAAAAGATTTTTTGATACTGTGACATATTCAGATAAAGTTTAGCCACTCAAGAATTGTTAATTAGCTATTTTATAATTTTCTTGTCGACATAATTGCAGTTTATTATTAATAAAAAATAGTAAACGGATCGTCAAATCAGCCATGTTGTGTTACTTGTTTGATAAACGGATTAAGTTTGTGTTAAATGTGTTTAACCACTTTCATAAATGGAGGTGCTCAAGTCAACCCATAAGACAAAACACTTCATTTCAACTCAACGTGAATACTACTATTCACCTGTTAAACCGAATTCTCACTCCTAAAGGTGACCATCCCTTCCCTAGGGCTCATCCATCACTCTCCCTCTCTCTGGCATCCATTATTTCATCCCTCCTGTCAAATGGAGATTTACAGTTGCCAAATGTAAATGAACTCAACAGATTGACAAGATAACTACGAATGACAACTAATGCAAGACACAAACAAATAAATTAGACACATGTTAAACAACCGTTAGTCAAAGCAAGTAATCACAAATGTTCTAACCAGCCAGGGGAAAATCAAAGAACAATAACAATCAAATTGTCTCCAACTTGCAAATTGCTTTGATTGACAAAGGATTCAAAGTTGATTCCAGATAAACAAGATATTCTACTAGCAGATACTGTAAAACCAGCTGAAGCTACAGAATCTTTAAAATAGAACTTAAATGACCATTAACTAATATTGACCTGTGGCTTTTCATCTTCGAATTACTCCGCCCGACATTCTATAATTAATAATAACAAATTCATTCCTAAATCAATCTGACGCTCTCTACTTGCTTAGCAACCTACCAAGACAATCTTATTAAACTACTTGAACTGGAATAATTACTGAGATATTCCAAAATCTTCTAATTCAGAACTAGCAAAAAAAATCAATCCTAAAATCTGAACCCTATGAAATGAAAAAAAAATATCAAAATCCAAATTCCATTAAAAAATAAAAAATTGTACGAGAGAAAATCTAATCCACACACAATTCAAACCAAATCAACATTTCATGACACTTATCTTACAAATAATCACCACAAACACATATCTAACAAAACATCACTAATGATACATATACTCAACTCATAATTCCACAATCTGACCTAAAACACCTACACAAACACACACACACATATCTGTATGTATTGGCTTAACAATTAGAGTGTGAACTAGGACACTTTTGTTTAAATCTGAATTGGATTACTAGTAATGGAATTACCTAGCCAAACCTTCAAGCTTAGGCTGCAAAAAGCTCCTAGTCTTCTTCGACGTAAGAGCATAACCAACCACCACAACCTTCATCGCCTGAGGAAACCCTCCGACCACCACCGCACTCTCTCTCTCCTCCTCCTCCTCCTCCTCCTCCTCCTCATTCTTGTACGCACTTTCTTCCTTCAAACTCACCCCCATATCCACACAAATATATGTATATATATATATATATATATCAATCTGTAATTATGTATGTGTACGTATGTCGAAGAAGAACGAAACCCTAATTATTGAAGCGATTGATTCCTTAATTTTCAATTGAAAGAAAATCGGAGATTTGGAGACGAGAACGCGTTAACTGTGACAAACGCTTTGATAGTTTCTTCGATAGATTTAGAGAAAATCGGAGAAATAGCGATAGGAGAGGACAGTCTGTTACAGATAGGAAAAAGATGAACACATCTACATATACATCTGTTTGTGTGTGTAGGAGAGAGAATATATAAATACACACATAATATATATATATTACACACGGAATGAAAGATGTGTGTTTGTGTGGGCGCGGCGCGTGGAGGTTGGGCAGGCTGGGCTAGCTGTAGACACTATTCACGCGATTGGGTGACGTGTAAAACATGAACGATTTTTTTATTATTATTTCATTCTGCGTTTTATATGTGTATAATATATATATTCAGATAATCCTTTTCGGACCTTATCTTACACAGTTGCCATTCCGAATCTATCCACTCTTTGTTCGGAAATAAGTTTTGGAGAATTTGATTTCTTGGTTCCTTGATACTTTCTTCTCCCATTTTACGATTCCACTTTTGAAATTCAACTTTTTAAATGGATAATTTTTAGTATTTTTTATTAGGCGAAATAGCATAAATTCTCCTATATTTTTTAAGAGTTACAAAATAACCCCTATATTTTTTTTTTTTGCCCCATTTCACTACTCTCACCTTTCTAATATAAGCAAACTACCTCATTTACACCACTATATGCCCAAATTACCTCCAATATTTTATTTTATCATTACCATTTGTATTAAAATTAAAACAAAATATATAAATTTCAAATATATATATTAAATTTCGAAAAAAATAAATAAAATTCAAAAATAATATATAAAATTTGTAAAAATTATATAAAATTCGAAAAAATATATAGTAAATTTTGAAAATAAATATAAAATTGAAAATAAATATAAAATTTGAAACAAATATATAAAATTCATAAAAATATATATATTAAATTTCGAATTTTTTTATAAAATTCGAAAAATAAATATAAAATTTGAAAAAAACATATAAAATTCGAAATAAAAATGATGTACCTAAAAATATAAGAAATTGTATTGTTGCATGTTGTACCTAAAAAAAATGTAGGTTGACATGTTGATTCCATTTTGAATAGACGAAAAATGTGAAGAACAAACACATAAAAATCATGTTTTAATATTAATTTTATCTCTTATCTAGTGGCTCATGATTTACAGTTCCCACAATGGTACTGAGTGAATCTGTATATCCAATAAAACAATCCATTATAATTGTCCTATTGGAATCACAAAGCACCCCCAATGACATAAAAAATTAAAAAAATGTATATTAAATTTTGAAACAAATATAAAATTCGAAAATAATATATAAAATTCGAAACATATATATAAATTTCAAATATACATATAAAATTCGAAAACAAAATATAAATTCAAATAATTTGTTTAACGAATTTTATATATATTTTTTTCCAAAATTTATCAATTTTTTTCAAATTTTATATATATATTTTTACGAATTTTATATGTTTTTTTGAATTTTATATTTATTTTTTATTTTTATAATTTTTTCGAAATTTAATATATATATTTTTGAATTTTATATATTTTTATAATTTTATATATGTTTTATGAATTTTATATATTTGTTTCAAAATTTATATGTTTTTTCGAAATTTATATATTATTTTTGAATTTTATAAAAAAAAAATCAAAATCAAAATTTAATATATTTATTTTTTAATTTTATATATTTTATTTAAATTTTAATACAAATGATAATGATAAAATGAAACATTGGGAGTAATTTGGGCATATATAGTGGTGTAATTGGGTAGTTTGCTTCTTTTAGAAATGTGAGGGTAGTGAAATAGGGCAAAAAAAAAGCATATTGCAACCCTTAGAAAACATATGGGGTTTTATGCTCTTTTTTCTTTTTATTATATGGATAGTATATGAATTGACAACTTTACCCATAGTGGGGTCCATAATGATGTGATAGTGTGCAGTGTAGGCTTTTATTATTTTAATGCATGAAGGTTAAATTGGTAAATTGACAAAATAAAATACTTTAACTTTTCAAAGTTAGACACTTATTTTGGAACGAACAAAAATTATGAAAGTGAACACTTAAATTGGGACGGATGGAGTATGCCTGTATTTACTCAAGATAGTAAATTAATTTCTTTATTATTAATTTATAACAGATCATTATTAGATTTAAAACCAATGTATGTAATTCTTACCATAATAACTAGTACAGGTGTTACCATGTTAGGAATGTTTTAAAATATTTGGATAATAATTTATGAATAATTTTGTATACTTATATTTTAATTGTTTTGATCCATTCTCATTCATCTTTAAAGTTTTAAATAAGTTAATACAGATATGAACGTATTTGTGTGGTTTATGCATGTCGAGTGAAATATATTTACAATTTTTCATACAACACCTTTGACATTTTCGATGAATCTTATTGATTGATTTAGTTTTAGATGAATTCAAATTAAGTTCATGCATTTTAATTCGTGAAATACTTTTTGACAAGTGCGATATATAAATGAATCTATTGAATTCATTATATTAAAGTTTGAATTTTTAAATTCATTGTCATGAAATTTGAAAATATTAATAGGTTTTCACTTCTATAATTTTAGAAGTTTTCTATCTTAATTTCATATTGGGCCTTTGGAAAATAGATTAAGTTTCCACCCAATGTTGTATCGTACAAATAAGTTGTGGTTGAATTCCAGAGATAGCTTCCATGTAAGGTTGGCAATGGAGCCGAGTGGGGAGGGGTGGGGATCGCACTCTCTATTCGCATCGCCATTCAACTTTTGCATCCTCATACTCGTCCCAAAATCGATTATTAAATTGAGCAAAGCGTGGCGATTTTTCAACATAAAGATAATAAATAAATAAATCTTACGCAAATGAAAATAATGTTTCACTTTTTAATTGAAACTTTGAATTTACTATTATTGTACGAGTATCATAGTAATAAATACAATTTACATTGTTGAGATGAGATTTAGGCGAGAAATAGTGAAGGGATAAGGAAACTAGGATTTGGTATTCGGTGAATTGTATAAAATAAAAAAACAGATAAATAAAAATTGAATTAGGAGGCTAGGTTTTACTTATGAGTGTGTATTTAGACAAATACACAATTGTAATATATAATTTAATGAGGGTAAGTATGTAATTTTACTATGTAGAACATGCGACAACATGGGTGGCGGTCCATGAGAAGAAAGTAAATTGAAGAGAATTTTTCCCCCACCCTCCCGGGGGAAAGATTTGAAAACCTTTTTGAGAGTCCATGCTTGAGAAAACGAAATAAGTTAAAAAAATGTCCAAGTATAGGATTTTATTTTGAAAAGGCATTCTCGGAGGAGTAGAACTCTTGATAACATAGATGAAGGTTCTTGAGAATAAAATTGTGAATTATGAATTTTTCCTCCACCCCTCCGAGGGAAGTTTCTTTTTGAAAAAGCATTTTTGAAAATTGACATGTATGTATGAAAAATGTACATAAGCATTCAAAGGATGCGAAGAGAATATTGAAGATTGATTTGCCTATTTGAGAGGACTTGCTTGAGATTTGATTTTTGACAAAGAAAAATCCGGTGGCGGACAAAGAATGTATTGAAAAGGAGTTTGCCTCTTTGAGATGACTTACTTGAAAATATGTTTTGAAGAAGAATGGTCTAGTGACGGACAATTAATATAACATGTATTGGCACATAGCACATAAAACATGTATAAATTCCAAAAGTAGACAAAGAATGTATGAAAATGGATTTTGCATCTTTGAGAGAGCTTACTTGAAAAATAATTTTGTCAAAGAATAGTCCGGAGGCGGACAAAGAATGAGGCATGTGTTGGCACATAGCATGTATAAATCCCAAAAGTGGGCAAAGAATGTAAGAAAATGATTTTGCCTATTTGACAGGGCTTACTTGAAAAATAGACTTTTGAAATGTGGTCCAAAAATGGACAAAAATGAATTGACTATTTTGAACGTGATGCATAAAGTTATGAAAAAATCTCTTTGAGGGAGAAGAGTGTTTTGAAAAATGCCTTTTAAAAGAGGTTTTGAGTGAATTTTTGACTATGAAAATATTAAATATACACAAACTGACATGTATTGATTTAAGTAATATGTATTTGTTGACCCAAGGTTTTCCACCATGGGAAAACATGACATTTTGATGATAACAAACCATTGAATGTGGTGAATTTAATGTCTACTTGAGTTATGCTTAATAGGTTATTGATTCAAGATAAACTCAAGAGAGCTAGTGGATCCATGAGAAGATCAAGCAAAGGTGCTTAGAGCTCAAAAGACATTGGAGACAAGGATGGAGACATCAACCCAAAGCTTAAAAAATTTGAAGATCAAAGAAATGGGTAAATTGAATTGAGGTGTTTGAACTTGAAATGTGTTGAATCTTTATTGATATGTCATGGAACAAATTTGATGATTGGTAATGAGAGTGATTGGCTACTTGGTGCATGCAATTGAATATGCTTTTGATGATTTCTTGATAATGGCTTGCTTTGAAATGAAACTTGGATATATGATGTCATAATATTTGTCTTTTGTCCTTTCAAGTACATTTGAGGCAATATTTTTCAAAGACTAGTTTTATGAATGAAAATCTTGAGCATGCATGAAATTTAAAGAATATAGTCATGACCACCTCTAGACTCACAAGACTACTTCACTTAATTTTAGTTGATTTCTTGAGTAGATATTTGTCCATGTGATTCTATGATTTTTGTGTTTTATCTAAATCTTCTTGATATCATTTATTGCACATTGAATTGAGGTGTTTGAACTTGAAGTGAAATCAAGATGAACTTGAAATAAATGAGTAAGCAATTAAGCCCACACTAGTAAACCTCAATATAGAGTAATTCTCTTTGGAAGAACCAATTCATGAAAATGAGAATAATAATTACCTTTTGGGCTCCTAAGACTTGTAGAATGTTGCACCACTATCCTTTTGGAAATTTATTTTGGTGAACATTCTAAAGATGCTTGTATATGATCCTCTTAATGTCTTATCTATAATGTTTAGCATTTGTGTTTCAAATTAAAATATTAATTGATGCTAAATTTGTCATGCTTGGATCTCTATGATGCAAAAGGGACCAAGAGTCCATCATTGAAGGAAGCATGTTGATAAGAGGAAATATTGTGCTTATATGTGGATATCTTGAATGTGTATTAATAAGCATGAATCATGAATCTTATGTGCATATATCATGAAAGACATAAATTTTTATTGTGTTTGTATCTTATATAATTATTATTTTTATATAAGTTTTTCAATGATATATATATAATGTTTTTAATCTCCTATATTTTATAATTTTATATATTTATCATACATGCATATTCTTGTATATTGCATAATAATGTTGCAATCTAAGTCTAATAGTGGTGATCCAAGGTTTTGACCATTATTATTCCATGATCTTAATCAAGAAGGATATAGTTAATTCTTTGCACATGTGAATTGAATTGAAATTCTAAGAATGTCACATGCCTCTTTGCATGAAATTTTTTTATTTAATGCATTCTTATGCAATTCTTCAATGAAAAATTTTCATGTAAAGAATCACAATGCTTTGAAATGTATAAGTTTTAGACAATTGGTTTTAAAACTATCATAAGCCGTGCTTAACTTGAAATATGATCCAAAAAGATGTTTTGAATGGCTTTAAGTGATTTTCTTATGGATGAAGGTTATTTTAGAACCTATATTGATAAACATTATTCTTCTTGTTTGTCATTTATAACTTATCAAATTTGGTTATTGCACTTATATAGGAATATCATGTTTACCAATATTTGATGTGTTGTGCAAAGAAGTTTATCACAAACATACAAATTATTTCAAAATGAGCATGATAGATGAACTTATTTCCTTCATGGGTAAAGCTCATTTAAGTGTCACGAAAATAATTTCAAATACTTTTTGACACTTTAGTTTTGGGAATATATGGTTTCCTTGGTTGACTACTCTTGGACTTAGATGATTATAGTAACATAAATAAAAGTATATATTATGTGTTATTTTGTTCATTATCTTGGTTCATCTCTTATTATTTTAGATAAGTATTTTTACCATATATATAAGAGATATATTTTATGTTAAATATTTTTTGCACTTGAGAAAAATACATAACATTGTCATTACATTAAAGTTTCAAAGACATCCATTTATGAGAGATATTGAGTTCATTTTCATGATTATAATTTTCTTCGTCAATATTCTCACCATTTTTCTCCAAGAGAACTCATTGTGTAAAATTCATAGAGAAATGAAAATGCCTTTGAATATTAATGTGTTAGCATATGTCTTGTGTATCTTTCACTTGCTTATTTTAGGATACTCATCTCTTACTCATCATTATGATTTTTACGTTATTCACATTACATTCAATGATTAGTTATTGCATATGTGTTTATTGTATTTCAAATGGTTGAGATGGAGGTGGTGTTGACTCGTTCTTAAATGCTCATATGTGATGTTAAGTGAATCCTCGTACATGACTATGTGATTTTAAATGATCTAGTGATTGAGTGTTCCATATTTGCATATAGTATGTTGAATGTTGAATACTATGATTTGAGTTTTCATTCAAACACACACACTTGAACATTAAGTCACTCTCCGTTTGAGTCATTCACTTAATACATGTACTTCATGCACGAAAATCTATTTTGATCATGTATCCTATTTGTTTATGAAAAGAAAGCAAATGATTTAGTCATCATTGATTACACGTGCTAGCATGTCCTTGTTGCCATCATGAATGCAAAACTATGTTTGCAATTTAGTATCATCTTAAGAATATTCATGAAATGTATGGACAATATGAGATTGTGTTACTTCAAATGATATATTCTATGATCACAATTCATATATGCAACTTGATGTGATGATCCTCTCCTTGTACTTTATTGTATCTATTCTTTTTGATGATGTCAAAGGGGGAGAAAGATTAGTTGATGTGTATATGTTGTATGCACATTCTTAGGGGGAGTTTTGCTCCTTGAAATGATCACATGCTACATGTTTAGGTGTTAACATCATTTAGAACATGGTTATACGGGAAGAACTCCCAAATTTTATGCATATGTGTTATTGTTATATTCATTGATTGCATATTGATAGGGGGAGCATTTATAAAATGCCCTCAATTGTTTATTGGCACACATCAATGTTTGTCATCATCAAAAAGGGGGAGATTGTTGACCCAATGTTATCCACCATGGGTAAACATGAAATTTTGATGATAACAAACCATTGAATGTGGTGAATTTAATGTCTACTTGAGTTATGCTTAATAGGTTATTGATTCAAGATAAACTCAAGAGAGCTAGTGGATCCATGAGAAGATCAAGCAAATGTGCTTAGAGCTCAAAAGACATTGGAGACAAGGATGGAGACATCAACCCAAAGCTTAAAGAAATTGAAGATTAAAGAAATTGGTAAAATAGTCTTGGGTGAGTGCTAGATTAAATGTAAAGTTATTTTTGAAATAACTTATTTGAAAGCTCAATTCTTGACCATATAGCATATAGGATCATACATATCATTCATGAGTCCTTGCATCATTAACATTAGATTATGAACATCATTTAGTCTTTGCTAAAGTTGAGTTAGTTCAAGCTTTCATAAGCTATGAAAGAACTCAACAAAGATGTTGTCCTAGAACCATTAACTTAACTCATATCACTTGAAATGGATTCTAGATGCATATTAAAACTTTGAACAAAATTGTTAAACCATGAAAAACTTTTGTCTAATATTGAGAATTTGTTTAAATTGGAAACATATTTTATGATCTCAATATTGACTTTAGGCATTTCAAGGACCTGAATAAGTTTCTAAGACATCCTAGGAGTGTGTCTAAGTCATTTCAAAAAAATCCCAAAAGATTTCACGAAAAACCATCAAGTCGGTTAGAAGTTCGAAATGAAGAGTCACATTCAAACGATCATATCGCACTCAAAAATGGGTCACATGGAGTGATTCAAAATCCTAAAATCAAGAGCTTGAAGTCTTCTTTCCAAATAGCTAAATAAATCCTTTATCCGAGTTACGGAACTCTAGTTATGACCAAAAGAGTGAACTGTGTCGAAACTGGGTTGAACAACCCAGTCGACTGGGTAACCACCCAGTCGACTGCCTGTTGACCCAGTCGACTGGGCCAAGAAGGCCAGTCGACTGGCTGAGTCAAAGAGTTATAAATAAATTTCGGAATGAATTTTTGAAAACCCAGCCGACTGCCCCAAAACACCCAGTCGACTACCTCATCCGGAATTTGAATTCTAACAACTAGTTTCGGATCCAAAGTGTTCCAAAACTTCCCCAAACACCCCCAAACGACTATATTGTGTTCCTATACTATATATATGCCTTATATGAGCCAAAAATGGTTAAGAGAAGAGAGGGAGATAGGAGTATTAAAGATCTATCATTTATGCTTCAATTTTGAAATTATTTTTGGGTAGAAAACTCCTACATGAATCACCACATGAGCATCATTCATATTTTCTTCTTGTGATTCATTCTTCATACTTGAGTTGAGCTTTTCAATTGACTATTTCATTTATGACTCTAAGTATGTGAGGATGTGAGCTTTGAATTTCTATATCCATCTATTGAGAGATATTGTTGTACACTCAAATTCAATTCTTATTCATTTGAGAGTGAAAGTTCAAGAAGTTGTCTTGGCATGGGAATGGCTTGTTGAAGCTTTGTAAAGGTTTCTCTCAACCTTAAAAAGATAGGATTTGGTTGGCTCTCCACCCGCAAGAGTGAGCAATGGTCGGCTCTTCACCCGAAATCAAGAGTGTTTGAAGGTTGGCTCTCCACCTGCAAGAGTGAGCAAGGTTGGCTCTTCACCCGGAAGAAGGAGCATGTAAGGGTTTGATATTCACCCGGAAGAATGAGGCATGTAAGGGTTTGCTTATCCCCAGAAAGAGAAGCACGATAGTGGAATCCTTGATAGGTTATCTCAAGGCATGGAGTAGACCAAAGATTTGGTTGAACCATGTAAAAATCTCGGTGTCTATGGTGTGCATTTTATCTAACCCTTATCTATTTACTTTAAAAGCAATTGCCATTTATAATCTTGAGATTTATATATATCAATGCTATGGAATTGCTTGTTTTTGTGTATCCATGAAGAGGTTAGGAAAATGCATAGTTGAAATGAATTAAAATTGTGAACATGATTAGATTATAGCTTAGACTACCTTCTCATTTAGATATAATCCATGTGCACACCAAGTGTTTGATAAAATTCATATTCAACACACCTTAGCATAATATGTTCATATGCACCCCAAGTGTTTGACACAATGCATATTGAATATATCATTCTTCTTAAGAGTTTATATGCACAAAATGTTTAATTACTTTTTGTAAACTCTTTAAAGTATTCTTTATGACAAATAGCACTTTGCATTATTTCTATACATATGTGAGAAAAATGCTTATACATATTAAGTTGTAATGAATGCTTGAACTAGTTCTCTTTCTTGAATCCATATGTATATATTTGGTAATGCAATTTATTGTTCATGATTCAAAGTATGAAATGAGGTAGTCACTTAAGGATTATCTATCTAACTAAGTGTTTGACTAGAGCTCTACAAAGATTACTTTTGTTAAAACAAAGTCAAACCGAAAAAGACTCAAAGTTTGTAATTGACCCTATTGACCCCCTCCCTCTATGTGTCAATATGTGGCCAACAATTGGTATCAGAGCCTCGGCTCTATTTTTGCCTTAACCGGCTTAGAGTTGATCCATGACAAACTTTGAAAGATTTTCCCTACGTAAGGTTATTTGACCTTTTGTTCTCTTATGATGTTTACAAGTTAGTTATATACATTTAAAGGCTAAAGGAGAATGTTCTTATAAGGGTAAGTGTTTTTAGATGATCTTTAGTGCCCAATGACCATTGAACATGCACATTTCATAAAAGATGAATTTTGATGATGGAATGCAATGATTGAGATGTCTAGGTGAATTTTGAAAATTTATACATTATATTGACTTGATACTTGTATTTATATATTCGTTGATATATATATGTGTTTTTTGAATGTATTCATTGATTGATGAATAATCATTGTTCATGCATCACATTCTTTTGATTATCTTGAAATTGCATGAGAAGAATGACACATTGGATTAGAGAGAAATTTGTTTGAATAGGTGACTCTTATGAAAAACAACCTTTCATTAAGCTTTCAAATGCTCTAAGAATTTTGAAATGAAAGGAAATTAATCTTCCCATGTGCTAAAGCTTTACAAATCTTGAAAAAGGGTATATAATTTATTTTTGCTAATCAAGGGAAATTATATTGGTTTTCATGTCAATTCTTGAAAATTTTGAACATGAATGATGCATATGGTTGTTTACTATGATCCATATATGAAATAGAGTTTCATTCCTATTATTAATTTCATGTTGGTTCATTTACTTGTTAAATAACCATGAGCATATCTTACTATTTGAATTGACAAATGCACTTCATGATAATGTTCTTGAATGATAAACTCTAGTGAAGCATATTGATTGTAGAAAAATCACTCATTTTGTGTTAATATGCTTATAGAGATTTATGCCCATGATTGTGCTAACACAAATGGACTCAATAGCAAATGGGTACCAAAGAAAGTTACTTGAGTGTATTGTAGGTTTGGATTGATTCCTTACTCAAGAACTATCAATTTCTCAATAGTAATGCTTCAATTCAAAAGGGGGGATGAAATCAAGGTCTCTCACAAGATGAGTAGAGGATGCAAATCATCCACAAGCAACTCTAAGTAAAATGTGTAGGGGCCTAAAATGGACAATATTTGGAACCTATCAGTGCACTTACGAGAGGTAAAACTAGGTCACTGTAAGGGTCCGTTCTTAATCACTATTCTAAACCCTAGTCAGGCCTTATCAAGTTTTTGATATCGTTGCCGGGGACTAACAGATATTCTAAATTTAAGTAATTTAGTATACTTGAATTGTCTATTTGTATTGTATTATATTTAAAGTTGGATTGTGTGTTTTTTGTGAGGTACACCGAAACAAGTGAAAGGAGAACTAGAGGAGCTGTGACGATTGCTTTGGTGAACGGTTTGTGAGTTTTAGTATATTTCGAATTATTGCACAGTCTCTACTTTTAAAAAACTTCGCTGTATATTAGTAGGTTAGAGTCATGCATTATAATTTAGTTTGAAGTGTATGTTTATTTTTAAGTATTTAGTTGTTTGTATATTTGGTCATCGTTCACCGTTAAAAGAGGTTCTTCCTTTAGATGTAAAAATTGTACAAATTATGATTAATCCCTTGAAACATGAGCAAGAGAAAAATAATAATTCAAGTGGAGAGAATCTAGTGATAGGAGACATGACTACTCATAAAGTACAACCATTAATACTTAGATATTACTACGCTCCCTCAAGTTACATTTCCCCATCTGAGATCGAATTGTCGGGTGTTACGGCATATCATTTTGAGATCAACATGGACAGAATTGGTTAGTTACCAAAATTTCATGGATACAATAATGATAACCCGTATCAATATCTTGAATTATTTCTAGAATTTTATTCGGCCACTAAAACAGAAGGACTGACAGAGGAAGGACTTCGTTTATGCCTTTTCTCCTTCTCTTTAAAAGATAAGGCAAATACGTGGTTTTAAAATTTAAAGCCAGAGGTCAGAACGAGTTGCGAGGCAATTCACCGAGAGTTTGTGCATAGATTCTTTCCATTATGGAAAAGCTTGGAGATGCATAGATTCACTTTCTCACAAACTGTGGGAGAGCGATTCCATGAAGCGTGTAAACGATACAATGATATTTTGAGGAAGTGTCCGCACCATAAAATCCCGAAACCCGAATTGGTGTATAGTTTTTATAAAGGGCTTGATGAGTCTTGTAGGGAATTAGTAGATGTGGTATGTGGAGGAACAATTTATCTTGAACGGTAGATGAACTTTGGAAGTTGTTTGAAGATTTTGAGTGAGAATTCCCAACAGAATTACTCTTTCTCTTCAGCTAAAGAAGTTTGTCCTGCATATTCCAATTCCTCCCATTTTGCTGATAATTGTCTGATGGTGTACCAAAGCAATAAGATAATACCAGAAGAATTCAATACTACCTCCACAAATTCGACCAATAATCCATATTCTAAAATATATTATCCGGATTGGAGCGATCATCCCAATTTCTTATGCCATGAATTGGATATGGAAAATTCAAACCAAAAGCCAAACTTCCCTACAAATCCACAAACTTTCACCACTCAATCAGAAGTCCAATTTTATCTTCAACCACCAAGTCAATCTCAATTCATACATCCTAGTCTAAACCCACTTCCAAGCCAATGGACTGTGAAGAAGTTGATAATCAAACAGAGGAAATGATTATGGATGAGGATGAGGAACATAAAACTTCAAAATAAAATTCACCAAAGGAGTATGAGTAATCTATTCTCCCACCATAAGAGCTAATTGAGATAACATATGAACCAACAAATATCTCAATAAGCCACCTCATTATGGGAGACAAGAAAGTGATGAATGTTTCGTTATAGTGAATAGTGATGTCGGTGGAAGGAACATTACCTAAGGTGTTGAAGGATGATTCATTAGAAACATTAACCATGCATGGGGTGAAGTTAGAACATGACATAGGAAGTACTTTATATGGTTATTATTATTCTATATTCGATGTCATGGGTAGTACTAATTGTCCACAAGTGAGAGCACTTAGAGAATCACTTCTTATATTTTGTCTATTGATCAAGGGAAGTGTGGCGGAGAGGAAGGGTGTTGGATAGCCCTTTATGAAGTTGTCTTGCCAACAACGTTAAACATTGGTCCTAAGCTATGAAAGTAAGTTTCTAGCATCGGTTTGTAGAATAGGATGTCATTTAATTTCTGCAATTTCAATTCATAGAATTGTAGGCCCTTAAGGCCAAATCAAAGTTCTTTCATTGAAAAAAATTTTAAAATCCATTCCTTGTTACATGTTGGGTACTAATTCTTGGAATTTTGGCTGAGTTATTTTTATTTTCCCTTTCTATGATAGTGGGTATTTGTGATTTATTGCATATTTTTATAGGTACCACGATTCAAGTTTTGGGGAGAAGTCAAGCGCAAATAGTTGGAATTTTGAAATTACACTTCAAGGGTAACTATATTTTTTCTCATGTGTGTAAGTAAGAATCATGAGGATATGGTTTCATTTAAATTTGGGGGGAATGTATAGTTATGATAAGGAATGAATAAAAAAATGAAAATTTGAAAAAACATAATAATTATTTTTTAGAAATTATTTGTTTTCATGCATGACTGCTCTGCACTACAAGTTGATTAAGTATGTGCTTATGATGTATGAGTAGTAGGTGATGCGATATTTCCGCTCATGAGAATAATGATTAGATTGAGTTAATGAATATATGTGGTTTTATATAGGTAAATGAACTAGTGAAATCGAAATCGAGAAGGACGATTTTGACTATAAGCACATGCACATGATCCTTATGGTTAAATTGGTTAATCTTTAAGTATTGGATCAAAGAAATCTTGAATGCTATAAAAAATATATATATGAAAAAGAAAAAAAAAAGTTGAATAGTGGAAATACTTGAAAAGTCGAGCCTAGATGATTTGGATTATTAAGTCCGAGGGGTGCTTTATCACCTAGTGCCCTAAAACTGTCTAGCTTGGGAGTCATTTGCCCAACATCTGCTAAAAACCACTAGAAAGTTTGTGAAAGGAAGGGAAGAAAAAAAAGAGAAAAAGAGAACAAAAAAAATAAAGGAAAAAAAGGAAAAAAATGATGAAAAATATAGCAAAAGAAGTAAATAATGAGGAGATATGAAAAGTAGACTAATTTTAAGTAGGGAAAGTTCACTTAAACATAGAAGGTAGTTCAGATTTGGAGTAAAAATTAATGAAATTATTTACTCTAGTGGGGACCATTTTTTACATCGACTTGAGATAGTTGTTATTCGGTAGTGAGTGAGAATACTTGTGTCTATACTATCTTATATTTTATGGCATGACTTGATTAATGAGTATGTGAATGCATGAAAGTGTGCAAATAGAGAATGAAAGAAGTTATGGGTAATATAGCTAACCCTCACGAGACTTCGCTTGTCCACTAGGAATTGTCTAGCGGTTTAAAAGGCTTGTTACACATGTTAAGTGTAATCGTTGACCCTCACGAAAGCAAGGGATTAGTTTAGAGTAGTTAGGTTAGACAATTATCATGAGGTGTTTTCAATTTCTTTCTTGAGCTGATTGCTCAGGGACTAGAAATTTTTAAGTTTGGGGGTGTGATAGGTGTCGAATATTATCCATTCTAGTCCCCTAACTCGGTGCTGTTAAGTCTTATCAATACATTACTTGGCCTTTTTATGTAATTTACGTGTTTAAGTGTGTTTCAGGAGCTTAATGAAGAAAACGAACTAACTTTGATGAATTAATTGGAGTTGCGTTTGTTAACTATTCAAAAGAGAATGAAAATAAGGAAAAATAGAGTTTTGAACCAAAAGATGTGTTCCAAAGGGAAAAACGGGCATAAAATATGTCTTATATATCGATATACGTGCCACATGATCGAACGACATCCAAAATACAAAGAATTTCAAAATTTTGAATTTTGGTATTTCAAGTGCATGGGACAGAAAGAAAACAACCTAGAAAGTGATTTTTGGCGGAAGGCTGAGCAAAGCACGACGCTTATACGTCTTGTGTTGGACGGTTGTGCGCTGCCTTGTGCGCCAGCCCTTATAGTTTTCTGTAAAATTTTGGTTTGATCGAGACTTGGACTCTTGCAACATGTTCTCTACTCCAACACATCCAAGCATGTGTATTAGGTATATTTACATCATATTGAAAGGTTTTTGCTCAGATTTGAAGAGACATAAAAGAGGAATCTTACTTCAAGTGGGACAAGTCTAATATAAGTGGGACTCTTCTCAACTTCTTCTATAAATATCAACGTCTATACCAGATGCAGGACTCCAAATACATAATTTTCAGAGCACTATATCTGGAGATTTACATCTTTCAAATGAGGGAGTCATTCAAAACCTAGAGATCTGAAGAAGAAGACCATGGAGGACGATTCTACATCAACGATGCAAATCTTTTCCACCATGAAAAACTAATTCGGTATCTAGAGTTTTTATAACAAAATTCTCGTCGAGTAATGTAGATTTATTTGTTTATTTCAATTGTAACAAGGGGAAATTGAAGACCACACATGTAATGATTGTGTAGATGAGATATCGTAGTTATTTAATATAAGAGATTCTATGTTTACTCCACTCTTGTCTTAGAACGAATGAATATTTTATCTCAATCAATCGTGTTTATTCAATATAGGCTGGAACTGAGATGCTTAAATTACGATTTTCTACACAATGGTTCTTAAAACTCGAAACCCTAGGTTTACACAAGCCATACCTCGATGAGGTGATATAGACATGCTTTAGTTTAATTTCATGTTGTATGAGTAGATTAGATTAAAGTAATTTGCATGTACTAATCACACTCTGTCCGGAGATGGGTTGTAGCGAATCTGGTTGATGGTATCTCTTTGGGGATTAATGGTTGACTATTTGCAACGCTAACTAATTCACATATGCTGGATCAACCTCTTACAAGCGATTAAGTAGATGGCTATATTATGCGGTTAGTGGTAGAGTTATGAAAAACTCTACATTTTATCTCTACTGTTCTTGTCTTAATCTATCTTTACTTGCTTTATTAGTTAATTAGTTGATAACAAAAACCCAAAATCATATTCTCATAGCAATTCGAAAGTGTTAATTTGCTAAAATTTAGAGTACGACTTACTCCTTTGGGTTTGATAACCTTTCTCAAGCCGAACTATACTACAATACAATTCGTGCACTTGCGAGAGGTAAAACTAGGTCAGTGTAAGGGTTCGTTCTTAATCACTATTTTAAACTCTAGTCAGGCCTCATCAATATGTATATTGACAAGGTATTGAAACATGTAAGAAATACCAACATAAAACAAGTACAGGTAATTTGTCAAAGTTTGACTTCTTCCCTTATCATGTCATCCCCTTAGAATGGTCATTTATTAATGAATCATTTGGAAATAATGCACATAAAGCAAGTATAACACAAAGAATGTATTTATTGACATGTAATGAATGGAATATACACTAATAGATGCAACTTGTGCAAATATTAGATGGTATATGTAGCAATAAATATAACTTGTGTAAATATTAAGTGACATATGTTGTAATAAATAGAATATGCACTAATAAATGTAACTTGTGCAAGTATTAAGTGATATGTAGGACAATGAGTCCAAATAATGAATGAATGACATAATGAAATATATACAAAACGAATGTATGTAAACATGTAGATAATGAAATATGTATAAATAAATAGAATATGTACAAATAAATGAATGAGTGATGTAAAAATTACCCCAATATTTGAGGGTTTTGAGTAGAGATTTGGAAAATATATGTTTGAAATGGAAAACCCCAATTGGGTGAGAATAGAGATGATTTTGTAAAAATATTGGAGGTAGTGACAAGAGGTTAATGATTTGTGTCTTTTGAGCATTTCTTGTGCACTTTTCTAGTGTTGATTCTCAAGCAAATACAAGATATATCATGTAATAATCAAGCAATATAAGCATGTGTGGTCATCCATATCCTTAACAAGACAAACAATTCATCAAATATTAGCAATGACCGTCTATGGTCTCAAATATCATTCAATAGCAACATGACTTCCACAACTTTTTAAGTGTTTCATCCATTCATAAAAATAATTGTAAATATACATGACATATTTCTAATTTCCTCATATGAAGGTCCTAAAGAAGATTATATGAGGAAGAGTACGCATGCATGCTTGGTTAGAATCATAGTTACCCTTGAAGACCAAAAAGATGACCCACTGGAGAAGACCAGTGGGATATTGAGCAGTTTCGACCTCCTTGTTGATATTTTATTATTTTTTTGATATTTTTTCCAGCAATGTTTAGATGTCTCCTACTAGTTTTCTCTTTGTCTCAATCCCTGATTCTTAATATTAAGCCCTCTATGATGTTTTGAAGTTTCTGTTGCAGAGGTGAAAATTTGGGGAAAAACAATGGAGTTTTTTATTTTTTATAAATTATGGCTTAGAAGCTAGAAAGTGAGTAGAAAAGTGTTTGAATGCCTAGAAAATATTTGAGGGCTAGAAAATGGTGGAGAATGATGCATGGAATGTATACATGTATGAAGGTGTATGGAAGGAAGAATTTCTCAATTTGAAATTGTGTAAAAGCCTTTGTAAATGAGATCAGAGAGAGGTATTTATAAAATTTGGAAATCAAGACTTAGTGAGCAAAAAAGATGTACCAAAACACAAATGCACACACACACACCCTAACCCCTTTACTTTGCCTCATGTTGGGGAGGGAAGTGTAATTATTTTCCTTCCCCATGTGTCTATCTCTCTCCTCTTTTTAGCTTGGCCTCATCTTAAACTTTGTTTTGGGCATTTTCTTGAAAAAAAATTTATTTTTCTAAACCTTGGCCTCGTCTAAGAAAAATCCAAAAATTTTGTGTGTTAAAATTGTTGGCCTCGTCTTTTTAAAAGGCCAACTTTGATACTGTGTAGAGATTTACTGGGTGCTGATCGATTTTGACTTTTTGATCAAACCTTTTTTGTTTTTAGACGTAATTACAGTTAAAATTCTAAAAACATTATTTTCTATATAAAAATAAATTTTAATTACTAAAAAGTGCACAAGTGGATCCCAGTCTGGTACTGGTGGTCACTTGTAGGTCAAAATTTCATCAATTGAACTATAACAAACAAATGACCAATCCTGACTCAAAACGACATTCTGAAAAAGATTACTGTGTCCGTTTGTCAATCGGAGCCACCGAACTGTTGAAATTTACCAAAATTCCCCTTCTTAACTTAAAATGCTAAGGGAATGGGGTTTGACCCGCGATTTAATCGGATTGAGTTGTAATCATTGTTTCAAATAATGTGCCGAAATCACTATTAAATTTTGACTTTTTTTGTATAACTACTTTGGTCAGGGCCTGAGGTGGGTCCCGAACTTAAAACAAGTCGTGCTGAGCGCTTTTAAAGGTTTTGACATGTTAATTATGCACTGGTATACTTTGATCGGATAATGGATGGTCAGATTAAAAGATGATTGTGGGGACCACATCCCCTGAGTGGGGATTTGGACCCCCTGTGCTTTGAAATCGAGGATGCCTATTCTAAGATATAAGTAAAATAGTGGAAAACTATATTACCGGTGAAAACCGCGAGAAAATCCAACATCCGAGGAGAGAGATATCACCGTTTAGGGCTAGCGGAAGCCAAAACCCTAAATGGGTGTTGTGTAAGTTAAACGGTGGGCGTCTGGATCATTTGCTTCCAAGGAGCTCTCCTAAGAGGTAAATGTGGTAAGATACGCACTGGAGAAAATCAATCGGAAATCCAATGGTCGGATTATGAGATATCGCCAAGTCAAATTTGGCAATTTTTGGCCGATTATGGTTAAAGGGGCACTGACTACCTCCCGGAGTGCAATTCCGGTGATCAGAAAGGGGAGGTAAAAATGCGGTGTCTACATATATATATATATAACTACAAACCAAAGTTTGTCAATGAGAACATCACACACACACATATATATATGTATATGTATGTATATATTAAAATGGGAGTAAGTATGCAATTAGGCTAAATTTAGGAATGCAACTTGGGCCGGCCCAACCCAAACCCGAGGTTAACCTGGATTGGCTGCAACCCAGCCCAACCCGCCTGACCTCCAAACCGGGTTAAGACAAATCCGGCTAGGTCGGGTCACCCGGGTTGTGTTTTTTTTTGTTTTTGTTTTTTTAAGAAATGGAATTACTAAATTTTCATATTGATTTAAGGAAAAGAATGAAGTTTATTTATTTATATTTTTTTCACATATTATTCTCTCATTTTTAAAAGGTAAAATAAAATTCCTCTTTCATATATAATAATACACCATATCTGATATAAGAACAATATCTACATACATATACATATATAGATCTTGATTTGTAAATAGAAAACAATTTCTAAAAGGTGAAAAGAATTAAAAAAAAAATAAACAAAATCCCTCCATACCAGATCTGATTTCTATGTGTACATATAAATATATAGGAACAATATCTACACACACACACACACACACACACACATATATATATATATATATATATATATATATATATATATATGATGTACATGTCTCTTTTTTTCAACATGAATGAAAAAAAATGGAGCTTATTTTTCTATCTTTATGAGCAAGATCATCTCTATTCCCCCATCTAAATACATATACACGCACACACATATATATATATATATATATATGTATGTATGTATGAAAAGAAAAGACAAACAAGAGTAAGAATGTAGAGAGGGAGATAACGACAAGTTCCTTTGGATGTGGTGGTGGCAGCGAAAGAGGTGGTTGGGTTGCAGCTGTGGTGGCGGAGGGTAGCGGGAGAGAGATGGTTGGGAGACAGAAACTAGGGTTTAACTTGAGTTTTTAACTTTTCATCATACACTTTGTAAATGTGGTGTTGGTTCGGGCTGAACCCGAACCCGCCCAAACCCAACCCACGTTGGGATGGGCTCAGCCCGAGCCCAACCCATGCTAGGACGGGCTTAGCCCGATTAGCCAAATTGAGGAATTTTTGGGCTGGGCTGGGATGGCCCAACCCAAGTTGCAGCCCTAGCTAAATTAGGGTGGGAATCTGTTGACTTAGGTAACTGTATTAATTTTTTTTTTTATCTTATGGTATAGTGTATTAAATTTTTTATGTTATAGGTTTAGATCAATTTGATAAAACACTCAATCTTATGTCCTATCTTAGACATAAGAAAGATATACATGACAACTAGACGAAGAGTTATTTTCAGAATTAGATATAAATTAAACAATATATTAATATGTTATTTAGTTCTATATAATATGTTGATAAAACACTCAATCTTATGTCCTATCTTAGACATAAGAAAGATATATATGACAAATAGACTAAGAGTTATTTTCAGAATTATATATAAGATTAAACAATATGTTAATATGTTATTTAGTTCTATATAATATGTTGACCCTATCTTTTAGGTTTTTCAGGTTGTTTTCTAATAGGTTGTTTGCATAATACACTTTCCAGGTTATCCTCTTTCTATACTAGAATATAAATTTAGCAAACTTATCCTATAGTCACCTTATCATCATAGAATCGTCACTGCTACCACCACCAACCTGGACAAAAGTTATGTTTTGTAGGTAATGATACTTGTTTTTATCACTAACTAATTAAATTGATATAATCTTGCAGGTATTTAATTGAAACTAGATTGTATTTTATTCCTTTATTTTTTTGCTGGTAATATTTATATTTTTATTGATCAACAACTTGGTAATTGACATTACATAGATACATATATATTAAATCCAAATTAAAGAACCAAGTGATATATCACAATATAACACATTACACCATTACATGCAACATTAGCTCGTACAACCAAGGACGGAGCCAGAAAATCTTTTATTGGGGGTAACCTTTAAAAGAAATTTTGTTGCCGAGCACAGGCAAAGCCAGGAAAATTATTTAGAGGGGCCAATATAAATTTTTATAAATTTATTGATAAAATTTATATTTTTTTAGGTTGCCAAAGGAATGTTTTTTAAAAACAAATTTGGAGGTCGCAATGCAATTTTTTATAAATTTATTGGTAAAGTTTATATTTTTTTAGGCTACCAAAGGAACTTTTAGAAAAACTTGGAGGGGGTATATGCAAATTTTATAATGATATCTATAATATAAATAATTTTTTAGGATAAACAAATTTGAAAAAAAGTGGGGGATGCCAAAGAGCGGTTCCACCCCTGTCATCGAGAGAGAGTTTACAGTGAGAGAGAGATCTAAAGTTCTGTTTCTGTCAAAGAAATTAGGGTTCAATTAGACAAGTGAGTTGTGGGTTGTGCTTTAATTAAATTAAAAGTTATTGTGATATGGGTTAAATAGGCTTCGGGATGTTGGTTGTGTTTTAATTAATTAGAATTTATTGTGGGCTTGGTTAAATGGGTTTTGGGATGTTGGTTGTGACCTTGTGGGTTATACTTTACTTAAATTAAAAGTTATTGTGGTCTGGTTAAATGGGTTTTGGGATGTTGGTTGCGGCCTTATGAACTCATAGTTGTGGGTTAGATAGACCATAAGAAGGAAATTAGAGTTCCATTAAATAATTTATTAAATTAATTTATATATTACATATAATTTCAAGGTATTTTTATTTTTAGCAAAATAAATTTTATCTAATCTTTGAAATGGAGGGCAAATAAGCAAAAAAATTAAAAAATTTAATAGGGGTCAAATCTTATTTTTTTTGCTATAAATCCCTTAAGATAATTTGTATTACTATTAAAATTATTTTTAAAAAAAAAAAAATCAAAGGGGGAAACTACCCCTATCCTCTACACGTGGCTCCGAACACTTGTACACGCAGACACAAATATATATATATATATATATATATATACACACACCATTAGATGCAACATATACTAGCTTGTAAATCCCCCCCCCCCTCCCCATATATATATATATATATATATATATATGTATATATATATATATATATATATATATTACTTATGTCCCATAATAGTTGTTTGAAGTGGACTTTTCAATAGGTTTTTGAAAATTTTGAGTTGTCTTTTTTACCTTTAAAAATATAGTATTGTTTTAATTTTTTATAGGGTCCACTACTGTTTGAAGTTAATGAAAAAAAAATATTTTGGGAAAGTATATTGTATTGGGATTCAAAATTGGACAATTAATTTGGAACAGAAAAAAATAAAGTTATGAAAGTGGATGTACATATATAAAATTTGGGCCTAGTGGTAAAGGCCCGTAGGGTCAAAGCCTACTAGATAGAAGACCACAAAACCTTAGGCCAGATCATTACTATCCTTTAAGCACGTTATGGGCTAGGCCCACTGAGTAGACGGTTCTAGAATTACTTAATCATCAAGCTAAGGACTCCTACAAGTTAGGAGACGATTTGGATTAAAAAGGGGAAAAATATCAATCCCTAAAATTAAGGGATTGGGTACTAATTCAGATGGGACAAAAAGTCCATCTAGCTCTTGTATAAATAAAAGTCTTGGAGCCTCAATAAAAATTCATTCTTATGTTGTGCAAATTTTGACATTTACACATTGGCGCCGTCTGTGGGAAGCTTTTTGAAGTTCTCAATTTTAAAGGTTCCTACTCTCTACCAGAGTTTTGTTCAGTACACCATGGCAATCACCCGATCACACCAGTCTGATCTACCCCGCAATGGAGGCGAAAACTCCCAGGCCAATGAACAGATTCTTCAACGCTTGGGAGCCTTGGAGGAAAAAAATGCCTTTTTAGAAAGGAAAAACACTGACTTAGCAGTAAAACTGGCATAGGTGCCACTTCCGGAACCACCCCAAGTCCCTCTGGTGGCCCATCAAGATTCACCCCTTAGCCACCAGAGAGAGATCCAAGGCTATCTAACACCATCAAACCGCTCTCATGGTCGGGATGATCAAGTGGAGTCCTCCCTCCACATGATCGGGACGCACGATCCAGACGAGATGCTAACTATGCGAAGGCTGGACGAGGTGATGGATAAGTTTCATAGGGAAGTACTAAGGGATCTGAAAGCCCAAACCCCCACTGACCTAGCTACCGAAGCGTCCCTTGATTCGGTACAGTCCCCCTTCACTCTAGCAATAACCAGCGTGCCATACCCGGAGAGGTTCATGCTACCCAAGTTCACCCTTTTTGATGGTATGAATGATCCTACAGAACACATCTACCAAGTTCATCAGAAGATAACCGTTGAAGCCGACAATGAAGCCCTACTTTGTAAAGTGTTCTCAACCAGCCTAACGGACGTTGCCCTACTCTGGTTCCGAAAGCAACCAGCCCGAACCATCAGAAGTTGGCTCAAACTGTGCAAACTCTTCATCGCTCAGTATTTCGGCAACAAAAGACAAAAAAGACGATCTTCAGCATGTTTATCATGATCTAGGAGAAGGGAGAATCGTTAAAAAGTTTCTTGACCTGGTTCAATGTGGAGATGTCCTCAATTGATAATTGTGATAGAACTCAGCGGTTGAGGCCTCCGAATGGCACTCATTCTAGGAACTAAATTCCACCAATCCTTAGTCAAAAGGCTGCCAACGAACATTGGAGAATTCAATTCCCGAGTGCAGGGCCATCTCTGGGTAAAGGAAGAAATAGCTATACGACAAATGAGGGCCTTCTTTTGGAACATTGAGTCAAATGCGGCTGAACCAAAGGCCAAGGATCGGGCGCTCGACTGCAAGCATCTGAACACCACCTCGGTGCCATCCCCGATCCCAGAGAAATGTTAGAGGTTCGACGACAAGGTCACACCCTTGAGGGTCACATTGGGCAAGTTGTACCAGGAAAATAAGGCCAAAGGAATTTTTCGGGTACCCCCAACCATCAGGCAACTAATGGAACAAAGGGATATGACAAAGTGATGCAGCCAAACCAAGGTTAAAAATATTGATTAAGAATGAACCCTTGTAGTGCCCTAGTTTTACCGATCACAATCGCATGAATCGTTTTGTAATATAGCACGGCTTGAGAATCGGAATATGGATCCCACGGAGACTTGGAATTATTCACTTTAGCAATCTAAAAGTACTGAATTATGGTTTTGAAAAATGTTTTGTTTGGTTTTAAAATCTATGATCTAATTAAACTAACTAAAAATAATATTTAAATGAGTTTGTGATTGAAAGTAGAGAAAAACTATGGTTTTCATGCTCCACCACTAACCGCATAATGTAACTATTTACTTGATCGCTTGTAAGAGGGCGATCCATCACCCATGAATCAGATTATACTGCAAATAGTTAAATATAATCCCCAAAGAGATACCATTAACCGGACTCGCTACAACCCATCTCTGGACATAGTGTGATTAGTGCATGCAAACTACTTTACTCTAATCTACTCCTACAACATGAAATTAAACTAAAACAAGTTTATATCACCTCGTCGAGGTATGACATGTGTAAACCTAGGGTTTCGAGTGTTAAGAACCATGATGCGGTCAAACTAGGGTTAAAGATAATGTTTAAAAATGGACCCTTACAATGACCTAGTTTTATCTCTCACAAGTGCACGAATCGTATTGTAGTATAGTATGGCTTGAGAAAGTTTATTGAACCTAAGGGAATAAGTCGTACTTAGAACTCTCATAAATTAATACTCTCAAATTCTTATGAAAATATGAATTTGGGTTTTTGTTATCAACTAATTAACTAATAAAGAAAATAAACATAGATTAAGACAAGAACAGTAGAGATAAAAACTAGAGTTTTCATACTCCACCACTAACCGCATAATGTAGCTATTTACTTGATCAATTTCAAGAGGATGATTTATCACCTATGAATCAGATTATACCGCAAATAGTCGAATATATTTTCCAAAGAGATATTGTCAACCGGATTCGCTACAACCCATCTCTGGATAAAGTGTGATTAGTGCATGCAAACTACTTTACTCTAATATAATCCTATAGCATGAAATTAAACTAAAGCATTTCTATATCACCTTGTCGAGGCATGGCTTATGTAAACCTAGGGTTTCGAGTGTTAAACACCATTGTGTAAAAAATAATGATATTGCTAGAAAACCTAGATAAACATGATTGATTGAGATAATGTATTCATTCGTTCTGAGACAAGAGTAAAATAAATATAAAACCCCTTATATTAAATAACTATGGTCACTCATCTACACAATCATCACAGGTGTGATCTTCAGTTTCCCCTCGTTACAATAGAAATAAATAAATAAACTACATTACTTGGCTAGGGTTTTGCTAGAAAATTATTGATACCGGTTTAGTTGCTCATGGTAGGGGAGATCAACAACGTTGATGTAGAAACGCCTTCCATGATCTTCTGTTCCGTATCTCTAGGTCTTGAATGGCTCACTTCTTCAAAAGATATAAATCTCCAGAGATAGTGCTCTGAAAATTATTTATATAGAAGCTCCTTAGATTTGATTCAAACCTTGGTATTTATAGAAGAAGTTGAGAAGAGTCCCACTTGCATTAGACTTGTCCTACTTTGAGTAGGATTCCTCTTTGATGTGTTTCTCTTCAATTCTGAGTAAATCTACCGAAATGTGATGTAAATATGCATTATACACGTGTTGGGATGTCTTGGGGTGCACACAAAGTCAATCAGAGTCAAAACGGATCAATTCGGGTTAAACTAGGATTTCTGGCTTGCACCCTACGCCTACGGCCTACACATGGGCATAGGTTTGCGCAGTGTAGTTTTCTGCAGGATACCTCTCACTCTTTTGATCATTACTCAAGTTACACAACTTCGATTGAGGCGTACTATTCTTTGTTAGAAAGCTGACTTCAAGCTCTTGAGTGTAGACTCAAGAAGTACTCAATTTGGACATGTTTTGACCAAGTTATGGTTGTTTGAAGTTGGCTGAAATTTTCTTCACTGGACCTACGCTAGGCGTACCCATATGTGTAGGTAGGCGTAAAAACTCATTTTCCAGCCACTTTTAAGCTACTGTATGCGTAGGTAGGGATACCAAAAATCAACTTTTTGCATTTTTCACCATTTTCGGACACCGTTTACTTCTAGATAGGGATGGCAAAATGGACCGACCCGGGCGGGTTCCGACCCGATCCGACCCGGTTGGGGCGGGTTTGGTATGTTTAAAAACGGGTTAGGGTCGGGTTTGGGACCAAAAAACAAAACCCGCTTCGGGTTCGTGTTTTGCAAAAAACCCGTCGGTAACCCGACCCGTTAGTGACCCTGCGGTAACCCGTTGGTAAAACCCGACGGTAACCCGACCCGTTAGTGACCCGACGGTAACCCGTTGGTAAAACCCGACGGTAACCCGACCCTTTAGTAACCCGTTGGTAAAACCCGTCGGTAACCCGACCCGTTTATGGTTGTTTTAAAAAAAAAAAACATGTACAATTTTGTATGCCCAAAGTAAGCCTCAAAATATATAATCATCCCATTTTATAAAAAAATCAAAGTGTGAAATACGATAAAATATATTGATAAATTTATATAAATTTTAAAATAATTATTCTAGAAACATCTTATAAGAATAAATGTCCATAGTCCATAGTCCATTAAATAATATTATAGTCAAATATTTCATTAATAATCAAAATAAGTAACAATATAATGTAACTATTGGTTTTCAATTAGTTAGAAATATTCAATTAGTTAATTGAACTCAAATTGACTCGACTGAATTGAGATTTTTCTAAATTGAACTCAATTGAATTAATATTTTACTTATTTAAACTCAATTTGACTCGGTTGAATTAGGAATTTACTTAATTTTATTAAATTGAACTCAATTTGACTCAACTAAATTGGGATTTTTCTAAATTGAACTTAATTCAACTCAATTGAATTGTTATTTTAGTTATTTGAACTCAATTTGACTCAGTTAAATTAGGAATTTACTTAATTTCACTAATTGAATTGAAATTGACTCAACTAAATTAAGATTTTTCTAAATTGAACTCAATTGAATTAGTATTTTATTTATTTGAACTCAATTTGACTCATTTGAATTAGGAATTTACTTAATTTTTAATTTGACTTAACTAAATTGGGATTTTTCTAAATTGAACTTAATTCGACTCAATTGAATTGTTGTTTTAGTTATTTGAATTGAATTTGACTCAGTTGAATTAGGAATTTACTTAATGTCACTAATTGAACTCAAATTGACTCAACTAAATTGAGATTTTTCTAAATTGAATTGGTATTTTACTTATTTGAACTCAATTTGACTCAGTTGAATTAAGAATTTACTTAATTTTCAATTTAACTCAACTAAATTGGGATTTTTCTAAATTGAACTTAATTTGACTCAATTGAATTGGTATTTTAGTTATTTGAACTCATTTTGAATCAACTGAATTATGAATTTACTTAATTTCACTAATTGAACTCAAATTGACTCGACTAAATGGAGATTTTTCTAAATTGAATACAATTGAATTAGTATTTTACTTATTTGAACTCAATTTGACTTGGTTGAATTAGGAATTTACTTAATTTTCAATTTGACTCAACTAAATTGAGAATTTTCTAAATTGAACATAATTCGACTTAATTGAATTGGTATTTTAGTTATTTGAATCAACTGAACTATGAATTTACTTAATTTCACTAATTGAACTCAAATTGACTCGACTAAATTGAGATTTTCCTAAATTGAACTCAATTGAATTGATATTTTACTTATTTTAACTCAATTTGACTCGGTTGAATTATGAATTTACTTAATTTTATTAAATTGAACTCAATTTGACTCAACTAAATTGAGATTTTTCTAAATTGAACTTAATTCGATTCAATTGAATTGTTATTTTAGTCATTTGAACTCAATTTGACTCAGTTGAATTAGGAATTTACTTAATTTCACTAATTGAATTGAAATTGACTCAACTAAATTAAGATTTTTCTAAATTGAATTCAATTGAATTAGTATTTTATTTATTTGAACTCAATTTGACTCATTTGAATTAGAAATTGACTTAATTTTCAATTTAACTCAACTAAATTGAGATTTTTCTAAATTGAACTTAATTCACATACTATTTTTATATATATTCCTTGTATACATTTATCATGATTTTTTCAATATTAAATATCAATTATTATTATATTAAATTATAATAAAAGATTAATAAGAAAACCTAAGAGTAAGACTCAAAGACTAAGACCATCATATGGATAAAATATAAGCAGCCTCATTTATCTCAGTCTCAACTCTCAGCGCCGTCTATGAACCCTCTCAGTCTCAGATTTTTTGCAAGCTTCATCATCTTCTATACTACTTCGTTCTCGCGTGAAAACTTGCTCGAAATTTTGTGAAGGTAAGATACCAGTTCTTCTTTCTTAATTTGTTAATTTCGCGTTTTAGGGTTTTTTTAAAAAAATTGATTTCGCGTTTTAGGGTTTTTTAAAAAAAATTATTTTTGATTTTAGGTTTTGAAGCAGGTTGTGAAGGTAATTTTGTGAAGGTTGTGAAGGTAAGATACCTAATCTGAATGATTTCTTGGTTCTCTGCATTTATTAGCTTGATTCCCTGAAAATCAGTGCTTCTTGGACTCTTTTCTCACATAGGTTTTACTGATTTCTTCGTTATTTGCTTTCATTAGCTTCATTACCTGAAAATCAATTCCTTTTTTTGGGCTCTTTTCTCATTTGGGTTTTAGCCATTTTTTGGTTCTATGAATTCATTATCTTAATTCCCGAAAAATTCACATGGGTTTTAGTGTTTACTTGGTTCCTATATGTAAAATCTATATATACTGGTTAACTGTTGCAATAGTTCCAGTACTGAAGAATTTTTTAGGCAGAACCCCTATAATATGATCTTTATAAATGTATTAACGAATGACTTCATTTTTGTGGATCACCGATTTGATTTCTTTCTTTTTTTCTTTTTTTTTTTTTGTAGGTGTGTTAAAGCATTTAATTTTGTCATTATTTACACTTGCCCTGAAATGTATCTGTACCAATAATTTGTCAATATGTTCCTAACTTCCCTTGTCAATGACTCCTGTGTGAGACACAGACATTAGTCCAGGAGTCATGCAAAATGATAAGAACATGTTTTAATTATACTTTGATATTTATTGAAACCAAAATTCATTACACAACAAAAATGGTAGACACGAATAGATGTTATGAACATAGCTTAATCAGACACATGTTTTTGTAATCCATTCCTATGATATATATTTTAAAACCATTTTTGGGGACCTTGTTATAATGGGTAATGGCCAGTATAGGCCAGTCTATGAACCCAGTAAATCTGAGATAGAAAACTGGGTTTGACATGATCTACTTTTGTAGAAAGCTGTAAACTTGAATTTAGTGATAGCTAGCTATGCCATTGAAGTAAAGAAAGGGCAAAAAAATTGAATGACATTTTGTTACCGATGGTAACCCGATGGAACCCGTTTATACCGATGGGGTGGTAATGGTATTACCGATTATAACCCGTCGCGGGTTTGGGATGGGTTTGGTATTAGTAATTTTTAAATGGGGTGGTAATGGTATTAGCCAAACCCGTCCCAAACCCGACCCGTTGCCATCCCTACTTCTAGAACATGTATATCCAAGTATATGACTTGTATAATATCTTTTTTACCCTCCGGAATGCATTTTTGACTTGAAAACTCAACTTCTCTTCTCTTTTTTAGTGGTAACAAACACAATCTTGGTTAATTCACCAAAATTAGCTTATTTTCTTCGTTAAGCTCTTGAAACACACTTAGACATACAAACCGGATAAAAAAACCAAGTAATGGAATGATAAGACTTAACAATACCGAGTTGGGGGGCTAGAATGGACCAACATTTGACACATATCAAACCATTGTGTAAAAAATCATGATTTAAGCATCCAAGTTTCAGTCCATATTGAATAAATATGATTAATTGAGATAATACATTTATTAAGTCTAAGACAAGAGTAGAATAAATATAAAACTACTTATATTAAAAAACTATGGTATCTTATCTACACAATCATCACAGATGTGGTCTTTAGTTTCCCCTCGTTATAATTGAAACAAATAAATAAACTACATTACTTGGCTAGAGTTTTGCTAGAAAATCCTAGATACCGGTTTAGTTGCTCTTGGTGGTGGGAGACTACATCGTTGATGTAGAAACGCCATCCATTATCGTCTGCTCCGAATCTCTAGGATCTGAATGGCTCCCTTCTTCATAAGATCTAAATCTTCAGAGATAATGTTATGAAAATTATGTACTTTGAAGCTCATTAGTGATGTCCGTCGGGGTGTGCTAAAAATATGTGTTAAAAATGGCCCCTTATGACGTCTTAGGTTTTACCTATCGCAAGTGCACAAATCATTTTGCAGTATAGTTCAGCTTGTGAAAGGTTATCGATCCCATAGAGACTAAGTCGTATTCTGAATTCTCGTAAAATAATATTCTTAAATTGCAATAAAAGTATGGTTTTTGATTTGTGATTGATTAACTATTTAACTAATAAAACAAATAAAGATAGATTAAGATAAGAACAATAGAAATAAAATCTAGGGTTTCCATAGTCCACCACTAACCACATAATATAACTCATAATTCGTTTAATTGCAAGAGGACGATCCATAAACTGTGAATCAGGTTGTACCGCAAATAGCTAAAATACAACCCCAAAAAGGATTACCATCAACCGGATTGTGACAACCAATCTCATGACTGAACTCACTAGTACATCTAATTAAATTACTCTAATCTACTCCGAATACATGAAAATAAACTAAAGCATGTCTATATCAACTCGCCAAGGCATGGCCTGTGTCAACCTAGGATTTCGAGTTTTATTACCACCATTGTTGTAGAAAATCACAATTTGTTTAGAATAACCATGATTGTGTAATAAAATATATTCATTCAATCTAAGACAAGAATTAAGAATAAATATATAATCTTGTGTCAAGAATAAAAACGGTCACACATCTACAATCAATCATCATAGTATGGTCACAACTTCCCCTCGTTACAATTGAAAACAAATAAAAGAACTACATTACATGGCTATGGTTTTGCTAGAAAATCCTAGATACCGAATTAGTTGTTCATGGTAGAAGGAGATTACATCGTTGATGTAGAATCACCCTCCATGGTTGTCTTATCTTGATCTCTAGGTCTTGAATGTCTCCTCCTTGGAATGATAGACAAATCTCCAGAAAATATTATGAAAGTTAATGTGTAGAGAATTTCCAAAATTGGGTAAAGAGGAGTCCCCTAGATCTGTAGCAAAGCTTGGTGTTTATAGACAAAGGTGAGGGAAACCCTAACTTGGAGAATAAGATTACCTTTTTTGGTAATTTCACACCCAACAAAGAAAAACCATAATATCTGATGTATAATATGTGTATATTACATGTATAGAGGTGTTGGGGTCGAACTTAAAGTCATCCGGGTCAAAACGGATCAATACGAGTCAAAATAGGATTTCAACCCGAATATGAAATTTCTAGCTTTTCCTGCAGGAGACCTCTCACTCTTTTGATCATATCTGGAGGTATAGACATTGGATGGAGGCGTTTAATATATCGTTGGAAATATGACTTCAAGTTCTTGATGATAGGATCAAGAAACACCCCATTTGGACATTTTTTGACCAAGATATGAGCTCCCAAAGTTTATTGAAATTTTGTGTTGAAAACATTGTAGCATTTCGCATCTACACTTCAAGCTTAGGGGTTTTACGCTTCAAGCGTAGGTCCCAAGCGTACCTCCAAGCGTAGAAATGTGTTTTTCAGCCACTTTTTGAAACTGGAAGCTTAGGCAAAAGCGTAGGTATTTTGTGGAAAATCATTTTTCTCCATAAATGAGCCAAAACGTCCGTCTCAAACCCGCGATACTTTTTACTGAAGATGACGACTTCTGGAAATGCCATTTTTGCCCTCCGGGAGCCATTTTTGTCTCGGACTACCTCTTTGACTTTCCTCTTGGATAGAAAGAACATACTCTTCAGTTAATTCACCAAAGTTAGCTCCATTTCTCCATTAAGCTCCTGAAACATGTCTTAACACGCAAACGCAATAAAAATACCAAATAATGGAATGAAAAGACATAACAATAGTAAGATAGGGGCTTAAAATAGATACTTTTGAGCACCTATCACTTATATCCGAATTAGACCTTAGTATTTATAGAAGAAGTTCATGCTTGTATTAGACTTATCCTGCTTGGAGTAGGATTCCTCTTTGAAGTGTTTCTCTTCAATTTTGAGCAAAACCCTTTAATCTTATGTAAATACACTTTATACATGAGCTTGGAAGTGTTGGAGTCAAAGACAACTCAAAGGAAGTTGAATCGAAACAAAACTAAAATTCTGAGAATTTCTGTTGATGCCTACGCCTACCCCTATGCGTAGGGGTTCCTACGCCTATACGTGGCTTGGCCTATGCCTAGGCGTAGCCTTGGGCGTAGCCATGTGCGTAGATGGGCGTAAAATTGATGATTCTAGGCACCTTTTGCTTGTTGTAGGCGTAGCAAAAATCATAAAAATAACTTTTTCCATTCTTTCTTCCATTTGAACCCTCTTTACTTCGTTAGCATGTTTCCCGAAGTTTCGACTTCGAAAAATGTCCGTTTCGCCTTCCGGGATGCACTTTTTGCTTGCAAGCTCCTTGTTTTCTCTCTTTTCGGTTAAACACAAGCACAATCTTGGTTAATTCACCAAAGTTAGCTCATTTTTTTCATTAAGATCCTGAAACACGCTTAGACATGCAAACCGCATAAAAATACCAAGTAATGGAATGATAAGACTTAACAATACTGAGTTAGGGGATTATAATAGATAACATTCGGCACCTATCACAAAGCATTGTGCTTTCCACAGTGAATACGGGCATCAAACCAACTAGTGTAGAAGCCTTAGAAGGTAGGTAGAGGAGATGATAACAAAAGGAGAACTGTTTGACAACGTGGTCAAGGAAGTTGGCCGAACAGAGCAACCTTCCCTGACCTTGGTCAAGAGCTCTACCGCCGGTCAGCCTGTCAAAGTCATTCATATGATTCATGGTGGGGAAAGTAGGCAGGAGGCATAAGAAGTCTACAGGTCCCAGATGCGCCAAGTTCAAAAGCTCTGAAAGGTTGGCGAAGTAAACAAGATCCGAAGTCAGGGAGGATGCTCGGATCACCTTTTCATCCGTTGACTTACAGAAAGTGCAAACTCCGCTTGACGATCCCTTGGTAATATCCTTAATGGTATCCAATTGTCTGATCAAAAGAATAATGGTAGATTTAGGGAGAAGTGTTAACATCATCACAAAATGGGCCTTTGAAAATTGGAGATCGACCCACAAGAGATCATACCTTCGAGAAGTCCGATAGCAGGGTTCGATGATAGACGAGTCGAACCAATTGGCGAGGTCTAACTGCTAGTCTCTGCTGCCAGAAGGACCCTCAGGGAAACTTTTATCGTGGTGGATATCAATCCTTCGTACAACCTTCTTTTGGGGAGGGCATGGATCCACCAGATGTATGGTGTCCCGTCGACCCTCCACCAGATCATGCGGTGCTTGAACCCAAATGGCATGGACAGAATAGAAATTAAGGGGACCAGATAGAAGCCAAAGAATGCTATGTAGTTACATTGAAAATTCTGAAGAAATGGAAGGACTCTGAGCAGACCTCATCAGCTGATCTAGATCCCGATACCAAATAGCAATAACAAAAGGGGGCAACGAGCTCCCCGATAGCGGCGAAATCGTTGAAGGAAGTGGTGGTTGTACCCGAGCAGCCAAGGAAACTAACTTATGTGGGGTCGGGTCTTACAGGCGAAAAAAATAAAGAGTTAGAAGCCCTCTTGCGGGCTAATTCCGATGTGTTTGTGTGGAGTCATCTGGATATGCCCGGTATTGACCATTCTATTGCGCAACACTCCTTGAATGTGGATCCCAATGCAAAGCCGATCCGAGAGAAGCAGCGGCGCATGGAGACCCACATCAATCAAATCATAGCAGAGGAAGTTGCTCGATCAGTCTAGGTCGGGTTCATTAGAGATGTGCATTATCCCGATTGGCTGGCAAACGTAGTAGTGGTCCATAAGAAAATGGGAAATGGAGAGTATGCATCGAATTCACCGATCTTAACAAAGCATGCCCGAAAGATTACTTCTCGCTGCCCAAGATCGACCAGATGGTGGATGCTACAGCTGGGTTTGAGCACCTGAGTTTTCTTAACGTGTATTCCGGCTACAACCAGATATGTATGAATCTATCGAACGAGGATAAAACATCTTTCATCACTGAATCAGGTACCTATTGTTATAAAGTTATGCATTTCGGACTAAAGAATGTAGGGGAAACCTTTTAGAGGCTGGTGAACAAAGTCTTTCAGGGGATGATAGGCTTGACCATCGAGGCTTACATCCACGACACAGTGGTCAAAATCAGAACAAAGGAAGGCCACTTGGGAGACCTACAACAGGTGTTATATACCCTCAGGAAATACAATATGAAGCTTAACCCAACCAAGTTCTCATTCGGCGTCTCTTAGGGACAATTCCTATGGCGTATAGTCGATCGGATAGGCATACAAGCAAGCCCAGTGCAAGTCAAGGCCCTCCTAGAGATGCAAGAACCGATTTACATAAAGAGGTTCATATATTGACGGGAAGGGTGGCAACCCTTAGCCGGTTAATCTCTCGACTAATCAACCGATGTCGACCCTTCTTCTAGGCTATCAAATCGAGAAAAGATGAGGTATGGGGGCCCGAGCAAATGGAGGCTCTTAGAAAACTGAAGGCATGTGAAGGAGGTGTAAGATGCTGATATTTTACACCAGCAAAGCCTTAGCCGATGCAAAAACCCGATACAGCAAACATGATAAGTTGGTGTTATCATTAGTCAATGCCAAGTGCCATCTTCAATATTATTTTGAGGCACATCCGATTGTAATGCCTACTGTTACACCGATCAGACCATCATGGCAAAGCTTGAACTATCAGGAAAAGTATCCAAGTGGGCAATCGAGCTGGGGGTATACGACATAACCTATGTTCCCTGAACCGCCATCAAAGGCCAAGCAGTGACTGACTCCTGCTAGAGGCAAAACCCTCAGATCATATTGAAGAGGAAGAACCAGGCATATGGTGATCTCTGTTAATGGGTCATCCAACGCTAGAGGGGTAGGAGCAAGAGTAAAGCTCTTAACACCGGATGGCACCCGTCTTCAGCAGACCATCCTGTTGGCTTTGAAATTTACTCTCGGCAAACAATTCCAAAATTGATGATAACAAACCATTGAAGAGTGTTTGATACTAATGAATTATCGAGTTTATATTTTCAGCAAAAGACAGGTGAACGACTCATAAATTAAACTCGGAAAGGAAATGACTCGAAAAGCAAGCTCGGAAAAAAAACTTGATTTAAAGCGAAAAGCTGTGAAAGAAATTGAAGCGCAAAATGGAAAATCATTTAATTCAACGACAAAGGCGAAAGTCGAAGACTCAAGACTTGGGGTAGATAGGTCGGGGAGCGATCATTGTAACAAGGTAATTTTATGCGTCGATATTATCGTATAAACTCAAGTATAAAATGAACCGAACTTAAATGGAATGAAAAATGCTTTACCGAACTTAAACGGAAAGAAAAATATTTTTATTAAATGTTTTTTTAAGTTGTAGTCGACTAGAATCACCATGTGTATTTCAATATAGTCGACTAAAACAATCAATAGCTTCAGGTTTTTCATCCACATCAAAGTAGTCGACTGAAATAGGCTTAAGTCGACTAGACTACATTTTGTAGTCGACTAGATGGTCTAATGTAGTCGACTAGAACTCAATCTAGTCGACTAGATGGTCCAATGTAGTCGATTACAACTTCAATGTAGTCGACTAGTTTGTTCCTTAAAATCTGCAGATTCGGCACAAACATTTTCCATGTTTTAAGCAGATGTTTATGGACTTCAAACGGCTGTGTTTTCTCAAATACAATAATCATTCTTCAAAACCCTAATGCAATGCTATTTATAGAATGAGATGTGTATATTGAAGAGGTAGAGATTGAAACACAAAGAGAAAGAAAGCTATCAAAAATTCTGCAGAAATTTCCTCTACAAAAACCATTGAAACCAAGCTTTGAAAATCTGATTTTCTCCAAGTTTCTTTGAAAATCAAAACCTCTAGTATCTCTTCTTATTCTCCAAATATCATTCATTGATCATATCCTTTTAGAATACATTTCTAGAGCTATTGTAAAATCACCAAAAACACTTGAGCTTATATTGATTTATCTTCCATAAAAACCTTTGGGTTTTGAGTGTTTTTGTTCTTGAGTGATTTTATTGATTACATACGAATTTGTAATCTCGGACAAGTGAAGTCCACCGATTGTTCAAGAGAGGGTTGTTCTCTAGATTGAGAGACAAGCTCGAGAGGCTTGTGTTGTAAAGGTTTGTCATTCCACCTGTGAAAGAAGGGTCATAGTGAAAGGATCGGGAAAAGTCTCAAGAAGGGGTTCTTGAGCCGAGGAGTAGGAGTTACCGAACCTCGAAAAAATCACGGTGTCAATCTCTCTATCTCTTTCTCTTTACTTGATTAACTTGCATGCTATAATCACTTGAATATCTTGTATGCTACAATTTGTCTTGAGATTAATTGTTAGAGAATTGAAATTGAATCATTCACTTGTTTATTGAGAAATTGTTTTTTGGTTATAACGTGTTCCAATTTTGAAAAGAAATAGAATTATTTTTTAACACCCTATTCACCCCCCCCCCCCCTAGGGTTAATTAGTGACTAACACATCCGACTAGAGTTCTTCGTCTTGTATAAGTTATGTATATCCAAGGAAAATAAAGGAAAAAGCAAGATGGAGTGTCACAAGCCATACCTCCATAGCCAACTTCGGTGCCTAGAGACATTGATTTGGTCTTTTTACCTTCTTGATTGTGCGTCGCTCAACAGGGATCCAGATCGATGATGTCATGGTCCTCAAAACATCCATATTATTGATGGTTTCATGACCAGAGACAAGGGTCTGGCCACCGGGGAGGATCAACCTCGGGTTTTATGGGACAACTTCGACACCCGGAGGAGGATCCCTGGCACTGACACCAGCAGCTGGACGCTCATCTTCGATCGGGGGCCTTGGATGATGAGGGGGAACAGAAGTAACCCAAGTTTCAGGTTTGTTAACCTGTTGGGGAAGAAGAGGAAAAGTAGATTGAGTTGAAGGAGGGACGGTTGTTATAGGGGTTGTGGAGATAGGAATGTTAAACCCCTGAGCCTAGGGTGCTAAAGCCCTCTCTAGCCTTAAGGAGATAAGAGGAATCCTCATCGAGATAAAAGTTGCTCCAGCAACGGATAACTTTTACAAGGCATCAGAAGTTATAAAGTCAAGGCATTTTCTTAAAGGCTTGGACCAGACATGGGAGGTTAGTAAATCAAAGCTGGATTTAATGAAATCTGGGTTCAGATCCATTTTTGGAATCCCCATGAACTTGTACACGTACTCCCCCCGATGTCTGTCACACCACTGACATAAATAACTAGTCTTGTGGACTGGTTTAAAATGATGAATAAGGATTGGTTTGAACTCCATGGAGACAGGGAATGCTAGGGAATAACGATAACGCTAGTTTCCCTCTACCAATATCATCATTTCCTTCAAACCATTGTCAAATTTTTCCAAATAAGTACACATCTTCCTCCCCAAAAAAGGGAATAGGTTGTACTTACCCTTTGAATCTCTGAGGTCCTAGAAGTTATAGCTGAATGGCAGCTTGGCTATCCCAAAACCTAAGCCTAAGTCTTTGTTAAAAATCAGAATCATGGTTAGAACCCTAAAGAAATTAGGGTTAACTTAAAGAGGGGCTAGGGTCAAGATGTTCAGAACCATGAGGAAGAAAGGGTGGATGGAAAAATGGAGGACCCTCAGGTGGTCAGCTGATATAAGGATTTGATTATCTCCGACCACAATGCCCATTCGGAAGTCTAGATCATGTGGTATAAGAACATATTTGAGTATTATTTATTTATGGCATGTTCTAGACAATAACCATGTTGAGTGTTAGATAGGATGGATTGGTTTCAATGACATTGATAAGTTTCGTCAAAGGCACAATCAAGCATTGAAGTAGTGAAGAATACAAGTGAAACACAAAAGTGAACATATTTAAGAAAAATGTCGTAATGTCTTCTCGAGGGCGAAAATGACATTTTTCGAAGCCATCACTTCAAGCAAAAAGTATCGTGAATTCAAGAGGGTCATTTTAGCGCAGTTGTGAAAAAAAGTGGTTTTAACAAAAATACTTATGTTTGAAGGTACGCTTGGACCTATGCTTTCAGTAGTGAAAAGTGGCTGGAAAGTGGAGTTTTACGCTTGAAGGTACGCTTAGACCTACGCTTAAAGCGTAAGGAACCTATGCTTCAAGCGTAAATGGCCTACGCTTCAAGCGTAGTTGCAACAAGATTTTTTCTAAATTTTGCTACGATGTCCGATTTGCCAACGGGTTGGTTTTATGATTTGTCCACGACTTATATACATCAAAGTATATGGTATATACATGATATTCATAAGAATATAAGGTTTGGAAGTGAAATTACGAGAAAAGGCAAACTTAGGGTTTGGATTATCATTGTCTATAAATACCCAAGTCTAAAACAAGAGGAGACGCGTCTTGAAAAAATTCTCTACAAAATTTCTACAGCTTCATCTTCTTTAGAGATATATGGTGAGAGAATATTATTGAGTGAATAGATATACACAACTTCTCTCTTGTTATTGAGTGTCTTCAATTGTGCTTCTACATCGATAATTCTCATGCACAATTGGATGTTCTAGTTATTGAAAAATCCACACACCATCTATAGCAACGTGGTTGCATTGATCCGTTGAAGAATAAATCCGTCTAAGTGCGGAGATCGAAGCATAAGGATTCATGGTTATTCAATATGTTGAGAAGCAGAGTCATCAGAGTACGAAGATTAGAGCGAGAGCTTCGTGGAACGCGAGTAGATCTATACTTTCAGACATTGAGTGAAGAACAACAAATTATAGCAGTTATAAGTTTTGTTTTCATAGAGTCTGTACAAATTCAGTGATTCATAGTGCATCGATACCCGAGCGTATCCGTGATTTTTACTTGGAGTCTTTCGAAGGTTTTTCACGTAAAAATCTCTGTATGTTCTCATGATTTTAATTTCTAAACTTATATCCATATTTCCTTGATTGATTTGTTTTGATAATTGAATTGAGAATTAGGGTTTGTGACTGATTAAAATTAAACTTTCGCTAAATAATTTTAATTGATCATAAAATCGCCAAAAAACCTATTCACCCTCTTCTAGGTTGTTTTCACTATCATCTAGGTAATTTCAATTGGTATCAGAGCATGATTGCCAATTTTAGGTTAACTACCTAGGGTTAGATTCTGTATTTAGACGATGGAGATGTCTCGTAAAGAGGGTTCCATCTCTAGGTCCCTTTTATTTAATGGGTCGAATTACACATATTGAAAAGCAAGGATGAGAACGTTTTTTAAATCTTTAGATGAGAGAGCGTGGAATGTTGTAGAAGTTGGATATTCACCTCTTATTGTGAAAGACGATACGACTAATGAAGTGAAAGTAAAATCGTCAAGCGAGTGGACTACTGCTGAGACGAATAGTGCAAATTAAAACTCAAAAGCGTTGAATGCGTTATACAACGCTATTACTTCGAGTGAGTTCAAGAGGATTGTTATGTGCGTAATTGCCAAGGAAGCTTGGGACATTCTCCAAGTTACTTCAAAGGTTAAATAATCAAAACTTCAAATTTTGAATTCTCGATTTGAGCAGCTGAAGATGGAAGAGGATGAAGACTACACCGACTTTAAGGCTAGGTTAACTAATATCATAATAGGTTGTCATAATCTAGGTGAGTCTATTCATGAGACTACCATAGTAAAGAAAATTCTTAGGTCTCTTCCTGAACGTTTTCGATCTAAGGTCACTGTCATCTCAGAGATCATGAGTCTTAAAGAAATTAAGGTTGAAGAATTAGATGGAAATTTAAAATCTTATGAGATGGAGATGTTCAAAAATTCCCCTAAGAAGGCTAGTGGCACAAAAGAGAAGAGCATAGCTTTCAAAACCACTATGGAGGATCATGTTGAACCTGATGAAGAAAGTGAGTTAAGTCTAAATGATATTGTCATGTTTGGTAAGAGGTTGAACAAATTTGTTAAGGCTAAACAGAATGGTCAAGGACAAAAATTTGGGGATAAGTTGGGTGAGTCTAGAAGTAGAAATAAGACTCAAACTAGGAAGGATAAGTCCGATCCTAAAAAGAAGAAACCCCAATGTTTTGAATGTCAAGGATATGGTCACATAGTTGCAGAGTGTGCAAACACTTTGAAGAAATCAAAGGATTAGCTGTCAGTTGGGATGATGACTCTAATAATGGATCAACTAGTGATGCGACAGACTCGGATGTAGGTGATGATTCTGAGAATTTCACTGTGTTTGCTGCACAAAGCAAGGAGGTTAGAGAAGTTGTTACAAGTTGGGCGATGTCTGAAGAAGAAGATTCTGAGAGTGATGAAGATTGTGATGACACTCTTCAAGAGACTTATGGTAAATTACTTAATAAGACCTCACAACTGCACATAAATCATATGAAACTGTTGACTAAGAGTCTTAACATGGACAAATAATTACATTCTTTAAAAGATGAATTAGTCAAAAGTTCTCAAACTCAAAATCTCCTACAGACTCAAAAGGCCAAGCTGGTTGAAGATTTGAAGAAGTTTGAACTAGAAAGAACTCATGTTGTGAAGTTAGTAGATGATCTCAATAAGGACGTGGTTGAGAAATCTACTAAGATTGAGAATTTGGAAAAAGAGCTGAAAGATGCTAGATTAACTCTTTGTAAATGGTCTGAAGGAACCCTTAAGCTTGATGAGATGTTGAGTAAGGGAAAATCAGTAGGAAATATAAATGGTTTGGGTTTTGTTGGACTAATACTGAATTCGAATGTTGTTGCAAAAACCACATTTGTAAAGGCCTCCCATGTAGCGTCTAGTTCTTCACAAGGAAATTCAAATTGGAATCTTGGTGTTCAAGCCTATGTCAAAAGACCTGTTGAAAGCAAGTCTTTTCTTACCACTAGATATCATAGGAGGTTGACTAATAGAGTTCATGTATGTCACCATTGTGGTGTTAGAGGTCAGATTCGATCGAGGTGTTCAAAGTTAATAGAGAATGTATTGAAGTCAGTGAAGGAATAAAGAATCCAACAGGGAGATCGTGTTCAAGATCAAATTCGAGTGTTGAATGAAGAAGTGAAGAATTTGTCAAGATTGACAAATGGAGCTCCGAAGATAAAGAAGACATGGATTCGCAAAGGCGAGCTACATTGTTTTGTAGTTCATACTGCTCTTAGAGCATGCAAGTCTACTTCTTGGTATCTGGATAGTGGATGTTCGAGGCATATAACTGGAAATAAGTCATTTTTTGGATTTCTAGAGGAGTGTCATGGTGGGATAGTAACGTTTGGTGATGGAAAGAAGTCGAAGGTAATAGGAAAAGGTACGGTTGTGATTCCTGGTTTACCTAAACTAGAAGATGTGCTTTATGTAGAGGGTCTTAAAGCAAATTTGTTGAGTATAAGTCAGATATGTGATAACAATCATAAGGTCACTTTTTCACCTGATAAGTGTTTGATTGTTGACTCTTCTAGAAATTGCGTGATGGAAGGTATGCGTTCAACTGATAACTGTTATTACATTGTTCCTAGTTCTGAATTATCGTGCAATAAAGTTAAACTTGATGAAGTTAAAATCTGGCATCAGTGGATGGGACATGTTAATTTTCAAGAATTAACAAAAATTACTGAGAGTAAAATTGTTAAGGGAGTTTCTAAGCTTGGTTATGCAAATGGGATTGTGTATGGATCATGTCAGAAGGGTAAACAAGTCAGATGTCAGCATAAAAAGACAAATATCATTGGTACTTCGAGACCTTTGGAGCTATTGCATATTGATTTAATAGGTCCCACTAGGACAATGAGCGAAGGAGGAAAAAATTATATTTTTGTCATGGTGGATGATTACTCAAGGTTTGCATGGGTTGAATTTTTAAGTGAAAAGTCTGAAGCTACTGAAAGTTTTAAGAGGATTTGTTTAAAAATTCAGACTGAGAAGAATTGTTCCATCTCTAGAGTAAGGAGGAGTGATCATGGAAGGGAGTTTGAAAATTCAGAAATTGAAGTGTTTTGTGAAGAGAGGAATAAACCATAAATTTCCAGCACCTAAAACTCCTCAATAAAATGGAGTAGTTGAGAGGAAGAATATGGTTATTCAAGAAATGGCCAATGTTATGCTACAGGGTAGGAATGTTCCTAGGTATTTTTGGGCCGAGGCGGTGAACACAGCGTATTACACCTCAAATAGAGTTTATCTTAGGCATGACACTTTAAAAACTCCCTATGAATTGTGGAATGACAAGAAACCCAATGTGAAATATTTCAAGGTTCTTAGAGCAAAATGTTATATTCTTAGAGATCGGGAATCCACTGGGAAATTTGATTCTAAGAGTGATGAAGGAATATTTCTTGGGTATTCATTGAGAAGTCGGGCATATAGGGTTTTTAACCTTAGAACTCAAATGATGATGAAACCTGCCAATGTAGTGGTTGATGACTCATGTGTTGATGAACATCAAACATCAGTTGAGGTGGAAGATAATGAGCCATTCTTTCAGTTAGGAAATGATTCTTCTGATATTGGTGAAGAGGACAATGTGGTTCATAATGGTAGTTCTAGTCCTATAGAATCACATGATCAAACTTGAGATGCTCAAGATACTCCTTCTAAAAAACCATCTGCAAGGGTAAAGTTATACCATCCTTTAGATAATGTTATAGGATCTGTTGATCAGATAATGGTGACCCGGAGAAAGACTAGAAATGAGGTTTCATATGCATGTTATACATCTTTCTTAGAACTTAAAAATGTCAAAGAAGCTCTTCAAGATAGTGATTGGATTAATGCGATGCAAGAAGAACTTCAGCAGTTTATTAAGAATGATGTGTGGTATCTTGTGCCTAGACTGAATGAGATAAATGTGATTGGTACCAAGTGGATATTCAAGAATAAAAAGGATGAACATGGTACCGTGGTTAGGAATAAGGCTAGGCTTGTTGCTCAAAGATATACTCAGATGGAGGGTATTGATTTTGATGAGACTTTCGCTCCGGTTGCTAGGCTTGAATCTATTCGGATTTTATTTGTAATAACATGTCATCTTGGTTTTAATTGTATCAGATAGATGTAAAGAGTGCATTTTTGAATGGCATTCTACATAAGGAGGTGTATGTGGAGTAGCCAAAAGGATTTGAAGATCCTCATTGTCCTGGTCATGTGTATAAGCTGAAAAAGGCTCTGTATGGGCTAAAGCAAGCTCCTAGAGCTTGGCATGAAAGGTTAATCGACTACCTGTTGGGAACAGGTTTTATTCGAGGGGGAGTGGACAAAACACTATTTATTCAAAAAATTGAGAGTGATACAATTGTTGCTCAAATATATGTTGATGATATTGTGTTTGGTTCAACTTTTAATAAACTTTCTCATTAATTTGGAAATCAAATGAAACATGAATTTGAGATGAGCATGATTGGTGAATTGAACTTCTTTCTAGGGCTTCAGGTTAGGCAATTAAGTGATGGGATTTTCGTTTCTCAAATTCGTTATGCCTTGGAATTAATAAAGAAGCTTGATCTGGAAAAGGCTAAGGATGCTCACACTCCTATGAGTACAAGTGTCAAGCTTAGCATAGATAATAAAGGCAAAGATGTCGATCCTACACTCTATAGGAGTATGATTGGGAGTTTGTTATATTTGACTGCCAATCGAACTGACATAGCTTTTAGTGTTGGTTTGTGTGCACGTTACTAGGCAAGTCCTAAGGAGTCTCATATTATTGTTGTGAAAAGGATTATCAAGTATGTTAAAGGGACAGTGAATTATGGACTGTGGTATCCATCAGGTACTAATACTGATATCGCATCTTTTTCTGATGCTGATTGGGTCGGTAATGTTGATGATAGAAAAAGTACCAGTGGATGGTGTTTATATGTTGGAAATTGCTTGGTTGCTTGGCATAGTAAGAAGCAAATTGTGTTTCCCTTTTCACTGTTGATGTTAAGTATATAGCAGTTGGTAGTTATTGTACTCAAGTTTTGTGGATGCGTCAAATGTTGCAGGATTATGGTTTTTCTCAAGGCACGATGACTGTATTTTTTGATAACACGAGTGCGATAAATATTTCTAAAAATCATGTTCAACATTCTAGGACAAAACATATAGATATTCAATATCATTTCATTCGTGATCTTGTTGAAGATGGTATAGTGTCTCTAGAGTTCATATCCACAGATTCTCAGTTAGCAGATATCTTTACAAAACCATTAGATTTTCAAAAGCATGTTAGTATTAGGAAATATCTTATTATCTATCATTCTAGGAACACATTGCATTATTTTCCTAGAATTGATAGGTAATCATGCATTTGTATTATATTTATTCATACATGCATTTTATTTTGAAATAAATGACAATAAAAATTTTAAGATTGTTGAGCTTGGCTAAAGTACACAAGAGGTCATATTTTACTCTATTTTCACATTTCTTGTCTCATTATGCATATGTGAAGTAGAGGTATTAGTCTGACTTAAGATTTTTGGATGATCACTTGGCATGATTATTTTAAGTTACAAAACCTTAATCTTAGGTGCTAGTTGCTTCGGTGATGATTGTAATGCTTGTTGAATCTGGTAATTTTTTCATTTAACCCAAAGTGGTATGAAGGTTCATGGGTTATGCTAGATTGGTCTATGCATGAAATATCTTTTGAATGTGTATGAATGTGGTGGTAATGGTGAAATAAGAGTAAAGGATAAAATGATAAAAAATAAAAATGCAAAAAGTGGTTCTTCAAACCAAAAAGGAGAGATAACTAATGAGCATAAATCCCATGGAAGAAACTCGGGCCCAGTTGGTCGGGACTAAAAATCCTCGCTGGAAAGTCCAGAGCTTAGAAATACAAAAAGGCAAAGCAAGAGGCTTCGTAGTTATTCGATCTGTTGATAAACAGAGTCGTTAGAGTACGGGGATTGGAGCAAGAGCTTCGTGGAGCGCGAGTGGATCTAGACTTTCAGACGTCGAGTAAAGAATAACAAATTACAACAGTTGTAAGTTCTGTTTTCATAGAGTCTATACAAATTCAGTGATTCATAGTGCATCGATACCCGAGCGTATACGTAGTTTTTACTTTGAGTATTTCCAAGGTTTTTCACGTAAAAATCTCTATGTCTTCTCATGATTTTAATTTCTGCACTTATATTCATATTTGGTTGATTGATTTTTTTTTAGAATTGAATTGAGAATTAGTGTTTGTGACTGATTAAAATTAAACTTCTGCTAAATAATTTTAATTAATCATAAAATCGACAAAAATCCTATTCACCCCCTCCTCTAGGTTGTTTTCACTGTCGTCTAGATAATTTCATGTGGGTAATAAGAAATGGTGAAGTCAGAAGGAACGCCACACTCGCTCTCCACCTTTTTTTAGATTGGCATTGATCCTAAACTTAGAGGGGATGGGATATGCGTTAAAGGGTTTGGGATCAGGGAAGGGGTCATTCTCTGATCCTCCCGTTGACTCCTCAATCACTATTGGTTCGGGGGGCGTCTTCTGGATTATTAATCATGGTGGTAGGTGGGGCTTCAGTCCCTACCAGTTCAACTGAAGGCGAACTAAGTAAGGCATCAGGATCATTGTTGCCATAAGTAGAGGCAACTATGTCACTAATAGAACGAGAGTCATCGCTGTCAGACATTGTGGGAGAATGGTAGAAGAAGATAGAAGGGAACTTACTTTAAGAAAGAGGGAAAAATAAACTGCGGTGAGAACTCTAGCGAGTTAAACGTAGATTATGATTAAGGATTGCAAGAACTTATAGAGGAATGTTGAGAGCAAAAATTGACTAAGTATTGCAAATGAGAGAGATATAGAGAATATGTAGAGTAAATGATGGTAGGTGAGCAGCTGTGCATGAAGCCTAGAGGTCATGTGCAACTTATCAAGCTCCTTGGGGAAAGAATCGATGGATTATGGGCCATGTATTCAAATTCAAATGATGATTAACTCCTGTTGCATTAAATGAGACTGCCACCTTAGCAGTACAGGTGGGAAGAACCGACCAAATACATATATTCTTTTCGATCTTGGGCTTTAGCCATTTCTCAAGCCCACAACTTCAGGGGTCTGTGTACATATGTAAAATTTGGCCCCAATGGTTAAGGCTCATAGGGTCAAAGACCACAAAATGCTAGGCCGAATCATTACCATCCTTCAAGCATGCTATGGGCTAAGCCCACCAAGTAAACGATTCTAGAATTACTTAATCACCAAGCTAAGGACTCCTATAAGTTAGGAGATAATTTGGAATAAAAAGGGGAGAAATATCAATCCCTAAAATTATGGGATTGGTATCAATTCAGATGGGCTTTTTGGCCCATCTAGCTCTTGTATAAATAATAACATTGGAGCCTCAATAAAAAATCATTCTTGTGTTGTGCAAATTTTGGCATTTACAGTGGATAACTGTTACCCGGTGAAATCTTGAAGTAGGCTGTGGCATGCCAGTGTGACATGGGAGGATGGCATAGTGGCAAGTTTGGTAAATAAGTCCAACTTTAGCAGTCGGGCTTAAGAGCATTGGAAAATTATGGGAATTTAATTGGAGATGCTCTATATCATAAGAAGATAACATGTCAAAGAAAATCCATATTTGGAATTCGGGAGCTTCGAAAAAGACCATTATGACTCTTAAAGCAGGATTGATATTTGTTCTGGTCAGAGCTGTATTTGTGAATTCTACATATATAGGGAGGGGTGGGTCTCTGACCCAAGTAGGTATTCAACCACTTAGCAAGGCCATGGGCAAGCCTTGGCTAAGGCATGTATAGGGAAGCTTGTTGGCTTGTAAAGATATGGTTTGACATGGTTCAGTGGCACGGTTGGCAAAGATGGCTCAATTAGACATTGTGGCTATGTTGGAGCACGCATGGCTTGACAAGCTATGTGTGCATGCCCACGAGTGTGCCAACTTGCCTTTGGCAAGGTGATGCCTTAGCTTGGCATGCATTGGGGTGTATGCAATGCACTTGGTTCAACAAGTCATGTGCACACCAAGCTTTGGCTAGGCCAACTTGCCTTTAGGGTAAGGCTGTGACACTAAGACAAGCAATGGTTGGTGCAAGTTGGTTCAAGACATGGGCATGGAGAGGCATGCCTATGGTGCCAAGGCATTGACAGAATCAAGACATGGGCATGGCTAGGTGTTGGCTCGATGGTGAAGGCATTGGTTCAGTCTTGGCAATACTCTCAAGTGCGCGTAGGCTTGAGAAGAGTTGGGACAAGGCGTTTGGCTCAGCAAAAGCAAACATTATGCAGTGTTGGCATATGTTTGGCATAGATGGCTCGTGATGGTGCAGCATGACTCAGACATATGGAAGGATGGTCAAGGCTAGGTGTGGCTCAGACATGCAGTTGGGCAGTTTGATGACACACAAACCACCAAGGGGCATGTGGCATTACAAGAGGATGCCACAACATGATGCAGTTGAAGAATGCAATTGTGTGACAAGTGTTGGCAGCCTCTGATTGGTGCCAACACAGCCCAAGTGGATGGGGATGTCATCCACACAGATAGACAGTTTTGTATACTGGCCTATATAGGCACATGTGTATAGCATTTTGTAGAGCAGCGAATTCTAGAGAGAAATAGTGCTTGTAAATGTTGTAGTGTGGCCTGAGTGTGAGAGAATCCTTGTATTATTTGTGTTTAATAGTTAAGGTTGGGGACTCATTGATTGTGGTTGCCTGTAAGTTTGTGGGTGTTGTTATTTTATTGCATTTCATATACTATGTGTGTGTGTGTTTGTGCAAGACTTAATGTAATTCAATGACACTAAGTGTGTGAATTGACTGACTTGGTTGGTGTCAAGTGTCATCATAGGGTAAAATTTCGTGTTGAAAATTAACCCTTGTGACAATAACTAACATGAGAGGGAGAAAATATAAGACAAACACCTATGATGTTATTCATGCTGTATGTTAAACAACAAAGTGTAGATTATACGGTATACTTTTCATTTTGGACGATTTAACACTACTTATGTGAAAAACATACCCTTAATTCTTGATTTGGTATGAATTAATCATATATGACATGCCCAAAATGTTCATAGTTATACATATTTATATTTTTTTTATCATAAAATAATTTGTTACCTAACACAAATTACCAAATGGGTGAGAGAGAATTATACAGAGATGGTGAGTAAAGTAAAATGAAAATAAAAATAAAAAAATAAAAATGATAAATAATGCTTAATGCGCACATTCATATCATATTAACACTCCTACACTATTATTTTCCAAAATTACCCCCCTCCCATAAGGCCAAAAGGCCAGGACGCATTGATGGAGTATAAAGATTTTCATAAGGGTCCTTTCATACAATATGTCAAAAAAGGTTATTTGCACTTTGCCTTGTGTTAAATAGTGTTTTAATTTGGATTTATCCTGCTATGACAAAGCACCTTCTCTAAATTGTAGGCCTGTGAGTTTTAGGTGAATTTGGATAAATAGGTATAGACCGGCATGCTTGGTTTGTATATTTGAAAGTTGTTTTGAATAAATTTAATAATAAAAAAAAAATTTTAAAGAATTAAAAATAAATTATTTGAAAATTGTGGTTTGTTTAGTTTAATTTTTTTAAAATAATTTTTTGAAAATTCAATTATAAAATTAGCTATTTTTAAATAATTCATTTTTATTACTCTCAAAAAATTATTCTCTTTTATCAAAATTTTAAAAAAATTAAAAAATTATTTTCATAAATACAAAACAGAACCGAATATTCTCAACAAGAAGAAAGACAATTCACAAATTTGGCAAAGAGTGAAGAGGCCAAACTGAGGTGGGCAGCCACGAGGTGACGAAATTTCTCCAACATAGAAGGGGTACTAATCCAAGAAAAACGTGCAAATGATAGTGATGGGTCCATTAATTTCATTGCTTCATCATCATATTTTTCTTCTTTTCAACGTCGCAATTTTGCTCACTCGCATCCTATACGCGTGCAAAATAGTGCGACGGAATATATCATTTCTGGTTCGGTTGGTTTATAAAATTTAGGGTAAATTACACAAACCACCTCTCAACTTAACCTAATTACAAATACTATTTCTAACGTTTCATTAATATCAGTTACCTCTGAACTGAATCGGAACAGTGATTCAGTTATTAGTAGTAGCGAAATGACTGATATACTCTCATATATGTTGAAATATTTCAAGAATTTTCTAGAGCCACGTGAATTTACACAATTACCCTCAAATTATAAAACAAAAATAATGTATAAAAATATATATTTATAATTCGAAAAAAAAAAATTTATATACTTTTTATAAAAATATATAATTTCGAAAAAAAATATAAAAATATAAAAGTATTTTTATATATTCGGAATATTTCCCAATTTTTTTTTTCCAAATATATAAATTCCGGAAATTTCCGAACATTTTTTTCCGAATATATAAAAATATATAATTTTGGAAAAAAATATATAAATTCGGAAAAAAATATAAAATTATAAAAAGTATTTAAAATTCGGAAAATATATAATTTTGGAAAAAATATATAAATTCGAAAAAAAATATAAAATTATAAAAAGTATATAAAATTCGGAAAAATATATAAATTCAAAAAATACTTTTATATTTTTATAATTTTATATTTTTTTCCGGAATTTATATATTTTTATATATTCGGGAAAAAATATTCGGAAATTTCCGGAATTTATATATTCGGAAAAAAAAAATATTCGAAAATATTCCGAATATTTTTTTCCGAATATATAAAAATATATAAAACTGGCGGCGGTGGGCGGTGGTGGTGGGTGATTGGCGGCGAGTGGAGGCGGCGGCGGTGGGGCCCGGTGGCGGGGGTGGTGGCGACGGCGATGAGGGCGGTGGCGGAGGTGGTACCCTAAACAGTGAAAAAACTCGAAAAACAACTAAAAGTTGTATTTGGTGTTTTCACCACTTTTATCCACTATTTACATAAAACAGTTTTCTTGGGGAAAAAAAAAAGTGAACAGTAATCGCGTTTGTCAAACGTGTTTTTATTTTTAAAATGGGTAAACATAAAAAATAATAATAATTTTTTGTGAGCCAAACGGACCTATAGTGTAGATATCTAATCGTGATAAAAATAAAAAATAAAAAAAATTGGATCAAATTATTGTTCCTTTCACTTAAGGTGAGTATTGGTGGCGACAAGTAATGGACGTCCCCCCAAAAAAATAGTCACTTTTAATAAGTGATGGTTTATTTGTTCCTCGGTCGAAATTTGTCAGTAAAATGAGGGGGTTTTATTTTTTTATTTTTTTCATATTTGATGGAAATAATTAATATCTGATGTTTAACAATTAAACCACTATCTATGCATGTATTTTCAGCCTATAGTCTCGAATCTTTTGCTTATCGGGTGTAACAAATATAAGGATATATAAATTCATGACCAAAGTGTCATCTCATAAAATTGATTTCTTGTTTTTTCTTCCCCCTCTGATTGTAATAATTAATACAGTATTTGAAGATTAATAATTAAAATATATTATACTATATAAAGGGTATGAATCCCTGACGCAAATTGACATATTCTGACTAGGATTTGGTTTGGATTAACTAGAGTGAAAAAAAATGAAATGATAATATTAATTAGGGTAATTTATACAAAATTATTTGAGGTTTCATGATTTAATCACCAAATTCCATGTCGTTCGTCAAATCCCCTGACATTTCAGATTTTAATCAAATACCCACCTCCAGCCAATTTTCATGTCAAAATAATTTAAATGTCCCTCACATAAATTACAATTTCACCCCTCTTATTTGGACATATTACACCTCCCCCTCTTGTTTAGATAATTACACTTTCCCTATCTATAAATATATATATATATATATATATAATTCGAAATATATATTTAAATTTGAAACAAATATATAAATTTTGAAATATATATATATAATTCATAAAAAATATATTAAAATTTGAAATATATATATAAAATTCGAAAAAATATATAAATTTTGAAATATATATAAAATTCTAAAAATATATATATAATTCATAAATAATATATTAAATTTCGAAAATATATAAAATTCAAAAAAAATATTAAATTTCGAAAAAATATATAAATTTAAAAAATATATATATAATTCAAAACAAATATATAAAATTTGAAAAATATATATATTTCAAAAAATGAATTTTATTTTTTTATGTCACCACGTGAGTGGCACGTGACGGGGTGTATGGTTTGGACCAGGCACGTGAGGTTGAATGAGACCCATGTCATGTTGTGTACTTAAATCTTTATTTTTTATTGTATTGGTTTAAATGGACAAAAAATTAAAGGAAAAATAGGTAAATGTGCGAAAGTTGGACAAGAAGAAGTGGGATAGGGTAAAATGGTGGGTTGATTGCTTGTCTCTTCTTGAATACTTGCATTATCATTTTCTTTTTCTTTCCTTTCTATTTTTTATGGGGGTAAATTTATATATATATATTATATATTTATTCGAATTTTATATATTTTTTCAAAATTTAATATATATTTTTTCGAATTTTATAAATATTTTTGAAATTTAATATATTATTTATGAATTTTATATATATTATTTGAATTTTATATATTTTTTTTGAATTATATATAATTGTTTTTGAATTTATATATATTTTCCAAATTTTATATAGTTTTGCTAATTTTATATATATATTTTCAAATCTTATATATTTTTTTTGAATTATATATATATATTTCAAAATTTATATATTTTTTTGAATTTTATATATTTTTTCAAAATTTAATATATAGTTTACGAATTATATATATATTTCAAAATTTACATATTTGTTTCAAATTATATATATATATATATATATATATATATATATATATGTTTTTGAATTATATATATATATATGTTTTCAAATTTTATATATTTGTTCAAATTTTAAATAAATTTTTCAAATTTTTATATATATTTTTTTATAGAGGGGGAAAGTGTAATAATTCAAAGAAAAGGGGGGAAAGTATAAGATATCCAAAAAAAAGGGACGAAATTGTAATTTTTCAAATTGTCTTGAGGGGGTATTTGATTAAAATATGAAATGCCAGGGGGTTTAGCGAACGACATGAAATTTGGTGATTAAATCCTAAAACTTCAAGAAATTTTGTGTAAATTACCCTAATATTATGAGATAAAAGAAAAAACAACAATAATTGAAATTTATGTTTGGATAAATTATAAAAGAAATTAAATGAAATGATAACTTTAGATGAGGTGAACAAGAGAAAAGAAAAGAAATCATTTTGACCACTACTTCACTATTCTATCTTAACACTTGGGGGTAAGTTACAGTGATCCTTCTTGTTTGAACATATTATAACTTTTTCCCTTATATTTTGGATATTTACACTTTTATGCCTCCAAAGTCATCAATGTTTAAATCCGATGGCCATCAAAAGGAAATAACTTTTATACCGATGTTATTTTATTCCCTTTTTATGTTAAATATGTTTTTACTACTATACCCTTTAGTACATTATACCCTAACCTAGCCCTAAAATTAACTCTTAACTTTTTATGATTCTGTCTACACAACCATTAGAAACCAAGCTCTATAATGGTATTATCAGTAGCCCTATCATCCATATTAAATGTAAGTTCATCAACCATAGCTGTGAGAGAAAACAGGGGTTTTAGAGAGAGAGACAATTGGGTTTTTTTGAGGTGGTGGGCTCTGGCTAGGGTTTGGTATGGATCTTGAGATGGAGATGGGTTTGGGTGGAAAATGGGAGAGGGAGGGTAATAGGTAGAGAAAGAGGGGAGAGAAAGTGGAAGGCATGGATGGTACTATATTATTTCTTGGTTTGAGAGGGTAATTTTGAGGAAAAAAATGGGTGTTTGGCTATACATATATCTCATACAAGGGCAACTTTGTTTACAAATATATATATATATAAAAGGTAAAAAAGTCATTTAACATGTTTTGGAAGGGGCATATAAGTATTCACAAATATTAAGGGGGAATATAATTATTGCACCTTTAAAAATTAGATGACGTAAGCATTAACCGAAGTTAGTCAAAAGGGGGAAAGTGAAACCAAAATATGAACCCTAAAGCTCTAATAGTAATTATTATAGGGGAAAAAATGTAATATTTTCAAACAAGAGGGAATGAAATTATAATTTATCAAATATTTAATTAGAATCCCAACGTATTTTAACTTTATATATATAAAATCTTAGGATTATTTTTCCTAAAAATATTAATTAAGCTACTCTCATTTTTTTTCCAAATCTTTTCATTTTCGAAGAAATATAATAAATAAGAGTCTCTTCAAATATTTTATTTTCTCTCCTCCTTAACAAATAAGTATAAAATTCAGTATCCTTCCTTTTATTTTCTTTCCCTATTCTTCCGATTCTCTCCGTCCAAATAAAGAGCCTAACGATTAATTTATATCTTTCTCCTTTTCTTTTCGAAACGTTGACGGATTATTGTTTTGGGCATAGCTGATATTCCACAATACTGTTTGTATTATGAAATTAATTACATATGGTCCCATCCACACAATATAGAGTATTGGATCCACCAGATATTAACAATTAGGGATGCACAAAAAAACAGTAGAATCGATCCAAATCGAACCGAACCGAACCGGTGCTTTGCTTCCGATTTTGAATTGGTTTGGTTTGGTTTCGATTCTCAAAAAATAGAACCATTCTAATTTGATTTGGTTCCGGTTTCAAACTGTCTGGAACCAAACCGAACCGATATGAATTAGATATACATATATATATATATGTATAACTCACTTATATAATTACATTATATTTAATAAAATTATAGATTCATATAAACTTATAACACCAAATAAATACAAATTTTTGTATTAAATAAAAATTAAAATTTACCCTAATAATTTTTTACCATCCAAACAAATATTAGACGCATATACATAAAGATTCTATAATTTATAGTTCATCTCATCTTTCACATCCATTCTCACCGTCAATCATTATAACTCATATATTCATTACTACCGGCTTCTAAGCTTTCTATAAAATATTAGTTTCTCTCTTCCCTTCTATAGATCTCTAAATATGTGTTGGTTACACACAAACATAAATTCATAACTTTTATGTTTTAACTTGTAGATATTCAATAATTCTCTTGACTGAAGTAATGTGTAAAATTATATAAAAAAAAAGGCAATAAATATCTCTTGATTTTCCATACTTGGCTCTATTAGCTGGTGTTGGGAGAACCTCTCATTTGATTGGAAACATTATATATATATATATATATTGAAGGAAGTGAAGATCCATGCAAATAAATAATTTAGTAAATGTATACGTGTGTGTATGTTCCAATAGCTTCAAATAATTTGCAACCTTTTATCAAGGAATATACCAATATTAGGAATATTTTTGGACAAAATAGATTCTTGGATCATGGAGTATATTTGACTTTTAGGACAAGTTCCTAGCATTGGTAAGCCTTTAATTGAATATTGGAAAAGCAATTTGGAAGTATGTTGAATATGCAATTTGGGAATTGAAACATATGTCGAAGATGGTTGTTGTATATAGGGCAGACAATTCGTGTGCAATTCGCGTGGTTGGTTGTGTTTGTGTCGGGTTAAAAAAAAATTAATTAATATACGTGTTAAATATGTTTAATTTTAATTTAATTTATAAGTTATTTATGTCGACTCATGTAATTCATTTAGCCTATTTATTATAATATATTAAATTAAATTTGACACGATCCAAGACGAAACGAATTATTTAACTTATTATCAACAAAATTAAATTGAATTTAACCATTTAGAGAAGAGAAAAAAATTAAAAAAAATACAAATATAAATATAATCGAGTCAAATGTATCGTGTTCGGGTCGATCCTTATATTCTCACGTCGTGTTCGGATCGACCCTTATATAACTTCAACCCTTTTATGTTCAACACTAACCCTTTTAACTTATGTCGTGTTCGTGTCGTGTCTCATTTTACCAGCTCTAATTGTTTGACCAAGGCCATCAAAACTAGGTTGAATTGTTTTTGTAAATAAGTACTTTAAATTATACATTTGCTCTGCAAATTATATAAATTACACTGTGCTTTTCTTAATATTACTGCTTTTAAAGTTATGCTTGGTAATATGTAATTGCTGGTTAAGAATTAAACAAAAGTAGTTTACGGCCCCGGCCCAGGAAGGCCAATTGTTTTTTTTTTCTTTAATATTTTTGAGAACAAAATTAGTAATTCTATAGGCTCTAAAAATAATAATTAGATTTTCAGCTCAATGCACAAAAACCTTACATAATCACATAATTTTTTACCTCAATTCGTAATAAATTATAGGTCCAAAAAAAAATACATATATATTTTGTTTACAAACCCAATTCATACTAAATTATAATTTAATTTCACAATTTAGGACTCCCAAAATTTTATATTTCACTTACTATTGTTGTACACTAAAAACAATTAAAATTTTAATTTAATGAAAATCAAATCTAATCCAAATCAAATCATTATTCTGATTAGGGTTAGAATATTCTTATCACATTCGCACAACATTTAGAGGTTACATTTCGAGTTCTAGCAACTGCCGCGCTCGCCCACCACCAACAATTTTTTACGCGATTACACTTGGAGTCTCGTGACTTCCTCACTCTTACTACGATAAATTTTCACGACAACACCAAGATGAATGTTATTTTCAATTTTTTTCAATATTAATATATATTTTTTATAATTTGTTTTTATATTTTATTTCACCTAGGACCTCTTTGTATTTTCGGAATTTTAGGGCCGACCCTAATTTCATGATTTGGAATGGATTTATTTTTTTCACACTAGATTGTATGGAAAATTCCTAGACATACAAGCGTAGATGTGAACACCAGCTAATCTTGTAAGTTATTTTCTTTCAGATTGCATCCTCTCGACACATAACAAAATGGTATATGAGCCGGTCTACTCATCATAACAAGCGTTCACACATAAGGGTCTGTTTGAAAAGTGGTCTGGTCTGGTTTGGTCTGAGCTGGTTTTCTTTGGTCTTGTGTGGTTTGGTTTTGTTTTGGTGCTGATTGAAATTCTGTTTGATAAATGGTTTGGTCTGAAAAAACTAAAACCAAACCATGTTTGGAAAATTGTCTGCTTCCAATAAGTAGTCTATTCTAAAACTGATTGATTAAAATATTGGATATAGTATTTATATCCTAATAAAGACTATTATATATATAAAAAACATTCAACTATATATTTTATGAAGTATAAAATTCGATATAATTATATATATAAAATAAAAAATAATATAAAATGATAAAATATATATATATATATATAACATTAAAAAATATATATATATAGAATGTCAATAAAATATATCAAATTTTTTTAAAAATTGTATTCAATAATATATAGAATTCGAAAAGAACCAAATAATTATTCGGCTCAAATATACAAATTACAATAAAATATACCAAAAAGAATATTCAAAATTACAAATTTTCAAATATGTATAAATTCAAAAATAATATATAAAATTTGAAAGAAATATTTAAAATTCAAAAAATATATATAAAATTCGAAAAAATATAAATAAATTAAATATATATATATTACAGAAATAAATAACAAATTAAAAAATTTATTATTTTATTATTATTTTTTGTATTATTTAATTCATTTTGCTTATTATTTATTTATTATTATTTTTATGTATTATTGAATTCATTTTGTTTATCATTCATTTTGTTTATTTTATTTATATATATGCTTTATTTAATTTATTATTTATTTGTTTGTTTAAGTAATTTATAAATATATTTTATTATTTATTATCAAATTTTATATATTTTTTTGAATTTTATATATGTTTCGAATTTTATATATATTTTTTTTAATTTTATTTATTATTTTAGAATTTTATATATTTTTTTCGAATTTTATATATATTTTCAAAATTTATATATGCTTTCGAATTTTATATATATTATTTTCGAATTTTATTTATATATATATTATTTTCAAAATTTATATTTCTTTTTCAAATTTATTACTGTGTATAAATTTTTGAAATATATGAAAAATGGCGGCTAGATTTCATTGCCGTGTATGTATAAAATAGTCTGGTCTGATTTGGTCTGGGCTGATTTTGTTTGGTCTTATGTGGCCTAATTTGATTTTGGTGCTGAATGAAATTCTGTTTGATAAATGATCTAGTATTTCTGGTCTGATCTGAAAAACAGGCAAAAATTAGACAAGACCAGAAATCTAATAGGCCGTAAGTGTTCAAATTCCCCGCTTTCAAGTTAAATTGATAGGTTAGATGGTTCAACTTTAACAAGTTGCAAGTTTCGAGAAAAAAAATTATCGTGAATTTTTTGTTCCACATCGAGTTTAAATTAAAATAATAATAAAAAATTGAAATGAAGTGTGCGCAACACCTAATAAGTAATAAGGCGAATCAAATTTTAACAAACACTGAATCTTCAACAAAAATCTAAGATTATAGATGCAGCCTGACTCGTCTCTTCAAACTTTTCCGTATTTTATGGATTATTTATCCTCTCAATTTTTTAATATTGCATGTAATCTACCAAAGAACAATATGACATTAGAGGCCCATTTGGTAACTGTTTTTTGTTTACAATTTATTATTTATATAAACAAATTTAACCCAAAAATATGTTTGTTAAGTTTGTTTGTATTTATCATTTTTATAAACAAGTATAAACATTTTTTTGTACATAAGCCTAGTTTTGATAAATACCAAATCCTTGTTTATCAATTTTTGTTTAAGATTCTACTCTAACCGGGTATATATAGGAAACTTTTCATGTGCTTTGTATGAATAAATTAAAAATTATTTATAAATAATAATATAAATAAAATATATTTATAAATTAATAAAAATAAATAAAATAAATAATAATATAAATAAAATAAAATAATAAATAATATGAATAAAATATAAATAAATAAATGAATAAATAATATTATAGATAATAATATAAATAAAATATATTTATAAATTAATAAAAGTAAATAAATTAATAAATAATATTATAAATAATAAATTAAATAAAATATATTTATAAATTAGTAAAAATAAATAAATAAATAATATAAATAAAATAAATGAATAAATAATATTATAAATAATAAATTAATAAAAATATATTTATAAATTAATAAAAATAATTAATGAAGAAATAATAAATTAAATAAAATATATTTATAAATTAATAAAAATAAATAAATAAATAATATAAATAAAATAAATGAATAAATAATAAAATAAATAAAATATATTTATAACTTAAATAAAATAAATGAATAAATAAATAACAAAATAATAAATAAATTAAATTAAATTAAATAATTCGTAATAATAATAATTAATTAATAAAGTTAACAAACATGTTTTCTATTTAAAAATAGTTAAACATTTTTTACGTTATCAAACAATGTATATGTTTATCGACAATAACAAATAAACATAATGACGGTTGTTTATGTTTATAATAATAATAAATAATAAATAAAAATAATTGAAAATGACTAATTATCAACTACTACTGGGCAGTAAAAATATAACCACCCTATATTATATTTGTCCTCTACTAAACCATCAATCAGTTATCATATACAGACTTGGGGCTTGTGGACCGTGTGTGTCATATCACACTCCATCAATATTGCCAAGTTGAACTCGTTTTCCACCACCATTTCAAAGTATTTGATTCTTCAAATCTGTGTTTTCGTTACAAAGGTAACCAGAGCTACAGAATTTTGGGTTAATCCCACTTTCAAACCCTGAGGTTTGCCCTAATTCCGCTTCGACACCCTGAAATTTCAATAATTCTAGTTACACCCCCTCTCGCTAACCGCTTTTACATTTACTAACGGATTTATGTGAGTGGTCAGGGTGACATCACTTAATTAACGAAATCTGTTGGGGGCATTAACACAAAGATGATCTAAGTGGGAAAAAAAACCATATCCAATGTGGTGTAATTAAAATTATTGAAATTCGAGGAGGTCAAAGTGAGATTAGGGCAAACCTCAGAGGTAAAAGTGGAATTAATTCTAACGTTTTAAGTCATAGTCCATGATGATAATGTTGCACTTAAGCATATATATGGACACACTAGCTAGGGAGTTACCAAGTACATGATTAAAAAAAGGTAATTGAATGAATCAATGAAAGAACAATCAAAATGGTATTTTGGTGAATACACTGAAATTGAGACCTGTCTTGTCAGGTATTCTTTTTGCTTGGTTCCTACAGTTCAATAGCTGAAAGAATCACTCAGCTTTGTTGCAAACTAGTGGCCTCAAAATGTGGACTTTCTAAACCTAATTGCATGCCTCACAGACTCCAAGTAGCTCAAATGGGTGATAGTTTGTGTGTGTGTGTGAGAGAGAGTAATCTCTAGCTATCATGGCCTAAAGCATTTTGGACCATACATTTGATTGTGTATTGATATCTTTTAGGAGCATAATGAAAGGGAAATGTCACGCAGGGTACACCTTCATCAATTGTGTTTCAAATTCATAATTATGACTATTATCTGCAATTTCCACACAGGTCCTTGCCACAGATTAGTAATGTCTGTAGAGCTATTGATTAGTAATTATACAGAAGTTTTTACCCAACCCAAAAAAAACAAACATGTATTTGTGTTGTTTATTCCAAAATAATTCTTTATATGTATGTCAAATTCAATATTATGACTATATTATCTGCATTTTGTTTTGTCATGTGAATCTCAGAAGCAACTTCTCATATAGCAACCATTTGAGCTCATGAATGCTTTTGAGTGTCGAGTACCAAATTAAACTTGACGGGTTGTAAATAATATGGGGACTTTTATTGATTTCATATGTTTAGCCAAGTTTTCCAAATGAACATATCAAATATAAGACAAAAAGGCACATGACATGTAACACTAGGACTTACCTTTGTACAAGCAATAATGTTATGTACCTTTGAGGCCCAATTCACAACAAATAGATCCATCTGCAACATCACAAATGCAAGTACATCACTAAAAGTGACACTATGCAACAACTATGTAACACCACCCACGCAATACGTTTACATTTAAGAAAACAAAAAATGCGAAACTCGTTCCAGAAATGACATTGTGCAATATTGCACCCAAAAGTGCACAGCAGATAATACTGAATCCATGAGATTTATTAAGTGGTCAGGTTCTTTATATCTACAAAATAAATACCTTTATATCATACATTCAAAAGCAATCAAGAAAAAAAGAAAAAGAAAAAATAAAAATCACTTATATTGCCTGCTTTAGATAAGGAGGAAGAAGAAACCAACCCAACCCATCACATCCTTATATTTGCAAATATAGTCGAGGTATAAGCCACCATGTTAGTCCATTGCACAATTGAAGCCAACTTTAAGCAAATCATAGATCCTAGAGGTTATGCACTTCACTTACTGAAACAAATGTAACTAAATATCAATCATTATTGGAAAGCAAAACTATATCTATTAAACTTTGATTATGAACTCATCTAATTTTCTGCTAAACGATCTCATAGTGGACCTTTAAATCACTTAACTTCCGTTCTAAGGTTCAACAATTCAATTTAGTCTCTAAAAAAAAGTACTAATGTCAAAAGGTCAATAACTTCAGGAACTAATATGAAAATTCATGGGTTTCGTTGGCCAAGTTCAAGTCGAAGTTGATGACTTGATGATCCCCCAATCCTACAGTCTAGATATTTCACATTATACTTTACAAAAAAATTGAGGAAACTTCTTTCTCTATCACATTAACTAACTCAATCCGTAGAAGGAAAAACAGAACAAGGCAAGTCGCAGATAAACGATCACAAAGAAGTAAACACTATTATGAGTAGACTGCCAAAATTTCTAATCCAAGGTTTCCAATTACGGGATATGCAAAATTCCTGAGCTTCGGGAATTCACTCAAAGGAAAAATGGCTACTTCCTAAATTTTGATGCAATTGTGATGCCGACTGTCTAGAATTAGCAATTTTTACCCAAACCCATCAACCCGCCCATACCCGCCCTCTAAATTTGGGTTGATGGGTGAGTGGTGTAATAAACGGGTCAATAGCGGGTTGAATTAATTGGGTGAGGTGAGTTTGCGGGTTGGTGACGGGTTGACCGTGGGTACCCGTCTAAACCCATCATTCACAAACCCTAGATTGCTTATTCGCTTTGTAGACTTACTCTCAGCGACTCGGCGCTCTTTCTCAGCCTTGCTCTCGTTCGTCAACAGACTCAGCACTCTGTCAACCTTGCTCTCGTTCGTCAGCAGACTTGGCACTCTCTCGCTTCGCTGTCAGCTCACACTTCACACAGGTTCGAATTCTCTCATTCTCTCTCTCTCACTCTCTCTCTATATATATATATCATATATGTTTGTGAAGGAGAAGTGACATATATATACATAGTAGATACATTGAAAATTGTTTATTATTCTGAAAAATCCACATCAAAATGAAATTATTTGTTGGTTGATCAACAGGTTTTTTCCTCAAGCACATCATGGATGGTGGTTGCCACATGGAACTGTTCTAGTGGTGTCTTTATTATTTGAATCTGTAACAGGGCTTGTTGCAATATGCTTTATAAATTTATTTTGGTAAATTTGTCAGTTTAATTTTTTCTATTTTTTTTGTAAGGTTTTCAATGGATGTTAATGGTGGTTTTCTTGATTATTGATATAACTGATAAGATTATATGTATTAACATGATAGTGGTGCAATATGTTAGTTCTAAACTCACATCTGGCAGCAAGTACCACCAGGGAAAATAATTACATAGTTTTTTTTTCTTTCTAAAATGCAGGTCGGGTCAACCCGACCTGTTTATGACCTGACCCATCTACAATCCGCCATAACGGGTTGAGAATGGGTAACTGACCCGACAATGACCCGCCCGTTTGCCACCCCTACGACTATGCCATAGACACTCAGGAAACAAAATTTGACTCATGAGTTTGTGAATAAGAGAATTTGTTTCAGATTCCAAACAGGAATTTCCAGGGGAATCTACTTAAAGCAACACATAATGACTCGTCGTTAATTGGTAGAGAATGTCGAACTTGTACTCCTACACCCAGGGGCGGAGCTAGGATTCGAAGATAAGGGGGCCGAAGTTGAATGTGTTCAAATATTGGTTAAATACATATAAAAATATAACTAGTACAATTTTGATACATTTGCATATACCGGGGAAAAGAAAACTAGCCTATATCTAAAAATTAAAAAAAGAAAAAAAAAACAAAACATGGTAGATATTATAAAATCTAAGCTCAATAAACACATTATTTATAATTGAGCTCGACCTTTTTGAAAAAATGAACATCATCTTTATAGAATTGACTAAAATCCAAGCAATTTCTTTTTTAATATTGATATTTATATAATTTGCAACAATTACTTGAAATTAAAATGATTATGATTAAATTTAAATAAACAACAGTGCGCCATGTGAATCGTACATAACACGACGTCTTCTGAGAATTACGCAAATTCACTAACCCAAAACAATCATTCGCATATGCATTGTGTGCAATGCCATTGATAACCACTATTAATAACCCTTTCAACTAGTATAACGAAATTGTGTGCTTATGTTTTGTAGATATTAATTAACTAATTAGTAATTATGGTAGTAATATTGTGTGTGTAATGTCATAAAATTTTAATTTTAAAGATGAAAAATAAATTCATATGTAATTACATAATACAAGTCATCATAATAGAAAATTTGAGTGATAAATACACTCCCATACATCGAAGTCACATCTAAACAAGAATTTCAAAGAGATTTTTTTAATTAATTGATATTTTTTAACTAGGGCATTAAAAAGACTTTTTTCTTTATTTTTTGAAAAAATATTGGACCTTTTTGAAGAAAATAATTTGAGGGGGGCCAATTGAACCTATTTTCTAATTTATATATAGAATTATATATAAGAAATAAAGAAAATTGAAAATCTTGGGGGGCATGGATCCTACTTGCAGCTTGCCCGTATCGCCCCCCCATTGTTCGAAGGCGAAAACTGTACCACTCAAGTAGACGTGTACGGAACTCTCTCTCTCTCTCGTTTGGACATAGTAGTTTTTGCTTGATTTGTCTTCAAATTGTTGTTAATAAAGATTTCTATTAACATTACAAAAATTAAGAAACAAGATCCCCACACAGCCAAGACTCCCAAAATTGAATAGTTGTTAATTGTTCAACGCGATTTACGTAACATGCTACTGATCAAATGTAAAAGCTGATGTTCTAGCATGCTATTGTGTCAGTAAAGAAACACGGACACTTACATGAGATGTAGTGTCCATGTCTACCATGATGTCGAACACCAACACTCGATGGACACTCCTGGATACATGTCGAACACTTCATTTTGCAATGTACATTAGATTTTATTATTTATAACACTTAGCTGACACATTTGATTGACACCTATCGGACAATTGGTTGATACATATCGGACACTCTACCAACATATCTTACACTCTTGGTCTAAATGAAAATAAATCATACTATGTATATTAGTTATGTTCATGCCATGTTTGTGTCCTATTTTGTTAGAATTTGACGTCTCCACTTATCCATGTTATATTGTGTCAATGTCCAAAACTCATATCCATGCTTCTCTAGTCAGTTTCATTTATTACATAACAACTCATCATCTGCATCATCATATCCAACAAGAAAACACTCATGGATGTGTATTTTCTTATCCCACGAGAAAAGAGGAAAATAAAATTATAAGCATGACTAGTACTTTATGCACACATACCGAGTATGTAGCGAGAGGTGTTACTGTTCATCCACTGCAGTGTTTTGTCGAGTTCTGTCCGTGAGCAAGCGCGGCATGTCCACATATTAATCAATATGAACTTCATAAACAAGAAGGATAAATAACACAAACATCATTTAAAATGTGTCATTAATGAAAAATGAAATCTCAAACCTTATGAAAAGGTTGCTCATTCCCCAGCATCTCCATCTCGGTTTCTACATAAATATGAAATCAGCAATGTGAAAAAAGCTCCTTTCACACCGTGTTTATCATAAATATTCTGGACTTCTGGTTGTATACATGTCCAACAGAAATGGAAAGGGCGAGTGGTTAAAAATTCACGTTGCAAATCATTGTTCAAGTTCTCAATGAGAAAAAAATAATAATAAAATCTAACATTTGCATACCTCGCATTCAGTACAACAATCACTTGGAATTGTATTACCTTCACTTGATGAATAATAGCATCAACCCTGAATTACAACAACTGCACACCTTGTATTCACTACTACAATCACAGAGTATTACCTACAATCAATGAATCTATAGAATCAACACTGAATGCATGCTAAGAATTTGAGTTTGTCTATGGGAACTCTAGCTGGTGATTAACTACTGCAAAAAGAACATAAGAAATTTACAGTATTTCCTTTTTTCCAGAACACACAAAGTTTATAACTGGAAACCTCGAAGCGGAAAGATGGAGTGTTAATGTGAATACAAGCATCATACCCGGAACAATTGACCTCTTTGTTTACTGAACTGTTCAATCAAAGGGTGTTGTAGATAGAAAGTTAACAACTAACACAAATACATTAATTGGTAGGCTTTAAACAAAACAGTTATTCTCACACTTAAAATTCCAAAGACGTCAACCTTTCCTCACTTCTCTCGAGAGTCCAGACATGTTAAACAGACGACCAGTGAAAGAATTATTTAGACACCTACAAAAGGTTAAATGGTTGATATTCAGCCTTGAAAACTTAAAATATTGAATGATCCTGAAAGCCTATCAAACATCTAATGGCAGCAATTTTATGGCAGGTCTACTGAACAAAGTACTCTTTTATCACAACGGAAACATAAAACAGGCCCCTCTCAACCCTTAATCAATACACAAGTGTCTCAAAATTGTCATAAATCAATCAAAGCACAAAGTTTACTTGAAAGAGCACGAGCATGCAAGACAGAAGCATACACTAAAAATCATACCTTTTACTTCTAGATGTCCTCAGCTAAAGTCTCGTCCCCCAACAAAAGAGAAATCTCCATACATTTAAACCGCTATCATATTCAAAAACTTCCGAAGAAAACATTTATTTTGAAGGAGCTGAGGGAAGACGATGATGAAGTGAGATAAGTGTGAAACGCCTTGACATATGCTCCTTGATCCAAGCCAGTTAAACTTGAATATTCTAGATAAATAGCCAACCATATATGCCAGACATATGCTCTAGGTTGATTATACACCATGACAGAATATAAAGAACGTAAGATAAATAAATAAATAATAATAATATGTGGCCCAAGAGGCCACAGGCCTCCACTAACAAAAACCATATGAAATAGTTGATGTGGCAGTTGTAGAAGGTAGTGATTCTGATGCTGGTAATGTTCTCACGGTTTCCGCTAGTGGTTCTAATGAAGAGTGGATTCTTGATTCGGGATGTTCGTATCATATTTGTTCGAATAAGGACTATTTTCCCTCTTATCGTTTTATTGATGGAGGGGATGTTCTGATGGGGTACAATGTGCCTTGCAAAGTTGTGGGTATTCGTACAATTAGAATCAAGACCGATGTCAGACATGTACATTGAAGAATAATATACACTTATAAGGCTGGAGGTGGAGTCATTTGGGTCACAAAGGGTGCTCTTGTGGTGATGAAGGGCTTGAAGAAGCATGGTTTGTATGCTTTACAAGGTAGCACTATCACGGGCTCAGTTGTCGTATCGTCCTCAAATCCATATTTAGATACTATCAGATTGTGGCATATGTGGCTTGGGCATATAAGTGAGAGGGGCCTGGATGTTCTGAGTAAGCAAGGTTTGCTTGGTAGTAAAAAAACCGGAAAGCTAGACTTCTGTGGGCATTGTGTCTTCCAGAAGCATTGCATAGTGAAGTTCAGTACGGGAATTCATCGAACCAAAGGTACATTGGATTATATACATTCTGATCTTTGGGGTCCTTCTCATGTTGCTCCACATGGTGGTAAGAGATATATCATAACACTGATTGATGATTTTTTTTGGAAAGTATGGGTTTACATTCTAAAGCACAAAAATGAAGCGTTTGTCATGTTTAAGCAATGGAAGACCTTGATTGAAAAACATACTGGAAGACAGACAATGGCTTGAAATTTTGTGACATGTAATTTAACGAGTTCTGCAAGACCCACGGGATTGTGAGACACCAAACAGTGAGGAAGACTCCACAATAGAATGGAGTTGCAAAATGGATGAATAAAACATTGTTGGAGACGACACATTGTATGACGTCTAATGCCGGGTTAGACAAAGTGTTATGGGCCGAAGCGGTTAACACAACTTGTTACTTAGTGAATAGGTCTCTATCGACTGATATCAACCTTAAGACTTCGGAAGAGGTATGGTCTAGTTCTCCTGCTAGTTTTGAACCAAGGGCTAAGAAATGCATATTTCTTGGTTATGAGCCCCCGGGTCAAGGGATACAGATTGTGGTGCTCAAATGCCTCTGGAAAGAAGATACTTGTTAGCAGGGATGTGACTTTTCATAAGTCTACGATGCTTACTCCGCAAAAGGAGGTAGTTAATTCAAAGAGTGCTCGGGGTGTTAGTGAGCAGGTGGAGCATGTAGAGGCTCAGTTAGAAGATGATCCAGATCGGTCGAATGATGAGCAAGTAGAGTCACAGCAACATAGCGTAGCTAGAGATAGACCGAGGACGAAGACAAAACCACCTCAGAAGTATGGGATTTCACATGCTGATTCAGTGGCTTATGCATTTAGTGTGGCAGAGAGTATTTACGAGCAGGAACCATGTACTTATCATGAGGCCATCACAGGTGGAGAGTAAGCACAGTGGTCTATTGCCATGATTGAGGAGATTGAGTCTCTTCATAAGAACCAAACTTAGGAGCTAGTTCAGAATCCTAAGGGATTAAAAATTGTGGGTTGTAAATGGGTTTTCAAAAAGAAAGAAGGAACTCTAAGAGTGGAAGATGCGAGGTTCAAGGCACCCTTGGTGGCGAAGGGCTATACACAAAGGGAAGGAGTAGATTTCAATAAAGTGTTTTCTTCGGTTGTGAAACATAGCTCGATCAGAGTGTTACTTGTTATGGTTGTTACTACAACTTTGAGCTTGAGCAGCTTGATGTGAAGACTGCATTCTTGCACGATGTTTTCCTGCTGAAGAAGTCCTTGTATGGGCTGAAACAGTCTCTTAGACAATGGTACAAGTAATTTGATACCTTCATAGTAAGGAGTGGCTATTCTAGGGTTGACTTTGATAGTTGTGTGTATCACAGGAGGCTCTCAGATGGTTCATATTTACACTTGTTGTTGCATTGATGACATGTTGATAGTTTGCAGAAACATATCAGAAATCAAGAAGTTGAAGGCTCATCTTACCGGTGAATTTGAGATAAAAGATCTTGGTGTCGCGAAAATGAGGTTTGTGGTTAGTGATTTGGGCTTGAAACAAGATGATTTGACTGTGTTTTGCGATAGCCAGAGTGCCATACATTTGACTAAAAATCAAATATTCCATAAGAGAACCAAACATATTGATGTCAGGTTGCACTTCATCAGAGATGTTATTGCACATGGTATTATTGTAGCGAGGAAGATAGGGACAACAAATATAGTGACTAAGGTTATTCTTACTATCAAGTTCAAACACTGTTTGGACTTGATTGGTGTTTGCAGTTGATGAGGCCCTTAGGAGCATATGGAGAGGCGAAAGGAGTAGCAGGGATTGCGAGCTTGGAGAATTCAAGCCAAGATGAAGATTTGTGATGTTATGGCCCGAAATTGGATTTGGGTCATGTTGCGATCCGGTTAACCCGAAAAGTGAGTTTTGTGTTGGCCTTAGCCAACAAAAGGTTTAAAGGTTCGGGGGCATCGCCCCCGAGGAAAATTATTTGACCCGTTTTACTCTTGTGGGTCGTGGGCTTGTTTAGTCTCTTGTGTAGCCCGTTATAAATATAAGGGCAATGAGGGTTCGGAGTTAAGAGAAAGAATAAAACCCTAATTCGCAGAGAGATAGAAAGTTAGGGTTTCTTGTGGTTGTACTTGTAATCTCCTGTTTTGTGCTTAGTGAAAACTTTTGCCGGATCTCCGCCAAGGGCGTAGGCACGACTTGTGCTGAACCTTGTAAATCTTTGTGTTCTTTGTGTGACGTGCTTATTTTTCTGATTTGATTTCATGTGATTTTGTACATTTGTTACAACAAAATTGTATTTCATGTTTAATAAGATTACTTATATTAGCAGCTCAAGATTCAATTAAATGAAATCATAAGTCGAAGCCTTAAGTTTTTGCAAAAATTACCCAACATGAATCAACGCATTATAGCATGCTTAGACACTATTAGATCATAAAGCACTTTTAGAGCCCGTTTAGGATTGCCGAGAAACCACATGGAAGCATTTTTCCTTAAAAATTGCTTTAAAATGTGCTGGGTAACCAAAAAAGCACTTTTGAATGGTAGAGATAAAAATACCCACTGAAGCTTTTAGATGAAGTTTAATTTCTCGAGATAAAATGTGTTGGGTAACCAAAAACACACTTTTCTCGTTAAAGCAATTTCATCCCGTGTTACTTTTTTAGAATGAAAAAGTATATTTCTTTTGTAAATATACTACTACTATAAAACACTACACGACTTGGGAATAGTGATGAAGTAGTCCTTGCTCTGGTTCTGGTTCATTCTTCCTTTTCCTCTCTTATGTCCAGCTTCCTTTACTAGTTTTTTTTGGACCCCTATCTCCTTCATTCCTCTCATGGCCTTTCCCTCACCCCCCACTAACCCCGCTTGATCAATTTGCTGAGGAAGTTTCAGTCCTCAAAAGATAAGTTGAAAACCTGAAGAAAACCCTTGCTGAAAATGGTCTTGACCCTCACCAGACATCTTCTAGAGGCTCCAATGGCCGCCATCATGGTGGCAGAGGCCAAGGCTCCCCTGTTCTTGCTCCCATGAGCGCCTCTCAAGAGCTTCATTATCCAAACCTGGAGGGTAGGCTGCTTGGAGAAGGCGAGTGAATCCCCATCTGTTGCGCATGCGCATGGGACTTCTCCTGACACATCAAAGGCGACTTGTGGAGCTGGTACCTGCACTGCTATGCCTGCCATGCCATCCCTTGAGGTACGATCTCTACCTAACGAAGGTCTTGTGAACCTTGCTGTAGCCACCCTACATGAGCCTATCCTTCCACCTAGGGACCCCCCACTGTTCAAACTGCACCTAGGGAAGCTCACATTATCAATAGTGTTTCAAACTCCTTTCCCCCACTCACCCACGTGCTTCCAACTAAGGCACTTCCTTCACAGCCAATTATTCAAGCTAGTCAGCCAGAGCAATCATCTTCTAGTCCTAAAGGAACTTGGGCTCAAAAATTATTGAGTGGAACAGCTAGAGAAAAAATGACCCTGCACTACTGCCCTCCTAATTCCACCACTGGTATAGCATCTCCCCCACCTGAAATTGCTATGGAGGGTAGCAAACAATGGCATACTTGCCTTGTTGGCTATTTCCTTGACAAACGTCTTCCATTTCTCACTGTTAATAGCATTACCCTCAAATTGTGGACCAAAGATGGCCTCATGGAGGTATGTGGTATTGACAAAGGATTCTTTTTGTTCAAGTTTGCTTTTGAGGCTTCTAGGGATCAAATTCTTGATCAAGGTCCTTGGCACTTTACCAATCACCTGATGATTCTCCAAAAATGGGACATGGGCCTCTCCCTGTTGAAAAAATCAATGTTGAAAGTACCAATCTGGATCAAGCTCACCAATCTGCCTCTGGAGTACTGGAATGAAGCTGGTCTAAGCTACATAGCCAGTGTTATAAGCAAACCTCTTCACGCAGATGCTATAACAGAGAGTAAAAAGAGACTTAGCTTTGCAAGATTGTGTATTGAAATTACTCCGGAGACTGAACTAAGGAAAGTCATTCAACTCCAACTCCCTAGTGGAAAGTTGATCCCCATTGATGTTGAATACCAGTGGATTCCTAGCATGTGCAGCCATTGTAAAGTCTTTGGGCATACTAATAAACAATGTGGTGCTCTTCAACAGTCCTCTGACCAGCAAACTCATGTCCAAAAACCCTCTGAATCCAAGATGGAGTGGAGAGTTGTCAATAGAAAAGGGAGCTCTCAGGTTCATGCTGTTGAAACCTCTTCTCTTTCTTCTGATATCCCATGTCCTCAGATGGAAAAGGTTGCTATTGAATCTGCTCCCCATATGGTAATGACCTTGTGACTAACACTTCCATCCCATCCTCTCATGCTGAAACCTCTGTTCCTCCTCCTTCTACCACTCCAGCTATGGAGCTTGAAACTACAAACCAGTTTAACATTCTTGCTGAGGCATCTCTTGAGGAGCTTGAAGACTACATCTCTACGAATACTCATTCTCCCACATCTACTATGACCCCTCATATGCCACTGGTTCATGTTGACCACATTCAAGAGAGTCATGTCCAACCACAACCCTCCCCAAACCCCTCAAAACAGCCTGAGCTAAGGCTGGAGTTGAGAATTGGCAATGCAGAGAATGATACAAACAGAGCTACAAAAGGTAAAGGCAAATCTTCAGTGGCCCTAAGGCCAAGAAGGGGCAATGAAGGCAACATTCCTGGCAAGGGCAAAGCCAACCCCTCAAACTGATCATGTTTTTAAGTTCATGGAACATAAGGGGTTTGAATCACCCCAGTAAGCAGTGTGAGATTAGAAGACTTATTAAAGAGTACGAAACTAGAGTTAAGCTTGAGAAATCCCAGCAAATTATGAAGGCTATTAATAAAGATTGGAAATGGCTTCACAACTATGATCACTAATGGAGGAAGAATATGGGTGGGGTGGGACCCCAACAGATTTGATATGAATTGCTTGGTCACTACTGATCAACTGATTATATGTAGCATCAAAGACAAAGAGGGAGTTCTTAACTGCAACTATGGTTTTGTTTATGGCTTCAATGATGAGAACCTGAGAAAATCCTTATGGAAAGATATCCTTCACTGGTCTTCACATTTTCAAAATGAGCCGTTTATTCTATCAGGTGATTTCAATGCTTTAAGACACAGGCATGACAGATATAGAGGAACCACTGCTTGGACCCCTTCTATGCAAGATTTTGGTCAATGCCTCAATGCAGCTAAGTTATTGGACCTTAGGTACTCTGGTCTCCAATTCACATGGACAAATGGCTCTCAATTCAGGACATAAGACAGTTTTAGTGAATGAAAGCTGGAACACAAAGTTCATCTTTTCTGAAGCCATCTTTAAGCCTTACGGTATTTCTGACCACTCCCTTATGCTCATTAAAATTCCAACTTTCACCTCAGGGAAAGGCAAACCTTTCAGGTTTAATAACCATCTTATTCACCATCTTGAATTCCACAACATTATCCATAGAGTTTGGAGGTATGATGTCTATGGTTCTCTTATGTTCAGAATTATGCAGAAACTCAAATTTTTGAAGCATGATCTCAAGCTCTTGAATGCTAACAACTACATTGACCTCTCTACCCAAGTTAAAACTTGCAGAACTTCTCTCCACCTTCTTCAATCTCAGCTTGATACAGAACCTCAGAATAATGTTTTGAGAATGGAGGAAAGGAATTGTCTCAGTAAGCTTATTCATCTTTCCAATGCTGAAGAGTCCTCTTACAAACAACAATCCAGAATCCATTGGCTCCAGCTTGGTGACAAGAATACAGCCTTTTTTCACAAGATGGCAGCTAGCAGAAGAAGGCATAATAGAATTATATCTATTACCTCTGATGATGGGATAAGGTTTGATGATCAGTACCAAATTGCAGGTGAATTTGTGAGCTTCTACAAGTCTTTGCTCTCATCTGGTCAGAAGAGAATGGTTCCTAACCTTTGCAACTTCATCAATTCTCCTCTCACCACAGAGCAATGCCAAGCTATGTCTTCTCCTTTCTCCAATGATGAAACCAGAAGAACTTTCTTCTCCCTCAAAGATAACAAAGCTCCTGGCACTGATGGCTTCAATGCCTTTTTCTTCAAGCAGACTTGGTCCACTGTAGGTGATGACATTATTGATGCAATCAATTCTTTCTTTCACAGTGGGAGACTTCTTTCTGAGGTAAATTCCACCATCATTACCCTTGTTCCAAAAATTGTCAATCCTACCAAAGCTTCTGACTATAGGCCAATTTCTGTTTGCACTACCCTCTATAAATGTATCTCCAAGCTCATTGCTAACAGAATTAAACCTCATCTTTCTTCTTGCATTAGTCTTAATCAAAGTGCTTTCATTAAAGGTAGGGACATATCCGACAACATCTTGTTAGCTCAAGAGCTCTTTAGAAACTACCACAGAGACAACTAGGAAACCCTTAAAGCATTTCACTTTCCCCCTCTTATAATGCAGTGGATTATGACATGCATAACTACCCCCAAATTTTCGGTTAATGTTAATGGTACTCTCAATGGCTATTTCTCTAGCTCTAAAGGGCTAAGGCAAGGGGATCCCCTTTCCCCTTACCTTTTTGTTCTCTGTATGGAAGTTCTTACTGGTATCTTGAAAATGAAAACTTCTGCTAATAACTTTGATCACCATTGGAGATGCAAAGATTTGGAGTTAACCAACTTGCTATTTGTTGATGACCTCCTCCTTTTCTCTGCTGGCAACCCTTCTTCTGTGAGTCACCTCAAGGATGGCCTCAATTTTTTTAGTAGTATCTCTGGCCTCACTGCTAATAGCTCCAAACACCTGGTTTTTGCTTCTGGAATCCATGATGAAGACCTCACTTTAATCCATCAGATCCTCAATTTCTAGCCTGGTTCTCTACTAGTGAAGTATTTGGGGGTTCCTCTCCTCTCTACTAGGCTTAGAGCTCAAGATTGCACCATTTTGACCTCTAAGATCACTTCCAAAGTTCAAAGCTGGTCTGTTAATCTTCTTTCTCTTGCTGGAAGACTCCAGCTCATTAGATCAGTCCTTTTCTCTACTCAGGTGTACTGGTCTTCTTTGTTCATCATTCCTAAAGCTGTGCTCAAAGAGATCAACTCTATCCTAAGAAAATTTCTCTGGACTGGTACCAAACTTGCCAATGGAGGTAACAAGGTTACTTGGAGGGATATATGTTGCCCTAAAAATGAAGGAGGCCTTGGTGTTATTGATGTGGTTGAATGGAAATATTGCTGCTATGGGCAAACATTTTGGAAGTTGATTCAAATCCCTCAATCCACTTCTATTTGGGCTCAATGGACAAAGTTTTACCTCATTAAAGATAGTAACTTCTGGACCATAAAGACCCCTCCTGATGGCTCTTGGACTAAGAAGAAACTTTTGAAACTTGGATCTCTCTATAGGGACTCGTTCAAGCACCTCAATGGCAATGGAAGAGATACTTCCATGTGGTATGACAATTGGCTGCCCACTGGTCATATGAATTACCAAACTATTCCTAGGTTAATCCTTGCATCTGGTCTTGGGCATAATGCTACTGTCAGCAATATTATCAATGGGGATAACTCGAGTATCCACAACTCTTTTAACAGAGTTTGGAGGGTTTTCAAAGAGCAATTCCCCTATGATCTTCCTCTCAAGCCCTCAATCTCTGACAAGGTCATATGGGCTCCTTCCAACAGCACCTTTACCATCAAATCTGCATGGAGTTTCTTCAGATTCAAACAGTTGGAAATTGCTTGGGATAAGCTGATAGAGTTTCCTTTATCAGTCCCCAAACATGGCTTTATTCTTTGGATGATTATTCTTAACAAGATCAGAACAAAAGCTTTTCTTCTAAAGATTGGCCTCCTTTCTAGAGGAGAATGTGATTTTTGTCACTCTAGGATTGAGGATAGAGACCACTTATTTTTCCAATGCAGCTTCACTCACAGACTTTGGAAAAGCACCAGCTCTAAGGGTGGCATGCAATGGCCTCAAGGTGACTGGGGTGATCTAGTCCAATGGCCCATCAACAACCTCGTCAATAAATCTCTTTCTGCTACTTTAAATAAGCTCCTCCTTGCTGCTACTATCCATGAAATATGGATGGAAAGGAATATGAGAGTTTTCATAGGTGATTTCAAAAGCATTGAAGAGCTTGAAGCTAGAATCCTCAGTAATGTGAGGCTTTCACTATTCTCTGCTAAAGGCTTCAAGCTAAATGATAGAAACTGTAGCATTCAGGAGTCATGGTCTCTCCCTTCTTCTATCTTCTCATGACAGTCACTTGTGCTCCTAAGCTTGGTCAAGCTTCTACTCATAGATGTTATCAATGCCTCTCTAAATTGCCATTCCAAGTTTCGCATGCATACTATGCTTCGGTGGGTCTCTACTTTGGGTCTAAAAAGTGCAGTCTTGTTAGACTATATGGTGATTGGCTTCATGGTTCTCTTTTTTTGGCTACCATATGGATCACTCTGAGCCAATGTAATGATCATATAAACCAGTCTCATTCCATGTACTATATGAAACTTAGACATGCTTTCTCTTATGTCTATGATCCTATAGGAGTTTAGTTTCTTTTTCTTTGGTGGTTATGGGGATACACCATAGAGTTCTTGTTTGATCCCCCTTAGGGTATGCCCTAAGCTTATTGTATTGGCAGATTTGCCTTGTTTCTAATATATCTCTTACCTTTCAAAAAAAAAAAAAATACTACTATTACATGTAAGAACACTGTAGTAAAAGGCACTATTGTGAAATTAGTAATAGATGTGCTTTAAACAATATTGTTAACAAAAATATTTTAAAAATTGCTCTAATTCTTAGAGTACTTTCTAAAAGCATATCAAACACCTAATGGCAGCAATTTTATGGCAGGTCTACTGAACAAAGTACTATTTTATCATAACCTAAACTTTAACAGGCTGTCAACACTTAATTAATATACCAATGTTTCAAAATTGTCATAAATCAATCAAAACAGACTATAAATTTACTTGTTGGAGCATAAGCATGTAGGACAGAAGTAGACCCCAAAAATCGTACCTTTTACTTTTTGATGTCCTCAGCTAAAGTCTGAGTTCCATGTTCGTTCACTCGCACATCCACTAATGGTAGCTCCCAGAAAAAGAGAATTCTCCACACATTTAAACATCTATCATATTCAAAAACTTCTGAAGAAAACGTTTGTTTCTGAACGACCTGAGGGAAGACAATGATGGAAAGAGATAAATGTAAAAAGCCTTGACAAATGCTCCTTGATCCATCGCAATTATGATTCCCTCTAGAATTAACTTTTAATTGCCCTACTAAATTGGGATCACATTCAGTCCTAGCTGCCCAATACATTTTGTTGATTGAAAACTTCTCTTACTTTTTGCTGGCTCAACCTCCCTACAAGGTTTGCTAATATGGGTGCTTCAAGTGGCTCATAATATGTCCCACCCTAAAAATTCATGAAATTTTTTATGTGAATGTTTAACAAATGATTAAAAGGCCTCCTAATGAATTAAATTATAACACATAAATTTTAATGTATCCCTGTTAAGATGTCACCTTTTGACTTTCCCTGTACACCAACAGAATGTCTATTCTGGGATGCCATGCAAATGCAACCAGTGTATCAAAATTGTACATGATTGCTGCATATGGGTTAATTCACCCAACTGGCACAGATAAATAAAACAATGTGAAAGGTCCAATATCTTAAACCTTTTCGTTCGAAAACATATGAGTGCCTATCCGATCAAGGATTTAAGCTTCCATGATAAATGAAGCACAAATTAACTTCCCAAAAAAGAAAAAGGTTACAACAAAAGCCAAGATAGACTTCAAAATCTGGTTAAACTTAAATTATTCTAGATGAATGTCCAAACATATATGGCGGATACATGTTCTCGGTTTATAATTCACCACAAGAAAATATAAGAAATGCAAATATTATATATTATATATATATCAACATCAACTATCAATCTTCCATTTTATCTATGTTACGTGCACTTATTATGTCTGTCGGCTGCAAATATGTGACTTAGAGTCGGGTTAATCAAATCTGCAAATCTCAGGACACTGTGAGAGAGCTGAGTAATCCTAGAATGTCATTTATTTAATCCTAGGGTTTAGGGTTTAGGGTTTAGGGTTTAGGGTTTATTTGATAGATTAATCCTTGTCAAGCAATCATGTAATGGAAAGACTTTACAATTATCTTTAAACTCAAATTATTGTAGATTCATGTCCAAACATATGCCTTGGAGAAATATACCACACCTAGCCTGATATGGGTTCTTTAGGTATTTTTAACGAGTCCTGAACATGGCATTTTATAATAATGGATATATGTTAAAGGCTACTGAATCAGACGACAATTAGCAAAGATGTAAAATGAAGACATTTTGAAATATTAAATTAGCAAAAAACAATATGCTAAGAAAGCAGTTAGAGAGGCTAACTTCTTACATACAGTTTTTGTGCCCTCGATTACAATAGTTGTATTTGTAACTGAGTCTTGCCCTGCTGAAAGGGAGGTAGAATTTGGCCTCCACCAGTTCGTACGACGACAGTTAGGTCTGTCGTACTTACGGCTACTGGTACACTTTTCCTTCTCTTGCTCTCCAAAAGCTGTCTTATGCTCCACTCAGTAAATGTACATACCAACAAAAAAGTAACGAGAGGTCTGATAATGATCCAAAAACATAACAAAGGTATTCCAATAAAGACAATTTAGATTGTATCTAATAACCATATGCTTCAAAAAGCCTCCAATAAAACCAAATCATCAGGAGGCAAGTAAAAGCACCATTGTTGCCACCAATAATGCTGTAAAATTCAACTGTTAATATCTTCTTGCAACCATAGGTCGCTTTCTTTCAAATAACTCCATGTACTTGAGAAGATATTCAACCTCCTTAATACGAATCTCCCTTTTCAGGTTTCAACTTAGTAAACATATATAAGAAGTAGCATGACCTCACATAAAGTATGGCGGCACACATTATACAATGAATATTAACATTTGAAATAAATTATAGGTGCATAAACACAAAAACAGCAACCAAGAACACTAGTGTAGCTCCATCTGAACTTTGCAAAGCTAAAAATATAGCATACTGCAAGCTCAAAAACACTTAACATAACTAAAAGGCCACCACCAATGTAGGGGTGGGGTTCTAAGAAGATGGACTGGATAAGAACCTAACCTCTAGAATGTTATCTCTATAGGAATTTTGCCCAAATGTCCAAAAGATTTAGCATGCATTGGGATGTCTCAACACATCAAGTGCAAATAGGGAAATTAATAAGTAAACATATATATCCATCAGTTCAATTACGAGAACTGCCAAATGGCCTGCCCGAAATCATTCAATCCGTGAATATGAAGGACCCCACAGTCTAGAAGTTAAAAAGCTGCAGTCACCTGAGAGAGAAATTTGTTACCAGCAACCTTACGTGATCAACCTTGCATATGGTAGAATGAGGTTCGCATAAATATTACTGTCAGGTTTAAATTTAATCAATCAATTGACTTTACAGATATACACACACAATTGACTTTATATATATATATATATATATATATAATCATCTGTTAGAGAAGGACCAGGAGATGCTCGAGATCAAGAAAGATACCAAAATGCATCTTCTACTCCCAGATGACTGCAAACCTTTTAAGTTAGCAAACTGCAAAATGTAATGAGATTAAAAATTAACAAATTTTAGCAATGAAAATTAAACAGTTGCACAAAACCTAAAAGAGCCCCGTCCTTGTTTCTATGACTTTTGAGTTAAAAATACTCTCCACAGTCATATTAAAAAACATTGCACACACAAGACCATGAATAATAGTATCCAAATTCATCACATGGCAACAACCTTCTCAATCTCAGCCTCCCTTACTCAAATTTCATGTTATCATATTATGACCTCTCAATTTGAAGACAAACAGAAGGAATATTTTGAACCATGTAAATCAGTCACCAATAGTAGGAAACTCAAAGAATAAACAATCAAACGACTTCTCCGAAAAATGAACAATTGATTCACAAGTGATAATATAAACAAAAATGTGTTGGAGAATATTCTTATGCTAACAAACAAAGTAGATTCATCACATTGCCACATACTAGGTATCTAATACTCAACTCAATGAAGTGTTCCCGATTATTGCGATCAGCAATATGACTTCCATTTTTTCATTCTTCTTCTTGGTATCCATGTTCGTATGGGTCCTAACAAAAGTTTACGTTGTTGTCAGCTTCGTAGCACAACCCTCTTCCATTTTGCATACTGGGACTGGCTACGTAAAGATAAGATCACAAGACATGGCAGAAACAAAGTTTTATAGGTATTTAATAGCATTAGTACAAAAGGTGAAAATATTATAGTACCTCTATGCATAAATAATGAAGTAATTAATCCACTTTAAAAAGAAACTTTGTAGAATTCAAAGTATCAGATACTGTTCCTATTTCTCTTACCCCGCCCCCCCAACACACACACACACATACACACTCCCCTCTTCCTTTTAAGTTGAAGATCTGATGTAGATACGAATTCCAAATTCTGTTTAGTAGTTAGAATCTATACGTCCTAGCAAATAGCTACCGAGTTTATTTAAGAACATCAAGGTTTGTTGATTGACGTCCTGGAACTAAAGTTTTCCTTCTTTTAGATCTAAGTATGCATACCATATCCACCCTTCCCCCCACCTCAACACACCCAACACTAAAATAAAATATAATAAAAAAGATGGGAAGTCTAAGATATCGGTATTCAAGCCTAAGCTTTTTTCTTCTGTTTTGAGGAAAAGCCAAATATCATCAACTATAGACAGGAGATACCACATTAATACATGCAACTCTTGATGCAGAGGTCTTCTACTAATCAAAACATTTTGTTACTTCTACATTGCGTGAATACACAAAAAGAAGACGAAAAGAAAAGGAAGCAAAACCTTCAAAATCCCTGAATTGTGAGTGACTTCTGAAAACATTTCAAAAGGGGAAAAAATGGAATATGAAAAAAAAAAAAAGGATTTCACAAAGCATTTACTGTTCGACATTGTAAACAAAATCTGCACCTGGGAGGGGGAGGAAGGGGGGCAGGGATAGAGAGCGAGAGTAATAGCTTATTCAATCATCTTCTTTCTTTGAGAGTTCATGGTTGCAGGAACACTGACCATATCATATGGTTCGAGCATATTCTATTTATACATATTTAGCTTCGCCAAAATGTTTCAAGAAACTTATTATGGAAAGAGAGTAAATCTACCGTAGCATGGATAAGTGCAACAGAAAAGTATTATATCTCTTTGCTTATTCAACAAATAAAAATGAAATAGAATTCTCTATTATGCCATCCAGGCAATAAATTTCTTTCAGGAACAAGATTAACATGATGATTCCATAAACAAGTCGTCAAAAGGCTCTGTCCTGCAATGGATTCATCAATGTTCTCTTTATCATGACTTGCTTTCTCGGTATCATTAATAACAAACCATGTTTACTCTTGTAAACCTGTGGCTTGACATAAAAACTTATCCACCACTTCCTAAAACCATAGAGCCAGTGGGCAAAAAAATATGGGGCCTTACTGAAGAGTATTGATACGGAAGTAGGATTGATATTCCTCATATTGAATCATCTCTAACTTCCTGACACTAAAGGCTGCCAACAACAATTTTCCCTACAATTCACCCATGCTCAAGTAGTACCAACTCAAGGGATCTAGAGGTATATTGGTCTTCTCTAGACATGTAAATTATCTCAACCAGCATCAATATTTCCTCACCTATAATTGGAAGCCACTTTTCATTTTGTCTCATAATCTGCTATTAGAAGACAAGCCTTGTTGGCAAGGGTAAGATTGTTCAATCGTGGTCAAGGGTTCAAAACAAGAAAATAGCCTCTCTGCATGCCGCTGCGTACATCTAACTATCCCAGACACTGCGCAATGGCGGGAGCCTCATACACTGTTTTCACACCTTCAATCTACAATTATTTAGGCATCTAGTGGCTGAAGGAATCTAGTGGCCCTTAGTAGATGTGGACAACATATATAATGGGTATGGAACTTCAAAAATAACTTACCAGGATCATTTAGGCACCCCTATAGACCACTGCAGCCAAAAAATACCATAGGATTGGTGCAAAAATCCCAAGTGCACAAGGAAGTATCCTACAATATGATAGAGAGGTGTGCATCAACAATCAAGCAAGACTAGACCAGACCATCAGGTTGGCATGCAAACTTCCTCATTCACCTATGGCTATAAATAGCACACATCCATTTAGATTGAAAAAATATCGGATAACCCAAACAAAAATGACCCCTGAAACCGCGAGGCTCTGACCCTATCAAATCTCCACCATAACCATGAATACATCAGACATGTACATCTAAGAACTCAGATGTACCAAATATCTAACATCAATATTGAATATAACATTTCGCACAAAAATTTAAAAAAGCATATATGTATAGTGTAATAATCACGCTCCAGTTTTGGCAAGAGGGATAGGGAGCAGAAGGGAAAATTTGAATAGTTTTATTTATTTGATGTGATACAATTAGAAATAATACATTTTGTATATGCAGCTTAACATCATAAATTTAATGCATTTATAATTATAGTTCGCAATAGAACCAGGGTTTTGAGAGACAAGATTCTTCCTGTATTGTGGTTGAGTTCGATACTCACTGATGTATTAAAAAAACTGGAAGCACATCCGCCTCGGTCGAGTTACTATCTAATGTTGTGTTTCATGACCACCAAATCCAATACCATACATAAGGTCCATTACCGCAAGTGTGCACCACAATTACGTCTAAGGTCTCATATGCGTCTTGGAAGTGTGATAATAACTACAGCATACATGAACAACAAAATTCTCTTCCTAAATTTTTTTGGTAACCACCTTATCAACTATGCCTCACCTCTGAAAATAGGATTAATTTGATGGTATCAGCTTTCACAAGGATTTTCATTATTTAAGAAATTTCACTCATCAAAATGCACAAGCTGGTTTCCTTTTTAGGGTGAATTTTCAATTAAGATAAACAATCATTACCTAAATCAGTAAGGTCCACTAGATAAATCACTTTTGCCACCATGCTCTATGTTAGGCTATAGCCTCGCAGGTTTTGCATTTCTTACAAAACTTTAGTTGAAGTAACTCAAACTAGATAGAATAATTCTTACAACATGAGACATGTTACAGGAAATCAATGGAATATTTCAGCGGCTGGTGCAAATTCATGTTACAGCATGAAGTGGTATTAATGCTGAGCGGGAATTCTAAAAGTAAGAGCCATGATAAGTTCCATTATAGAAAGGACAAATCCTGACTAATATAATTTGGAGATATTATTGGTTTATCAGTTTCCCAGAAAACTAGGCTGAGGCATCTGGAGTAATTTATCCTATCATACTACTGTAAGTGGACATTTTCTTATTTCTATTTGTTGCAAGTGGTACCAGAGCATTTGCTCATAGATTAGTCATCATTATTGATATATGGCTGTACAAGGTAGCAAAATAGCTACAAGAGAAGATTTCGAGAATCTACACCGCTGAGAACTATAGTAGACCAATCAGGAGTTATTTCTCCTCTTCATATTGCCATTAGAAGACAAAGCGGGCATAAAAAACAGGCATATAATCTTGAGAATTAGGAAAAGCAGCTTTCTGGAGAAAGATTCCTGTGTTATATGTGCATTTACGCAGTAGTAAGTGCAGACAAGGAGTGTTGCCACCTCATTTAAACCGGCAAAAATCACATGTGAAGGTCCAAGATACATGTCTGGAAAATAACACTTTGTTGGGGACAACCTAGGTATTATTTCAATGCTAATTATACCTTCAATGATTCTTTCAGATGTGTAGGCAACTATCAGATCTTGGGGGTACATCCTATTTCCTACCAGAACTTGACAACCATTAAGGGGAACTTGAAGAGAGAAAAATATAGTAGATTAATGACGTTGACTTTTGTAAGGATATAAGAAATTTAAGAAAGATATAGGCAGTGTTATCAAAGGCGTTAGGCGCACCGAGGTGCTAAAGGTCCTTTGGAGCCTAGGCGCGAGGCCCGCGCCTGAGTGAAGTGAGGCGCACAAGTAAAAATTTAACACAAATGTATCACATTTAAATAAATATACAAGTTCTAATAAAACATGATATAAAAGACATTAAAACTAATAAAAAAGAGATGCAAGACCATAGCTTAATTAAAACATGAGTATACTCTTTACTCTCTAGGTGAAAATAAAATGTAAAAAAGATTATTTATGTTTAAAATTAAGCCTTCCATTCAAAAAAAGAAATACCCTACTATTCTTATGAAAAAGAAAAAGAAAAGAGAGAGCTAAGAATAGAAAAAAGAAAAAAAAAACTTAGAATAAACTAAAAACAGAATAAACGAAAAACAAAAGAAAAGAAAAAAAAACATATATATATATATATATGTGTGTGTCGCCTCTCTCTTCTTTTCAATTTGTTACTTGTTACATTTCTTTTTTTTATTTGACTTTTGAACTTCTGATCAGATCATGTAATGATATATCATAATATCTTTATTTTATATTGTATCTAATATATTATAAAGAGAGTAAATCTTTTTGGGCCTATTAATTTACATATACAAGTTAATCTATACAAAATAACCTTTATTATTCACAGTTGTAGATTTAAATGGGCCCCACAAATTAAATTATATCCTTTTAAAAGTCAACAAACCCTTTGTATTCTCTAGGTATAGCCGTAAATATGCATAGAGATAACAAATTACAATAGTGGTTGCGCCTCGCGCCTAGGCGCGCCTTCGATAACACTGGATATAGGATATATTATAAATTCAAGTAACACAAAGGAATCTAAAGATGCAACAATTGAAGTTCAATTCGGTGGTAGCACCTATGTGATTGAAGAGGTCAAACAAGTAAGGAGACGGGAGAATGTTGAGGAAGCAATCAACAAATGTTATAAAGTTGCACATCTTTTACTACTTTTTGTTTTTTTGACAAAGTAAAGCTATATTATAAGTCATTCAGAAGGGAAACACATCCTAAAGCTATACGAAGGCCGAAACCAGAACAACCCTAGGGATCCCAATAACCCAAAAGATCGCTTATCTCCTTTATATATTGACAATTTCTCCCTATCGTCCAGCAAAAAGGAGAGAACACAATAACAAACTTGTTATGAAAAATAGGATCGAAAAAGAGTTTACGCGAATTAGAGAAAATATAATGACAAGAAATAGGTGCACTCAAGAGACAAGATATTGGAGAAGACAACAAATATTTCTTTATAGAAATATGGAGATACAAATGAGCAAAGCTAGCTCACACCCAAAACCCAATTACAATAAGAAACTCACTCTCAAATCTGTACACCAAAGTACCAAATGACTTGGTCTCAAACTCACCCAAAATCATATTTCAAACAGGAAGCAAACTGCCCTATATATAGGGCAAGCTGAGGAGGTTAAATGAAGCTTCCTAAAGGAGGTGTGTTGAGCTTAAGAATGAAGTAATCAGAACCAGCATCATCACCCACTAATTGAACCAGTCAAATGAGCTTCCTTAGCAGCAAAGGTTGCCACTTCAAGTAAGCTAAAGGTTGACCTTTTAAGTATGCCAAAGGCTGCCCTTTCAATTATGCCAAAGGCTGCCCTTTCAGGCATGCCAAAGGTTACCTTAGAAGCTTGCTCTCCAAGTTCGAATGATGTAATATGCCCAATAAAATTGAGCCACCTCATAACAAATTTGACAGCCCAATTAGGAGATTCGTTGCCATCCGGAGGATCTTCTATCCAGATCCTCCCAAAATACACCACCGAATGCAAAAGGTTAGCCTCCAAATATCATGAAGGTAGGATCCCACATGACACGCCCTCCAAGCATCAAGCAAACCTCTTGAAGAGGCATAACCCACTAAACCCCGAATAGGCAAAGAATAAGGACCCAACAATCATGAGCAACGGAGAAATGCAAAAGAAAATGGCTAACAGTCTCTCCACCCCTCTTGCATACAACACTAATTAGCAGTAACAGAAACTTTGGAGCCTGCAGTGAAGGGGAAACAAATAGGTGGAATTTCTGAAGACAATACTATCAAATTTCCTAACTTATGTGGTGCATTATGCGTTAAATCATATTTCCTTTTCTGAAATAATTCGGTTAGAATAGGTGGAATATGTTTTGAAGATATGACTATCGAATTTCCAAACTTATGCGATGCATGTAGTAGATCATATTTATTTTCTTATATCTCATTTAGAAATTAAGAAGCTTTATTGACAGAGTTAACAAATCGTCAATTCCATTATCTCAACAGAAATTATTGGAGCAAGATACAGCTCGCTTGGCTTAATGAAAATTTAAATTTAAAGAAAGAGCTTGGGAGACACTGCAAAGTTATTCTTTGTTGGTGATTGTACATGTGGGTTTTCCCGGCCCATGGAAAAGTCCATCCTGACCGGATCAAGTCAAGAAAGACCCGAGATTATGACCCGACCATTGTGCCCGCATCATAACCCGATCGATACATCAGCCCCATGGTTCGAGAAGTATCATGACCCGACCATCATATCCATTGTTGCCCCGACCCGGAGAGCATTTTTGGAAGGAACTCGAAGGTTCTAGAAGATACTGGTAGCTCAAGGCAGTGGCATGATATAGGATCTACATAGCTGACGTGTAAAGTAAGATATTATGTAAAGTTGAAAATGTTGCCCTAATGGGCCAAAGGCCCATTGGGAAAATGTATATAATTCAATGAAAAGTAATGAGAAAGGATCTTTTGTGTTGCGCAAATTTTGTATCTACACAATGGCGCCGTCTGTGGGAAACTAGGTCAGATCACCGACCATCTTCCTACCTCCAAAAAAGCTGAGTGAAACCCAGATACACCCAAAACAAAACAAAAAAAACCTTCCATACCATCCTCCCTGTCCAGTATAACGATGTCGGTAACCAGATCCCATTCGGAAGCACTGATTCCCGACACCGGACAACCGAGCGCCCCACCAACGATTGAAAATCTCCTACGGCAGCTTGTGGAAGCCGAGAAACGCAGCCAGGCCGCCGAGGCAAGGAGCCTAGCGGCGGAAAGGAGTGAGGAACTCCTTGCAAGATTGAATCAGGCAACTATCCCACAGATAGTTCCCGATCAATCACAGACCCATGGAGAGGCCGAACCACGAGAAGAGCATGGTGAAACATCTCACCGACCAGGCAAGGCCCCGACAACCGGCGATACTCCAGTTACTGACGAACCTTTGACGTCGCAGAAGCTCCAAGAGATGATGGCAGAATTTCAGAAGAAAGTCATGAATGATCTGAGAGCCAGATCCACCGATAACCAGGCCCTCAGAGCCTCTGCCGACTCGGTTCAGTCGCCCTTCAGTGTAGAGATCACCCGGGAACCCTTCCCAAGGAAGTTCGTCATGCCCAGATTCACTCCTTCGACGGAACGAAGGATCCCGAGGAGCATATCTACCAGATCCACCAAAAGATGACGATGTACGCCGAGAACGAAGCCCTGCTATGCAAAGTTTTCCCGACCAGTCTTATCGATGCACCGCTCCTCTAGTTCAGAAAGCAACCGCCGAGATCCATTGGCAGCTGGCAGCAATTGTCTGACCTCTTTGTGGCGCAGTATTTCGGGAACAAGAGGCAAAAGAAGACCATCTCGAGCCTCTTCACCATGACTCAGGAAAAGGGAGAATCCCTCAAGAGCTTCCTGTCCCGATTCAATGTCGAGTCATCCTCCATCGACAACTGCGACCAGCACTCTGCCGTGGAGGCCTTCAGGATGGCTCTCATCCCGGGGACCAAGTTTCACCAATCACTTGTGAAGCGACCTCCCTCGGGAATAGGAGAACTCAATTCTAGGGCGCAAGGCCATTTGAGGATCGAAGAGGAAGAAGCAACCCGACAGAGGAGAGCAGCACTGGTCAGTGTGGAAGTCAAATCAAAGGATAAAGCGTCAGACAAATCCCGACAGGATATGAATCGCAAACGCTCGAATCCCCCGAGCCACTCTTCATCTCAATTTCCCCCTCAACCCGATAGACGTGCAAAGCTTGAAGAGAAGATTACTCCATTGAAAGTGACGCTTGCCAAGCTTTTCCAGGAAAACAAAGCTCGAGGAATCTTCCAAACTCCTCCCCCAATCAGGCAACCCCTTGACCAAAGGGATAGATCCAAGCATTGCGCCCTCCATGGTGATTTTGGCCACACGACCAACGATTGCCGAAACCTGAGACGCCAGGTGGAAGGAATGATAGCCCGAGGGGAACTGAAGGATTATATCCAGAGGGATGGTCCAAGGGCCAACCCACCAGCACAGTATAACCAACGGAATCAGGGTCCTGCTCACCCGGTCAGGATCATCAATATGATCCATGGGGGTCCCGACCCACAAAGCAGCGAAGAATCGAGACGCACGCAGATGAGAAGAGCACATCAAATCGCCAGGATATCTGGGATAAACGAGGTCCACCACCGAACGGGGCAATCTCATATACTCTTCTCCCAGGAGGACCTCCGGGACATCCAAGTCCCGCACGAGGACCCGCTAGTCATCACTCTGATGGTCTCGGGATGTCTTGTGAAGAGAGTCATGGTTGACCCGGGAAGCAGCGCCAACATCATGACCAAATGGGCTTTTGATAAATTGGAGATCAATCCGAGTGACATCGTGACATCTCGAAACCCAATCGCCGGGTTCGATGGAAAACAAGTCGAGCCTCTCGGGGAGGTCAGGCTACCTGTGACGGCGGCCCAGAGAACTCTGTCCGAAACTTTCGTGGTGGTGGGCATGAAGCCCTCATACAATCTTCTTATGGGAAGGGGATGGATACACAGAATGCAGGGGGTACCTTCAACTCTCCACCAAATGATGAGGTGCGTCGGTCCAAATGGGTACGACATAATCGACATCAGAGGGGATCAAGTGGCGGCCAAGCAATGCTACGCCGTCACCATCAAAGAAATGAAGGACAAACCCGATCAAAAGAGATCCCGAGAAGACAATCAGGACCTGGAGTCCAAATAGCAACTACAGGACGGGGAGTCGGGTCCCCCGATCGTGGCAGAGCCTCTGCAGCCGGTGTCTGTAAGGCCCGACAAGGTCACCTACGCAGGTACAAGCCTCACCACTTGTGAATTGAATGAACTGACAACATTCTTACAGGACAATCATGACGTCTTCGCGTGGGAGCATACTGATATGCCCGGCATCGACCCCTCCATAGCCCGACACACATTATATGTCGATCCAAATATTCGACCCGTTCGACAAAAACAGAGGCGAATGGGGGGCCAAAGGAACCAAATCATAGCCGACGAGGTATCAAAGTTGCTGGAAGCTGGATTCATCAGAGAGGTCCATTATCCCGAGTGGTTGTCCAATGTGGTTGTTGTACAGAAAAAGAACGGGAAATGGCGAGTCTGCATCGACTTCACCGACTTAAACAAAGCTTGCCCGAAAGATAGTTTCCCCCTGCCCAAAATAGATCAAATGGTCGATGCTACTGCAGGCTACGAGAGGTTAACCTTCCTGGATGCTTACTCGGGTTACAACCAAATCCCGATGGACCCAGGGGATGAGGAAAAGACCTCCTTCATTACGGAAACAGGTACCTATTGCTTTAGAGTTATGCCTTTCGGACTAAAAAATGCAGGAGCCACCTTTCAAAGACTGGTGAACAGGATATTTAAAGGGATGATGGGCACAGTGGTCGAGGCTTACATTGACGACACAGTTGTCAAGAGCAGAAATAAGACTGACCACTTGGGACATCTCCGTAAGGTGTTTGATACCCTGAGGAAACACGGGATGAAGCTCAATCCAGCCAAATGCTCCTTCGGGGTGTCATCGGGACAGTTTCTGGGACACATAGTTGATCGGTCGGGCATACAAGCCAGTCCGACCCAAGTGAAGGCTCTGCTCGAAACAAAAGAGCCATCCACACACAAAGAAGTTCAAATCTTGACCGGAAGGGTCGTGGCATTAAGCCGATTCATTGCAAGGCTGACCGACCGTTGCCGACCCATCTTCCAGGCGATCAAGGCAAGGAAGGGAGAAGTGTGGGGACCCGAGCAAACTAAAGCCTTGTCCCGATTGAAGGAATACATGCTCAAGCCTCCCATTCTTGCAACACCCGAGCCCGATGATGTCCTGCTCTTGTATCTGGCAGTGTCATCAGTTTCAACTAGCGCCGTACTCATCAGAGAGGACAGGAACCTCCAGATGCCCATCTTCTACACCAGTAAGGCACTGGCCGATCCCGAGACACGGTACAACAAACAGGAAAAGTTGGTCTTATCCCTGATCAATGCCAAACGACGTCTCAGACATTACTTCGAAGCTCATCATATCATTGTCCCCACTGCCACTCCCATTCGTGTACTTATGGCAAAGCCCGATCTTTCCGGAAGAATTTCCAAATGGGCCATTGAACTGGGAATTTATGACATAACTTACGTACCCAGAGTCTCGATCAAAGGACAAGCCGTGGCCGACTTCCTCTTGGAAGGGGAAACCGAGGAGGTCGATCAGCCCGTTGAGTTGGAAACGTGGAAGTTATTCGTGGACGGTTCAGTGTGCGCCAATGGAGCAGGCGTCGGGCTGGAAATCCATACTCCCGACGGAACTAAGCTACAAGCCTCGACGCAATTACAATTCTCAGCCACCAACAACGAGGCAGAGTACGAGGCAATTATATCGGGACTAAGATTAGCCAAGAGCCTTCAAATTCAATCCCTATCCATGTACAGTGACTCCCAGCTAATTGTCAGGCAAATAACCGGTGAATACGAGACAAGGGATCCGAAAATGGAATCTTACAAAGCGCTGGTGCTCAAAGAATCAGAAGGTTTTCAAAAGTTAACATTCAGCCAAATCCCTCGGGAAGAAAACACCTCTGCTGATCACTTGGCGAATCAGGCATCCACAGCTGGTGAGGACATGACTCGAGTAATCCTGACCGACTTCATCACTACACCGAGCATCATAAAGCCCGATGAATTGATATGTCTAGTTCCCCGAGAACCAAGCTGGATGGATCCTATAATCGACTATCTAAGTCTCGGGACTCTGCCGACTGATAAGGCAGAAGCAAGGAAAATTAGAATGAAGTCAGCCCGGTACTCGATCATCCAGGGCCAGCTCTACAGAAAATCTTTCTCGGGTCCGTATCTGCGGTGCGTAACTCCTTCCGAGGCAGAGACAGTAATGCAAGAGATACATGCTGGAGCTTGTGGAAATCATTCGGGTGCCCGGTCGCTTGCCCATAAAATCCTGTCCCAGGGTTATTTTTGGCCCTATCTGTCCCGAGATTCGGAGGAATATGTGCGCAGATGCAAAGCCTGTCAGATGCACGGTGACGCTATACTGCAGCCCCCGGAATTCTTGAATCCGACAATCGTTCCGCACCCTTTCGCCCGATGGGGAATGGATATAGTCGGACCACTTCCAAAAGCCATCCGGAAGAATACCCATGTACTCCTCGCCACCGACTATTTCACCAAATGGGTTGAGGCCGAGGCTTATCCTTCCATAAAGGGGAGCCACGTAGTCAAGTTCATATGGAATCACATCATCTGCAGGTTCGGGGTACCTCGGACCATCATGATGGACAATGGCACCAACCTAGACTGCGAACCGGTCAGGTCGTTTCTGGCCCAGCACGGAATCAATCAAAACACCTCCTCTGTAGGATACCCGCAAGCCAATGGACAGGCGGAAAGGACCAATCGTTCCATCTTCAACATTCTAGCGAAGGAACTTGAGAAGGCCAAAGGAGCATGGTTGGACAAGTTGCCGGAGGTACTATGGTCGTATAGAACCACTCCCCGACAACCGACCGGTGAAACACCTTTCGCCATGGCATATGGGGCGGAAGCTGTAATCCCGACGGAGTATACCGTCCCGACGTTGAGATCACTGGCCTGGGAAGAGAAAACGAATAATCAACGCTTGTCTCACGAGCTCGACCTACTGGAAGAAAAAAGAGAAATCGCCGGGATAAGGCTGGCAGCTTACCAACAACGGGTCAGGAATCACTTCAATAAAAGAGTAAAGAGGAGGGGATTCCAAGTTGGTGACATGGTCGTCAGACGAAAAATTGGACACGTGGGCAAACTCCAAGAGCCATGGGAGGGACCCTACACCGTCACTGAGGTAGTTGGGCGCGGGGCTTATCGACTACTCAAAAACTTTGATAATCGAAGGGAGCCTAACACACAGAATGCATCCCGACTCAAGAGGTATTATCCCTAGGGATACTCTATTTAAATTACTGTAAAGAAAGGCCACTAGAGCCCGAAAGATTACAATAGAAATTCAATTTCTTCCCGATCATATCTAAGCGTACCTAAATCGTCTCCATGATTATATAAATTTAAAAACCTAAGTGTTGAATCTCTCCATGGTCCCAAAGCGCCCGAGGGATCTTCACAGACCCACCAGTGGTCGGGTTTTATCTGAAAACCTAAGTGTTGAATCCTCTCCATGGGCCCAAAGCGCCCGAGGGATCTTCACAGACCCACCAGTGGTCGGGTTTTACAAAAATCAGTTTCAAACCTAAGTGTCGAATCCTCTCCATGGGCCCAAAGCGCCCGAGAGATCTTCACAGACCCACCAGTGGTCGGGTTTTATCTGAAAACCTAAGTGTTGAATCTCTCCATGGGCCCAAAACGCCCGAGGGATCTTCACAGACCCACCAGTGGTCGGATTTTATCTGAAAACCTAAGTGTTGAATCCTCTCCATGGGCCCAAAGCGCCCGAGGGATCTTCACAGACCCACCAGTGGTCGGGTTTTACAAAAATCAGTTTCAAACCTAAGTGTCGAATCCTCTCCATGGGCCCAAAGCGCCCGAGAGATCTTCACAGACCCACCAGTGGTCGGGTTTTATCTGAAAACCTAAGTGTTGAATCTCTCCATGGGCCCAAAGCGCCCGAGGGATCTTCACAGACCCACCAGTGGTCGGGTTTTACAAAAATCAGTTTCAAACCTAAGTGTCGAATCCTCTCCATGGGCCCAAAGCGCCCGAGAGATCTTCACAGACCCACCAGTGGTTGGGTTTTATCTGAAAACCTAAGTGTTGAATCTCTCCATGGGCCCAAAGCGCCCGAGAGATCTTCACAGACCCACCAGTGGTCGGGTTTTATCTGAAAACCTAAGTGTTGAATCCTCTCCATGGGCCCAAAGCGCCCGAGAGATCTTCACAGACCCACCTGTGGTCAGGTTTTATCTGAAAACCTAAGTGTTGAATCCCCTCAATAGGCCCAAAGCGCCCGAGGGATCTTCACAGACTTACCAGTGGTCCCAAGGTGCCCGACTATTATTGTCTGATGGCATTAGTAGTCCTACCAAGTTACGATTCAAAATCCCAATTTTTATTAATATCAATGAAGCATTGGATCATACATATTTCCAACAAAGTTTGAATAGGTGAATTCACTTATATTAAAAGGGCCCCAGTGGCCAAGGCTGATACAGTAAAGCTTTGATAAAGTTGTTGCAAACAAAATAAAAAGCAAAAGTCTAAAGGAAGAGCCCTATTCCTCCACCGGAGGGTCCTCATTGCCACCTGAGGCTTAGTTCTCGAGGGATTGTCCTTGAGGCTCATCCAAGCCGCAATGAGAAGGCGGAGCGGGCAAGGGATCCTGAAGGAACTCACCAAATGCCAGGTCCTCAGGTTCCGCCTCGGGATCATCATACGGAGGCCCCACTCCTATGCTGAGATCAAGATCTTCTATGGTCGGGATGTATCTGTCCCCCTCAGGCTTTTGAAGCTCAGTTATGCATTCCCGCCAGCCCTGCTCGTAACGGTACTTGCATGTCAGCACAAAACGAGAGATCATCTGGTTACCTCCCTTGTGACACATCTCTACCCGAGATCTCTCCACGCCTAATGCATTCTCAACCTCGACCTTCTCCTCAAGCAACTGCAGCCCCGAAGTCTTTAACTTCTCAATTTCTTCGGTCAGGGCCTGCACTTGAAGAGTTAAGGCTTCCCGAGCCTGGACTTCTCGATTAGCCATCTGTTCAGCCTCCCGAGCCTTACCCTCAAGATCGGAAATCGCTGCCTTGGCGGCTGCAAGTTCTAAGGTCGCCGCCTTGGCAGATGCGAGCCCTTCCTCTACTGCGACGGCCCTGTATGTCAAGGACTGGATCTTCTCATTGGCCTTCTTGACCTGTTCCAAAGCCTTGGCGCACCCAGCTTTGTCGACCTGAACATCCTCAAGCTTGCAATTATACGCCTGTGTAGCGTGAAGCATCTGAAAGCAAGAATGTTAGCACAAAAGATAAGGGGCGAAATAGAAGCCAAATACACGTGTAGAGAAATTATTACCTTCATTGCAAGCTCGGGCCCGTCCAGAGCCAGGCTCATCCTATCATACCGCCCCATGGCCAACCTATCAGCCGGGGTCCATACCCCCAGGGCCATCTCTCGCAGAGCTTCAGGGTTCCCGATCGTCTGGTCCGCCACCGCCAGATATGGATGACCCTTTCGAGTATCCAGCTTGAATCGGGGGCCATGGGGAACGTGTCTCCCACTCTCAGCAGCTTTCTCGATCTCTCTATTATCTTGTTTCCTGACATTTTTAGAAATGGCAGTACGCAGCTTGGAAGGTCGGGATCGATCCTGGTCCTCGTCATCAGAGCCTAAGTCCCGGGCATCCGATACTGAGGTAGGAACACCCAGTACAACGCTTCGGCTAGAGCTGGGTCTGACTGAATGATCTGCCCGAGGAGGACTCTGACTCACACCTCCCAAGCTCGGAATCAGGGCATGACCATCCCCGACCTCAGTCGCATCCGATGCACCAATTTGCGGACCATCAGTAGGCGGAGGCGGGGGTGTGACGGGATAACGCTCTGCCGGAATAGGAGGAGGGGGCGTGCCAGCAGGCCCTCCGGTGGATCCTGCCGGTTGACTGCGTGCTGGATTCTCACTAACTGGCGGGACATCGGGATTTTCGGAAACTGGAGGGATATCAACCCCACAAATGAAAGATGTAGAGCCAGTATTGACCTTTCTGGCCCTCTTGATCGAAAGTTGGGGCAGGCTAACCGCCTTCCTTTTCCGTTGATCCCCAGACATTTTTCTCTTGAGCTTTTTAGTTCCTGATGACTTGGACTTCAGTTTCCTTGACCCTGACGTAGTCGCAGCAGAACCCGAGGCGATCCTCGGTGCTGATTCTCCCGATGCAAACTCCTGCAATACAGATCCAGTCAGGCAATTCTGGCTATCCATTAAATCCTGACTCCACACTTTAGCACGCAACAGCTCAAATCGAGTCCTTATATACCCGACACCCCTTTTCTCCCGAGGAGCCTTCAGGAAATCCATCACTTGCGTACCCAACTTATCGTTGCACATTTCGCAGTGGCAAGAGGCTCGGGTATGAAAACTCTTAAACTCAGGAAGTCGGGTTGGCTGGAAAACATGGTTGACAGGGATGTTCATAGCATCGGGATGCCTCCACTGACCACTCACTATTATCATCCTCTCTTTCCATCCCTTGTTGGATGTCGGGACGTTGTCACACAACTTCCTCTTGACATACGAAGTCAGGTTGTACCGACCCCTATTATCCTTTTGTTCTTGAAGTTTATAAGAAAGCAGAAGCTCGGCCAAACCTAAGTCTAGGTTCAATTCCTTATTAATGAACAAGATCATGGCCAGGATCCTATAAAAATTGGGACCGACTTGAAGGGGGGCCAAACCCAAAGTGGCCAATGTCAGGAGCAAGAAAGGATGAATGGGAAACTTTAGTATAGCCAGGTGGAATGAGGAAAGCAGTATCTCCCCGTCCTTCAGACCTTCCCCGATCCTAAAATCTTTGTCCCGAGGGTAGTGCCTAACCTTAACCCCTTCAGGGACCCTGAGACTCCTAAGTTGAGCGTCTTTCCTATATTTGGCTGGGAGAGGGTCAGTACAGAAGTTCTCCTCCTCCTCAGCATCCTGACCCATCTCGACATCATCCTCTACAGCCCGATCCCCCGCTTCCTGATTGACTTCCAGGGGACTAGACCTAATGACCCGAGTAATCTCTACGGAGGGGGTGCTCACCGAGATTTCGGGATCAGTAACGGTCAGGTCAGTGTCTGTCACTTGCAAGTCGCTAACCGACCTGGTATCATCACTCCCGGACATACTTGACGAAAGGTAGAAAATTGAGAAGAACAACTTACAAAAAGGTGAAGATTCCGGCTGTCTCCCCTTGTACTCTTCTCCGTCTAAACGATTTACAGAAACCGGCAACTGTACCAACGAGCAGGGATGTGTGCACCCGGTCAAACTCTTCGCAGCAAGGATCAAAACACTCCGCGCAGTGCAAAACTCAACCAAGATCGTTAAAATCCACAGGAATTGATGAGGCAATCTGGGGATTTTATAGGTTCGAAAGTGGGTTTGTGTTTGCTAATAATGCTTGAGTATGGTAGACAGAGAATAACGAAAGGAGAGCAAATTCAAAAGTGATGCAAGTGTGGCGTATGCAGATTATATAGATAGGTATGACTTTTCGTCTACCCGGGTCAGGGTATCGGATCGACATGACCCGGCCCATCTCACGCAAATCTATGCCGTCCTAGCCGCAAATTCAAAATTGTAATGATGGCGACAGCTGTAGCATTTAATGTGTCCCGCGTCATCCGGCATGCTTCTCCTCATCTTCCGCCACGCGTCCCGCGCACCAACTCCGAGGACTTTTCGATGGGCCTTAAGATTCTTCCACCTAATGAGCTCATTGAATGCAAGCCCATGAGATGAAAGAGGGCCTGTGTACATGTGAGTTTTCCCGGCCCATGGAAAAGTCCATCCTGACCGGATCAAGTCAAGAAAGACCCGAGATTATGACCCGACCATTGTGTTCGCATCATAACCCGACCGATACATCAGCCCCATGGTCCGAGAAGTATCATGACCCGACCATCATATCCATTGTTGCCCCGACCCGGAGAGCATTTTTGGAAGGAACTCGAAGATACTAGTAGCTCAAGGCAGTGGCATGATATAGGATCTACATAGCTGACGTGTAAAGTAAGATATTATGTAAAGTTGAAAATGTTGCCCTAATGGCCTTGGCCCATTGGGAAAATGTATATAATTCAATGAAAAGTAATGAGAAAGGATCTTTTGTGTTGTGCAAATTTTGTATCTATTCTTTTTCTTCGAATAGAGAAAGAAGAAAGAAGGATGGAAAGGCTTAATAGGGTTTTAATAGATCGCAATAAATTTTGTTTCAAACTCAAGGATGACTTTTCTTCAAATAGCGCATATTAATGCAAATAAAGAATGGTACATTGAGAGTGTTCTGTTGTTTAATGAAGTTAAAGTTCATTCTTGTTTCTATTATAAAGTATTACATTAACTCCGTGACAGCTAAGAAGCGGCAGAAGTGGTTATTACCATTGTAGGAGGATTCTAAAAACCATTCTAGGACATATTACTACTCGTTAGAAATAATTAAAAGAACAGCCCTCTCTTCGGTAAGATATTTTATCAACATACTTCTTTTTTCGTGTAATGAAGGTAAAAGTTCATTGTCGTTTCTACTATGAAGTATTAATTAACCATAAGAAGTACTACATGAAAGCTTAAGAAGAGGCAGAAGTGTTATTACAATTGTAGGAGGATTTTAAAAACCATTCTAGGAGTCCTTGGAATATTATCAAGAGAACAGCCATATCTCTCCTTCTCTTTTCCTTTCAGCCATATCTGATGTAAGAAGCTTTTATCAATATACTTCTGAGTTTCATAATATTATCATATTATTAACTTCTTATCTAATCTCTAGATAACAATAGGCTCCAGTTGTGTTGGGTTCATTCTACTCCATGTTACTGTTTTAAGTGAATTGTTTCTCCTTTCCGTTTACGTAGTCTGTTCATGCGTGACCCTTCATAAGATGACTTATGAAAATATATACCAATTAAACTTGATTAATTTGCATGTTTTTGCTATTTATATTGAATTTTTTTTGGTTATTACTTCCATATCAATCAAAACCATTTAAGAATAAATTAACTAGTTAAAATAAGAGTCAATACTTTATATAAAATATTATCTTTACAGTTACCAGAAACATAAAAAGGAAATGATACCCTTGCACATCATCCTATTAGAATTTTGTGGGAAAAATAAACGAAAATAAATAAATAAACAAAAGGATCCAGGAAGTAATGAATCAGTAACATTACTTTACGTATTATGCATGCAGTGGCCTTTGCCATTTGCCACCACCGCACACAAAAATCCAATGTCATCTTACGTGAAGTAACCACAAAGCATTAACGCAAGTATAGTTCATATCATTAACCATGACAACTTTCCAGATGAACTGTTACATGTATGATGAAGATAAAAACTACAAAAATCACTACAAAATATAGAGAAATGCATTTCTTTTATGCCTATGAGACTTTCCTCTTACCTCTTTTCGTACGGTAACATTACGCCTGACTGTATAAAGGGATTTTCCATAACGAGACTAGTTTCTAAATTCTAAATGCTACCTACAGAAACAAAAACTTGATAAACCTCATTCAGCCACGAAAAACTTCTCCGATAGTCGAGCGGAGCATCTCATCCCCAACGACTGACCTTAATGATTTTATGAAAGCGCTTTTGGGCAGTTTTCCATCCTGTGGTAACAAAAAAAGAGCAGCACAGTTACTTCTAACTTAGTTTATCTGGTTCACTTTTTATGTTCAATGAATTGAGTATAGTTCATATCGTTTACGAGCAAATACTTTGAATCAGAAATGGAGAGAAATTTACCTTGTAAGTACTGCACAGAGTTTGAACTTCATTAAGTTTTGAGGGAGGGAGTAAGTTCCTCAATTTGGAAAACAATTTCGCAATCGATACATTCGACGCATTTGGAACCGACTTCACAATAGATGAATTATTCAATTGACCTACAATACAGAACCAACATTTTAGTTACCGGTACTAAGAAAAGGATATATTTAAAAACCAAATAAAACCATTATTACCCTGTGCTTGACCAGAAGATTTGTAGCTCACAACGCACTCTGGAAGAATGTGACTGAACATATTGGCGCACCACACCACATACCATTTGGGATTCACGAAATCATCCACACCGGTATCAAATTCCTCACTGGAAGGATAAAGTTGTTTTGATCCTGCTTTAATTTTCTCACACCTACCCAGTATAACCCGGCAGAAAATAACATGCTTTTCGCCATTATCGTCCACTTCTGATAACAATGCACTGAAACCCAACAACCATTACATATTAACTCATTGTCTAAAACCAGAACCCACTATTGCCAAACACTTAAATGACAAGAATGATACAGTGCATACCTCAAATGGGGGGACCTTACAGGAGACAGGTAGATACCATCACCATGATCTGCAGGACCAGAAATTTTGTTATCCACTCCAAACCCATGAGTGAAAATGCTAGACACGCCCTGGGCGGACGTCCCGTGCCACGCGTACACCATTCTAGAGTCCCCTCTAGCAGCCTTGGTAATCTCCATCTGTTTCTCGAAAACCTCAACCCTAGCTTTGTCCAATGGACCAGTCCTCACACACTGATGTATAGCAGTGATTGTAGCACCAGGCTCCACATTCCCTATCCCAGACAGAAACAAGTTCTTCACAATTCCATACGCTTTCGACCCTTCATTCATCACTTTGGCCTTGGGCCACCGCGCAGACTCCGATTCCGACACCAAAACCCTCTCCGGCTGCTCCATTCCCTCCCCCTTCTTACTCGAACTACTCCCCTCTTCTTCTCTCTTCCTCTTTCCCGCGTTCAATTCCCCATTCTCTCCTATTCTGATCTCAATCTCAATTTTCGGATTCTCCGAAACCCTAATTTCAATCTTATCAAATTCTTGGCCGCCATTGACGAACTCTTTGGGGAAGAAACAGTTGCCATACACGTCAATCCAAGCAATGGACCTCTGAGAACCACTCGCGCAATCGATCTGCAACATGCGATAGAAATCGAACAGGAACTGAACACCCCCAATTTCAACCTCCACCACTGGCTTGCCCTCCAAGAAACCAGATCGGAGAAATCCGAAGACCTCGCTCGAGAAATCGCGCCAAAATCCATCTTGATAACGCATGAATCGAGACGGTGGTCCACTCCGCTTGAAATTCGAGTAGTTCTGAACCAAGAACCGAGTGTCACCGCCATTGCTAGGGTTTGAAATCGGCGGTGGTGGTGGCGATGATGATGGTGGTTTCGAAGAAACCCTAACCCTAATTTTGTCTGCAATGTTGCTGTGCGTTTGATTCTTGTTGATCATCATGATCTGTGTGTGTTTTTTTGTGAGAAGCTCTTAAATGCTTGTGTGTGTATTGATTGATGAAGAACCTCTGGAATCGAAACTTTAGTTTACCGCCTCTGTATATATAGGCGTTTCTGTGTGTATTGTATGGTTGTGAATTTACGGAATTGGGAATTGGGAATTGAGGCGGCAATTGAAGGGGATGAGGGTGGTTTAGTAATTTCAGGGTGTAACGGTCTATAAAGCTTACGTGGGTCAATTGGCCTGACATTATGGATAGATTTTGACGTGTTTTACTTGGTTGACTTGGGGGTTAAGTAAGTTCGTTTCGGACAGAGAAATGGTACTATGGGGTCGATTCCATAGACCATTTGCAACCATCGTTTTTGTTTTTGTTTTTGTTTTGAGAATCAAAAAATAAAAATAATTCTTGTTTTTATTTTTATTTTCTCACCCAAAAGAACAAAAATAAAAAATATGTTTGGGGCAAAAAAATACACATATTCTCACACAATTTTTTCTCTCTACCATAATTCTTTTTTTTTCTGTTTTTTGTTTTTGTTTTTTTACTGTTCACAAGACTAAAAAAAAACACGTTTGGCAAACGCGTTTACTGTTCACTGTTTTTTCCCCAAGAAAACTGTTTTCTGTTAATAGTGTGTAAAAGTGGTGAAAACACCAAATACAACTTTTAGTTGTTTTTTGAGCTTTTTCACTGTTTAGGTGGTAAAAATAGTGAAAACACCAAATCCATAAAATACAATTTTCACCAAATAAAAGTGGTGAAAACACCTTCATCCAAACGATTTTTTGTTTTTAGTTTTTTCCTGTATATTTGAAGACAGAAAACAAATACAAAAAATAGGCTTTCCAAACGCACTCAAAAGAACAAAAAAACAAGTTTTTGTTGTTCTCTTGTTTTTTCTACTATTCACGAAAACAGTTTCTAAATTGAGAACAGAACAAACAGTAAAAATGGTTATCAAACATATTTTATTTTCCTGAACATAACCAAAAAATAAAAAATAAAACAAAAATAGAGTAACCAAACGCACCCATAATAATTGTTGTGAACTCTCTTTCAAATTAAAGTATTTAAACCATAGTTATTGGTTTCTAACCCTTTCTGACAGTTGATATCATTATAAAACTAGATATTTGTTTTTATAAGTTTGAGTCCGTTATGCTGTAATGCGCGACTATTATTAATATTGCGATGATAAATTATATCCTTAAAATGATTAAATAAATAAATTATTTACTTTTTTTTCTAATAAATTATTCACATTACATATTTTCTAAATGATATGTTCTCTCCCTCAAATACAAGACGACGAAAGATGATATGCGGGAGACCATCATGGAATTACAAAATTATTTTAGAAGTTATTGTATTGAGATAAAAAAAATTGATTTCAATGCTAATGTTCAACTCCAATTCTATCATACCTTTTTTAAATTCATTGTACAATAATTAATGTACTGAATGAATTTTAAAATTAAAATATTATTAAATTAATGCACTGAATGAAATAAATTAAAAATTATTTTAAACGTTAAAATGAGGTAGAAGATGATGAAATAAAATGAAAGTTTGATTAATTCTTGTGATTTTATGTATATAAAATATAATTATTTCTTTTTGTATATGAGTTAAACCAAGAAATTGAGAGCTCATAATAATAACAATGAGACTGACTTCACTATAGACCTACCCCTTTTTTTTTTTGTCTTAATAACGTCTTGTTGGGCTAGAAATTCCTTTTCGGGTTTACTTCGGCCCAAAGAAACATTGCAAAGATGGGTATAATTGGAATTTTGGTTTAAAAGTCAACCTTTTGACTTTATTCTTCATTCATATTTGAAGAAGCACCTTCGCACTTTACATGGATTCTAATTTACAGTGGGCTTTTTTTAATGCCTACAACTTAAAGAATAAGCTAAAGAGCTCATTGATTTCCAGCTTTAGTATAAAATTTTGAAATGTGGAACCTTTGGCATATCTTTTCCTCTTTCCTTTTGGAAGCACATGTCCCCATTTTCCATCATCTCTAGGAGTCTATTAGGGTTCTTTTTCGAAAATAAAAAATAAAAATCTTGTGGTTTTGGCTTTTAACCCTAGTATACTAGGGCAAAAGAATAATTTATTCCAAAATACAAATAACACTAACCAGTGACGGATGTAGAACTCCACATCAGTTAGGGGCGTATTTAAAAAAAATATTTAGTAGGGATAAATAAGAAATATTACTAACTTCTAGTGGAGGCATATACGCTAAAAAGAAATTTCAGTTGAGACATATACATAAATATAACAGATTTTAGGATACAAAAATTATATTAAAAAATTTTAGTGGGATCACCGCCGGCCTTTATACAGGTCCGTGCCTAACACTAATCCTATATAATTTTCTAACAAAATTTTTGAATTGTCACTATTGTAAAGATAACATATCAAAAATTTGTTGAATCATTTTGAGGGGAAAAAAAATTGAGAACATTCAACTCAATGTTCAATCCCCACTTTATAGATTTTACATTTATCATTTTAAGTTTGAGTGATTATCATACTTGTTTTATTTTGAGTGCACCTTGGATTATTAAAATTTAGGGTTAATTTCAATAAACTTCCCTATAATTTAAAAAAATATCATTTTGCCTCCTCCTATACTGAAAATTTTCATACACTTATCAAATTGTATCAACTTGCCCCCTTCCATATAATTTTGGACCAAAATAATTCTGAGATTTAATGAAAAATGATTTAAAATTCAAAAAAACATACAGAATTCGTAAAAAATTATATAAAATTCGAAACAAATATATAAAATTCGAAAAAAATATATAAAATTCGAAAAACACATAAAATTAAAAAAAAACATATATATATAAAATTCATAAAAATATATATATAATTCGTAAAAATATATATATAATTCGTAAAAATATATAGAAATTTATAAAATAATATATAAAATTCGAAAAAAAACATATAAAATTTTAAAAAAATAAGTAAAAAGATATAAAAACAAGAGAATATATTAAGGTTACAAGAGAATACAAGTAATAATATATAATTTTTGAATTTTATATATTTGTTTCAAATTTTATATATATGTTTACGAATTATATATATATTTATTAATTATATGTATTTCTAATTATATATGGTTTTTTCGAATTTTATATGATTTTTGGAATTTTATATATATTTCTAATTATATATGTTTTTTTTGAATTTTATATATATATTTATGAATTTTATATATATTTTTCAAATTATATATATTTTTTTGAATTTTAAATTATTTTTCATTAAGTTTCAGGGGTATTTTGGTCCAAAATAATCGGGAATGGGGCAAGTTGATATAATTTGATAAGTACATATGAGTTTTCTCTATAGAAGGGGGATAAAGTAATTTTTTTTTAAACCACAATGGGATTTACTGAAATTAACCTAAAGTTTAATGACACTACTTTAAAATTCGATTTCAGGTTCTTTAGATTTCTTCCTTCTTAAGCTTCTTAATAATGTTGATTGTCATGACTCTCTGTTTCTTATTTTGTATGAGACTTGCTTAAGATGAAAATAAATTTAAAATTAACTTTATTTTTTAACTTTTGTTGAAAGTCCAATTGTGCCACATCATTTTTCAAATTTCAACAAGAAAATTCAAGTTGAATCTTAATAGTATGAGTTTGAAATCAAATTAAATTTTTAGTTCCAAGGACGTAGCATTGATATCCATTCCAATTTTCAGCCATAGCTAGGCCACATAAAAGTGGAAGATGCATCGTGGAATTGACATAGGTGTAAAGGATAATTTATGTATGTGCAAAGGCTGTATCGTCTATGAATGATCCTATAAGAACCTCGTGACAAATGCATCGAGTTTCAAATATGAGAATACCATCAATTGTCAAATATCATGAATTAATTTTTCACATTGGATCATATGAAAATGGTCTTGATTACAACATTTAGTCTCACCTAATAACATAACTTTTTCAAAATAAGTTGTACCAAATTAGACTCTATCTTTGATTGATGTCACGTCAAACACCCATATAGAAGTGTTCTAAACACCCATATAAAAGTGTTCCAAACACCCATATAAAAGTGTCCATTAAGTTGGATTACCCGTAACGAATGAGTTGTGGGTTTGGATGTGTAGGAATGTTATAGATTCGCATTCATATGGGAAGGGTATGAGTTAGTCCTACCTGATAGCTTAAATTTTAGGGATGGACTAGGTGTGACACTAATCTTGGGACGAATCGAGTGTGACATCACTGTTAGAAGAAAAAATATTTTGATAATATGATAATGAGAAGAATATAACAAAGATAATAAAAATGAATAATAAAGAAGAAATAATATATTCTGAAGTGTTTTAATTATAATAGAGATGACTCCAAAATATATGAGAGAATGTGTGGTAAATAAGTAAACTTGGTGTGGAGGACAAGTCAATCTAATTTATGTAGAAGTAATCGTACACGGACTATAATAGTAAATAGATTAGGAATATTAAATAGATGAAGGGACATAAGCCTAATATATTCTAAGAATCACCTTGGAAAAGTCTATCTTACCTGCTCCTGTTGCACATGAAAGCCCATAACATAATTGTAGCAGTTGTATCATTCATCATCAATAAAAAAAAAATCAAAACTAAAAAGTAATCATGTAATAGTATAACAAATTATTATAAATCAATTATTTTCTTCAAATACATAAATGGTATATTGATAATGCGATACAGTTGTTATTCAATTAGATGGTATTTGACTCCTAAATTTCTACTGGCAAAACCTTGATTTATTTTTCTAATAGGATAGCTTCATCTAAAATTTAGTAGTGGTTATTAAATATATAAGAATATGGGAAAGAATGTAACACCTAATTTTGTCACTAAAACCATAAAAAGGCTCATTTTGTTTTCCTCATTTGATACCCTCATTTTGAATATCATGAATTACTATTTAGATTTACTTTTCATCTTGTGATTAATTAATATTCCTTATAATATATGAAAAATAATAGAGTGATTTATAAAAAATTAATTATATATACACGTATTAAAAAGAATATTATATTTAATTGTTTCTTCAACCATAAATAAGACTTCTTCTCTATCTTCTCTTCTCCCTCTCTCTCCTTAATTAATACCATCACTTAATATGTATACGTGGCTATATTATTAAGTATAACATTAAAACAATAGGCAAAACTGTAAATTAGGTTTTGAAACATGGCAAAAAATCCATGGCTATTTTTCACTCCCACCCAGCCCCTCACATTTGTAAAAGTTGCAAAACCCCCTTGGATTCAATTGGAGTCAACTTTTCAACTTTTCGGCGATCACAGATTTAAACATACAACTTTAAGACTGCTAATATATTAAACAAGAGTACTAAACACCCCCCCCCCCCCCCCCATTAAACAAGAGTACCCCCCCCCCCCCCCCCCCCCCCCCCCCCCAAGAGTTTTACGGTCCGTTTGGAAAGGGATTTGTCTGATCTTGTCTGGTCTGGTTTAGTTTTGTCTGGTCTTGTCTTAAATCTAAAACTCTGTTTGATAAGCGGTTTGGTCTTTCTGATCTGGTTTGAGAAAACAAAAACTTTATATATATATTAGTTTATATATTATTTTATGTATATAACTTTATATATTATTAAATATATATTTATAATATATTTAAAAATATTATATATATATTTAATAAAATTATTTTATATATTATTTTATATATATTATTATAAAATAATAATATATATTACTCTATATATTATTAATATATATTTTTTTTATTTTATATATATTTATATATATATATATTATTTTTGAATTTATATATTATTATATATATGTTATTTTTGAATTTATATATTATTTTTATATATATTTAATATATATATATATATGTTTAATAATATTATTCTATATATATTATTACAAAATAAAAAATATATATTATTCTATATATGTTAATATATATTATTTTTTAATTTTATATAAATTTATATATATATTATTTTTATATATATTTCATATATATATTTAATAATATTATTTTATTAATATTATTATAAAATAAAAAATATATATTATTCTATATATATTAATATATATTATTTTTTTAATTTTATATATATATATATATATTATTTTTATATATATTTAATAATATTATTTTATTAATATTATTATAAAATAAAAAATATATATTATTCTATATATATTAATATATATTGTTTTTTTAATTTTATATATTATTTTATATATATATTATTTTTATATATTTAATAATATTATTTTATTAATATTATTATAAAATAAAAAATATATATTATTCTATATATATTAATATATATTATTTTTTTAATTTTATATATATATTATTTTTATATATATTTAATAATATTATTTTATTAATATTATTATAAAATAAAAAATATATATTATTCTATATATATTATTTTTTTAATTTTATATATTATTTTTTATATATTTATATATAAATTATTTTTATATATATTTAATATTATTATTTTATTAATATTATTATAAAATAAAAAATATATATTATTCTATATATATTAATATATATTATTTTTTAATTTTATATATATTTATATATATATTATTTTTATATATATTTCATATATATATTTAATAATATTATTATTATAAAATAAAATTTATATATTATTCTATATATATATATTATTTTTATATATATTTAATAATATTATTATAAAATAAAATTATTAATATATATTATTTTTTAATTTTATATATATTTATATATATATAGGAGAGAGAGAGAAAAAGAAAGAAAAGTCAAAAAAGGTGGGCTAAACTAAGAAAGACTAACTTTTTTTTGATCTTTCATCACTTACAAAAATGTGGGTTTGGTTTTAATAGGTTTTGAAATGTTTTGTCTTAAAAACCTAAAACTAACTTACCCAAACATAAATTAGTTTCTAAAACAAAACAAAACCCCTAAAGACTAACAAACAAACATGCCCTTAAAGTTGTATAATTGATTCCCTCTTGAATTAGTTCTCGATGCAATTCAGCCCCTCACATTTATTGTTTTAAATTTTAATTATTTATCTAGTTCTTCAAAATATTTTTTACTTTGTTAAAATAAAAATAAGCTCTCAAAAATTGTTTTTGATGTTGATTGAATTTGTGTTATATGTAATTTATTTCAACTTAATTAGGAATGGACATTAAAATTACAAAGTTTTTTTTATTGTAATAATATAAATATAATTCTTGAATATTTTTAAAATTTACGTTATAAATGTAACAATCCTCCAACACTTGGTACGATAGTATCCACTTTGGGCTGAGTCCACACGATTTTATTATTGGGCTTCCCCCAAAAGGCCTACACCAATTGGAAACGCACAACACATATAAACATATCACCATCTCTATACTCAGGCAATGTGGGACATCACAATCATCCCCTTTTGGGACCCAGCGTCCTAGCGTCCTTGCTAGCGTGACCCGCATGGGCTTGTGCACGCTCCCACTTAATCCCCTCCGGGCTCCGGTTGTAATATCAACTGTGACACTCCTTAATTTTCATGCATAGGTTGGTCAGGTCTATACACAAAAACAAAGGAGCATCCACCTATGATAATAAACAAGCACGAAACAAAAGAAATAATGAAGAAATAACTAAGTCTAAACTGTTCAATTTTTCATAAATAAGATGAATGAATAATCCAAATTCTCATAGGGTACAACTCGGGAATCCCATAACTATGGACTCATAAAATTATAAATAAAATTAAAGTTTAAATCTAATAATTAAGATGAGTCCTTACACTGAAATAAAATAAAAACTAATCAACTTGAGAATGAATAAGATGAGACCTCAACCTTGTGGTTGGAATTGCTGAGCACTTGAAATATTTACAACGGTGGGTCAGTCCCACGAGCAAGTGAACTCTACATGATCCCACGAAGTACCGTTAATCCTACCATCTCTAAATATAAAGATAAGGGTAAATACCACCTAGATCCCTGAACTTCACATATATTCCATACAGACCCCTTCCTTTTTTTTAATCCGACCTAGACCCCATGTATTAAACGTTTATCTCTTTTTATGATGAAAGACAGGGAAATTACCTTGCTAACCTTAGTCAATGAACAATATAAATTCTCATTTTTAATGTTGAATGACAATATTACCTTTTATTCCCTCCAAAATTCTAACCAAAGTCCTCATCCTCAACCCCAGACACTTCTCTCGCACTCTCTGCACCTCCACCTCCAAGTCACCACTTAAAAACTTGAGTGCATCATTGACGATCACTGCATGCAATGGCGCTGACCTCGATTGCACACTCCTGATCTCCTGTTCGTCTTTTTCGTACTTCATGCTCGTCACTATCAAAGCTAACAACCTCGTCCGCGACCTTGTCTAGTGGCCATGCATCTATAAATGATTATTTCCAGAGTGAATCCCTTGCTTCACATGGGAACCCAAAATGCCCGGTTTGCGAAATCGAGATATCTCACAACACTTTTGTCCCTCTTCATGGTCGTGGCCAAACCTAACCCAAAGCTAAACTTGACGGATAAGGGGTATAGTCAAATCCATAAGGAATGCCACCGGCTTGTGCAACCAAAATTTTGACTACTCGAAAAATACCAATTTAAACTAAGTTCTATGTATTTGGACAACTGAGAGATTCAATGTATTTTCATACAAAATTTACAAGTACAGGTTCATTAGGAATGTAAAAATATAACATCACAAAATAATGTTAAAAAAATAAAACTCGTTTCAACAACATGTAAAATGTAAATTATTACATTCATTCTCATGGTAAAATGAAAATATATATGAATATATATATTTTTTCAAATTTCGATCTTCATCTCTTTCACTGGCATCAAGATACGCGACATAAAGCTTGTGGCGCGAGGTGTTGTCGCAGTTTTACACTGCCAACATTAGATCATAGAGCTACAACGTGTTGGACATGTGCGAGAGGAAGATGGTGGGGATAGCGAACTCGATGGTGATGATGGAACTGTTCGTAAAAGAGTATTTGGCCGGAGATAAGGTGTTGGCATTTGAGATTGAGTCTCTAACTATTTACAGATGAGGAAGAATCATTTGAATAAGAGAACCCAACTTCAATTAATTGTCTCCAAGTACAACACATTTTATTCTCCAAATCAATTAGCATATATTAAACATAATGTTATTAATTTTGGTTTTTTTTAAACTATCCATCTTCAGAAATAGAATACCTCTATTCCAACTATATATATTTATGCATCACAAATGTTTCACTACTGAGCCTAAATCACCCATTCTTAGAGAATGCCCCAACACCAGTGAAGAACAACCAAGTCCTACAACTAAAATCACATAAATATTAAAAAATCTACATAGAGGGTGTAACTATCCACCTACTCTAAAAACTTAAGCTGATAGAGAGGGTGTAACTTAAATACTATATCATCCAACACGCCCCCTCATGTGTGACATTCTTTTTGGTCCAACACATGAAACAATTTTTTTTTAATATGGGTGACGGTGAGGTTTGAACATGAGACATTTAGCTCTGATACCATATTAATTATCAACTACTCTAAAAGCTTAACTTGTTAGAAATAGTGTAACTTTAATATTAAGAACTCAAAACACCCCCTCATGTGTGACATTCTTTTTTGTCCAACACATGAAATAACAATTTTTAATATAAGTGACGGTGAGATTTTGAACACGAGACCTTTGGTTTGAATGATTAAATATTGAAGTTACACCATCTCTAATAGCTTACGTTTTTAGAGTAGTTAGTAGTTAACAAGATATTAGAGTCAAATGTCTCGTGTTCAAACCTCACCGTTACCCATATTAAAAAAAATTGTTGTTTCATGTGTTGGACCAAAAAGAAGGGCACACGCGAGGAACGTGTAAAAGGATATAATATTTAAGCCACACCATCTCTATTAGCTTTAGCTTTTAGAGTAGTTGGGTAGTTAACATGGTATTAGATATAGGTTCTATGTACAACCCGTATAAAAAAGTTTTCTACAAAAGCCTCAACAAAAGAACATTGATTTGCACACATTCTCCTGTAGCCTTAGCAACTGAGGGAGCGCAATTTTCCCCAACAGAGGTCGCAACACCATGGTTTAACGAAGTTTCCGATATGCCAAATGAATATAACATATGGGAGCAACGCATAAATCAACCTTATTCGAGGAAAAAGTCAAGAACATTCTTATCGTAAAGATAATTTTTCAGCTTGTGAATGGAATCCAGAAAGGATGTTATAATTTTGTCCGTATATGCTATATCATGCCCATCTCTCTCAAGCGGATTGTGTGCTATAATTTTTCTAATGTCAGATTTGTGTAATTTTATAAAATGCTTGACAGAATTTCTAAGAAATTTAGAATATGATTCAGTGTCAACCAAATATCTATTGTATTAGTTTTGGGCTGATTGGCTTTCTTTCGGTGCGGATTAAATGTCAAAATGTCATATAAATATGATCCCGGTGGAACATCTTGGAATCCCTTTTCAACACTAAACGTGATTGAAATCTTGGAATCCTTGTCCAACACTAAATGTGGTTGAAAGTTCTTTTGACTATATCCAACAGGCAATAAAAACTATTAATATAAAAAATAATTATATTCAACAGTTAATAGAAAGTACTACTACTGAAGAAGGAAAAGAACACCAACCTCCAATTCAATGTCTATTTTACCAAAATGGTCACTCTCAACAATCTCAGTCCGCTAAATAACCGATCTACAACCCCAACTCCCAAACCACATATCTCATTATCAAAACCTGATAAAAAATGCATTTTCTCCCTCTTTGACATTAATAATGTGTGTTTTTTTAGATACACTATGTGGTTGAGTATCTTTCTTTCAATCAAGAAAGCATTAAAACTAAATACATCAGTGGGCATGCTACCACCGTTAAATAAAGTGCCAGAAATTCACGTGCTGAGTTTTCTAAAATCTTGTCGCCTCGCTATCTTGTCACTTCCGGGCTATACGTTTTTCAACAACTTAACGTCATTTTTATCCTTCACAAAACATCACACTCTCCTGTTTGAAATTCTTCTTTATGCAAGCAAATAATTTCATCGAGCAAGCCCTTAATGATTTTTTAGGCTTTGCTAGTAATTCGTGTGACGCTCTTGTTCATCCATGTTTGTGTGTATTGCACACTTTTTTTAGCAGCCATTGTTGTACTACTATTCCGTATTTATCATACAGTGAAACATTTTGACTAAGAGAAGTTATTGTATATCGTATGAGGTTTTGATGTGAGAGTTTTATTAGAGCACCAGTATGATCAAGCGTGCCATCGTAAGGAACGTATATTTGTTCATTGTTGGGATACTGTGAAATAACAACAGTGTCATATGGTTCAAGTCTCGCCTTTGGTGTTGTAACAATTATATCCAACACTCTTCTTCTGTGTACTCATTCTATTTGCTAAGCACATATTATCACCCCTTTTGACTGGTGTTGGGTGCGAAATCTTTAACTTTGCTAAGTACTGAAAATCAACCATTTTAATCGGTGACCAAATTAAATTACGATACAATATGTGTGAGAGAAGACAATAGAGAACTTAAAGACATCCAAAAAACTTCTTATATATATGTATATATATCTACTTAAAATTTTTGCATGTGTGTGTGTGTGAACATAAAGGAGGAATACCTTCATTTAAGAAGAGAACAAGAGAAGGATATTGTAGGCAATTTGTAAACATAAGTGAAGGGAAATTTCATAGTTTAGCATATGTTAATGTGTGCATATTTGACATCACAGACATTTGAAGGAAAAAATGGTCCATATGACACTTTTTTCAGGCTTACGACAACATATTCTGTTTGTCTGCTTACGACAAACAAACTGAGGGGGTCTCATGAGTACAATGGGTCAATTTTTTTGGAAGTTTGTTTTAATTTTTTAAATGCAAAATTTTAAATAAGTATCGTCAATTTTATTTTAGTCTTTATAAAACTGGCAGAGTATTTTGAAGATAAAATGTTATGTAATTCCAAAATACTTAATTTATTTATTTTGTAAGTTATTTGTTTCGTTTAAATTTAGTTAAAGATTAAAACTAGAGTATGGTTTGTTTAAAATCGTACGTCAAACAAAGACTTCATGTATTCCTTTCAGGACTTGAAAAAAAAGTCAAGGCCCTAAGGCACCAATCCAAATAACATTAAAAAACAATCATCATACCCTAAATCCTCAAGAGGTATCTCAAGTCATTTTAATCCTCAAATTCAAAATATTTTGACTAAAAGAGGATTTGGAATGAAAAGAAAAGAAAGGATAGGCGAAAATGTGTTTGAGTGACATTATAAAGAGAAAATAAATGATTTGGAAGCTTATCCCTCCAAACCCCTTGGATGTGATCCTTCCAAAAGTGATAATTTTTGAAAAGAAATGATAACATCATAAATATTATTTTTAACATCTAAAAAATACCCTCCATAATTACAAAAATAAATTTAATGACATATAGTCCTAACCTTATAATATTAAAATTTAGTCTTTCGTTTGTATTCCCTCCCGTGGCAGAGTGAGTTGTCCTATCATCTCTTCATAGTTATTTGCTCCCAACAATTTTTATTGTTCAGAAGATGCAATGGTACATTTTATCATATTAATTTTTTATGTTATTTTTAATATAAAAAAGTAGTTATTACACATAGTTTGTAGCATCTACAATTTATGTGTTGACTTGTTAAATTTCAGTAATGGGAAACCTTATTTGCTGAGTGTTTAGGAGAAGTCTCATTTGTATTATATGTCCACTAATATTTACGTATTAACATGTTAAGCTTCAGTAATTGAAAACCTTATTTGCTCGATGTGATACCTCCTAATTTTCATGCATAGGTTGATCAGGCCTATACCAAAAACTAGGGCGTATCAACACCTGATAATAAACAAGCACATAATCAAACGACATAATGAATAAATAATTGGGTCTCAAAAGTTTAATTCTCATGAATAAATAAATTAAGAAATCCATATCCCAAATGGTACAACTTGGGAATCCATATATGTGAACCCCTAAACATAAATGAAAACAAGAGTCTGAAAATATTTATGAATTGAGTCCCTACACTGAAATGAAGTGAAAAGCTAAACAACTTGAAAAAGAGTGACTAAATGAGTCCTCAACCCTGTGGCAAAAACTATCGAGGACTTGAAATGACAATAACGATATGTCAAACCCACGAGCAAGTAGACTCTACATGATCCCAAATAAAGTATCAATAATCCTATCATCAAACCCAACCAAAGTATAAAAGTAAAATTATAATTCTTATAACTTTAAATACAGTTTCAAATAATTATTCGCCAAGTTAATCTTGCCATGGTACAGAGAAACTGACTTATTAGTCAGCTCATCGTGGTTTCCTCCTTTCCAAAACCACAAAGAAACTAACAAAGTCATAAACTTAAGAATTTATTAATTCTTTTTCAAAGCCTTTTTAGACACGTAAACTTATTAATACATTTAGGAAAATACCTCTGAACAAAATAAATGTTTTGTACATGTATAAAATTCTAAACGAAACAATATCTACCAAGTCCATATAGGTGCATAAGCACAAAAAGAAATAAAAATTTAGATATATATACATACATATTCCCATGTGTATACGAGTACCAAAATCAAACTAAAATAATGTGTTTAACCGTACTGCATCATGCTTCATAAGGCTATGATATAGATTCAGTGTAACCATATAGTTACGGACAAATTTATATATACAAGTATGTGCACACACAATGTTCAGAGCAGTCTTTGAACTCCTAGAATTTTCCAATGTTGATTTCTTCTAATGGTCCTTAAATTCTCTAGTGTGAGGTCTATAATTATCATTCACAAAAGGAACCTAATGCTAACATGATTCCTACCCACAACGTTTTCAAATGGGCTATTATCAGTAAACCTCCCTATGGTTTTATTTTTTATCAACTAACCCCCCTCCACTTCAGAAAAACCCCTATGATTAGCAAAATGTATCAACTTGCCCCCCTCCCTCCATTTTTTGTCAAGTTTCGTTAACAGAAGTGGGAAATTATTTAAGAGTCATTATATGAAATGACCGCGTTTTACCCAATTAGGGTTTCCCAAATGTAATGACCATATTAATCCTTTTATGAAGGTGGAAATTATTGAAACCCCACATATTCCTTATCAGCCCTAAAATTCCTTATCTTTAATCTGCGATCAAAACCCTAAGTGTTGAGACCTACCTCCCATCACCCACCACCATAGTTGTTTACATCTGAATCAAACCATAGATCCAAAACACCATATTCGATTGCTTCGAACTCAAAACATACTTCATAGAGATTCGTTTTGATACAAACTAGTGGTGGTTGTGACGTGTTAATGGGGAAAACGCTACCAAGTATATTTTTTTCCTTTCTTCAACATCCATATAGATATTCGTTTTGCTTTTGTTGCTTTGCATGTGGGGTAGTGTTTTGTTGTGTATGACACCAACATATTGGGTCCTTTTAACTATTGAACATAGCAAAGAGACAAAATTTTTTGGTAAAAAATTAGGGCTGAAGTTTGGGGAGTGGTCCATATTAATCTGACAAATATTGTATTGAATATTTTACTTATAAAGTCACTTTTTGGATTGTATTTTGGAAATTAGGGTTTTTCTTTGACATTTTATGGGCCTTTTCGCATTGTAGACAAACTTTTTTGGTTAAAAATTAGGGTTTTTGCTTGGGGAGTGGTCCCTATCACTAATAAATACAAATTTTGGTATTTAGTGGATTCAATTGTAATGTTTGTCTAAAAATTAGGGTTTTTCTTTTATAATGAAAAAATTATGGTTTTTGTTGCCTTGTCCCCATTCTGCTTATTATTTAGTGGATTCAATTGCAATGTTTGACTAAAAATTATGATTTTTGTTTTATAATGAAAAAATTATCAATCTAATTCATTTTTGTAATGTTAAATGTAGATGGTTAAATATGGGGGTCACTTTGATGATTCTCAACCAGTTAAATACGTGGGTGGTACTTTTAAGATCTTAGATGATGCAGTAGACTTAGATCGTGTAAGTATATTGCAAATGAGGAATTTTCCTGTAATTGTTGGACAACCCATGGATTGTGCAATCTATTATAGGTCTTTTATAGATTACAAAGTGCATCAATTATTGACTGATGAGGACATAAGGGACATGGAATCTAGGTATGAAAGGTTCACACTTGTCAAGTTATTCTTTGTTGCAAATGATGTTGAGAAGGATGAAAATAATGTTGAGAAGGATACAGTTCTGATTGATGTTCAGGAGGATGAAAATGATGTTGAGGGAGATGAAGTTGAATTGAATCAGATTGTAGATGTGAATGAGGAACATGAACATGATGATGAACAAGCTTCAGATTCTGATGCTGAGATAGAGGTAGAGATTGGAGATGAAATAGTGAATCCATTTGATGAGGGTACAATTATGTATATATAATTGTGTGTATATATTTGTACATATAAATAATTATATATGTATAAATAAGTATATATGATTATATATATAGTGATATATATATATAATTATAAATTAAATTGAGTTTAAATTTAAATTGAATTTGAAAGAAGATTTGTGATAAATGAAAGGAATTAGAGTTGAATTAGGTTAAATTTGGGATTTAAATTGAAAGTGGGTTTGTGATAAATGGAAGGAAATAGAGTTTTGGAGTAAATGGGTGAGAGAAAATGGGTTAGTGATAAATGAAATGAATTAGACTTTAATTGAAATAAATGGAAAGAATTAGAGTTTCATTGAGATTTAAATTAGAGTTTGGAGGGTATTTTTGTAATCTTATAGAGGGCATGGGGTATTTGATTAAATTGGAAACCATAGGTTTTTTTTTTTAAACCACAGGGTTTTTTTTGAACAATTTGGAAACCATAAGACCCTGTTTTGTAACTGGTTTTGGTACCAGTTTTTTGGTTTTGGTACGAAATGGTGGTACCAACCCATGTTTGTTAGGAATAGTGTTGGTTCAACAACACCAAATGGTGGTACCAACCCATGATTTTGGAACCATCTAATGAGATGGTTTTTGGTGGTGCGGTACTGTAGCAACCCAAACCAAAATCAAATGGTTGCACCATCTCACCCCAAACCAAAACCAAATAGTTGCACCATATTAATATATTTATATTAATATTAAAATATATATTTGGAAATTATATTAATATTAAAATATATTTTTGGAAATTTAATATATTTTAATATTATAGTTTTATTATCTTTCCTAAAAATTAATATATTAATATTAATATATTTTAATATATTAATATTAAAATATATTTTTGGAAGTTATTTTAATATTATAATTTTATTATCTTTCCTAAAACTTAATATATTAATATTAATATATTATTAATATTTTAATATTAAAATATATTTTTAAAAATTTAATATATTTTAATATTATAGTTTTATTATCTTTCCTAAAAATTAATATATTAATATTAATATATATTAATATTATTAATATTAATATATTAATATTAAATATATTTTAATATTATAAATTTTAATATTTATAAATAAAATGTGAAACCATTCCAAGTTACCAAACATGGTTTGGTTTCAGAATTTCAACCCATACCAACTCTACCAAACATGGTTTGGTTTTTTAGCATAACTTTTTCTCACACCAAAACTATCTGCACCAAACATGATTTGGAATCAAAATAAAACCACATCAAACCAAATCCAACCCAACCCAAACCAAAACAAAAAACTAACACCACACCGCACCGTTACCAAACGCAACCTAAGAGAGTTTTCTGATAATAGCCCTATATATAATGGTACTCTCTCCGTTCCAAATTAGTTGTCCACATTTGACTTTTCAACAATTTTTTTGATATTTTGTGTTTCCTATTTTCCCATTTGATAATGTAGTATAGTTGTAGTTTTTAGTGGGATCCATCACTTTTTGAAGTTAATGAAGAAGAAGAATTTGGGAAAGTATATGACAATATTGTATTGGGATTTGAAATTGGACAACTAATTTATGACAAGTAAAATATGCAAAGTGGACAACTAAATTGGGACGGAGGGAGTATAATATAAGTTGTTATCTTGAACAGTGGTAGAGAAGAGAAGGGTGCCCCGTCTTGTACCAACCTTGTATTATCCTTATTCTCAAATTCATTAAAGAACCTCATATTATAAGTACCGACATTGTTCAACATTAAGGGTTTGTTTGGAAACTGGTCTGCTCTGGTTTTGTTATTCTATTCTTGTATGTTCTTGTCCTAGATCTAAACTCTGTTTGGTAACGATTTGGTCTGGTTCCGAAATTTATTAAATATATATACACTTAAACAAAATCAATTGCTCCAAAAATTATTCGATCATGAAAATTAATAAAAGAGATGGGAAAAAATAAAGAAAAATAGCGAAAAACTATCCGAGAAATACGATAAAGTGTTATTATCAGTAAAATCCCCTATTGTTTCATTTTGCATCAACTTACCCCCCTCCAGATAAAAAAACCCCCTATAGTTTTATTTTACATCAACTTACCCCCTTTCCTATAATTTTGGACCAAAATACCCCTAAAGTTTAATTAAATTCGAAAAAAAATATAGAAAATTCAAAAAATATATATATAATTCCTAAAAAATATTTAAAATTCAAAAACAATATATAAAATTCAAAAATATATATAAATTTCATAAAACAATATATAAAATTCGTAAAAAATATATAAAATTTGAAATATATATATAAATTAAAAACATACATATAAAATTCGAAACAATATATAAAATTCAAAAAATATATATATATAATTCAAAAAACATATAAATTTTGAAAAAAATATTTAAAATTTGTAAAAATTATATAAAATTTGAAAAAACATATAAAATTCGTAAAAATATATATAAAATTCATAAAAACAATATATAAAATTTGAAAATAATATATAAAATTCGAAAAAATTATATTACCAATCAAATCAAATATCACGAAAACATAAATCAAATATAGTGGAAGATCACTTTCTTGGATTGTATTGCTCAACTCTCATTCGTTCTCTTGATTATGATTTCCCTACTCATTTTTTTCTTTTGGATAATCTTGTATGAATATACTATTGTGGTGTGCCAAAGGATTATATATATTCATATATATTTTTTATGAATTTTATATATTTGTTTCGAATTTTATATGTTTTTTTTTTAATTTTAATTTTTTTATGAATTTTGTTTTTTAATTTCATATGTTTTTTCGAGTTTTATATATTTGTTTCGAATTTTATATGCTTTTTTTGAATTTTATATATTTATTCAAATTTTATATGTTTTTTTAATTTTATATATATTTTTTGAATTTTATATATATTTTTATGAATTTTATATGTTTGTTTTTAATTTTATATATTTTTTACGAATATTTTAGTTTCATTTTTTTTTAATTTTGAGTGAGAGATGGACTAACTTAGTTTTAGATGGACTGATTTAAAAAAATCAAAACCAAGCAGTCCAAACATGGTCTGGTCTTCAAACCAAAAACTAGACAAGACCAACAAGTCCAAAACCCATCAACCAAACAAGCCCTAAAGGGATAAAACATTAGAAACTCAAAACCACCGTAATTGGAGTCTATTTCTATTTTGTCATAGTTGCACAAATCTTATTACTTATTTTATTAAACCATGAGTCGTGTAAGTATAGATTTTGTTGGCAATTCTATCACGTAATCCTTCCATTACATTGTCCTGCCCTCGCGATGCACTGTTCTCGGCTAAAGGATCTACATCAACATCTGGTTCTGGAGGATCACTATCAAAGAGGTCATCTCGCATAGACTGCATCCGAATGAAATTATGTAGCGTACAACAAACAGCCACTATTGCTACTTAGGCTTAGAACTTGTACCCAGGCATTTGCCTGAGTATACCAAATCTCATCTTTAACAGGCCAAAACATCTTTCAATAATAGTTCTCAATGTGGAATGCCTAAAATTAAAGGCTTTCTGGCGGTTGCGTGGATTTCCACAGCTCCGACGGATGTCTGGCAAGTGGTATCGATGACCCCGATATGGTGCTAAGAAACCCTCACGATTTGCGTAACCGACATCTATTAGATAATACTTCCCTGTATTGATTACATGTGAAAAAAATCACCATATATAAATTATTTCTCATTGTCATGATATTTTATGTAGACACAAAGAATTGTTATTTCCATAATACCTGGTGGTGGTTTTGGGAATCCTAAGGTTTCATTGGCGATACACTCATTCAAAATGCGTGAATCATTCGCCGATCATTCCCAACCTTCTAGGACATATGTGAATTTCATATCAAAAGAGCAAACATCCATGATATTTTGTGTCGTAATGCCTTTTCTGCCACGAAATGGTGTTTGCATATCCAAAGGTAGCTTTACAGCGATGTGTGTGCCATCTATTGCACCCACACAGTGTTCAAAGTAGGGAAAATATTTTTCACTGAATAAAATCTCATAAGGGGGTGACAGTTAAATCTAGAGGCACAATAATTTCCGTTCCCAGTTGTAGAACCTTTCCTAACACCGAATAGAAGTGTCTTGTAATTGTTTATGTAGAGTGTTGGAATCTTTCTGTCGTCACCCGAGTTTTGGTATTATGAGCTATTGTTAACAAGAAAATACCTACTTGTTCCTGTACAGTTAAATATCTTGAATCTTCAAGACCTAGAAATTTTAGCTTGGCACATAGATTGTTGAAAACTTGTGGCTTCAAATGATAATGAAAAATCTGGAGCACATAAGAAAAGTCAGGAAACATAATATGTTAAGAGCAGAATTTGATCCAGAAATTGGTTCTGCATTGCTGAATTGTTGAGATCAGAGTCTGTGGAGTGTAAGAGTCTTAATTTAAGCTTACTAACATAAATCAAATTTCCTTTTTCTGAGCCAGGTCTGTGAATGTTAGTTCTTGTGTTGGGGGCATCATGACATTGTCTTCCCCAACAAATTCTGGTGGTATTCACCATTTATTACAGCATTGTCTAGAGCAGCGATTTAATATTAGCCATGCATACCTTATGATCACCTTTTATTACAGCATTACCCAGTCATAACTATTAATCAAGGCTAGTGAGAGGGGCAGACTTGATATAGATACAATCTTTAGAATTAGTTGCACAAAGCCATCTTTGAACTCAAGTTCACTTTCTTTGCTTAGCATTTCGATGTTTTACCAGTACACCAAGCAATGACAATCTTTAAGTTGTACAATCGGATATTGTACAACAACTGCATAAACTAAGGTGGAAATTAACGCTGTAAGCAAATCTCAAGATCCTAGTGAGATACTACAACTTGGAAATTGGAAAGACAGGAAATACATTTAAGTCCAGAAAGCTAACTACGATGTCACACTAAAAGCCAAATCAAACAACGCAATAGGAAAACTAGAAAGGAAAATAAAATCTTTACACCAATTAGAAATCTATTTTTATAGCACATTAATTAATAAAAGGTTGGAAAGAAATTGCAACAAACTTTTCTCCACTTTAAAGGTAGATTCATGTCAAGTTGACCACAAGGACAATATCTGAGAGATGTCTAGTTCAAAGAATGGGTTTATTCACATATCATTTCAGATAAGGGGGTGCAGTTCACCAAGACATCCCTGCTCAACATAGACAATTTCATTTTGTTCTTCAAAGCAGGCAAGTAAATATGAGGGAAGAAACCATAAAAAAAAAAACATTTTTTGATGTTGGTACTTGACTCTTCCAAGGTTTATAGTCTGGCACTTGGTTGGCTGGTAACTATATAAATCTGTATGTAATAACATCAACTTGGATGTTGGTAGCATGCTAACACAAAATAGAAAATGACTTTCTCTAACTATGCTTCCTCTATAATAATTATCTCAAAAATAATTTCTATAGGAGACGAGAAATGCGTAGAAAAAATGGGGAAAAAAAATTCATTTAAGCATATCTTTCTACAACCTAATCTAGAATAAAACCATCAAATTATTCTTATGACAACAAAATAAGACTACAACCTTTGAAAGGAGTGATCAAGTTATTGAACTTATGCAACCAAGCAAACTAGTAAAAATAAAAAAAGAACAACAGCTACTGAATCAAAAAATAAATAAACCAAAATAAACAGAGATACCAGATATCTCATTCAAATTCAATGCCCTATTTCTCGACATATAAGTCTTTCATACTTTAAAAGCTAACAAAAAAAAAGAACAAACACAATACTATATATATATATATATCCAGTTTATCAAGTCTTAATTTATTATTTTAATCAATACTCCATTTTCATCTAATAAAACGTCTATAAACACATTCTACCGGCTCAATATAACAAAGTAAAGCGCAAAACTCAATTTTTTTTTGTACAAAACAAGGGAATATACTGGATTTTGTAAGAATTAGAAGACAATTCTTTATATAAAAAATAGCTTAATAGTATACATATAAAAAATCAAAAACCATAAAATTCCAGTTCAAACACACCATATACATTTCAAAGCTTATGCAATTACAAAGAATAAGATAATACCACTTTCTGAAGCTAGTTATATGCCTCAAGCTGCTCTGGTTCAATATTGGAGAAACCCTTGTACCTTCCATAATCGAAAAACCACAATCAAACGACAAGAATTATAAATATGGACCTAATAGAACGAAATTAATATATGTATACATATATATATGTCTGTATCCAAAATAATGAAGTTGTGTATATATATGTATATATATATATATATATATATATATATATATATATACCAGTTGTCGAAGTTTCTGAGCAATTTACCTTTTCTCTTTCAGATCCAACCACTAAAGACCACAAATATAGATTGACAAGGATTTGTGAAAAAGAAATTTCGAAAATCCCCAAAATGACGAAAATCGACCAACACATAAATGAAAACCCTAGAATCGAACGAAATTGGACAATGGTTGAAAGAGAACAAGCCAATCTATGGGATTATTAGAGAGAGGGGAAAGTGTTCTTCGTTCTAGGGTTTGTGGAGAGAGGCCACGAGCTAAAGAATTGGAATCCCTAACGAACGAAAATCGAAAAAGGAGGTCTTGAGTCGATGGGTTTGTGAGAGATTGGCGACCAACGAAAATGGAAGAGGAGGAGTGTGTTCTAGGGTTTTGTGGAGAGCGGCGACCTGCGAGAGAGGAGATGTGGTTCGTGGTTGAAGAGATATGTGGTTCGTGGTTTGATTTTGGTCTGATTTGGTTTAGGCCAAATATGATCAGACCACCATGAACCACCTTTTTTTTTGTTTGAAATGAGGGAATTTTGGTCTGATTTGGTTTTACCTGGTCTAATTATAAATATGGGACCCATGCTACCAAACATGGTCTGGTCCCATAAAACACAAGACCAGACCAGACCAACTGGAACCGAACCACCTACCAAACATGACCTAAATACCGTTTAAAATAACTTTTTCCTTCAGGAAGCTAAAAATAATGTTTGAGAAGTCAATTCAAATAGGAACTAACTAATGAACCCCTTTAACTTGTGTGTGATAATTTTGAATCATCATATTTCATTGTTGATCCATAAAAGAATTCTTACAAATTCATTGGTGTAAAAATTAGAAAGTAAACTTAACTAATTTGGACACATAAGCTGAAAATTTAAGGGTGTCCATAAAACACAAAAGGAGAAGAAGAAAAAGTGACAAATGGACAACAAAAATTAATAAGTATAAGATAAACTATGAAAAAATAATTTAAAAAATTAAACATAAAAGAGAAAATGGGATGGAATCAAATTATAACCCAGAAAATATATTCATGTCACTAAAATAACTTTTTGTTAAACTTAATTATTTTAAGACTTGAATATTATCAATAAATCCATTTTCAAATTTAGTAGCCAAATTGTTTTTCAAGTGATTGAAAATAATTGAATAAATTTTGGAGAGTAAAACAACAAAAAAACAATGTAGATCAGGATAAATCGCTGAGAACCGAATGAACCGGTTACTAGAACCTTCCCGGTTCGCTATCCGATCCGAGTAGTCCTATAAAACCCTAATTTCAAGGGTTTCATATTCATTTCAGAGAATCACAGTCCCTCTCTTTGCCTACTCAGTCGAGATCGAGGACAATCTCTGGAGTCCGTCACCAGTGAAAGTAAGTCTCTTTACATTTCTCTCTCTCTCTCTCTCTCTCTATATATATATATATATATATACGTATACATATATGTGTATCTGTATAGAGAAAAATATATACGCACGCATGTATATGTGAATTGCCTCTTCCACTTGTCCTAGAATCTATTTTTTTTTTTCCTTTTTCAATCAGAATTGAGCTTTGAAAAATAATTGTAGATGGATTGTGGACTGTGATTGTGAGTTTGCGTTCGAAACTGAGTGGTACATGTTTCCCTACAATTTGATTTTGGATGATTTTACTGTTATTGGTAATCAATGTAGTGTGTTTCTTTCACAATTTTCATATTTTTATTTCAATCTGTTGAAGCAAATTGAAAATGATAAAGAAAACTGTGGAGCAGCTGTTGGTTTCAAAGGTGCTTTCTGAGTTCATAGTTTTAAAGTAATCTGTAATTTGACAAAGAATATTTGTATACTGAAAAACAAATTTATTGTAATTTACTTTAATCATTAATAATTTTACTCAGGGAAACCAAATCGAACATTAATTCCCATTAAAAAATCCATGCAAGAATGAAATCTCTGACAAGTCAAAAAGAAAAAATCAATGAAAGTAATAGAAAAAAAGAAGAATAAAGGAAAAAGGAAAAAATATTGGGCACTATGTTGAAGAGAAGCTCTTAACCAGAAATTGTGCCCTATAAATGGAGAGTGAGATAAAAGTGGGATGTTAACATAATGAAACGGGTCTCAACTAGTAAGGGTACTATTGTCTGGAGAGAGGTTAAATTTGTGTTCCCTTTTTCCCCCCTGGTGCTTTTGGACTTCTACATAAATTTCTCACTGCCGTATTCTCTTAGGTCTACGGTTCAGGACTGGCCACAGGTGAGGTGTGGACATTATGCTGCACGTGATTTGAGGGCGGTAAGAAACAATATGTAACTAAACAATGTTGATCTGTTTTTATCCCAGGCTCAGTCTATCCATTCATGGGAAGATACTCTTTTTATTAGTCTTCCCGTTAACACAAATAAGATGTCCCGTTTAAGAATCTTGAAACTCCCAAGTAGCATAGGCATTCAATTGTTCTGTAAAAGATTTGTTCGTAATATGAACTGTCTAATTGAGAAGAAATAGTGATTACATATTTTCTGTATGTTTGCAGATGTTTTTTTTTTTTGACTATTTTGGAGCTACAAGATTTTTAACTTGCCATGTGTTAGCCACAAATGTAACTATGATACGTAATACATCCTAACAGGTCACTTGGTGATCTTCCATGGGGTTCTGGACCTTATGTTTTGTTGGACCATTCTACATGCATATTGGAGTCGCTATGTGTTAACTGTGTGTGTGTGTGTGTGTGTGTGTGATAGGAGATTGATGAAAAGGGTACAATGCACGTGTCAATCTGACACCACACAGTACACCTGTCCCTATCTCACTAGTTGTTCTTCAAATGCGCATATGCGGCAGATGTGATTTGAGCTATCAATATTCCTTATGCTAATAGAATAACGGGTCCTTCCCCGCTCTAGACAATAGCCTTCTCCATGTGCATGGGATATCCACCTCTCCCCCCTCTCTCTTTTTTTCCTCCTCCATTCTCTCACTCTTCTCGTGACCTTAATCAGATATGAAGTGTAAAATTTTGGTTTATGCAGACTAAACATCCTCCCCATTTTAGTACCTTACTCCAGTATAGCACTAGTATTCCTTTATGAGTGTGGCACATGTCTTTTGGTTTGTTTAGGTACTGTTTTGACATGGCATACTAAACCCACTGCCTACAACACCACCAACGGCTTGCGTGAATGCCAGGAACTTGGCTGTACTAAAGAAGCAAAAAAAAGTCCATCCTTTTTTTCTTATCACGACCCCCCCTGCACACACCTGATTGTTTAACTATAATGAGAAGATCTCATGCAACTATTCAAGTAGTATTTCTTATCACATTCTGTTAATTCTATTGTAGACATTTTTTTAGAAATTTTTTTGTATATACTTTTGGTGTAATATTTTGTATAGGTTGTAGAATACTTTTAAAAGTAAAATGCTTTAGATTTATTTTACAAAAATGGCCTTTTGAAATCCATCATTTTGTGGCATCGTTAGGTTCAAATATGCCTTTTTCAAAACCTGGGAAAAAAGTATGATTTGTTTAAGGAATAATCAACTTAAGATATTATTATTCGATCAATCATGTATTTATAAAATAATGCCAAATTGCTTTCCGGTAATCTGTAGCTGAGTTACTCAAATTTGCAAATCAGACTAACAAAAATAATTCAAACCAGAATGAAACTCATTTGCATGTTAGTGAGAATTGTTTGATCTACACTAGCATGGATGGTAATTAAAACCTTTTCGGTTTGCAACTCAATCCAAGAATATATATTTAAAAACCCTAACTAGGTTCCATTTGAGAGTCTCTCTTTGTGAGGCGAACTGAAGGAAGCCAAAGCTCAATCGAGATTTTGAGAGCGAGTGCAGTCATAAGAGTCCGAGTCTATTACCAAGTGAAACTGTATGTCAGCTTACACTTTTGGGTGTGTGTGTGGTGTCTGTGTCTGTGTGAATATACATGCATAGGGATATATGTTGTTTTTATATATAATTTTTCATTACTAGTTGCTGTTGTCCTCAAAGCTGTCTGGTGAATCAGAACTGAGCTAGAAATAAAAAATGTTCGTAGATGGTTCTTAGTCTTATAGGATGAGGTTATGCATGGTTATAATTGTGAGTTTGCATGTGTAATTTACCAATATGATTGTTTTTCCATTTGAAAGTTATACCGGTCTGATAAGCAACTACACTTTTTGGGGCAATATGCTTTTGGTTAATTCTACTTTAGCTGCTGTTCAATGTAGTGTATATTGCTGTTTACAACCTTCATAAAAAAGGCTCTTTTCGTTTACGTGGTACATCTTTACATGGTCTATACATTTAGTAAGTGTTTACTGGTTAAAGCAATTAAAAAGGATAAAAAACTGTGTAGGAAATGGTGATCAGAATGATGTTTTTCGTCTTTATAATTTCAAAAGCATGATCACAGACCAAAATTTCTCTTAACAAAAGAATAATCATACCATCTATGAATTTTGCTATTTCACCCTGAGTAACTCGACGAAACTGAAACAAACATTATAAATTCTGAAAATTTATATAACCTGGATGGGCCATTTTCGCTATGTTGCATAAAGGAGGATATCTCAATCATCAATATTTTGCTAATGAAATACCCTTTTGGAAAACTTTTGTGCTCTAATTGTTGATTGGTATGTTCATTAAGTTAGGTATTTGGTAAGGATGAGGACCTATCCAGTGGAATCTCTCTCCTGTGTGAAAACTATTCCAAGACTTGAGAAAAGTCAATTCATTTGATAACCCACTTAAATGCTTTGCGCCCTTACGAGACATGTAGTTGAATCATAGTTGAACACTTTTTTTTTTTCTTTTCTTGGGCGAGTCACTAAAAGAGGTGGCTTTTTTTAAGCCCTTAGATTCCAGCTTCACATGAAGCAGGAGGAGATTCCTCTGGAGAGGATCCTGATTTTTATTTTTAATTTTTTTATCTTGAAAACTATCCAGCGGAATCTCTCTCCTGTGTGAAAACTTTTCCAAGACTTAAGAAAAAGTCAAGTCATTTGATAACCCACTTAAATGCTTTGCGCCCTTACGAGACATGTAGTTGAATCATTGTTGAACACTTTTTTTTTTTCTTGGGCGAGTCACTAAAAGAGGTGGCTTTTTTTAAGCCCTTAGATTCCAGCTTCACATGAAGCAGGAGGAGATTCCTCTGGAGAGGATCCTGATTTTTACTTTTATTTTTTATATCTTGAAAACTTGGTCATAAATCTAATTCGATTCTTTAAACATTCTTTACAGGAATAGCTGTTTTGTTCAGGTTTGCTATCATTTCGGTGGAGATGTCAGCTCATTCTAAGAGACCCCATGATCGTGGTCCTAAAGAGCCAAATAATAAAAGAAAGTGGCAAAAAACAGCAGGTCAGAATGTACAATTGAAAATCTCTCCTGGCAGCGCGGTTTTCCGTGTACTCTGTTCTGATTCAAAGATTGGTGGTGTTATTGGAAAAGGTGGCAACATCATATCACAAATACGTCGGGAAACTGGTGCAAAGGTCAAAGTTGAGGACACCGTCCGCGGAAGTGATGAGAGAGTAATAACAATTATGGGTTCTGACAAAGAGAATGAAGTTGACATTGAGCGGAACATTGAGGATGCTAGAGAGACTAACACAGTTGAAGAAGTTGATGATGCAAAAGAACATGGTGAAGATGACAAAGATAAGCAATCTCTTCCTGTGGAAAATTTGCGATCTGATAAAGGAACTTCATCTGCTGAGAAGGCTCTCTTTCTTGTTCTTGAAAAAATGGTTGAAGGGGAATTAGACACCGATGGAGGGGAAAACGAGGCTTCTGCATTTGTTTTGAGGTTACTTGTGGGCTCAAGTCAAGTGGGCTGCCTTCTAGGAAAATCTGGCACTGTGATCAAGCAAATGTCCTCTGCGAGTGGGGCACAGATTCAGATTCTTCCTAGGGACAAGCTACCTTTATGTGCATCTTCTGCTGATGAACTGGTTCAGGTAATTCTGTTTTCTGCACCCTCATGATCAAATATCCTTCATTGTTTCCAACGTGATCACCGTTACTTACCTGTGATTTGATTATTTATTTTATCGTTGTGTTTCATTTTTGATGGTGCTCTGATATGCGAATGCTATCAATAATGCTGCTAAAAGGCCGTAGTGATGAATTGAGTTCCAAAAGCAGAAGAGTTCTCTGTAGTCCTCTCGGTTTTGAAATAATACCTGTTGTTAAATGTGAGAACTCGGCAGTTTTATTTTTTTGCTGATACTACTTCCTCCATATTCACCTGCAAGAGGGGAACATGATCGATATATAGAATATTGAAACCAATTGTTTGTGAAGTTTTAACCTTTAAGTTGACCACCTGCCTTATTGGGCTTAGTGCTCGTTAACCTTGTTTTGAGTGTCTTTCCACATTGTAGCATTGTTCCTAGTTCTTACACGCTTTAGTCACCTAGAAGACATATAGATGTACAAGTAAGCGACACTGGCCTGTAATGCTATCTTGTACAACTGTAAGAGTATTGCGTTTATGATTGTTGTCCGAGGCTCATTTTTTCTGTTAATAATTATGATGCATAAGGTCTTATGTACCGTGTATTCCTATTCTTTTTTCCAGGTTAGTGGCACACCAGATGCAATTCGGAAAGTGCTTCAATCTGTTTCTCGACATCTTCTAGAGAATCCACCTCGTGACAATGATACTTTATCTGGCAATCCTAGCGGTCCATCCTCTCATTCCCATGGCAATCTCCTTTCTAGATCAGAAGTGTATCCACCACTAAACTATCCTTTCCCTGCTCAAGGAGAATCTTATGGAACTGGGCCACGTAACGGTGCTGATTTCCATTTAACAACCCCTCCATTGCTATCTAAATTTCATGAAAGTGGCATTCCTGGCCGTATGCATTTACCTCCAGATATCCTAACCTTTCGGTTAGTGTGTCATGATGATAAGGTCGGTGGTGTAATTGGAAAGGGTGGAACCATAGTCAAATCACTTCAGAACGAGACTGGCTGTGAGATCAAAGTTCTGGATGGTGTATTAGATTCAGAGGATCGCATTATTATCATATCTGGTCCAGCGGTAGGTTTGACACTTCGATTTTGCTTAGATATGCTGAGGTTCTTCTTGTGTATTCTCTTGCTCACCTATTTTAATCAGTTATTAACACAAGCCAAAGAATGTCAATGCTGACAATAACATTAAACTAATGCAGCACCCTGATGATGGAGTATCTGCCCCACAAGACGCAGTTCTTCGTGTGCAGTCCAGGATATTTAGGGCTACACCTGATAGCAAGGAGAAACCTGTAGTAGCAAAAATGCTCGTCTCCTCAAATCAAATTGGTTGCCTTCTTGGCAAGGGAGGTAGTGTTATCGCCGAAATGAGGAAGTCAACTGGGGCTCATATTCGTATATCGGGAAAGGAACAGCTTCCTAAGGGGGCTTCAGAAAATGAAGAACTAGTTCAGGTGTGTTCTCCCATGTGCATGTCTTGAACTGTGTTTCTATGTGAACATGATAGGCTCTAAAATATTAAAGGAATATCTAATTACAATTTTGATGTTGGTTTTGTCATAAACTATTTTAAATATATGCTTCTAGATTAGCATGACCATGCATTATAGACTTTTTTCTTGTGTATTGGACCATTGTTGCTCTCTTATTTCTAGCAGCAATTGACTGTTTGTTTTCTTATGCTGTGCTGCTTATATGAGAATTTCTTTTGACAGATAAATGGAGAATTTGAAATAGTTCAAGAGGCTCTTCTGCAGATAACAACTAGGTTGCGGAATCATTTTTTCCGTGATGCATTTCCTTCTATCCATTTTCCTTCAAATCCTGTCTTTCCAGATCAAATGTCTTCATTTCCTTCATACATCGGAAGGAGGGAATTTTCACCTCCAGGAATGTTTTCCAATCGAGGCCCATCATTTCACAAGTTTGACGGTGTTGGTGGCCTGCCTCCGCGTGGTGCTTTTCACCTACATGATGAACGTTCTTTTATGCGCAATATTCATGGGCCAGGCGTCCCCCCTCATATTTCTGAAAGAACATCTTCAGCTCCTTGGGGTCCTCAGGTATTAACTCGTCACTATGTTTTTCTCGGAGCTAAATTACGAGTTCTGACTATTAACCAAACCAAGAATCTCTTAAGCGCTTCAATTTGGTTCCTGTTTCAAAGTGATGGAAGTATTCTGGGGTAATGGTTGCGTTAGGAAACAAATAATGTGACAGGATGAGGATGTTGTGCAGTGTGAAGTGTATGGATGGACTATGAAGCAGCAATTCATCTTGTGCTCTTCTGTGTGGACTTTTGTGTATTTACTTGTGCTTTCAAAACTGGTTTATAGGGGCTAATTGAAGGTGGCGGTCCATTAGGCTTGCCGGACTATGCAGGAGCTCACCAACGAAGGATTGGAGGACTTGGAGGGTTCGTACGAATTATACTTGTATACATTTGGTTTCTCTCAGTCTTTGGTTTCTAATATTAGCTGACGGAATCACCATCCTTCTAATTATGTGTATGTGGGTATATATATATACATATATGTATGTATGTGCAGAGTGAGTCATCAAGCTATTATCACAAACACCACCGTGGAAGTTGTTGTCCCTCGTGATGTTGTTCCTGCAATTTATGGAGAGGATGGTGGATGCCTGGAGCAAATTTGTGAGGTATACCTTTTGTCATGATAATCTCTCTCTCCACTTGTTAGTGGGGCCAGCCCATAGTGCCACACGGCGGCATTGGTCCCCTGCTGCATAAGCCCCATGTGGAGGCGTTGGGTCCCCTGCTAGCGCTCAAGGGACCTGACAAAAGTGCATGTCAGAGTCTCAGCGGATATGCCCTGTATTTTCTTGGGCTTATGCACCAGTGTCCTCCCATCAGCAGTTGCTTTTCGGTTGGAAACCAATCCATGACTGACTTTCCTAAAGAGAATTTCTTTCAATTAATTGCTTCTTATCAACCAGGAATATCAATGCCTCTAATGGATTTTAACATAGTAAAAATAGTCAAACTATGTTAATTATGAAATAAATATTGGAGCGTTTGTTCTTTTGTACGTAGGTTGATCCATCGGCTGCTATAGTGGCTTATTTATTTGGATAGTGGTTGAGTTGAATTCAATTTAAATTTTGGGCTTCTGCATTTTTATGTTTATTTCTCTGCTTATGTTATCGATGACATCACGTTGAACAACTCTACTGTCTTGATTTGTCAATTGCATCGTCATATTAAACTGTTTCTTTTATGTATGTGGTTGAAATGCTGTTACCAATTACCCCGGAACCTGTGAAGTTTATTTTGTGCAAGACTTGTTTTTTTTTTTTGGTAACGAGTAGGCCTGCTCAAAACCGGTTCCGGCCGGAACCGGAACCGATCCGGTTTTTTCGGTTCTTGAAAAATCGGAACCGAAAGTGTATGGAACTGAACCGGAACTTGAACCGAAAAACCGGTTCTATCCTTTTTTTTAAAAAAAATAAAAGCACCAAATATTAAAAGATATATGTTTTTTTTTATATAATCTGCATTATATATAAATGAAAAAAAAACTACATATAATTTTTTTTAAAAAAAATTATGTGTTTTTGGGCTTTGTATTATGGGCCTCTATTTGCTAGCGGTTGTTAACTTAATGGTGCTATCTGAATTTTTTCTGGGCTTTGTATTATGGCCCCCTATTTGCTTCACCATTTATTTTCGTTTTTTCTCCTTGTTGGGCCTGCAGTAATGGGCTGTGTACTTTGTTACTCTCTCTTTTTCTTGTTTTAATCAATTCTTTATTTACCGAAAAACAAAACGGCATACATATGATTCATTTATATATTTATATAAGTTCAACACATCACTCATCACTACATATAATTAAAAAAAAAAAAAACCGGTTCCGGTTCCGTGGCTTAAGAACCGGAACCTAACCGAAATTTGCGGTTCTTAAAATTTCGGAACCGGAACCTGAACCGAACCGGACCGCCGGTTCAGTTCCTGAACAGCCCTAAACTACTAACGAGGGACTGTTCTTACTAGACGACCTAATTTGTATAGGGCAAATGGTGTTACAAGTGAATGAATGTCAACTACTCGCTGATTTTCTTTTTGCACTTGCAAAGATCTTTTCCTGAATGTGCTGAGAGCTAGAATTCCAAATAGTTGGTTGTTTTCCTAAAGAATCTGGGGGGGGGGGGGGGGGGGGGATTGGGAATTGCTGTCATTATCGTTGAAACCGTCTGGATAAAATGTTCCCCCAAAATTTAAATACAGGATTGTCTTGTCCTACATGGTTACACTTAATTTTAATGCATTACTTCAATTCAACTCACGTTTTCATCCACCACAAATCAAATAATTCATCCATATCTCCAATATAGAATATCGTTCACTACCATAAAATCCACAATAAACCATATCAACAAAATCTTAACCTATTACATGGCCATCCTCTTCATAATCACTGAGTGTAGAGATAAACAAACTCTTAATATTATCACAAAGTGTCACTAGACCATCGCTTATCTTTATGTACCAACTCGGTCTATACCTTAAATGTTGGGAAAGAGGGGTCAGCTTAGGAAAGCCCAGTAAGTAACAGTAGTTAATCTAATTGACAAAATTTTTGTACCTCAGCAGTTAATAGCACTATTTTAAATCATGATTAATTATATAGGTAACTCATTAACTCTATTATCATTACAATTAATAAAAAAGAATTAATATAAAAATTAATACTAATATTGATGATACTAACAACGATGAGAGATATCACAACCATAGATGAGTCATCAACCACCAATGTTTTAATTTCTGTACTTTCACTTAATTTAGTATTCTAATTTTCATACTTGGAATCTAACTACAAGCTCAAGATCTAAACTAAGATCTCAGTTCTTCACAGTATGGCTTTCTCTGAGTCACACTGGTTAGAACCTACGTCTAAATTCATACACAATGACCACAACCGTCAAATAAGAGAACACTACTATCTGGAAAGGACCGGTACACTTCTGACCTTAATCCAGATTATTCCTTCTTGTGCCTAGGAATGGTGACAATTTAACACACGTCGGAGTGATGGGGCTCGTACACAACTACTTTCATATCACTAAAAGTGGGGGAAGAGGATCATAACCTCAATCCAAACCGCTGCAGTGGTTGGGCAGGATCACAGCCTTAACGCAAGGATGCTTACTTAATCCACTGCATGGATTCACTCACTCAGCTTGAAGAATTGGTGGACCAATAAACACCCCCCCTCCCAACGAGAACACACACAAACACCCCACTTATACACTGCTCTATCCACGCATGCCTAAAAGATCTCCTAATTACTGTTTCTAATCAATAATACCTATTCAAGGAGTGTTCCATACATTGAAACTATCTAATGTAGCAACTTATAATGTTTTTTTTTTACCTTAATTACTTGCCAATTGATAATATCGAGTTTAGTGCCTAAAAGTGCCACTTTTCAGACTCAATAATTAAATTAATAGTATAAACCCAGTTTCCTAAGTGTATTTTGACTTTATTAAATAATGATAATTTAGTTACATTTTTAAATTATATATATATATATATATATATATATATATATATATATATATATACTACTTAAAGAGTACGTGCATAGTACGTGGAATGAAATCTTGTTAAAAAAAATATAAACCTACAATGTAAAAAAACTAAATGAAGTAAATTGTATAACATAAAAAAGTTAAAAACGAAAATTCAAAATCACTGAAATACCTTCCATTCTCTTTTTTTTTTTTCAAATTCAATCCATGTGAAAGATTGATATAAACCTACAAAATCATGGCACAGTAATAAAATATAAGATCACAATAGCAACAATAAAAAAGAAAGTATAAAAAAATCATACTACGAGATGAATCAATAAGTACACAAAAATAATAACAAATTATAATAATGGCGGGGTGTGCGGGTTGGTACTCATGCACGTCCGTTTTGGAGGGTGGCTCCGCTTTGCCTTTGGTGGAGTATTTGGTTGGAGCGTAATAGGCGGTGCTTCGAGAGTGTGGAGTCATCTTTGGGAGCGATTAAGGATTTGTTTGTTTCTAATTTGTTTAGTTGGGTGGAGGGTCGTAGTTGTATCTCTATTGATGAAAAGTTAGAGTTTTTGTGTTCTCTTAGCCCTCAGGGTCGTTTTGTATATGGGACGCTCACCTCGTTTGGGTGCTTTTTTATATTATTTCTTATAAAATAAAATAAAATTATAATAACAAAATTTGAAATATAGTTATATATAGCGTTACCATTTGGAATCCTATTTAAATTACAATCAAATAGTCTATTTAGGATTAGAATTGTTAAATACAATTGTAGATGGATTCTTTATATTGATTTTTTATCTTATAATTGGGATTAAGATTCTTAATTATTATTGAATTATAGTAAGAGTACGAAGAAAATATAAAAAATAATTTAAACTTTTAGTATTCTATCACAATCCGATTTTTAATTTATATATTCATTGTAATTTAATACAATTAAAATTTAATTAAATTTTAGTGATAGAATTTAAATACATAATTAATAAATAAATATTGGTTCTTCCAAATAGATTTCTACTTGAATTGGAGTTATAAAATTTAATTAAATTTTGTGGTTATAATCCAAGTAAAAATTGGATTGGAGTTATATAATTTAATTAAATCTTATAGTTATAATTCAAGTAGAAATTGGATTGAAAAATCACTTATGAAATTTTAATTATAAATACTGAAACACCAAAACTTCTTCACACTTTTAATAGTAGTATATGTATAGATATTCTATATTTCTTGACTACTTTTTTTTTTTTTTTGGATAAGTAAGAAATAGTATAAAAAAAACTCAAATGGGGAGTGCATCCCATGGAACAAAATGAACCCTAAGGCCCAAGAGGGAAAAACTTTAGATTTTCCTTTATAGATTTACAATACCGACATTCCACCCAATAAAACAAATTAGAAATAAAAGAATCTTTAAGGGACCCCAAAGGAGACTCAATGCCATCCAAACATCGTCTATTGCACTTGAGCCATAAGCACCACCAAAGATAAAGAGGATCCGCCCTCCAAAAATGACGAACATGAGCTCCTGCACCTCCACCTCTCCAATAATCAAGAACCTCCCGCGCTGAAGCCGGCATCACCCAACGGATATAAAAAAGACTCGAAAGAAGGCACCAACAATCATAAGCCACCGGGCAATGCAGAAGAAGGTGATTAATAGACTCGCCGTCATTCTTGCACAAGAAACACCGGTTAACCACAATAACATTACGCTGCCTCAACTCATCCAACGTGAGCATGCGGCCCCACGCCACTGTCCACGTAAAGAAAGCCACATTAAAAGGGGCCTTAGAACGCCAGACCGCCTTCAAAGGAAAAACCTGACCTCCCCGTGGAACGAGGCAACAGAAGAAGGAAGAGACCGTGAACCGTCTCAGGGAGGAAGGGTTCCAAACCAAAGAGTCCGATCCGAAGCCTAACCCAAGTTGAGAGTAAAAAAGCTCCAATAACCCAGAAACTTCCTTTAGCTCCCAATCCTGAAAGGGACGTGTGAACTGAACATCCCACACAAGCCTGCCGGTATTAAGATGATAACAGTCAGCAACAGAGACATAACGAACATAACGATCACGAGCAATCCGGTAAAGCATAGGGAAAGAGGAAGCTAAAGGGCCTTCGCCATAAAAAATCAGACCAGAAATAGACGCATCGGCCACCACGAACCCTAAGCCTGGAAAAAGGAGCAAACACATCCTATCCCTTCTGGATGTCCTTCCACACACCCATGCCTCTACGGATCCTCACCAGACGGGAACACCAACCTCCTGTATCCTCCCCATAACGGCAAGAAATCACCTTCCTCCATAAACGGGTCGTTTCGTTACCAAAACACCACAACCATTTACCCAAGAGTGCTTTGTTGAACGGAATCATTCTACGAATACTCAGACCCCCTTCTTTGAAGGGCCTACAAACAACTCCCACCACACAAGATGAATAGAGGGACTTTCCCTAGTGCCCCTCCACAGGAATTGTCTTTGAAACTGCTCGATCCTCTAGGCCACGTGGGGATCCGATAGAGAGAGAGAACATAAGTCGGAAGATTAGTAAGCGGGCTCTTAATCAAAGTCAATCGCCCACCTTTGGAAATGTACTGACGCTTCCAACCCGCTAGCCGCCTACCCACTTGCTCAACCACCGAGTCCTAACGTTGTTGTCTCTGACCAGAAGATCCCAAAGGCATACCTATGTACTCTGAAGGAAGCTGACCAACCTTGTACCCTAAAGCAGCCGCTAGAGAAGAAATGTTGCCCACCTCCCCAATAGAAAACATCAAACTCTTACAAGTATTCACCTTTAGCCTTGACACTGCCTGGAAGCAAATCAAAATACACCTAAGGTGCCGTACTTGAGCCTCGTCCGCATCACATAAAACCAACATATCATCAGCAAAAAGCATGTGCGAGACATCCACAAACCGAGCCAGCCTATCACCCAAACAGAAGCCATGCAGAAGACCCAACTCTGAGGCCCGAGAAATCATCCGGCTAAAAGCCACCATCACCACAGGGAAAAGAAAAGCGGAAAACGGGTCACCCTACCTCAAACCACGAGAGCTCTCAAAAAATCCCGAAGGGGAACCATTAATCAGCACATAAAAATGAGTCGTAGAGATACAAAACTTAATCCACTTACACCACCTTTCCCCAAATCCCAGCCTCTCAAGCATATATAACAGGAATCCCCAATGGACACGATCATAGGCTTTCTCCACATCGAGCTTCACAAGAATCCCCGGGGTACCACTATAGAGTCTGGAGTCCACCATCTTACTCACAATCAAAGTCGAATCAAGAATCTGTCGTCCTCTAACAAAAGCATTCTGATACTCTGAAATGACCCCATCCAAAACACCACTCAATCAAGAAGCAATCACTTTTTGCGATTAGATTGTAAACACATCTCACCAAGCTTATGGGCCTGAGATCCTTAATATCTTTAACATCCCACTTCTTGGGGATAAGAGAGATGAATGAAGTATTAAGGGATCTCACAAAGCAACCCTCTGCATGAAAAACATAAAAGGTACCCATCACATCCTCTCGTACAATCGACCAGCACTCGAGAAAAAATCGCATAGTAAAGCCATCCGGGCCAGGAGTTCTCTCACCATTGCATTGCTTCAACGCCCTCAGAACCTCTTCTTCAGAGAACGGAATTTCCAATCCATAACGATCCGCCTCATAAATAGAATCAAATTGAAGCCCATCCAGGCGAGGTCTCCACCTCTCACTCTCCCCAAACAATCGCTGATAGTAGGGAGGAATCCCCTGACGAAGCTCCTCATCAGAAGACGACAAAGATCCCTCAATAGAGATGCTCCCAATGAAGTTGGTCCTCCTACGAGCATTAGCAGTACGGTGAAAAAACTTCGTGTTCCGATCCCCTTCTTTTAGTCATAGAGTCCTCGATTTCTGCCTCCTAGAGATCTCCTCGTGGACTGCCATCTCCTCGATCTCAGCCACACACTGTTCCCTCTTGTGTTCATCATCTCATCCACCCCCCACTCAGCTCCACTCTGTCAATATCACCAATCTCCGAAAGAAGTTTGTTCCTCCTCTACTTCAGATTACCAAAAACATCTTTTTTCCAACTGATAAGCTTCGACTTCAGATTACGCAACTTTAAAGCCAAAACAAAGCTCGGCGACCGCGAGTCCCCTGGAAGAGCCCACCACTTCGAAACCGAGTCTGAAAATCCTCCGCATAAAGCCACATATTTTCAAACCTGAAAGGGCATCTCCCAGCCGTCACCCCCCACATTCCAAAAACAAAGGGGCATGGTCCGATGTAAAACGGGACCCAATAGACTGAATAACATCCGGAAAGTGCTCCTCCCAATCACCAGAAATCGATCAATGCGAGAGAAAGTTGGAGAAGCCTTATAACTAGACCACGTAAAGGAAGCTCCAACGAGGGGAAGATCATGCATCAACTGTCCATCAATAAAGTCAAAAAACATATCCATAGCCCGAGTCCTCCGCCCCGCATAAGATCTCTTTGAAGGCACTCGAACCACATTAAAGTCCCCACCCACATACCAAGGAAGGCCCCACTCCTCCCTAACCTCCCCCAACTCATCCCAAAGAAATGACCTCTCCCCATCATCCACCGGGATATACACACCTGAAAAAGCACATCCTCAACCATCGAAAAGGAACAAGAGATCGAGAACCACCCCTTCCGACAATCCCCAAGAGAAACCTATCGCCTATCCCACATCACAATCACACCCCCAGATGCCCTCATAGAATCCAAAGAGGACCAATCAACAAACCAATTCCCCCATAAACTCTGAACAATCCTGTCATTCATGTTATCCATCTTCGTCTCCTGAAGGTAAATAATATGCGCAATCCACTTACAAAGAGCCATTCTAACAACCTTCCTTTTGTCCGGGCAATTCAAGCCACAAACATTCCAAGAAATAATCCGTTACTTCGTTTGGAAACAACCATTGTCCCCTCATCCCTTCTCCTCGCTCCTCCCCTAACATGCGAACCACCACTTCTCCCATCATAATTGACATTAGTGGCCAAACCACGTAGCTCCCTTTCACCATTCCAAATCGAAGCCGGACGATGAACCGCTATAGCATTCTCCGTACAAGACTTCTCCCCCTCTCCTCCTTCCACTAATGCCACTAGCATTGCCTCCCCCTTATTCTTCTGATTGCCGAAAGACACCCCCACTTTCTTCGCAACACCCACAACGTTTGTTCTTCCCCTAACTTTGAGTAATAAGGTCCGAATAGTCAATCGCCATGGGCTTGATATTTTTCATAATCTCCATGGCCACCATGACATCTGTTACTCGGTGAAGTCTTGAAGTAGGCTGTGGCATGCCAGTGTGACATGGGAGGATGGCATAGTGGCAAGTTTGGTAAATAAGTCCCACTTTGGAAGTCGGGCTTAGGAGCTTTGGAAAATTATGGGAATTTAATTGGAGATGCTTTATATTATAAGAAGATGACTTGTCAAAGAAAATCCGGATTTGGAATTCGGGAGCTTCGAAAAAGGCCATTATGACTCCACAAGCAGGGTTAATATTCGTTCTGGTATTTGTGAATTCTGCATATATAAGGAGGGGTGGGTCTTTGACCCAAGTAGGCATTCAACCACTTAGTAAGGCCATGGGCAAGCCTTGGCTAAGGCATGTATTGGGAAGCTTGTTGGCTTGTAAAGACATGATTTGACATGGTTCGGTGGCACGATTGGCAAAGAGGGCTCGGTTAGACACTGTGGGCTGTGCTGAAGCATGCATGGCTTGGCAAGCCATATGTGCATACTCACGAGTGTGCCAACTTGCCTTTGGCAAGGTGATGCCTTTGCTTGGCATGCATTAGTGTGCATGCAATGCACTTGGCTCAGCAAGCCATGTACATACCAAGCTTTGGCTAAGCCAACTTGCCCTTGGGGTAAGGCTGTGACACTAAGACAAGCAATGGTTGGTGCAAGCTGGTTCAAGACATGGGCATGAAAAGACATGCCTATGGTGCCAAGGCATTGACAGAACAAAGACATGGGCGTAGCTAGGTGCTGGCTCGATGGGAAGGCATTGGTTCCGTCTTGGCAATGCTCTCAAGTGCGAGTAGGCTTGAGAGGAGCTGGGACAAGGCATTTGGCTTAGCAAAGACAAACATTATGCAGTGTTGGCATATGTTTGGCATAGATGGCTCGTGATGGTGCTACATGACTCAGACATATGGAAGGATGGTTAAGGCTAGGTGTGGCTCAGACATGCAGTTGGGCAGTTTGATAACACACAACCACCAAGGGGCATGTGGCATTGCAGGAGGATGCCACAACATGATACAGTTGAAGAGTGCAACTGTGTGACAAGTGTTGACAACCTCTGATTGGTGCCAACGCAGCCTAAGTGGATGGGGCTATAATCCACACAGATGGACAATTTTGTATATTGGCCTATATAGGCACATATGTATGGCATTGTATAGGCAGCGAATTCCAGAAAGAGATAGTGCTTGTGAGTGTTGTAGTGTGCCTGAGTGAGAGAGAATCCTTGTACTATTTGTGTTTAATAGTTAAGGTTGGGGAACCATTGATTGTGGTTGCCTGTAAATTTGTGGGTGTTGTTATTATATTGCATTTCATATACTCTGTGTGTGTGTGTGCAAAACTTAGTGTATTTTAAGGGCACTAAGTGTGGGAATTGGCTGACTTGGTTGGTGTCAAGTGCCATCATAGGGCAAAATTTCGTGTTGAAAATTAACCCCTAACCCCATAACTATTAAACACATTCCACATATGAACAAGAGAGGTCCCCCCCTCCCCTTCACACACAATGTCTGTCAATAGAGGTCCCAACTGAAGCAAATTCCTATCCTTGTCCCCCCCGCGCGGAAAAGAAGAAGGACGGAGCTCAAAACCCCCCAAGGATGAACAAGCATAACCCTCAACAGAAACCGTATCATGAACAGACCCAGACCAGTCATCAGAAGGCAACTTTGACTCCCAGCACATCACCACCTTCAACGTCACAGTTACTGTCACTATGGCAACTATCCAGCACATCACCATGAACGGAAGAGAAAGGCCATACTTGAAAGGCCATACTTAAAACATAGCAGTATTATTAGCTTTATCCTTACCCGTCTCAAGGCAACTCCGCCGGTGATAAACATGCCCCATGACGCGGCCTCTACCATCATTCTCAGGCAAAGAGCTTCGTGTCGCCACAATCGCCTTCGGCTTCGTGAAATTCCTACGTCGTGAGACCATCGGAGTAAACCCCAGCCCTACCAACCTTCTTAAACGGCATCAGAGAATAGCGGGACCCAAGAACAAACCGGGTCCAACCACCTTGCAAACCCAATTAGATCTCCTTCATGACCCGAACCCACCACCATTTGGTCCCTAACTTTTGGTCGACTAGAAACACCATAAAAACGACGTGGCCCTGATGAACCATGAAAACCTTTACCCATATGCTGGTTTGAAAGAAAAGGCCCATTGGTCCAGACCAAACCATTGCGAGGATAAGCACCTTTAAAAGAATTGGTTGCTAAGCCCAGCAATCCCTGCCCATTACGTCTGGACCAAAGAGGTAAATTAGGGTGAGAAGGCACGTGTCTGCCACGCACAAATTCGAAATTCAAAATGCCAAAGCCACATACCCACGGTGGGCCCCTCCCCCACCGACTAGCACCTCTTCGTGGCATCATCAAAGGCAACGACCCAACCTCCCTCGCCACATGGCGAGATCCTGCGGTCCTTCTGATTGCATGTGTGCCACGTGGCTGGGTCCCATCCACCAAAAGAGAAGCCTGGAACCTTCCTTCCCTAACCCCTCTTGTACGGACCTCACAAGCCCTAGATCGCAACGCCGCTGCCGGAGACGACGACCATGGAGAGCCGCGATGCCCAGCCACCCACAGGTGGAGGTCCAAACCACCACTGCGGCCGCCGGAATGAAGCGTTGCCCACACCGCCTTCTGAAAAGAGTGGACCGAAGCCCCCTTCAAGACTCTTGAGTCGTCGGAATCACCTCCTTCGGGCAATCATCCAGCACCGCGATACGAAAGCAAAGCGCCTCGTCATGGACAAAGATCACCGGTGGGCTTGCTTTTCTGGCGAGCACAATAATACATCAGGTCGGCGAAACTCATCCACCTCCACGCCCTGAAAACCACTACACATATCTCCCACCTTCTCAAACAACTCCATGCACCACAAATGGAGGGGAACGCCTTTAAGGAAGGAAGCCTGGAACCTTTCTTGACTTCTTAGCCATGGAAAAAATACCATACTTAATACTTTAATTATTTTGGATCAATGTTATCATAGGCTCGTCTGCACTAAGAAAGCCTCAATGTCCTATGAAAGCCTAAATGTGTGCTTGAGTTAAATAAGTTGCACAAAGAAATAAAACTCTTACTGTGAAATTCATATTTAATATTAGAGATGCAGATATTGTCAAAGGCGCGCTTGCACGTATAACATGAGCAAGTCTTGAACATGTATGCACCTGGAGCACTCCCCATTGACAATATTGCTTTGCACCCAAAATTGAGACTTTATTGGTCACGAGTGGAGTGACCACCTCCCAGCCGCTGCCCAAAAACACTACCAGAAGTCTCTCTTGCACCACCAGTGTGTGTGGATTTGGGTTGGGCCGGAAGATCATCTTGCTTCTCAGTTTCATGCCTAGCAAGCTACAGAAAGCTGTTCTTTTTCACTTCCCCTGGTTTTCAACTATTCCAGCCGAAACCCCAATCCAATCCACCAAAAATTTACCATTCGTTTACCTATTCTAAACAACCTAAAAAAATAACACAATATACTACTCACAACTCATTTTAAATTTCTAGGGTATTTTTTTCTCACACTTGAGAAGATACATACCCATAATCTGGGACAAACTACACCTATCGTAAGCAACTAATCTACATGTTTATACTATAATACATTAGATCGTCTAAAACAACCATCAATGTACCCAAAACTCATCCATGTATAAAGATGTCACATTAGCGTTATGTCAATCAAATGCCATACATATATGCAAATATGCATATCTATTTATACACTGTTATACATGAAATCGTTATAGCTACAGATAGTTGGAGGTTTGATGTACCTGATTTATGTCTATCTTAATTTTTTTTTTCTTTGTTTGTTTGGTTTTTTATTTTATATTTTGTGAATTTTTCTTATTTAAGAATATGAGCAGTAATAATATGGCTGTTTTTTTTCTCTTTTTTCTTTTTTTTCAGATTTCCGATGCAAAAATTACCATTACTGATTCCAAACCGGGCGCGACAGAAACTGTAATTATAATATCCGGGACACCTGAGGAAACTCATGCTGCACAGAGTCTCATTCAAGCATTCGTACTTAGTGAGAGAGAAGCTGCTTGATTATTTTTGTGAGGTAATGCTCAGTGTTCTTTTTGTGAAGTTTCTTTTAGCATTAGTAGGGATAACTATAAGCTGTCTTCACAACTAGTAGAACAACTAATACTTCTACTATAACGCAGTTGTATTGTTCTATTAATACTTTATCACACAGTTGCAACTAAGTATGCCACTTATATCTGGTTTGAAACTTGCTACCTCAGTTGCAGATTGTGACGATGGAAGAATGAGGACTTCAAGATGGTGAATATGGTGAAATGGGGATTTTGTTGTTTTGTAGTTCAAATGAATAGCAGGTAATTCAAATTTAGTTAGCGACAGGGATCAAGTTTCAGATTAATCTGAACATTCATGGGAAGCATGATGGTTATCTGTAATACTTGATGTGTACTCCGAGATGGAATTTTAAGAAACAAAGATGAAAGAGAATGCTTTTGAGTATATATTTTGACTGGCCGAAGAATTCTTATTGAAAGGGAAGCGCATTCATGGGAAGGTAAATTTGCATATTCACATGCTCGTTTGTTAAGTTATTCGTGTTCATGCCCGTAAGTGTGTAAACTTTTGGGCAACATAAGATGGTCTCTATGGTGTTAGGTTTTCTGTTAGCTTATGCCTTGGTACTTCCAACTATTGCTTCTTCAACACTTTATATTCGGAATATGCTCATTGGAATACTGATTGTTCTTCTTTGTCTGTATTGGAAAAAGTTGCCCACAAAGCTGGTTTTGTAGATGAAATCCACTCTGGTGCAGAGTGTTTCATGGTCTAGCAAAATTGGGTCAAAAATAGAATAATTTCTTTGATAAATTGCCTTTCTTGATTTGGTTTTTGTTTCTACCCTCCATCTTTCTACTGATGAAGGATGGCCCTAAATCAGGTTTAGCAGTGGGCTGGCATTATCCTCCTCTGTGGAGCTGAAGAAACATCTTTTTAAACTGATCTCTTACCATGTCATTTTTGAAGCATTTGTGTAGCCTTGTTAAGAGCTGCTTTCGGCCATTGTACTTCGGGTTAGCATATGATTTCCTTTTGATGCTTTCACACCTCCAAAACACACAACGATGGACGGGTTCGACTCTGGCCGGGTTATATCTGGAGTTGAATTCAAGATTTCAGGAGGATGTCAAGTGGGGTCTCCTGGAGTAACAAACCTTTTCCTGTACCTCTTTGAGGAAGTAGTTTCCTCCCTCTGGACAATGACTCTCCAAGTCTGTTAAGTCACTATTTCTAGATTAGTGTCTCACTGGTCAAAGGGAAAGAATGTTAAAGTGGGGTTCGAACTATCTTGGACACTCTTGGTATGCGTTTTTGAAAAAAGAGTTATGTTTTCTGAAACCTTTAAATTAATTATGTTTGGTTGAGTTTTCTATACATTAGTTTCAGAAAATTCAATTATAAAATTACTTGTTTTAAGAGAACTCTCTTTTCCTGTTCTCTATAGCTTTTCAAAAATAGTTTTCAGAGAAAAGAATACCAAGCTGGTCCTAAATAACCATCCAGTTTACATTTTTAGTTTAGGATCTATCTTTTGCAGAAAGCCACATTTACTGTTGAAGGTATCCCACATTGGATATGGATGGGAAAAGTAAATTGGTTTGTAATGAGTGGATGTTAGCCTCACCCATTAGTTTAAACTTTTGGATCGAACCGCGAAGCATTCACCCGTTACAGTTGATATCAGAGCCAAATCCAGTCCTTGATCCGGTGCCACGCCAAGCACCCGTTTGGGTTCTTGCACCCCGGGTGAGTACGGGTCCAAGGCGGGCATGCATGGTGGTTCGACCGTAACGAGGGCATTGCGTGGGTTCAGATGGGGGAGAATGTTAGAGGCGTCCCACATCGGATATGGATGAGAAAAGTAAATGAGGTTATAATGAGTGGATGTTAGTCTCACTCATTAGCTTAAGCTTTTGGGTCGAACCGCGAAACATCCACATGTTACACTTATCACCGTCTTGTGCCTTTGAAAGAAGAGACCTCATGTCCCAAGTGCAATGGTTAGCCTACATCGCCTCGCCCATCTCTTCCTACCAATCAAGTTAGTCCTAATGCTTTCGATACCACCCTCTCCCTAGTTCATATTCATCATATTCCCACCTAGCCAATGCATGTGGGTTCCCTGATCCTTGACAATGTGGTTGAGGGCATCAACACCAACAACGGTCAATGAAACTCGCAGCTGAGTGCTACGTTGGCCGAGTATCAAAGCAACTACAAGTATTTGATGAAGCCAATAAAGGGCACAATAGTCAAGCAAGAGAAAATCTGAGCTGGCAGATGAGCTTCTTGCCGTTCTTGATGTCGAACCATGTACTCAGGTGCACCCCACTCACCACCTAATCCCCTCACCAAATTCATATCTCATGTTCCATTAACCATACCCTTACTCTTCACTAACACTTACTAACAGCTTTTTCCTTTCACCAAATTGGCAATATTTAGAAAGCCTTGGTCAACTCAACTTGAAAGTTGGACCCTACTGACCATACGGTCAAACACTGACCCAAGTCTCAACCACCAACCTCCACTCTCACATGCATGCCACCAGTGAGAACTGGTCCGAGATTGCCCAATCTTGTTCAGGCAAGATGAAATTCAAACCCATCAAACCACTTCCCACCTATGAATGCATGAAACTACATAGATCCTTTTTGAAAATTAGTGCTTATAATTTTAACAGAATATAATCAATAAAGGCTCAAGGCAGAAAATACTAAGGAGAAGAAATACTGTGTTCCAAATTTTTGATATGCTATATTCATTTGGTGGCGATACTACTTATGCTCTTCCAGTCACTTTCATCACTCCTTGATGCTCTTCCAGTGAACACCGAGTTTGGACCTCAGAGTTTCAAATTTGGATTTCGGTAGGGCCTGGTAAAATATCTACAATCTGATTTTCAGTCCCGCTGAGGATGAGTCTGATTTCACCAGTAGCTTCAGCTTTTCTGTTTTTGTTTTCCTTTGCTGAACTGTATTTTTAGTAATAGCAATTGCAGATGTGTTATCACAAAACAATTTGGTAAGCTCTTGCTCAGTTTTTTCCATTTCTGCAAGAATTCTTCTTAAACATATTGCTTGATTTGTTGTTGCACAAGCTGCAATATACTCATCTTCTGCTGTTGATTGAGCCATTGTTTCCTGCTTTTGTAATAACCATGAACACATGCCACTGCCGAGTGAGAAAGCATAACCAAATGTGCTTTTCATGTCATCTAGTGAACCATCTTAGTCACTATCTGTATAGCCAATTAAATCAGCAGTTTTTGTTGGTAATGCCAAAATATGTGGTGCCTTTAACGTATCTGAGTACTTTTTTGGCTGCGATATAGTGTACTTGGTTGGGTTTCTGGATGAACCTTGATAGTAGATTGGTTGCAAACATGATATTTGGTCGGGTTGCTGTCAAATACAACCAACTGGCTATTAGACTTCTATATAACCTTTCATCTGCACTAGGTGACCTATCTTTTTTCATTAATTTTTCATTCAGAGAAGTGTAGCAGTCACGCCTTTGCTTCATTCAATTGTGAATTTTTTCAATAGATTCTTGGTATATTTATTCTGACATATGAAGATTCCTTCATCAGTTCCTTCTTCATATCTTCCTTAACTGTTATGACCATTGTGAAATTGCTTCCTGTTACAATCAGATCATCAACGTATAAAGAGAGAATCAAGATATCTGAAGCCTCGAGCCTTTATGGTAAGTGTGGCTCATTAGGACTCCTCCTAAAGCATCGATCATTGAAATAGCTGTCAATTCTGTTGTACAAAGCTCGAGGAGCTTGTTCAGACAATAGAGTGTTTTTTTTTTTAGCTTTAAGACTTTTTCTTCTTCCCCCTTTACTAGAAAACTTGGTGGTTGCTCAACATAAATTTTCTCTTCAAGAAATCCATTAAGGAAAGATTATTTTACATCAATATGAAATATCCTTCCATCATTGCTGAGCTGCGACTGCTAGAATGGCTAGAATGGTTCTTACGGTTTGTTGTCTAGACATTGGATAAACGTTTCATGCTAGTCAACTCCAAATTAATTGTTTGTGTGAAATCCTTTGCATCCAATCTGACATTGTGCTTCTGAATTGAGCCATCTAGATTTACTTTAGTTTTGTAAATTCATTTGACCCCAACAACATCCTTGTGAACTGGTTTATCAACCAATTTCTATGTTTGATTTTTCTCAATCTTTTTTATCTCCTCCTTCATTGTAAGTTGCCATTCTTTATGTTGAGCAACTTGATGATAACTAGCTGGGTCACGAACAGTATAGTGGCAAGACTCACAAATATGAGTATATGATTCATATAGATCAGACAAAAGTCTAGTTCTTTTTGGTGGTGATTGAAAAGATGAAGATTCACTGTGTCTTGGTGAACTTGTCGGAGATGATTTGGTTGATATTTGACTAAAAACATAAGAATCTGAATCTGTACCGAGAGTTTCTTGGTTTGGAACATCCTGGTTGGATCCAACATATTTTGAAATGAGGGGATCACTGCAAATTGTTTATTTATTTATTTTTATTTTCATCCCAATTTCAAGATGTATTTTCATCAAATGTAACATCTATGCTTACTTGTATTTTTAGGGTTTGCAGATTAAATATTCTATAGCCCTTTGATTGGGAGATATACCCAGGAAGATTCCTTTCTCTACTTTTGCTTCAAGTTTGTGCATTTTTTCAAATCGCACATACATGTAGCTAGGGCTGCAAACGAACCAAGCACTCGACAAGTAGCTCGAGCTCGGCTCGATAATAACTTGGTTCATGTTTGTTTATTTACTAAGTGAACTAAGCTCGAACAGTTTTTCAGACTCGATTCGTAAATGAACTAATCTCAAATAAGTATGAGCTCGGCTCGAAAATATTTGCGAACAAAGCTCGTGAACATGTTCACGAACGTGTTCGCAAACGTAGTTCATGAACTAAGCTAAACTAACCTATGTTGAAATTTTGGCCTAACTAAATTTATCCGATCTACTATATTTATAAAGACTTTAAGCCCATGTAACAAGACAACCTTATTCTCCTTATATATGTATATGTATTATTAAATTATATAATTTTTAATTTATAATAATACATTTAAGGTCCAATTTACTTTTTAATTTGATATATATCATTGTCCAAAAATCATATGATTTAAATACATTTAAGGTCCAATTTACTTTGTAATTTATAAATTTTAATTGGTTTTACAAATTTTTGAGACAAGTAATAATCTTTTCATATATTTAAATTAGTGATCTTAATTAACTTCTTTATTGTAATATAAAATAATGAATTTTCATTATAACTAAATTTAAAAAACATAATTGTGCAAAACATTAGTACAAATTAAAAATACTTTTGTAAAAAAGGTATGAAAATGGGTAAAGAATGTTAAAACAAAGACATGGAATTTTGTTGGCTGAAATGTGTCCCACATCGATAGTTTAGGAGTACGAGGTGTATGAGTAAGCTTATATATAGAGTCTTCTATTGACATTTGAAAAAGTGGTGAGTTGCCATGTTCTCCTTGATTATGGGTGACATGTAAGGTAACTTGTCATAGTTCAAAATTTTAAACCAATATAGTGGAGAAAAAAAAAGAGTAGGTAGTGAATAAAAATAATAATAAAAAAATTTCTTGAGCTGGCTCGAGCTCGATCAAGCTGTCAGCAAAATAAGTGGCTTGTCGAGCTGGTTTGAGTAATGTGCGAGCCGAGTTCAAACTTGGCTCCTCGCGGCTCGATCGAGCTCGAGTCGAGCTCAAGCTCCCTTGTGGAAGAGTCGAGCTGAGCCCGAACACTTTCAAGCTTGGCTTGGCTTAGCTCATTTGCAACCCTACATATAGTAAATGTATCCGAATACTTTTAGATGTTTAACATAAGACTTGTGTTCAAACCATGCTTCCATTAGAGTCATGTCACAAACAACTTTTTTTGTGCTCCCGTTTTGAAAATAAACAACTGTATAATTGCTTCATCCCAGAATTTGTTTGACAATTTTTTGTCTTTTATCAAGGATCTATCCATATCCATGATTGTTCTATTCTTTCTTTGGGAATCTGACAGCTGCTTTGTTTTTCCACCAGATTCATGAACTTTTGAAAAGTCTTGAACACTTCAGATCTTTCCTTTAGAAAATAGACCCAAGTCATCATGGAGTAATTGATGTTCACCCAGGGGTGATAAAAATAGTGATTAAAAACAATCCCTTAGGACAACTTAGGTTTTACCTATCGCAAGTGCACAAGTCAAATTATAGTATAGAAACGGCTTGAGAAATGGAATATCGAACCCATAGGGACTTGTTTTATTCACTTTAGTAATTTGAAAATATTGAATTATGTTTGAAAAAGAGTTTTGAATTGTTTTGTGATTTATAACTAAATTAACTAAAAATAGAATTTAAATTGAGAGTTTGATCAAGAGAGAGAAAACTAGGGTTTTCAACGCTCCATCACTAACCGCATAATATAGTTTCCAATTTGCACAATTGTAAAAAGGGCAATTTATTCCCGTGAATCAGAATGTACCGCAGATAGTCGAATACGTTCCCCAAAAGAATACCGTCAATCGGATTCGCTACAACCCATCTCCGGACATAGTGTAACTAGTGTATGCTATTTATTTTACTCTAATCTACTACTAACGCATGAAATTAAACTAGAGCATGTCTATGATACCTCACCGAGGCATGACCTGTGTAAACTTAGGGTTTCAAGTGTTAAGAACTATTGTGTAGAAAATCATGGATTAAACATCCGAGTTCCAGCCCATAGTGAATAATCATGGTTGAGTAATAAAAATATATTTATTCAATCTAAGATAAGAATCAAGAACACATATATAATCTTGTTTTAAGAATAAAGACGATCACTCATCTACACAATCATCATGGTATAGTCACAGCTTCCCCTTTGTTACAATTGAAAACAAATATAAAAACTACATTACTTGGCTAGGGTTTTACTAGAAAACCCTAGATACCGGTTTAGTTGATCATGGCTGACGGAGACAACATCATTGATGTAGAATCGCTCGCCATAGTCTTTTGCTCCGGAACTCTAGGTTTTGTATGACCTCTCCTTGGAATGATATATAAATCTCCAGAGGCTACTTTGAAAATTATTCATGTTTAGAAGTTCTCTCAACTCTATAGTAGACCTCTCTATTTTATAGACAACAGCCGAGGGAAACCCTAAGGTTGCCATTTTTCGTCATTTCATACCGAACCAAGAAAAACCCTTAAGTCTGATGTATATTATGTGTATATCATGTGTATTGAGGTGTAGAAGTCGCAACTACCACAAAGAAACTCAAGTCGGGGCCAAAATCGGAATTTCACACTTTAAGTTCCCAGCTTTAACTACGCTTGGTATGTAGAGGCCCTACGCACGATGCGTAGGCATAGGCTATACGTGGCGCGTAGACCTCTTACTTGTGGAACATAGCCCTCTTTTGATGCGGCGTAGATGAGGCGTCATTTTGACACTTTCTAGCCACTTTTAGCTACTGGGTTCGTATTTTCATGAAAATCACTTTTCTTGGTAGTTGCTCCATTTTAACCCCCTCGACTCCATTAGAATAATTCTTGAATTTACGACTCCGAAAAACTGACATTTTCGCCATCCGGGAGACACTTTTATATTGAAAACACCTCTTTAGATCTCCTCTTGAATAGAAATGAGCATTTCTCTAGTTAATTCACCAAAATTAGCTCTTTTTGTTCGTTAAGCTCCTGAAACATGCTTAAACACACAAACGGCATAAAAATACCAAATAATGGAATATAAGGACGTAACAATAGCAAGATAGGGGCCTAAAATGGACAATATTTGCACCTATCACACCCCCAAACTTACATATTGTTAGTCCCTTAACAATGAACTCAGGAAAACTGTCTAAACCTACCTTGTGATGATTTTTATTGTAACTACTTTATACTACTCTACACTAACCTATACTAATCTATATTAATCCCTTGCTTTCATGAGGGTCGACGATTACACTTAGCATGTGTAACAAGCCTTTTAAACCCCTTGGCAACACCGAGTGGACGAGTGAAGTCTTGTGAGGGTTAGCTATACTACCCACAATTTCTCCATTCTTTGTAATCACGCATTCATGCATTCACATACTCATCAATCAAGTCATGATACGATGTATAAGATAATATGGATGCAAATATTCCCACTCACTACCAAACAATAACTATCTCGAGCTTCGTGTCACGAATGGTTCTCACTAAAGTAAAAGATTTTGCTACTCTCTACTCCCAATCCAGACAAGCCTTCGTGTTTTTGTGAACATTCTCCTATGGTATATCAATTTCTCTTCTTCTACTTCATTAATCAAACTTTGCCATTTTTCTTTAAAAACATATTCTTTCCATCATTCTACTACTTTATCCCTTTTTATCTTTCTAAGCTCCGGACTTTCCAGCGAGGATTTTTAGTCCCAACCAACTGGGTCCGAGCTTCTTTATTGGGATTTATGCTCATTAGTTTTCTCCCCTTTTTACGCGAACACTCTGCTACTTTGTGGTAGGAGGCCCGATTACTCAGATCGAATAACTACTTGTTACATTTTATTTTTCAAAATAAAATTTTAACTTTTCTCCATTCCATCTATATCAATTCCCCTTCTCCCCTTGTATTGTGGCAAAATTAATTTTTGAACTTCATAGTCAAAGATCAACTGTTTTTCCCATAGTGAATGTGTGCTTGTACTTATTGGTCAAAGTTGTCCTTTTCGGTTTCAATTTTACTAATCTATTTACCCATGTAAACCACATCACTTTCCTTAGCTCAATCTAATCATTACTCTCATAAACGAGAATATTACATTACATACTACTCATGCATCATATACACAAACTCAATTAAATTGTAATGCAAAACATTTATGCGTGAAAATAAAGAATTTCTTTCAAAAAATTTTCAATTTTTCATTTTTTTTTAAAAAAATTCATTCCTTAACTATACCCTCACCCTAAACTTAAAATAAACCATGTCCTCATGGTTCGTAATCATACACATAAGAGAATATAGTTACCCTTGAAGCGTGATTCTGGAATGGCACAGTAAAACATGATCTCCTCCCCTAAACTTGATTTGGATTACCTGTAGATAAACTCAACAAAGCACAAGTACCCAATATCATAGCAAGGGAAAAGAAAATTCATCATAACTTTTCGGAAATCATCAAAATATTACACAAATAATGAAAAAAAATTATTAAAATAAAATAACACAGATTTGGCCTTAAGGGCCTACAATCCCTACAAAGATTAAATTGCATAGATTTGGCCTTAAGGGCCTACAATCTATAAGAATTGAAAGTGCAACCTATGTACTAAAATCAAAACAAAATCCTACTCCTACAAACCCTATTCCTATTTTGATTCCTCATCCTCATCACTCACAGCACATGGAAGCCTTCCTAAAGCGACATGAATATTCGACGTCTTCTCTAACCGTTTAAAATCCGCCTTTCGGTACTTCTTTCTGAACGTCCAACACACCTCATCCATCTCTTTCCATCTCTGCCCCAGCTGCTTCTTGATAATGTTTTATACCAAAAACGGGTATGGAAGATAAAACTCCATCTCTTTCCACCCCTTCACTTTTCCACTCACAATTTCATGTATCAAAATCATGTTTTCCAATATTATAGACGGAATTGGCACCCAGTATCCTTTCAGTATACATAAGAGTATCTTAATCATTGACCGCCCTCTCCAACTTGTTCGATGATTCTGACGCACTTGAGCAGTGAGCATACTATCCAAATATAGCAGTTCTGGTTTCAAACAATAGTTATCAAAACTCTTATCCCCTTCTTTCGGAACATGCATAATAGATAACTCTTTTATCATCTCTGCATCCGTGAACGACCTCTCTGACGGGAATGTTTTAAACTTATCTTTTAGATGATCCGGACATCTCAGTGGTAATTTCCAAACCTTCGCTATGACTCTCGCACTTACCACTATAGGATTACTCCAGTCCGAAACTCGAGCTTGCACTACCTCATATCCTGGTGGTCCATCAACTTTCATCCTTGCATAAAACGTCCTAACCAATCTTGGATACACATTCTGTCCAGCTGGGCGCTCTAAACTACTCAATCCTCGTTGACGTAGGATTTTCTCTCCAAGTGCTGCTAGTGGATTCTTCATTCTTCTCGAACAGAACTTCAATTCGAATTCCATTATACACTGCATGAATTAACAAGGTGTGGTTCTCTTCCTTTTTCTACTCGTGACTTCCATATTTGTGCTCGCCTCAACTACCTCCATATCTCTTCCTCTCCCATCCTCAATGGCCGATGAACCATCAGCTTCAATAAACTCCTCTGGATCCGACTCGATCTCGTAGTCACTTTTTCCATGCTCACCTGCAGGATGATAAGAAGAAAGAGAAGAATGAACAATAGACAACGAAGAACTAGACATCCTTCTATGATTTTCAACACAAACCCTTATTTGTGAATTATGATAATTGTCGATCTCAAGGGCTGTATTTATAGATGAACACGTCAGATTTATTGAGGAAAAGGATTTGGAATCCTTGTTTGAATTGGACAGTGGAACCAACTAAGAATCCATCTTTGACTTGTATTTCCATTCCACTTCCTATCCAGGCTAGGATTGCTCTAAAAATTCCTAATATTTTACAAGTGCAAAAGAAGCCAAAAAACCCCTTAAACAGGAAATATTTCAAAATTTTCAGGACCAGCTACGCATGGCCTCTACGCTTGGTGCGTAGTGGAGCTACGCACATCGTGTAGCCTTGGGTTTGATTTTTGGATTTATTTTTTTCAAACTTGTCATATCCATTTTCAAAATCGTTCTCCAATATAACCCACACTCACCAAACTTAAACGCACACATGTCCTCATTGTGCGACTCAAGCTTGAGCGAACTCTAAGAATTACACAATTCAATGCATACATTATTATCATCTCGGGAAGTGAAAAATAGTAACAATATATTCACATAGATATGAAAAGCTGTAGTTTTTATAAACATCAAAAAGTAAAACAAAATATACCTAGACATTGATCGTTTCGGTGGTAACATAAAACACCTAACAAAAACTATCCACCAAATAATTTGATTCTAGCAAAAAAAATAAAACTATAAAATACGTTACTATAACTACTCCTTGTCCCCATCCTCATCGGTCGACGATGGTAGTGTGGATGGTATGGGTAATCCCATATGCTCAAACTGTGCCTCGACCATACCACGCACTCGCCTCAGACCATGCCGAAACCGTGTTGCCTCCCCATGGTGCATCTGTATATCAGTCACTATGATCTTCCGGTCGGCCTACAACTCAGTGCATACAAACTAGACCTCCTATCTCAATTATCGAGTCTCCTCCCTGCCCTATCGTACCTCGGCCATCAGTGTTGCCTGTCCCACCATCATCTCATCAAACTGTATCTGAGTCATTGTAATTGGGGCATCAGCAGGTACCTGAGGCATCTCAACCTGTACCCCTTCATCCTGAGGTGGCATAACATCATCGTGGCCAATATCGGGCTCAACAAGCTCAGCTAGAGGGGCAGCAAGTGCATGAATCATCGGCCTTCTCTGTAAAAACTGCATCACATGCCACTCTCTTCCAAGTCTTGATCCACATGCTCATAGTGTACGTACCCTTCTCAAACTTGTTATGGTCCACCTCCTTATCAAACTCAACACCAGCATCTTCCATAAGTCGCATAGTCAATTTCGGGAATCGGATTCAAAATGTATGCCCCCTAACACTGTGTGTAGTCCGTAAGTCCTAGTAGTGCTAGTAAAGGCCATGCCATAAGAGCTGGGGAATCGATACCCATCGGCGGAACTCAAAAGCATAATGTAGGACTAGAAACAACTGCCATCGCTGAGCTTGTGTCCCTGAGGGTGAACCTGGGACTTGAAGATCGTGTCCAGAAGCCACGACTTAGGATGATAATCAAACTTCTGTGTGCAATTGCTCCGATCATCTGTAAACTCTCCATTAGTCTGCACCTGAACTATCTCTGCTAGACTAGGAAATGGCTCTGGTAGGGGCGGGAAATCTTCCTCCAACTCAGGTGGGCAAGTGTCTAGTATACCCCATGCCTCAGTAATGGTCTGAGGTGTAATATGAAATCTGACCCCCCTAACCTCGGTTTCTAACCGCATCCCCCTGTTGTAATGCTACATGTGCAGCCAGAATTTCTCTATCATATCAACAAAAACAAAGGTGGATGGAGGGGTAAGGATTGGTAGCAGTTGTCTCTCCAGTAGACATCGGATAATCCAAGTCGGCACTACATCTATTTTCTCCAAAGCCGTTGCGGAATAAATCCATTCCTGCTAAAATCCATTCTTCAGCACCCTCTTCAATAACTCACCCACAACTGCCGAGGGAGGCACCGAAAAATAAGAAACTAACACCCCCAACTCATGATCAGACTATGGCTTGAGCGGTGCTACTAGTTATGACGCAGGTGGTGAAACATGTGGTGAAGCCACCGGTGAAGCGACATGGTCACTATGTGTGGCCTTCGACAAAGAAGATGATGCAGCCGGTATTACTAACCATCCGCGAGTCCTAGTCGGTGACCTCACTACTGGCTTTGGGTCGGGAGACCTTTATCTAGTCCGTGAAGGACCCGCACCTCTTCTCCGCAGTCTCATCTTTATTCCTATAGTTAAGATATTCAAGAATAATAAGCGGAACATTCCGGACACCAAATCAAACTCAAAATCATATCTAAATTAATCCACTATGACGTTTAAATAAACCCTTAAATAAAAAACATGTGAAAAATTTCAAAATTCAACCCATTCTCTAAGCCGATAATCACAACTTTTGAGAAATGGATTAAAACAGGTTTTCGACTGGATTCGTTCATCAATATCAGTTTAGAAAGATTAGAAAAGCAATTAGAAACACAAAGATCGAAGAAAAAATCACTGTATTAGAAGATTTGATGATTTCTCCAAAAATTGGTTTTCGAGACTCTTCGAGTTTTTCACAAGAATTGAGACAATCAACGCACAGATCTGACGCAAGAATGGTGAGGAATGATTCAAAATTGGATGAGGAATGGATAAGGAGTGATTTGGGAGCTTTTGTGGAAAAATGAGAGAGCGGGAGAGAAATGAGACCCATTTTGAATTTAAAGCCGCGAAGATGCTCTCCCCAGCTATGTTCCACGCGTAGGTTGAGCTACGCGTGGTGCATAGCTCCCTAGGGTGGAGTTTCATTCCAGCCTTAATGCTCTGTCATCTTTCATTCAACGTATTTACTCTCCGTACCTTCCGTATGCCCCAATGAATGATTCACCACATCGACCGTAACGAGGAAGACGATACGACTCAATCTTACGAATCGATCTAAATTTATGAACTATTGCATACAAAATACAATCTAGGTTCAAAAACTAACTTTTATCCCCTAGTACTAATGTTTAACGTCGTTGGCGTGACATTGCCATCTCTCAGTAACTGGGATCATGCTTGTGTGTTGGATTAGATAAATTGATCATCTACACAACATACTCAATAGGCTGAACGTCAATATAGTGCTTAAGCTTCAGACTATTCACCACGAACTTCTTTCCTATCTCTGGATCATCAAGCTCTATTGTTCCATGGGGGAAAACCTTCGTAATCTCATACGGTCCATCCCATCTAGATTGAAGCTTACCAAGAAACAACTTTAATCTCGAATTAAATAGCCAAACCTTCTGGCCTTGCTCAAAGACTTTCTTTCGAATGTGTTTGTCATGAAAGCCTTTATCTAAGCTTTGTAAATCCGAGAATTCTCATAAGCATTATTTCTAAACTCCTCAAGCTCTGCTTGTTGGAGTTTCCGCCGAGCACCAGACTTTTTCAAATCAAAATTTAATCTTCTGACTGCCTAATATGCTCGATGCTCTAGCTCAACAGGGAGGTGAAATGCCTTACCATAGAGCACCTAATACAGTGTCATACTTATCAGAGTATTGTACGCAGTCCTATAAGCCCACAGTGCGTCATTTAACCTTTGAGGCCAATATTTTAAATCAACTCGCATTGTCTTATCCAAGATATTATTTACTTGCCTGTTAAAAACTTCCACTTCTCCACTAGTATGGGGGTGATATGGTGTACCAATCCTATGATTGAAGCCGTACTTCTGACACAGACCATTGAGAAAACGGTTATCAAAGTATTTTTCGCCGTCACTGATTATCACACATGGTATACCAAATCTTGCAAAGATATTAGACTGCACAAACTCCACCACAGTCTCATAATCTGCATGTGTGGTAGCTACAACCTCTACCCATTTTGACACGTAGTCAACCCCCACAAGTATATACTCTTTCTTTCCTGCTTGCGGAAATGATCCCATGAAATCTATCCCCCATACATCAAACAACTCAACGATTAAAATTGGGGTTAGAGGCATCATATCACGTCGAGATATGGATCCCAACTTCTGGCATTGTACACATGCTTTACAGTATTCAAATGCATCTTTGAATATGGTTGGCTAATAAAACCCACTCTACAACACCTTATGACCTATTTTCTGAGCTCCAAAATGCCCTACACATTCGAGCGTGTGGCAAAAATTCAAAGTACTATGTACCTCACTTTTAAGGACACATTTTCTGATAATCTGATTAGAGCAATACTTGTACAATCGCGGATTATCCCAGATATAAAATTTAACCTGGCTAAAAAATCGGTCTCTTTCATTCTTAGACCAACCTTTTAGAATCTGACTCGTCGCTTTATAAGTCACAATATCAGCATACCATGGTATCTGCTCCACGACAGCCACACTGGACAAATGTTCATTCGGGAATGAATCTTTAAAATGAGTGGTTTCCTTTGTAATCTTTACAATGATCCTTGACAAGTGGTCAACAACCACATTCTCGGAACCCTTTTTATCCTTAATCTCCAAATCAAATTCTTGTAGCAACAAAATCCATCTAATCAGCCTGGGTTTGGAATCTTTTTTTGTCAGCAAATGTCTTAATGTTGCATGATCCGAATAAACTACTACCTTGGTTCCCAATAAGTATGATCAAGATTTGTCCAAGGCGAACACAACCGCCAACAACTCCTTCTCTATGGTTATGTAGTTGATATGCGCATTGTTCAGAGTCTTGCTAGCATAGTACACCGCATATGGTAGCTTTTCCTTTCTCTGACGTAATACCACTCCTACGGCATAGTCCTAAGCATCACACATTAGCTCAAATGACAGAGACCAGTTTGGTGGACGAATGATTGGGGTTATTGAGAGTTGAGTACGCAACTCCTCAAAAGCATGAAGACATTCTTCGTCAAAGAAAAATGTCACATCTTTAGCTAATAAGTTACACATTGGTCGGGCGATCTTACTAAAATCTTTAATAAATTGTCTGTAAAACCCGATATGGCCCAAGAAAGATCTTATCTATTTAACATATGTGGGATGAGGCAATTTTGAAATTAATTCGACTTTCACCTTGTCTACTTCAATCCCCTTTTTCGATATAATGTGGCCAAGTACGATCCCCTTTTGAACCATGAAATGGATCTTCTTCCAACTCAGAATTAAATTCATCTATTTATATCTCTTAAGCACGAGTGCTAGATGCTTTAAACAGTCTCCAAAGATTATCCGAAAAACTGAAAAATCATCCATGAATACTTCTAAATTTTTTTTTACCATGTCAGAAAATATTGACATCATGCACCTTTGGAATGTAGTTGGTGCATTACACAAGCCAAAAGGCATTCTTCTATATGCAAATGTACCATATGGGCAAGTGAAAATGGTTTTTTCCTGATCAACAGGATCAATCGCCACCTGGTTGTAACCGGAATATCCATCCAAGAAGTAGTAATAGCTTTGTCCGACCAATCTCTCTAGGATTTGATCAATAAATGGCAACAGAAAATGATCTTTCCTAGTATGAGAGTTGAGTTTTCTGTAATCAATACATACATACCAACATGTGGTCGTGCGTTGTGGGATCAACTCACCCTTTGAGTTAGGTACAACTGTGATACTTGATTTCTTCGGCACCACCTGAGTAGGACTCACCCATGTACTGTAGGATATGGGATAAATAATACCCGTATCTAGTAGCTTTACCACTTCTTTCATCACCACCTCCTTCAAATTCGGATTCAATCTTCATTGCATCTCCCTAGACGATTTTGTATCCTCTTCTAAATGTATGCATTGCATGCAAATTGAGGGATTTATGCCTTTCAGATCAACAACGTTCCACCCTATTGCCTCTTTATTGTCACTTAAGACCTTGACCAAACTCGATTCCTGTTCTTTTGTCAACTTTGATGATATGATCACATGAAGAGTCTTATCTGGTTCTAAGAAGACATATTTAAGTTTTTCAGGTAATTCCTTAAGTTCCAAGGTAGGAGGAGTTATCAAAGACAGAACTGGTAGTGTATTCGAGATTATAGGAAGCGGCTCAATTGGCGCTCTCCAAGGTTGAGTGTATAATGCTGTTTATATCACAACAATATCCTTATAGTCCATCTTCATCTGCTTATCCCAATCATCAGGCTCATCTTCCAATCTGACTCCAATCATGAAAAACTCCAACACATCTTTCTTCAAGATTTGCGGTGGAAAATCTTTTACCATCTCATCAATGTCATCAACTTTGTCAATTCGAAAGCAATCCACCGACTCCGGAAGTTTATGATTAACATCGAAGATATTCATCCGCACCTTCAGGTTTCCAAATGAAAATTCCATAGCCCCTATTATACAGTTAATACACGTATTGGTTGTGGCCAAGAACGGTCGTCCTTGAATCACAGGGATATGCTTATTCAAATCTGGGACAATTTCTGTATCAAGAATTATAAAATCCACTAGAAAGTAGAACTTGTCCACTTGAACTATGACATCCTACAGAATCCCTCTCGCTTGCTTGATGGATCTATCCACAAGTTGAAACACTACCAAGGTGGGATTGAGCTCTCCCAGCCCTGGCTATTGATAAACTGAACAAGGAAGCAAGTTAACACTCGCACCTAGATCAAGAAGAGCTCTACTAATTTCATGATCGCCAATGATGCAAGGAATAATGGGAGTTCCGATATCTTTTCTCTTCAGTGGTGTGTTGCTTAAAAGCAATGAACTCACTTGTTTAGTCAGTAAGATTCTTTTCGGGACCTTTGCTTTGCTTATTCACTTTTGGGTACAGAGGTCCTTCAAGAACTTAGAATATGGTGGAATTTGGGCAATGATAGGTGCTCAAAAGTATCCATTTTAAGCCTCTATCTTACCATTGTTATGTCTTTTCATTACATTATTTGGTATTTTTATGGTGTGTTAAAGCATGTTTCAGGAGCTTAAGAAAGAAATGGAGCTAACTTCGGTGAATTAACTAAAGAGTGTGTTCTTTCTATCCAAGAGGAGAGTCAAGGAGGCAGTCCGAGACAAAAATGGCTATCGGAGGGTAAAAACGGCATTTCCAGAATCTGTTATCCTCAGCAAAAAGTATCATGGGTTTAAGACGGTCGTTTTGGTACATTCACAGAGAAAAGTGATTTTCCATAAAATACCTGCGCTTTTGCTTACGCTTTTTAGTTTCAAAAAGTGGCTAGAAATCACATTTCTACACTTGGATCTACACTTGGAGGTATGCTTGGATCTATGCTTGAAGCGTAGGCCAGGTATACTTAAAGCGTATGTGCGGCAAGAATTTATGGTTTTTGGAGTGTTTTCCTGTTCTACCCTCGGTTCGATGTGAAGACATGTCTATGACTCAAGACCTCTATATATATGTATATACACTTATATATATATATATATATATATCAAAAGTTAGGGTTCGCATGAAGTTGAGAGTGAAAAGACTGAAAAGGGCCTCTTTACACCATTACCTATATATACACGATCATATATCAGTGTGAAGGGGTGGTTGATTTTTGAGGAGACGTACATTAGGGTTCATTTGGGTTGTTCAGTTGTGGAGGTTCATGTTTATTCAGAGAGGTTCATTCAGACGTACTACTGTGGAGATTCAAACCTAGAGATACGGAGAAGAAGACTATGGATATCGTTTCTATATCACCGATTTAGTCACCTTCCACCATGGCCAACTAACTCGGTATCTAGGATTTTCTGGCAAAACCCTAGCCAAGTAATATAGTTCTTTCATTGTTTTTAATTATAACGAGGAGAAACTGTTAACCATACTGTGATGGTTGTAGTAGTTAAGAGACTATACTGATTTGCAATATAAAATTATATGTTTGTTCTAAATTCTTGTCTTAGATGAAATGAATGTTTTATTTTGCACAACTATGATTATTCAATATGAGCAGAAACTCGGAGGCTTAATTATGATTTTCTACACAATGGTGGTAATGAAACTTGAAACCCTAGGTTGACATAGGCCGTGCCTTGGCAATTTAATATAGAAATGTTTTAGTTTATTTTCATGCATTAGGAGTAGATTAGAGTAGCATAATTGGCAAGGACTAGTTAGATTAGTCAGGAGATGGGTTGTCGCAATTCGGTTGATGGTACTCTTTTTTGGGTCGTATTTAGCTATTTACAGTACAAACTGATTTACAGTTATGGATCACCCTCTTACAATTGATACAATGAGGAGATATATTATGCGGTTAGTGGTAGAGCAATGAAAACCCTAGTTTTCTCTCTCATCTGAATCACAACAAATTTTATTTGCTTTCTAGATAATTTTAGTTACAATAGATAATTTGGTCTTTGACCGCCCAAATAAACTATTTTCAAAAAATATAATTTAGTGTTTTTGAATTGCTAAAGTGAACAAACTCAGATATCCCTTACTTAAGGCATTGCTATACTGTAATTGATACGTGCGCTTGCGTAGGGTAAAACATAACGTCGTTAATGTGTCATTTTTAATCACATATTTTTACACAATTGACGTCACATCCAAGTTTTTAGCGCCGTTGCCAGGGACTAAACATTGTTCATTAGCTTTAGTAATTTATTTACATTGTGTTATTGTAGAGTACTGAAAATTGGAATTTTTGTGTGATTGATAGGTACTCTGGAAAGCATAAAGGGATTTGGTGGAGTAGAAGTTGCGTCGTTGGACCTCTGGTGAGTTTTAGTTTATCTTAATTTCGTGCATAATTTTAACTTTATTTTCTGTTAATATTTAGAATAATTGTGAAGTAAATAAAAATAAAATTTGATGTATGACCGATTGAAAATCCTGTTTTGATCTCAACGTTGAATTAGAACTTTTTGATCCTGAGATCGAATGGACTTTTTATTGAAAATGTCAAGCTATTTAAGAGCGGTATCGTCAGTCAGAAGAAATAATGGGTGACCAAAGAGTCAATCTACCAAGGGCACTAGAGACGTCCCTGAAAGGATACTACGCGCCCGATACATATGATTCCTATGTTGATTTTTCAGAGGAAGAAGGCGCGAAACACTTCGAGATCAAGTCAAGCGTTATCAATATGCTTCCAAAATTTTTTGGCCTTATGATAGAGGATCCATACCAGCATATTAATGATTTCTTAGAGGTTGCTTCGACTGTTAGGTATGATAATCTATCTAAGAATGATTTGCGAGAGCGTCTATTTCCTTGGTTGTTGAGAGAAAAAGCTAAAAGATGGTACGTCAAATTAGAGAAGACAATTAAAATTGATTATGAAACCCTTAAATATGAATTCATAGAAAAACATTATCCCATAGGAAAGACTTTAGAGGCACAAGATGCGATCAAAAGTTTTAGAGAATTATCTGGTGAGAAGTTCCATGATGCTTGGGAGAGATATAGTGAAATCTTGTATAAGTGTCCCCACCATAGGTTCGCTGAGCAGGATATAGCTAAGAATTTTTACATGAGACTTGGAGATAAACATAAGAATTTGATAGATGCGGCAACACAAGGGCAATTTATCCTAAGGCCAACAAAAGAACTCTTAGACTTGTTTAACAGTATTAGTGAAAATACAATTCAATATGAATCTAAGTTGAGGTCTAGAGGTGCAATAGATAAAAGATCTGAGAAATCTTATGTTGTGAATCATGATGATGTGCAAGATTCAGTGGCGTTGATAGGAGAGAAGTTAGAAATATTTGAAAAGCTTCTCCAGAGAAATCATTCCCCCAGAAGAGAGGTGTCAAAGGTAGAAGTCTATTATTCCCATAATGAGTGTCAAGGTGGTGAATTCGTTGCTGCCAATGCTAATGTAGCATGGAACTACCCAAACAATGCTCATTTCACCAATTCATACACATCAAATGTCCAAAATTATTCCCCTCTTTCATCTCAATCTTCGAATGTGGAATAAATGTTTCCTCAGGAACAACAATCATATAATTCACAACCAAAGTTTCAACAGAGTCAAAAATCATATCAATCCCCACCAACAATCATGGCTCGAAACTCTAAGTCAAATCACCAACCCAGACAGTCATCCACTAATTCTCAGGTTCTCCAACCATTCAATAATAATCAGGTTGTCGAACCATATAATTATCAAACTCAGCCTCAAGGAAACCAAACCCAAGGATTCAGTCCAAATCAAGCTTACCCTCCGTATCCTCAAAACCATCTCCAACATCAAAATTCAATTCAAAATCCACCACTGAGACCACTTAGCTTTGAAGAAGAGGTGATGAATGCCCTGAGGGAGTTAAAAAAATCAATCTAATAATTCTCAGGCGATCATCCAAATAGTGAACTCTCATTCCCAAGTCCTTGCTCAAATGGGAGCTCAAATGGTACAACTAAAGAATGATATGGATAGGATAGAGAGAATATTGCCTAGTCAGGCAGTGGCTAACCGAAAGCCGTAAAAAGCATTGGAGCTTGAATCCTTTGTTGAGACTCATCATGAGACAGTCCAAGCGGTCATAATTTTGAGAAGTGAAAATGAGGTGGAAAATAGGGCTGAGGAACAGCAAGATGAGAGACTGAAGAAGCAAAAGGCCCAAGAAGTTCAAAGAAAGGCAGATGAAGAAGCTCATAAGAAAATGGCTGAGAAAGTTCAGAAAGATCAACCTCAAGAAGAGGAAGAACAAGATGAGACAATACCAGGAGAGTCGGATAGTGCATAATATAAGGAGGCAACATCATTGCCTCAACGTCTTAGAGAGCTGACTAAAAATGGTAAGAATAAATAGTCAGACATGTTGGAGACATTCCGACAAGTCAAGATTAATCTGCCTCTCTTAGACATTATAGACCATATACCACCCTATGCTAAGTTTTTGAATGACCTCTATATCCAAAAGTGTAAAAGCAAAACTAAGGTCCCGAATAAGATTTTGTTGACTGAACAAGTTTGATCTTATTGAGTGATAATCCACCTAAGAGGAAAGATCCCGGTACTCCCATTATTTCTTGTGTCATTGGTGATCAAAAGATTGGTAGAGCTCTTCTTGACCTTAGTGCGAGTGTTAATTTATTACCTTACTCAGTTTATCAACAGCTAGGGTTGGGAGAGCTCAATCCTACATCGGTGGTGCTTCAATTGGCAGACAGATTAACTAAACAACCGAGAGAAATTCTGGAGGATGTCATTGTTCAAGTGGGTAAGTTCTACTATCCTATGGACTTTGTGGTGTTAGACATTGAACTTGACTACAGATCAAGGAGACATATCCCTGTTATCTTAGGAAGATCATTTTTGGCTATGGAAAATGCATGCGTTGATTACAGAACAGGGGTTATGGATATATCTTTTGAGAATCTAGAGATGAGGATGAATGTATTTGATATGAACCATCAATTACCAGAACCAACCGAGTGTTTTAATATTGATAAAATGGTTGAGAAAGTGGTACCTCAGAGGAATCGAGCAAGGAATGACATGGATGTTGTGATTGAAAGGTCAAATGTAAAGTTTGACACGTGGGATGAGCCAAGAGATTCCCCTGAATCTTGATTTGTGTCACCAATGACATTGGTGCCCGATAACTCATTTTATAAGATTGGGTTGTATGACGACACTGATGGTCGAGAGAAGAGCTTAGTGACAAATATGCAAGATGTGGAGGCTGTTAGAGATGATCAATTATCACGAAATTTTAAAGAACCTACTAAGGATGACCCCCCTCTTAAGGATACCTTTCTAGATGAACCAGTGTTAGGTAAAAACATGGTAGAAAAGCTATATGCCTTTGAAAATCCATGATTGAGAGATAAGTGTGAGGGGATACAGAGTTGTGTGTATAAGGATGCTTAAAGATACATAGCTTGAACAAGAGTATATCATGCTAAGCATGTTCGTCTTAAGTTCCTTGAGCTTAGCTGAAAACGACAATGTAATCCGAAGCTGAAAGTGTTTCTAGGTAAATTCCGACAAATATGGGATGGATCATACATAGTTAGATCGGTTTACCCTTGCGGAGAAGTAGGATTTGATAAAAGGTTCGAGATACATGGGCAGAGATTAAGATATTATGAGGAAATTGATCCGGGACCGGAATTTATGGCATTTATCAGTTTAATGGAAAGTGGTGAATTGGTGAAGGGAACATTACATAAGGTATTGAAGGAGGACCTGTTGGACACATTGACCGTGCATGGGGTGAAGTTAGAACGTGATAGAAGAGGTACTTTATATGATGATTATTGTTCTATATTTGATGTCATGGATAATACTACTTGTCCACAAGTGAGAGCACTGAGAGAGTCACCTCCTATATTTTGTTCTATGATTAGGGCAAGTGTTGCATAGAGGAAGAGTGTTAGATAACCCTTTGAGTGGTCATGTTGTGCCGACAACATTAAACATTGGTCCTAGGTTGTGAAAGTTAGTTTCTAGCCTCGGTTTGTAGAATAATAGGTCATTTCATTTTTGCAAATTTCAATTTTTAGAGATAGTAGGCCCTTAAGGCCAAATCTTTGCTTATTTTATTTTAATTTCAAAGGATTGTAGGCCTTTAAGGCCAAATTGGAAAACAAAAAAGAGAATTTTTAATTCCTTGAAAAATTTGTGTGAATTTCTGGATATTTTTGAAAATTTCCTTTCCCTTGCTACGATTGGGTATTTGTGCTTTGTTGGTCATATTTACAGGTAATCCAAATAAAGTTTGGGAGAGGAGATCAAGTGCTTCGATGTTGATTCTAGAATTGAGCTTTAAGGGTAACTATATCCGTTCTCATAAATTATTTTTGACCATGGAGGGCATGGTCTCATTTAAGTTTGGGGGGAAGGTATAGTTGATTATAAGGAATGATTTTGAATTTTAAAAAAAAAATTTGAAAAATTGAATTTTTTTGGAGAAATTCTTTGTTTTCATGCATGAGTGTTTTGCATTACAAGTTTATTAAGTTTGTGTTTATGATGTATGAGTAGTATGTGTTGTGATATTCCCATTCATGAAAGTGATAATTAAATCGAGTAAGTGAAATTATGTGATTTTACATGGGTGAGTGATTAGTAAAATTGAAACCGAAAAGGATGACCTTGACCTATAAGCACAAGCACACATTCACTTTGGGAAATAAGTTGATCTTGGACTATGTAAGTTAAAAAATAATTTTGCCACCACAATAGTAGGGGAGATGGGGAGTTGGTATAGATGGAATGGAGAGAATTGAAAAAAAAAATATTTTGAGAAAATAAAATGCAAAAAGTAGTTCTTCAATCTGAGTAACTGGGTCTTGGTATCACTAATATCATTGTTTGCGTTTAAAGGAGAAAAGACTAATGAGCATAAATTCCATGGAAGAAGCTTGAGCCCAATTGGTTGGGACTAAAAATCCTCGCTGGAAAGTCTGGAGCTTAGAAAGACAAAAAAGGATGGTAAAATGGAAAGATAGAAAGATGTGTTTTTACGAAAAATGGAAAAGTTTGATCAATGAAGTAGGAAGAATGATATTGAAATACCATAGTCGAATGTTCACAAGATCACGGAAGGTTGTCTTGATTGAGAGTAGAAAGTAGCGAAATCATTCACTTAAGTGGGAACCATTCATGACATGAAGTTCGATATAATTATTGTTCGGTAGTGAGTGGGAATATTTGTATCCATGCTATTTTTTACATGATATCATGACTTAATTGAACTTGTGTGTGTACTCAAGATTGCGTGATTATAGATAACTGAGATGTTTGTAGGTACCATTACTAGAAACCTTCACGAGACTTCACTTGTCCACTAGGGGTAACCTAGGGGATTAAAAGGCTTGTTACATATGCTAAGTGTAATCGTCGACCCTCACGAAAACAAGGGATTATGTTAGATTAGTTAAAGTATATAGATTAAAAATCATCACAAGAAAGTTTCCCTGAGTTCATTGCTAATGGACTAGCAATATGTAAGTTTAGGGGTGTGATAGGTGCTCAAAAGTATCCATTTTAAGCCCCTATCTTATTGTTGTTATATCTTTTCATTCCATTATTTGGTATTCTTATATTGTTTGTGTTTTAAAGTATGTTTTAGGAGCTTAAGGAAGAAATGGAGCCAACGTCGGTGAATTAACTGAAGAGTGCGTTCTTTCTATCTAAGAAGAGAGTCAAGGAGGCAGTCCGAGACAAAAAATGGCTCCCGGGGGGTAAAAACGGCATTTCCAAAATCCGTCATCTTCAACAAAAAGTATCGTAGGTTTAAGACGGTCATTTTGGTGCATTCACAGAGAAAAGTGGTTTTCCATAAAATACTTATGCTTTTGCCTACGCTTTCAGTTTCAAAAAGTGGCTGGAAATCACATTTCTACGCTTGGAGGTACGCTTGGACCTATACTTGAAGCGTAGGCCAGGTACACTTGAAGAGTATGTGTGGCAAGAATTTGTGGTTTTTGGAGAGTTTTGCATGTTCTACCCTCGGTTCAAAGTGAAGACGTACCTGTGACTCCAGACCTCTATATACATGTATATACACTTATATATATTAGAAGTTAGGGTTTTCATGAAGTTGAGAGTGAAAAGACTGAAAAGGGCCTCTTTATACCATTGCCCATATATACACGATCATATATCAGTGTGAAGGGGTGGTTGATTTTTGAGGAGACGTACATTAGGGTTCATTAGGGTTGTTCAGTTGTAAAGGTTCACATTCATCCAGAGAGGTTCATTCAGACGTACTGCTGTGGAGAGCCATATTCAAACCTAGAGATCCGGAGAAGAAGACTATTGATATTGTTTCTACATCACCGATGTAGTCACCTTTCACCGTGGCCAACTAACTCGGTATCTAGGGTTTTCTAGCAAAACCCTAGTCAAGTAATGTAGTTCTTTCATTATTTTTAATTGTAACGAGGGGAAACAGTTGACCATACTGTGATGATTGTAGTAGTTAAGAGACCGTACTGATTTGCAATATAAAATTATATGTTTGTTCTAAATTCTTGTCTTAGATGGAATAAATGTATTATTTTGTACAACTATGATTATTCAATACGAGTAGGAACTCGGATGCTTAATTATGGTTTTTTACACAATGGTGATAATGAAACTTTAAACCCTAGGTTGACACAGGTCGTACCTTGGCGATTTAATATAGACATATTTTAGTTTATTTTCATGCAGTAGGAGTAGATTAGAGTAACATAATTGACATGTACTAGTTAGGTCAGTCATGAGGCGGGTTGTCGTAATCCGGTTGATGGTACTCCTTTTTGGGGTCGTATTTAGCTATTTGCGGTATGATCTGATTCACAATTATGGATCGCCCTCTTACAATTAATACAGTGAGGAAATATATTATGCGGTTAGTGGTAGAGTGATGAAAACCCTAGTTTTCTCTCTCATCTGAATCGCAACGAATTTAATTTGTTTTCTAGATAATTTTAGTTATAATAGTTAATTTGGTCTTTGACCGCCCAAATAAACTATTTTCAGAAAATATAATTTAGTGTTTTTGAATTACTAAAGCGAACAATCTCAGTATCTGTGGGATCGATATCCCTTACTCAAGCCATTGCTATACTATAATTGATATGTGCGCATGCGTAGGGTAAAATCTAGTGTCATTAAGGTGTCATTTTTAATCACATATTTTTACACACCTGACATCATATCAGGCGATAATATCCAAGAAAGGATAATTGATCTTGACTCGCCGAAAGGTTTCCAGCATGTCAGTCTCTTTGTGCTTACCATATCTGGCTGGCTCTCTCAGACGTTGAGGAAATGGCGTTGCTCCTCGTAACTTGCCCTTCCTGGATCTTTTGGTAATGTTTGGTCGACATCTTCCTCCACCTGAGTTCGATTGGTCGAAACTTTCTCAGTTGCCTTTCGCTTACTTCCCTTCCACTTCTTAAATTTGTGATTGCTTGAACCGATTCATGAGGATTATTAGTTAAGGATCAAATCTCCATCACTTGGTTATTCTTCGGGTTAGCCACCGGCTAACTAGGCATTATTCTTTCTTCTCTTTTGTTCAAGGCATTAGCTACTTGGCCCATCTTGTTATCTAGCTTCACCAACACCTGAGCGTGAGAGCCTAGCATATTCTGAATGCCTTATAAAGTCTTTGACAACTCATCTGGGTCAAAACCTAGTGGTCTTGGTGGTGGGGTTTGACTTCTCTAAGGTTGAGGTTGGTAATTGAAAGGTCGAGTGCCTTGAGAATTAGGCTGAAACTTTTGAGTCATAACTGGTGGTTGAGAATTGAATGATTGACGATTCTGAGAGAAATTTGATTGAGGATTTTACACATTCTAAGAACGATAGGAAAGATGTGGATGATTTCACCAATTCGGATTGTATGAATTAGAAAAAAGAGTATTGTTTGAATTGGTCCATGCTGTAATAACATCAACATCAACAGTAATTACCTCATTATTTTGACATTCATTTTGGGAAAGATTAGGTCCTAATGCTAATACATCTCTCGGGGCTGACATACTTAAATTTATGAATTTATCGACCTTTTATCCTAATATGGCTAACAATTCTCTGACATCTTCATTATTTTTTATCTATGATAAACACTTTGTCAGATCTTCTTTCGAGTCCATCTCTAGCACGCATCTTAGATTCATGTTGAATCGAGTTATCGCTCACATTGTCAAATAGCTCAAAGAGTTCTTTTGTTGGCCTCAGTGTAAACTGTTCTCCCACTGCTGCATCAATCAGATTCTTGCGTGTAGCACCCAGTCCAAGATAAAAATTACGCACTATATCTTGATAAAAAAACTTGTGATGGGGAGACTTCAACATAATTTCATTGAATCTATCCCATGCATCATGGAATTGCTCACCAGACAATTCTCTGAAGTGGGTAATTGTTTCTTGTGCTTCATGGGTCCTACCTACTGAAAAATGTTTTTCCAAAAATTCAGCTTTTAAGGTTTCCCAATCAATTTTCATAGTTTTCCCTAAAGTTACATACCATCGTTTAGCTTTTTCTCTCGAAGAAAAGGGAAATAATCGCACACGCAATGCATTCGGGCTTAGATTCTCTATTCTGACGATCGAGGCCATTTCTAAGAAATCATTAATATGCTGATAAGGGTCCTCATTCCTAAGTCTGAAAAACTTAGGCAACATATTGATGACACTAGATTTGATCTCATAGTGCTTGACCCCTTCTTCTTCCGGAAATTCCGCATATGTTTCCTGAGTAGTAGGCGCATAGTATCCCTTTAAGGATGTGGCTGGTGCCTTTCACGTCTCAGCATCACGGTCGACCATCCTTTCTTGCTCCAACTGGCAATGATGCTCTTCTTCCATTGCTCTATGATTTTGACGAAAAGTCCGTTCGATTTTAGGGTCGAAAGGTACTAACGCATTATTGGGGTAAAAAAGGACTTTCCTATTGGTCATATACACTAGACGAAAACTTTTTATTTTTATTTTATTTTTTATAAAAACAAATTTAACTACTTCTAAATTATTCTAAGTATTAACAAAAATCAAAGCTAAAATTATGAGCGAAATTAAGCTAAACTAAAACTCACAAGAGGTCCAACGACGCAACTTTCGCTGCTCCGCTATCTCCCTTTATGTTTTTCAGAGTACCTGTCAGTCACACACAATTTCATCTTTAGATACACTACAATAACATAATATTATATAGGATGATGAGGGTTAGTTAGCAAAAGGACGGGGGAGATAGATGGCGATTCTAAGAAGACTACGAGGGAGCTAGGGTTTTGGAGATGGTGATGGCTCTATAACCTAGGGTTTACGCTCTAGGGTTTCTCTCTTGCAATCTTTTCTCACGCACTAGTTATAACTTAGGGTTTCAGTATTGTTTTCATTCATTTCTTGCATTAGAGTTTGCTTGCCCTATTGTCTCTGTCATTTATTGTTTAGGGTTTCATTTATTTCTTTATATTATCATTTATTGCTCTCAATTATGGCGGATAACTACAAATGAATGATGCATGAGTTAGATGGGGTTAAGAAAATGGTACGTTCGTTGACAAACTAGGGAACATATCAATATCAGAAGAGGGGTCGAAGCAGTGGACGACATTCACGACAACCATTAGTTGTCTCACAGGGGCCTAAGGTTGTAGTACCTGATCAAGAAACTTTTCCAGTTCTTCCAGGATCACAAGTTAAGGAAGCTTTGGAGCCTACTGCGAACTCTTAGGGAAATACTTGGGCTTCATTGTTGAATCCATTGTCAACACCACGAAAAAAGCTTAGTTATTTCCCTTCGGCAAAAATAGGTGATCGTGTGGTTGTTTCACCACCACCGGAAGTTTCAGATGAAGGAGGTCTCAAATGGAAGACGAGTTTGGTAGGCTATTTTTTGGACAAAAACTTGCCTTACAATGTGGTTAATTCAATTGCCCACAAGTTATGGAGTACAATGGGCTTAAAGACAATTTTTGGGGTGGATAAATGGGTTTTTTCTCTTTCAATTCTTAACTGAACTTAAGTGTGACAAGATTTTGGAAAATAGCCCATGGCATTTTGTGAATCAATTCCTTGTGCTACAAAAATGGAATGAAGACATTTCTATGCATAAGGAGGAGATCACATAATTTCCTCTTTGGGCAAAGCTTACAAATGTACCTTTGTAGTACTGGAACATTTTAGGATTGGGGCATATAGCTAGTGCTCTAGGGAAAGCACTTTGTATGGATTTGCCAACTGAAAAGGGTGAAAAAATCAGCTATGCAAGAGTATGTGTAGAGGTTTCTACTCATGATGATCTTATAAAAGAGTTTGATGTCACTTTAAAATTTGGTGAGATTAAAACATTGAAGGTTGAATATCAATGGTCTCCATCCAAGTGTAATTGATGCAAAGTATTTGGTCCTTGGGATAGGAATTGTTCTTTGAATGTGGTGGATAAAGTAGCTACTCAAACTCATCAAAATACTACTCAAGAATGGAGAGTAGTGGATAAGTCAGGGAAACATGTTCCAGTTATTGAGGCTGAAAGTGATGCTTACATAGAGAAGCAACAGAATGTGGTTGAGGTGACTTCCTCTGAGGCAGTGTTATTGCCTAATATCCTTGCTTCCAATACATTTCAAGCTCTCCAAAATGTGGAAGAGGATAAGGTTCACACAGATGATGAGGAAGAATTTGTAGCTGAGACACGGGATGAAGTTGATAAATCACATCAGGTGGATGTTACAAATTCTCCAGTTGCTGCAATTAATCAAGGTTCAAAATTAATGAAGCCTGGGAATGGGAAAAAAGATGCTCCATTACCAACTAAAACAATTGCTCAAAGTACTATCACTGGCTCAGGATCAGGTTTTCCAACTCATTAAATTGGTAAAGGGACTAAAGGTACTGATAAAGTCATTAAACCTGTTGAGAAAAATAAGGGTGCTAAGATACCCCCTTCTAGTATAAAGAATATAAGGGGTACTAATGCCTAATTGTTTCATTCTTGTCTATGTTTCCAATGTCTTTTGGTATTTGGAACATAAGGGGTCTTAATTCCCCTGAAAGGCAATGTAAGGTAGGTGGTGTGATTAAGAGATATAAATTTTATCTTTTTTGTTTGATATAGACAAAAATAAAATAGCAAAAGGCTAGTAAAGTTCTTAATGCTTTGGCTAGAGATTGGAGGTATATGGCTAACTATGATCATGCTCGTAATGGCAGAATATGGGTGTGTTGGGATCCAGTTAGGTATTATGTGACTAAGATTTATGATTCTTCTCAACTAGTTTTGTGCTCTTTTAGTTGTGTGAGGGATTTTGTTTATGCTTTGAATGATGCTATTGGTAGAAGGAGTCTCTGGAAGGACTTATTACAATTTTCTCAAAACTATTTTAGTTTTCCCATTTTCTTCTCTAAAGATTTCAATGCTATCAGATACCCTTTTGAAAATTAAGGTGGTTCATCTGTGTGGGATTCAAGAATGAAAGAGTTTGGGGAGTGTCTCGATGTTGCTTCTATGTTGGATTTAAAGCACTCAAGAATTCAGTTTACTTGGTCTAATGGTACAGTGTTTAGGAAGCTGGATAGAGTGGTTGTAAATGAGTGTTGGACTGATACCTATCCATGTTCAGAAGCTGTTTTTGAGCCTAAGTATATCTCAGATCATGCCATAATTCATCTCAAAGCTCATTGTTTAATGTAGAGATGAGGAGCTCCCTTCAGGTTCAATAACCACCTGGGTACATCATACTGGTTTTATGGATCTTGTTTAGGCAGTGTTGTCTAATAAGTTACCTGGATCTTACATGTTCCAGGTTTGCCAAAAACTCAAGCTTCTGAAACATGAGTTAAAGAGGATGAATGATGCTTCCTATAATAATATAGCTTCTCAAGTTTCTGATTGCAGAGAAAAATTGTATGCTATCCAACAAGCTATTGATGTTAACCCTGGTACAGATCTTCATCAGCAAGAACAAGTCTGTCTATCTAATTACCTACATTTGGCAAAAGTGGAGGAATCTCAGAATAAAGAAAGGGCTAGAGATCAATGGTTACAATTGGGGGACAAGAATATTTCATATTTTCACAAGGTTGTTAATTATAGGAAGAAATTCAATAGAATTCTTTCTATTACTTTAAGGTCAGGCATTAGACTTAGGGATCTTGTGTCTATTCAAGAGGAATTTGTTGGTTTTTTCAAGAATTTGTTGCAAGATAAAGGCTCAGTAGTTATTCCTGGTCTTAAGTGATTTTGTTAGGCATCCTCTTTCTTTAGATGATATTCAAGAATTGCATAAACCAATTGCTGATGATGAGGTTAAGAGATATATTTTTTCAATGAAGGATGGGAGGGCTCCTGGCAGTGATGGATATAATGCACTCTTCTACAAGAAAACTTGGAATATTGTTGGGGCTGATGTTACTAAAGCAGTGCAAGCCTTCTTTCACTCAGGCCACATGTTGAGGGAGATTAATACTATTGTTATTACCTTGGTGCCAAAGACTAGCTCTCCAAATCAGGTTTCAGATTATAGACCTATTTCTCTTTGCTCTACCCTTTATAAATGCATCACTAAGATTATTGCTACTAGACTTAAGGGTTGTTTAAAGGATTGTGTAAGCTTGAATCAAGGAGCTTTCAATCCTGGTAGGAGCATCACAGACAATATTGTTTTGGCTCAAGAGGTGCTTAGAGACTATCATAAAGATGATGGTGATCCAATAGTAGCTATGAAGGTGGATTTAACCAAGGCTTTTGACACTTTGGCTTGGGATTTTTTGGAGGCAACTCTTATTGCTTTCAAGCTTCCATCTCATTTGATTAAACTTATCATGACTTGTATTTCTACTTCTATATTTACTATAAACATAAATGGTTCTTACAAGGGATATTTTCACAATTGTAGAGGCATAAGGCAGGGTGACCTTTTATCACCTTATCTGTTTGTGTTTGCTATGGAGGTTTTATCTGGAATGATAGCTAGAAGTGTTAAGTATTGTGCTGAGTTTAAATATCATTGGAAGTGTAAGGAGCAAATGATTACTTATCTCTTATTTGCAAATGACCTTTCGTTATTTTTAGCTGGGGATTTGGCTTCCATTGATTGTCTTATGTCCATTTTAGAGCTCTTTGGAACCATATCAGGCTTGCATCCTAATCTTCAAAAAAATGCCATTTTTCATGCTGGCATTGACACTACTATCTTTCAACAGATTAGGTGTTCAAGTAGGTAGGAATCCTGGCAAATATTTGGGGGTGCCACTCCTTTCTACCAAGCTAACCAAATAGGATTGTGTCATTCTAGTTGAGAAGATCTCTAGAAGAATTACAAGTTGGTCCTCCAAGTTTCTTTCTTTTGGGGGAATGCTGTAATTAGTGAAATCAGTGTTATTTTCATCTCAAGTCTATTGGGCTTAAACTTTTGTTTTGCCTAACACTGTTTTACATGAAATGACAGCTCTTTTGAGGAAGTTTTTGTGGACAGGTTCAAAGATGTGCAAAGGGGGCTGCAAAGTTGCATGGAGGATGGTTTGTGCTCCTCTAGAGGAAGGAGGGTTAGGTATAAAAGACCTTGAAGAGTGGAATCAAGCAGCCATAGCTAATCATATCTAGAACATTCTTAATCCTAACCATATTTCTTTTTGGGTATCTTGGGTCAAAACTCATATTATCAAACACAAAATATTTTGGCAATTGGGTGTACCTCAGCACTGTTTTTGGACTTGGAAGCAACTGCTCAAGATTAGGCCTCTAATAAGGAATGCTTTCAAGATGATAATAGGAGATGTAAGAACTACTTCATTGTGGTTTGATAATTAGCATCCTCAAGGGTCTCTATATCCTACTTGTCCTCTTAGCTCTATTAGATCTTCTGGTATTCGTGTAAATGCAACTGTGAGTAGATTGATTAGCTATACTAGGTGGCATTTCCGAGCTTTAAACTCTCAGTTTTGGTCAGATTTCAAGGCTGGTTTCCCCCAAGATTTTCTTCCTAACATGTCAAGAAGTGATCAGTTAATTTGGGTGCCATCTAATTGAAAATTCTCTATACATTCAGGTTGGGATTTTATGAGAGAGCATTTTGATAATGTGTAATGGAGGAAAGTGGTTTGGTTCAAGCACGGTGTTCCAAAACACTATTTTTTTTCTTTAGGTTGTTAATCTTGACATACTTCCTTCACTTTATTTCCTCTTTTCCATTGGTCTTGTTCAACAAGCAACTTTTTTGTTTTGTGGTGTTAGGCAGGAAGATAGAGATCATCTCTATTTTCAATGTAGATTTACTTCTGAACTGTGGAAATCTGTGGTGCAACAAGGTCTAATGGAGTGGCCATATGGGGATTGGGATAGCCTGTTTTAATGGATGACTGGAAAGTTACTTGATAAGTCTTTGGTATCTCTACTTAATAAATTTGTTTTTTCAACTACTCTGTATGAGATATGGATTGAGAGGGGAAAAAGACTCTACTCTAATGAGTATCATACTATTGATCAGATACATAAAAAGATTGTGGATATTGTGAGGCATGTGATTTTCCCTTTGTCAAAGTTTGCAACTACTGCCCAAAATCAGTTAGTAGTACAGACTTAGAGACTTCTTAATTATATATTGTTAAGATGATAAATTGTTTCTGCGGGTTTTGGAGTTTACATATTGCTATGGATTTATGGTTTAGAACTACATAGTCTGAGCTCTTTTTGTTGTTTAGGTTTTGTGATCTTATATGCTGGTGCATGTTGCTTGCTGGAGGGTTACGTATTGCTGCTTAAGTTTGGCATAGGAGGAATCCGAATCAAGCTCTCATGGTTTTTTCAGTGCTTAAAGCTTCTGAAGTTGTCTAAGATCATGCCATTTTTGGAGGCTTTGTGGTTTTAGATTTAGTGCTTTTCTTTAGCTATTGCTCTTATAGGCACTTGCCATACTTTTCTTGTATTTTCATTTGGTTGTTGTTTGGATTCCACATTATTATCTGGGGTATGCCCCTTAACACTTATAAGGCTTAGGCCATTTCTCTAATACATTATCTTACCATTCAAAAAAACAAATAACGCAATATTACTAAACTACTAAATCAATGAATAATGCCAAGTCCCCGGCAGCGGCGCCAAAAACTTGATGTCCGCCCAGGGGTGATAAAAATAGTGATTAAAAATGACCCCTTAGGACGACTTAGGTTTTACCTATCACAAGCGCACGAGTCAAATTATAGTATAGAAACGGCTTAAGAAATGGAGTATCGAACCCACAGAGACTTGGTTTATTCACTTTAGCAATTTGAAAATATTGAATTATGTTTGAAAAAGAGTTTTGAATTGTTTTGTGATTTATAACTAAATTAACTAAAAATAGAAAGTAAATTGAGAGTTTGATCAAGAGAGAGAGAAAAAACTAGGGTTTTCATTGCTCTACCACTAACCGGATAACATAGTTTTAAATTTGCACAATTGTAAAAAGGGCAATCTATTCCCGTGAATCAGAACGTACTGCATATAGTCGAATACGTTCCCCAAAAGGATACCATCAACCGGATTCACTGCAACCCATCTCCGGACAGAGTGTAACGAGTGCATACTATTTACTTTACTCTAATCTATTACTAATACATGAAATTAAACTAGAGCATGTCTATGATACCTCGCCAAGGGATGGCCTGTGTAAACCTAGGGTTTCAAGTGTTAAGAACCATTGTATAGAAAATCATGGATTAAGCATCCGAGTTCCAGCCCATAGTGAATAATCATGATTGAGTAATAAAAATATATTTATTCAATCTAAGACAAGAATCAAGAACAAATATATAATCTTGTTTCAAGAATAAAAACGATCACTCATCTACACAATCATCATGGTATAGTCATAGCTTCCCCTTTGTTACAATTGAAAACAAATATAAAAACTACATTACTTGGCTAGGGTTTTGCTAGAAAACCCTAGATACCAGTTTAGTTGATCATGGCTGACGGAGACCGCATCGTTGATGTAGAATCCCTTGCCATAGTTTTCCGCTCCAGAACTCTAGGTCTTGTATGGATTCTCTTTGGAATGATATATGAATCTCTAGAGGCTATTTTGAAAATTATACGTGTTTAGAAGCTCTTTAAAATCTGTAGCAGACCTCTCTATTTATAGACAACAACCAAGGGAAACCTTAAGGTTGCCCTTTTTCATCATTTCACACCGAACCAAGAAAAAACCTTAAGTATGATGTATATTATATGTATATCACGTGTATTGAGGAGTAGAAGTCGCAGCCGCCACAAAGAAACTCAGTCGGGGCCAAAATTTGAATTTCACACTTTAAGTTCGCAGCTTTAACTACACTTGGTACGTAGAGGCCCTACGCGCGGCGCGTAGGCATAGGCTATGTGTGGCACGTAGACCTCCTATGCGTGGAGCTTAGGCCTCTTTTGATGGGGCGTAGATGGGCGTCATTTTGGCACTTTCTAGCCACTTTTACCTACTGGGTCCGTAGATGGATTGTACCATTTTCCATGTGATAGGTGTAAAATATTAGTCATTTTGACCCCATAACTCACTATTGTTACGTTCTTTCATTCCATTATTTGGTATTTTTATGTAGTTTGCATGTTAAAGCATGTTTCAGGAGCTTAATGAAGAAATGGGGCTAACTTCAGTGAATTAACTGAAGAGTGTGTTCTTTCTATCCAAGAGGAGAGTTAAAAAGGCAGTCCGAGAAAAAAATGGCTCCCGGAGGGCAAAAAAGGATATTTTCAGAAAGCCGTCATCTTCAGCAAAAAAATATCATGGGTTCGAGATGGACGTTTTGGCGCATTCATGGAGAAAAATGGTTTTCCATAAAAACCCTACGCTTATGCCTACGCTTCAAGTACCAAAAAGTGGCTGGAATTGCAAAATATACGCTTGGACCTACGCTTGGGACCTACGCTTGGACCTACGCTTGAAGCGTAGCCTCCAAGCGTAAGTGCGGCAACTTTGAGGATTTCTGCGTGATTTTTCCTGTTTCACCCTGTCCTTAATTGGAAGACATGCCCGCGACTCCAGACCTCTTTATACATGTATATACATTTATATTTATTGTTTTGATGAGTTTTAAGAGTGAAAAGACGGAAAAGGGCATCTCTATGCCATTGCCTATATATACAAGACCATACATCAGACGTGAGATATATTATATTAGAGAGGAAATATATAATTTATGGAGGTTCTGATAGATACAGACTGGTTGGTTCTGTGAGACGTTCATTCAAGAGGTTCATTCATTCAGACTTGCTGCTATTGAGAGCCATATTCAAACCTAGAGATCTGACAAAGAAGACTATGGAGAGCGTTTCTACATCAACGATGTAGTCACCTTCTACCATGGCCAACTTACTCAGTATCTAGGGTTTTCTAGCAAAACCATAGCCATGTAATGTAGTTCCTTTATTGTTTTTAACTGTAAAGGAGGGGAAACTGTTACCATACTGTGATGATTTAGTAGTTAAGAGACCGTACTGATTTGTAATATAAAATTATACGTTTGTTCTAGATTCTTGTCTTAGATGGAATAAATATATTATTTTGCACAATTCTGATTATTCAATATGAGCTGGAACTCGGATGCTTAATCATGGTTTTCTACACAATGGTGGTAATGAAACATAAAACCCTATGTTGACACAGGTCGTGCCTTGGTGATTTAATATAGACATACTTTAGTTTATTTTTATGGATTAGGAGTAGATTAGAGTAATATAATTGGCATGTACTAGTTAGGTCAGTCATGAGACGGGTTGTTGCGATCCGGTTGATGGTATTCCTTTTTGGGGTTGTATTTAGCTATCTGCGATACGACTTGATTCATAGTTATGGATCACCCTCTTACAGTTGAAACAATGATGAACTATATTATGCGGTTAGTGGTGGAGTGATGGAAACCCTAGTTTTCTCTCTCATCTGAATCACATCCAATTTACTTGCTTTTTTAGATAATTATTAGTTAAAATAGATAATTTCGTCTTTAACCACCTAAAGCAAACAATTTTTCAAAAATATAATTCAGTGTTTTTGAATTGCTAAAGTGAACAATCTCAGTCTTTATGGGATCGATATCCCATACTCAAGCCGCTTTGCTATTCTACAACTGATACATGCGCTTGGGTAGGGTAAAACCTAGAGTCATTAAGGTGTTATTTTTAACTACATATTTTTACACACCTAACATCACATCAAGTTTTTGGCACGCCGTTGCCGGGGACTAATCATTTTAATAGCTTTAGTAATTTATTTGTATTGCGTTATTGTAACTGTTGCTAAAATGAGATTTTTGTGTGATTGACAGGTATTCTGAAAAGCGTGAAAGGGAAGATCGGAACTTCTAAAGTTGCGTCTGGAACTTTTGTGAGTTTTAGTTGCCTAGATTTTTGCATATTAATTCCGGCTTTAATTTCTGTAATTTAGATGTATTCCAGAAAATTTCAAAAATAAAAATAAATAAATAGTTATTTGAGTAGCACATGACCGATAGACTGACCCATTCTAATTTAAGCATTGCGTTAGTCTAGTACGATCCTGAGATCGAAAAGACTCTCCGTTGTTTACGTCGATTTATTGAAAAACGTCATCGTCGGCAAGAAGAAGCAATGGCCGACCGAGGAGCCTACCAACAAAGGGCACCAGAGACATCACTGAAAGGATATTACACACCCGATGGGTACGATTCCTATACTGATTTTCTAGAAGAAGAAGGAGCGAAGTACTTTGACATCAAGACAAGCATGATCAATATGCTTCCAAAATTTCCAGGCCTTAAGATAGAGGACCCATACCAGAACATAAATGATTTTCTAGAGGTAGCATCTACTTTTAGGTTTGACAATTTGCCCAAAAATGACTTGCGAGCGAGATTATTCCCTTGGTCATTGAAAGAGAAAGCTAAAAGATGGTACATCAAATTAGCAAAAGAAATAAAAATTGATTGGGAAGCCCTTAAGAGAGAATTCATAGAAAAACACTATCCAATAGGAAAAACCTCAAAAGCACAAGATGCAATCAAAAGCTTTAGGCAATTGTCTGGCGAACATTTTCATGATGCATGGGAAATATATACTAAAATTTTGTATAAATGCCCCCATCATAGGTTTTCCGACCAAGATATTGATAAAAATTTCTACATGGGACTTGGTGAAACTCATAAAACTTTGATAGATGAGCCACACAAGGTCAGTTTATCCTAAAGCCATCTAAAGAAATCTTGGAGATATTTGCTAATATCAGTGAAAACACAATTCAATATCAATCTGAGTTGAGGTCTAGAGGTGGACAACAAGATAGGAGATCCGAAAAATCTTATATTGTGGATCATGATGATGTGAGAGATACCATGGCATTGTTTGGAGAGAGATTGGAGAGAATTGATAAATACCTTCAGCGAAATCATTCCCCTCCTAGAGAGACATATAAAGTCGAAGTTGAGTATTCCCAAATTGAGTGTCAGGAGATAATGGTTGCTGATGCCAACACATCATGGAACTATTCTAATAATGCTCATTTTATCAATTCATACACCTCCAATGCCAGAAATCACCCACTCTTGTCTTAAGAATCTACCAATGTGGAAAATCCACCACCAAAATTCCAACAAGGGAAATCATACAATTAATAACCAAGGTTCACAGAAAGACAACAGTCATACAACCAACAACCGAGGTATACTGAAAAATAGCAATCATATGGCTAATAGCTGAGGTTTCAATAAAGTCAACAATCATTTGACTCCCAACCAACAATCATGGCTAGAAATTTCAGTCTAACTACCAACCAAGAACATCTAATAATTCCCAAGCCCTCCAGCCATTTAATAACAACCAAGCCTTACAGCCTTCCAATAATTCACAAGCTCTACAACCATTCAATAATTCCCAAGAGCTTTAGCCATTCAATAACAATCAGGCTGTGCAACCCTATAACTACCAAGCCCAACCACTAAGAATCTAAACTCCTCCACCCGGTTTCCAAACTAGTCGGCTAGAGCAGGTCATAATGGACATTCATAACAAGTTAGGCATTCATACTCAATATTTAGCACAACTGCACATGCAAATGGGCTAAATGGCTAATGAGAGGAATGTGAGAAAACTAGGAAAACTGCCAAGTCAGCCAATAGTCAACCCTAAGCTACAACAAGCATTGGAGCTTAAATATTTTGCTAATAATCCTTATGAGTCAATTCAATCAACCACGACTCTGAGAAGTGGGAAGGAAGTGGATAATCTATTTGAGGCAGAGTATGAAGAAAGGTTGTAGAGAAGAAGGGAAGCAAAACAAACAAAAAGGAAGGAAACTGAAGAAGAGTAGAGGAAGGAAGCTACAAGGAAAGAGGCTGAAAGAGTGCAGAAAGACCAACCATCGGTGGAGGACAATGTTGATGAGACATTACTTGAAGAGTCAGAAAGAGCGCATTATGAGGAGACAACGCCATTTCCTCAACGTCTTAGAGAGCCGGCAAAGTACGAAAATATGAAAGAATCTGATATGTTAGATACATTCTGACAAATAAAGATCAATTTACCTCTCTTAGATGTAATCGCCCAAATACCATCTTATGTTAAGTTTTTCAAGGATCTTCGCACCTAGAAGCAGAAAAGCAGAGGAAAGAATCCAACAAAAATACTTTTGACTGAGCAAGTGAGTTTATTGCTTTTAAGCGATACTCCACCTAAGAGGAAAGATCCCGGTGCTCCCACTATTCCATGTGTCATTGGTGACCAGGAAATTGATAGAGCTCTTCTTGATCTAGGTGCAAGTATTAACTTACTTCCTTATTCAGTCTACCAACAGCTAGGGTTGGGTGAGCTCAGTCCCACATTGGTTGTACTATAATTCGTTGATCGATCAGTCAAACAAACAAAATGAGTGCTTGAAGATGTCATTGTGCAAGTGGGCAAGTTTTATTTTCTGGTTGACTTCGTAGTCCTGGATACAGAACCTATCCCTGACGCGATGAAACACATTCCAGTAATATTGGGAAGACCATTCTTAGCTACGAAAAATACATGCATCAATTGCAGAACCGGGGCCATGGATCTAACATTTGGCAATATGAAGGTTAGGATGAATGTGTTCAAAGGAAGTCACCAGTTGGCTGAATCTGGGGAATGTTTTCATATTAATGAGTGCGATGAACTGGATGATATTATATCATAATTTAACAACTCAAATCTTGGAGGAAGACGAGCTGGATTCATTTATGATTGGAGAAAGACCAAATGAGGAAGTCACTGATTGGGAGACATATTAGAAGTTGCAGAATAAAGAGCTGGATGTAATGGAGACTGCAATAATAGTTTCAAATATTCCACTAAATCCATCTCTAACTACTCCTCCTGCCTTGGAACTCAAGGAATTGCTTAAAAAGCTCAAGTATGTTTTCTTGGGATCTGATGCGACTCTTTCTGTAATTATATCTTTGAAAGTGACAGAGAAACATGAATTAAGTCTAGTCAAGGTTCTGAGTGAGAACAAAGAGGCAATAGGATGAAGTGTTGTTGATTTGAAAGGCATATACCCTTCGATTTGCATGCATCACATACACCTTGAGGAGGATGCCAAACCATCAAGAAAGATGCAGCGGAGGTTGAATCCCAATATGAAAAAGGTGGTGATGAAAGAAGTGGTAAAATTTCTAGATGTGGGTATCATTTATCCCATCTCTAATAGCACATGGGTGAGTCCAACTCATGTGGTGCCGAAGAAATCGGGCATCACAATGGTGCCAAACTCAACAGGTGAGCTAATTCCACAACGCACAACCACGAGATGGTGTGTGTGTATTGATTACAGAAAGCTCAATCTGAATACCAAGAAATATCATTTTCCATTACCATTCATTGATTAAATCTTGGAGAGATTAACCGAGCAAAACTATTATTGCTTTCTGGATGGGTATTCCGACTACAATCAAGTGGCGATTGACCCTGTTGATCAGGAGAAAACCACATTTACTTGTCCGTATGACACGTTTTCTTATAGACGGATGCCGTTTGGTTTATGTAATGCGCCAACAACATTCCAACGGTGTATGATGTCTATATTCTCTGACATGGTAGAGAAATTTCTTGAAGTGTTCATGGATGTTTTTTCAATTTTTAAGGAAACTTTCAAAGACTGTTCGAGACATCTAGAAATGGTACTTAAGAGATGTAAGGAGACGAATCTGATCCTAAGTTGGGAAAAGAGCCATTTCATGGTTCAAGAGGGGATAGTACTGGGCCATATTGTATTGAAACAAGGGATAGAGGTCGATAAAGCAAAAGTGGAATTAATTTCAAAACTGCTTCCTCCCACATCTGTTAAGTAGATACGCTCGTTTCTGGGCCATGCCGGGTTTTACCAAAGGTTTATCAAATATTTCAGCAAAATCGTCCGGCCGCTATGCAACTTATTGGCTAAGGACGCTAATTTCATTTTTTACGAAGAGTGCCTTCATGCCTTTGAGGAGCTGCGTGCTCAACTAACATCAGCCTTGATTATTCATCCACCAGACTAGTGTTTACCATTTGAGCTCATGTGTGATGCATCTGACTATACCATAGGAGCTGTGTTGGATCAGAGAAAAGAAAAGATGCCATATGTTATTTAATATGCCTGTAGGACTCTGAATGAAGCTCATATGAACTACATAGCTACTGAGAAGAAGTTGCTGGCAGATGTCTTCGCCTTGGATAAATTCTGATTATATTTATTAGGCACCAAGGTTGTCGTTTACTCGGATCATGCCACTCTGAGGCATTTGCTGACAAAGAAAGATTCTAAGCCCCTACAGATTCGGTAGATATTGTTGTTGCAAGAATTTGACCTGGAAATCAAAGATAAGAAGGGTTCAGAAAATGTTGTTGTATATCATTTGTCAATGATTATTGTTGATTCCACAAAGGAAATTACTCCTCTTAAGGATTCTTTCCCGGATAAACATTTGTTCAGTGTGGCTATGGTGGAACAAATACTGTGGTATGCTGACATTGTTAATTATAAAGCCACAGGTTGAATCCTAAAAGGATGGTCTAAGAATGAGAAAGAACAATTCTTCAGCCAAGTCAAATTTTATATCTAGGATAATCTGCATTTGTATAAGTATTGCTCTGATCAGATTATCAGGAAATGTGTCCCCAAGAGTGAGGTGTAAAGCATACTTATATTTTGTCACACGCTAGAGTGTGGAAGGCATTTCGGAGCTCAAAAGACAGCCTATAAGGTGCTGCATAGTGGATTTTACTAGCCGTCCATATTCAAGGATGCAGTTGAATTTTGCAAAGCATATCTGCAGTGTCAAAATCTTGGATCCATATCTCGAAGAGACATGATGCCTTTAACCCCGATTCTGATTGTAGAATTGTTTGATGTATGGGGTATTGATTTCATGGGACCATTTCCAAAAGTAGATAAGAATGAGTATATACTTGTGGGGGTTGATTATGTTTCGAAATGGGTAGAAGCGATAGCCACCAAACGTGCTGATCATGATGTGGTGGAAGAATTTGTAAAATCGAACATTTTCTCACGATTTGGTATGCCGAGAGTTCTAATCAGTGATGGTGGAAGCCATTTTAACAACCAGTTTCTTTCCACTCTGTGTGAAAAGTACGGTGTCACTCATAGAACTGGTACGCCATATCACCCCCAATCACAAGGTCAAGTGGAGATTTCTAATAGGGAGATTAAAAATATTTTAGAAAAAACGGTGCGTTCGGATTTGAAGGATTGGCCGCGAAGGCTAAATGATGCACTTTGGGCGTACAAAACTGCGTTTAAGACACCAATTGGTATGTCACCATATCGTCTTGTGTATGGTAAAACATGTCGTCTCCCTGTAGAGCTAGAACACCGAGCATATTGGGTTGTTCGAAGATTGAATTTCGATATAAAGAAAGCCGGTGCACAACGAAAACTCTAATTGCAAGAGTTTGAGGGGTTGAGAAATGATGCATATGAAAATTCTTGGATATATAAGGCTTGAACAAAAGCATTCCATGATAAGCACATCAGAAAGAAAGTTTTTGAGCCCGCCCAAAAGGTTTGGTTGTTTAATTCGAGACTCAAGTTGCTTCCTAGTAAGCTTTAGTCAAGATGGGATGGGCCATACAATATTAAAAAGGTTTTCTCCCATGGAGCGGTGGAGTTCGATGATCCTGACACTAGAAAGACGTTTGTCGTGAATGGGCAGAGATTGAAGCATTATATAGAGGTTCGACCAGTTAAGTGTGTGGTAGAAATGATCGATTTGACTGAACCACCACTTGAGCTAGATAAGATGGATCTGGAGTATTGAGAAGCAACAATATCATACCAACGACGTTAAACATTGATACTAGGTAGAGAAGAGTAGCTTTGATGCCTAGTTTGCATCTGTAGACGGTAATTTAGTTATTTTGGCATTTAAGATCGAGTCCGTAAAATCGAGTTGCGAGGCCATCATCATTTATGTATAGAGTTTACATGGAGCCTTGGAGTCATTTAGGAAGGATGGAGTTGAATGCGGGATGAATTGATGTCAAAATGAATAAAATTCAAAATTTGAGCCAGGGATCTACGCTTCAAGCGTAGTCCCTTGAAGCGTAGCTTCGCAAGCCTATTATAAATAGGCTGCGACAGGTTCCCTATAATTTTCCATTCAAACTCTACTTTTTCTCTCAATTCTCCACCATTCTTCGACAGGTTTGATCCTACTATTTACCCATTCAATTCCTCATCATTTATTGCCAACAGATTGTAAGATTAGTTGGTGATTCGACCGGATTCGCGTGAAGAACTCGAAAAGCCACCGAAACACAATTTTTGGAAATCCATCGTTTCTCTTAATTCGGTGAGTTTTGTTCCATCATTTTGATTTCATATGACTTATTGAGAATGATGAGCAATAAGCTATGGAAGACAATCGAGGAAGGAAGATGGAACGAATTGAGGAAAACACATTTATGGAGGTTTTGAGCCGAAAAAGAAAAAGAAGCTTGCTGAGACCATTCATGTTATGTCGATTACAGTATGAGTTGTATTTCAGTTCAAACGAGCGCATGAATCCATTAACAATTTTTGGAGAAGCAATGCTATGCAAAAGAGGACTGAGCCATTTACAGTACCCAACTGGACAGAAGGTGTATCCTAGGTTGGTTAAACTATTTTATGAGAGATTGACAGTTGATGGACCACCAGGATATGAGGTAGCATGGGCTAAAGTGTCAGAATGGAGTGAGTTGATAAAGGTGACTAGGAAATTGATTGCACAAGCTTGGAACATCCCATTAAGATGTCCGGATCACTTGAAAGAAGAATTTTTGCTACCACCGAAAGAATGGCCATACACGGATGATGAGATGATTAAGGAATTATGTGATGTGCATGTGCCAAAGAAGGGAGATAAGGGTATGGAAAATGTTTGGTTGAAACCAGATTTGCTTTACTTGGATAGTGTGATTACTGCGCAAGCACGTCAGAATCATCAGACAAGTTGGCGAGGAAAGTCGATGATTAAGATACTCTTTGGTCTACTAAAGGGCTACTGGGTGTCATTCCCTGCTATAATATTTGAGGTCATGATTTTGATACAGGAGATTGTGAGCGAAAAAGTAAAATGGTGGAGAGAGATGGAGTATTATCTTCCATATCCCTTTTTATTATCCAAAATCATGGAGATGCAGTTTGGGGATCTTATAGAGTAGATGAATGAAGAGCGTGGGACGTTTATCATGAAGTATCCAAAGGAGGATTTTGATAGGTTGGAAAAGACGTCGCAATGCCATATTACAATGGGAAAAATGGCACTTTCTTTGGAAGAAGGGAAGGAAGAGGCTGACTAGGATTTAAGTTTAGGATTTTTAGGTCATTTATTTGTAGGGACGGTAGACCCTTAAGGCCACATCTTTGTTTCTTTTATTTTTATTTTATTTTAGGATTGTAGGCCCTTAAGGTCAAATCAAATTATTATTTTTTATTATTATTTTTGAAAAAAATAAATAATAATAAAAAAAGAATCTTTGATTCTTTGAAAACATGTGTCGATTTCTGGATATTGATGATGAAAAGTGGAAAGTTGAAAAGTTATGTTTTGATGAAAAATGGCAAAGTTTGATCAATGAAGTAAGAGAAGAGAAACTGAAATATTGTAGTTGAATGTTCACAAAATCACGAAAGGTTGATTGGATTTTAAGTAGAAAGTCGCGAAATCATTCACTTTAATGGGAACCATTAACGACACGAAGCTTGATATAATTGTTGTTCGGTAGTGAGTAGGTGTATATGTCAAGAAATGCACAACACACCCTTTATTAACTTTTGACTTTCCTTATATACATTTTCTTTTTGGGCTTAAGGCCCATTAGGGCAATACCACCTCGATTACATCACCATGACATGACTACTTCTATTTCCCAAAGAAATACAAAAAGGAAATGGGCCTAGTTATCGGACTTGTAAAAATCTTATTGGGTCAACAGTCTGATGGGTCTGGTGCTTGATGGACTTAAGTGGGCTTGGACATTTCCACTCTTACAGTAGGAGTATTTGCATCCATATTATCTTTTGCATTATATTATAACTTAATTAAATTTGTGTATGAATTCATGAATGCGTGACTATAGAGAACTGAGATGTTTGTAGGTACCATCACTGGAAACCTTCATGAGACTTCACTCGTCCACTAGGGGTAACCTAGGGGTTTAAAAGGATTGTTACACGTGCTAAGTGTAATCGTTGACCCTCACGAAAGCAAGGGATTAGGTTAGATTAGTTAGAATAGTTAGAGTAAAAGATCATCACGAGAAGTTTCCTGATTTTATTGCTAATGAACTATCAATATGTAAGTTTGGGGGTGTGATAGGTGTCAAATATTAGTCATTTTGACCCCTTAACTCACTATTGTTACATTCTTTCATTCCATTATTTTGTATTTTTATGTTGTTTGTGTGTTAAAGCATGTTTCAGGAGCTTAATGAAGAAATGGAGCTAACTTTGGTGAATTAACTAACGAGTGTCTTCTTCCTATCCAAGAGGAGACTCAAAGAGGCAGTCCGAGACAAAAATGGCTCCCGGAGGGCAAAAAACGGCATTTTCAGAAGCTGTCATATTCAGCAAAAAGTATCGTGGGTTTGAGACGGACGTTTTGGCGTATTCGCGGAGAAAATTGGTTGTCCATAAAAACCCTATGCTTGTGCCTATGCTTCCAGTACCAAAAAGTGGCTAAAATTGTAAAATCAACGCTTGGACCTACGCATGGGACCTACGCTTGGAGTTACGCTTGAAGTGTAGTCCCCAAACGTAAGTGCGACAACTTTGAGGATTTCTGCGTGATTTTTCCTCTTTCACCCCTGGCTTAATTGGAAGACATGTATACATGTATATACAATTATATTTAGGGTTTTGATGAGTTTTGAGAGTGAAAAGACGAAAAAGGATCTCTCTATGCCATTGCCTATATATACAAGACCATACATCAGACGTGAGATATATTATATTAGAGAGGAGAGATATAATATATTTTTTTCTGGAGGTTCTGATAGATAGAGGCTGGTTGGTTCTGTGGGATGTTCATTCATTCAGAGTTGCTGCTATTGAGAGCCATATTCAAACCTAGAGATCCGAAGAAGAAGACTATAAAGGGCGATTCTACATCAACGATGCAGTCACCTTCTACCATGGCCAACTAACTCGGTATTTAGGATTTTCTAGCAAAACCATAGCCAAGTAATGTAATTATTTTATTATTTTTAACTATAAACGAGGGGTAACTATGACCATACTGTGATGATTGTAGTAGTTAAGAGACCGAACTGATTTGCAATATAAAATTATATGTTTGTTCTAAATTCTTGTCTTAGATGGAATAAATATATATTATTTTGCACAATTATGATTATTCAATATGGGCTGGAACTCGGATGCTTAATCATGGTTTTCTACACAATTGTGGTAATGAAACTTGAAACCCTAGGTTGACACAGGCCGTGCCTTGGCGATTTAATACAGACATGTTCTAGTTTATTTTCATGCATTAGGAGTAGATTAGAGTAATATAATTGGCATGTACTAGTTAGGTCAGTCATGAAACGGGTTATCGTGATCCGGTTGATGGTACTCCTTTTTGAGGTCGTATTTAGCTAACTGCGATACGACCTTATTCACAGTTATGGATCACCCTCTTAGAGTTGAAACAGTGATGAACTATATTATGCGGTTAGTGGTGAAGTGATGGAAACCCTAGTTTTCTCTCTCATCTAAATCACATCCAATTTACTTATTTTTTAGATAATTATTAATTAAAATAGATACTTTGGTCTTTGACCACCTAAAACAAACAATTTTCAGAAATATAATTAAGTGTTTTTGAATTACTAAAGTGAACAATCTCAGTCTTTGTGGGATCGATATCCCTTACTCAAGCTGCTTTGCTATTCTACAATTGATATGTGCGTTTGCGTAGGGTAAAACCTAGTGTCGTTAAGGTGTTATTTTTAACTACATATTTTTACACACCTGACGTCGCACCCCCATGGAAACCACTTTTCTTGGTAGTTGCTCAATTTTTACCCTCTCGACTCCATTAGAATGATTATTGAAGTTGCGGCTCCAATAAATGATGTTTTCGCCTTTCGGGAGACACTTTTTTCTTGAAAACACCTCTCTAGCTCTCATCTTGAATAGAAATGAGCATCTCTCTATTTAATTCACCAAAGTTAGCTCTTTTTCTTCGTTAACCTCCTGAAACATGCTTAAACACACAAACGGCATAAAAATACCAAATAATGGAATGTAAGGACGTAACAATAGCAAGATAGGGGTCTAAAATGGACAATATTTGGTACCTATCAGTAATCATTAAAGAATAAGATAAAATATCGGTTATTATCTAATGATGGAGTTCTCATTGGACCGCAGACGTCGGTGTGTACCATTTGCAATTTTGTTGAAATTCTCCATGCCTTGCCTATATGGAACAATTATCGGTCCATTTTTCCAAGTTGATAGTCTTCACAAATATTTTTGTAGTTACTGATAAATGGTAGATTTTTTAATATTCTTTTTTGGGATAGTAACTTTAGACTTTGGATGTCACAACGCCCAAATTTTCTGTGCTACGACCAGTTGTCTCTCTCAAATTATATCTTCATTGAATTTTCAGTGCTATTTTGCTATTTAATGGGGAATATTTTTATTCTCCATCTTTACTGCCGTGGTCTATTTCTTCTGGAGATCATAAGTTACATAAGCGTTTCCTTCAAATAATAATGAATAACCATTCACCATCATTTGAGGTACGCTAATTTGTTTTTTATCTAAATGGGGATCTAGAGAACATCTTGAATGAACCGCATCCCTTTCTTTATTTGGATCGTGAAGTGCCATTAGCTTTGGATTCAACCATTCCACCTTTGAAGTGTGAGAACCTACTTTTGTGCGTTGACTAGAAAACACCTTCAGCATAGTCTTTGCTCATGGGCTTGTAGAGAACCCACAAGTTTGGGGACCGAGAATTCAGCAAGGTCTTTGGATTCTTCAATGACGCTCACCACATAATCGAGAGAGAAATTGATAGTTTTTCTCTCATTCTCTGATCAGCCATGTTGCCACCATAGGCATTGATTTTATTTATCACTTCTATAACTCTTGAAGATAAATCTTTTATGCTTTCTCCTTTTTTTATTCGGAGATTTTTAGAATCTCATATGAGAGTTGAAGTTTGATAGGCAAACTTTGATGGTGCCCTGAAATTCTTCTTTCAAGGTATCCCACGCTTGTTTTTTCGAGGAGGAATTCATGATTCTAGGAGAGATGGAGTCTAAGACAGCTTGATGAATTTTTGTTAGTGCATCAGCATCCTTTTTGTGTCATTCTTTCATTAAGTATGTCCCAAAACTTGGAGAGCTTTCTGATGAAGATGTTATAGTAGAAGTCCATTCTAAATATTCTACTCATGATTGTGTTGGATCTGCAATTGCGGGAACTCCTCTGTCTACTACTTCCCACAAATTAAATGCCCGGAGAATTGTTTTGATTTTTATGCTCTAGAAATCATAATTATCTCTGTTGAAGACTGGAACATGTTGGCTTGAACTGGAGGAGGCCATGATGATAATGAGGTTGGCATTTTTGGTTGTGAAATAATGTTAGAATTGTGCTAAAAGAGTGTTAGATTGTGCCGGAACCATAGTTGTTAAAAGCCCGTCAGGCACACGGCTCGGGCATCAGGCACATCAAGGCGTTTTAAGCTTGGTATATAACTAGGCGAGGTGATTTGCAATAGGTATGCACCTATTTGGACAAGGCGCTCCCCTATCAAAACAACTATCAAAAAATTTAAAATAACTGTATTGGTAGGTCAAGTCTAGCTGATTGCTTTCTTTTCAGTTTGACTTTTAATTCTTTAGTGGATTGTGGGACCCAAGTTTTATATTGTATATAATATATACTAATTTCTTTGATTAAAATTCTTTGTTTAGTGCTCCCATAACATGAGAACTTCATTTTATCTTTGATAGTTTTAGTTTTTAGATTGTGGGTTCCAAAGTTTTATATATTATATATTATAGGGTAAAAATATAATAAACCCCTTTGAACTATTAAGGTATTACAACAAATCCTCTTAAATCATTAAGGTATTGCAGTAAATCCCCTTGAACTTTAAGAAACCCCCTTAAACTATTAAAGTATTGCAAAAAAAACCCTTCAATTTAGTTTTCTTTGCAATTAACCCCATTAAATTAAGTCCCAGTGTGGGAAGACATAAAATAAAATTCTAGCCTTACTGCAAACACTATCGTTTCAATGTTTTAACAGTTTTTCAAGCGGATGTATCAAAGTAGTCTCTAAGAATTGAACTCCTTGCACTTGTGTGATGTTAAAATGCACTTATGAAAGTTCAAAATATTTACTTGTATGTGTTAGATATGGTAAATCCTTTCCTTGTGGGGAAAGATAACTTAGCCACTAAGCTATCTCTATTTGACTGAAGATTGTTATATTTGGTGACTCATTTCTTAAAGGGGAATATAACTTAGTCATCAAGCAAATTCTTAATTAGTTAGGAGATTAATTCCTAATTGGATTGATTGACTTTTTCTCCACTCCAGCCTCTCCTATAAATATAGGTGTAGCCTATTGTATTCTATGTACCAGACAGAGAGCCAGAATAGGTCGGTACCGGTGTAAGTGAAACACCTAGTGCGAGTAAAGCACATGTGGTGCGCAAAGAATACACAGATAGAGAGAGAGTATAGGAAGATATACAGTTTAGTATTCTTCTTAGTGAGAGTGAAACACCGGTGAGGGTGAGAGATACACGTGTGAGTGAAACATTGTGTGAGTTATTGATCTGTTGATCATCTTATTGTAATCCTCTATTTGATCGATAGTGAAATAGTGCTCTCCATGGACGTAAGTTGATTTGGCCGAACCACGTATATAAATTTGTGTCGATTGTTTTGGTGTGTGTTTGTGTGTGTTTTCTGATTTGCAAGTGTGCACGACTTCGAACCGAGGGTGTGGAAACCCTAACAAGTGATCTTGGGCGGGTGTAACAACCCTAACAAGTGGTATCAGAGCTCCAGGTTGAAGCAAATCTAGAAGTCATACATTCTAGTCCAGATTCGAAGGAATCAGTTGCACGAAATCAAAATCCGACTACATCATGAGCTTAGTATCGACAAGACAAAGCCAATAGTATCAAACGCATCACCAGAAATAGCCACACACGCCCCCACACACTGCCTGAAGTTTCGGCCAGAATTTTGGCTCCCACGTGTAGCAGTTTCTGTTCGGGCCTATTTTGTGGAGCATCGTTGATCTAAATAAGGTGTGTAATATATCAACGGAAAACTCTTTTCAAGGTGAATTTTTCAGTGTAAAAATTAGCCCAATCGGAGTAGGCACGCGCCCTAAGAAGTTCCTGACATCGTCAACGCTATTTTATCCTTTTGTGATTATTTGTTTTTTGGCCCGTTTGGAGTCGTTTTTAACCCATTTTGACGTCGTTAGAGACATTCTTAAGGTTTTGGACCGCTCCGGATGCAAACATATGATCGGTTTTATGTGATTCGACTCCAAACATCTCAGAAAGGCTCAATGGGAGTTATGAGAGAACAAAAGACAAGAATGATTAGTGACGATCATGTGACCACTTTTAGTGAAGATAAGTGAAAGTTTACAGGGGGGCTATGACTATAGCACAAGGAAAGAAAGAAGGTACACTCTATATAACCACCAATTTTAGCATGATGATTGCAGTTGCAGAAGGCAAGGAGTATCACAACTTGTGGCACCAGAGGCTTGGTCACATGAGTGAAAAAGAGCTCGCAGTTATGCTCTCGAAGGGAAAACTACCAGTGAAATCGATTAACATCGACTTTTGTGAGTGTAAACAGAAGAAGGTTAGTTTCTAGAGCAAAGACATAAGTCTTAAAGTGGGGAAGCTTGAGCTAGTTCACATGGGTGTCTGGGGGCCAGGAATTGTCTCATCTTTAGGCGAAAAGTCTTACTTCATGACTTTCATTGATGACCATTCCAGGAGGATATGAGTTTACTTCTTGAAACATAAATCTGAGGTGTACGATGTGTTCTTGAAACATAATGTATGAACCGGAAAGTGATTGGAATAGCCAAAAGCATGCGCATTCATGCGCATTCAAGCAGTCAGTACAACAACGTATCTTATAAATCATGGTCCATCAGTACCATTTTTTTTGGATGGTAAGAAATGCACACACCTACACACTCACACCCCCCCCCCCCCACATAAGCCCTATCGGGATCAAACCCCTAACCTCCTCTTGGGGGAGGAAAGGTGATACCATTAGGCTACAAGGCCTTTGGTGTCCATTAGTACCATTGGAGCATAAAATACCATAAAAGGTAAGGAGCGGTAAGACATAGAGTGATCCTGTGTATATTGAGATAAAAGATGTTCTAGACAGTGAGAGTCCTCAGTCAGAAGAACATATTACAGACATCAATACTCAACAGGATGATACACCGCAGACTCCGACTCCTAATTTTGTGTTTATGAGGACTTCACGGCCGAATGTTCCGAATCGGAGATACCTGAATTATTTGTTGCTCACAGATGGAGATGAACCAGAATGTGATGATGAAGCATGCAGTGTAACAGATGCAATCCAGTGGGAGCTTACGATGGAAGATGAGATGAAGTCCCTTATATCCATTAAGACATGGAAGCTAACCGAGCTGCTGATAGGGAAGAAAGTTCTCTATTCTTCGGTTATGAAATTGAATACCATTTGTTCAAGCATTGATGAAGCAAAGAGTTTATATCTAGAGTTGTTGGATGACAAATATGTTTTCCTCCAAGGTGACCTAAAGGAAGAGTTATATATGTAGCAACCGGAAATTTTCTCAGTGAAAGGGAAAAAGAAGACAGACGCGATAAAGTTTGCAAGGTGAAGTCAGAGGCGACAGTGGTTACAAGATAAAGTGGTCAGACGCAATAGAAGTCACAGGTTTTGTAGAAGGTTAGATATTGCTCATGTAGTGGGAACTATCATCATGGTCATGTTGACCAAAGTGGTGAAAACAGAGGAACTGAAGTTGTGCTCAACTTTAGTGGGTCTTCAAGCTTGAAGACATGAATGAAAGCACCGTAATGCACTAATCATTGATGGAGTTGATTGTTGGATGAAAATTCATCAAGTGGGAGATTGTTAGATATGGTGACTCCTTTTCTTTGTGGGGAAAGATAACTTACCCAGCAAGCTATCTCTATTTGACTAAAGATTGTTATATTTGGTGACTCCTTTCTTAAGGGGAAATATAACTTGGCCATCAAGCAAATCCTTAATTAGTTAGGAGATCAATTCCTAATTGGATTGATTGAATTGTCCTCCACTCCAGCCTCTCCTAAAAATTTAGGTGTAGCCTATTGTATTTTGTGAACCAGACAGAGATCCAGAATAGGCCAGTACCGGTGTGAGTGAAGCACAAGCGGTGTGTAGAGAATATACAAATAGAGAGAGAGTATAGGAAGATATACAGTTTAGTATTCTTCTTGGTGTGAGTGAAACACCGATGAGGGTGAGCGATACACGTGTGAGTGAAACACTGTGTGAGTTATTGATCTGCAAATCATCTTATTGTAATCCTCTCTTTGATCGATAGTGAAACGGTGCTCTCCGTGGACTTAGGTTGATTTTGCCGAACCACGTATATATCTTTGTGTCGATTATTTTGGTGTGTGTTTGTGTGGGTTTTCTGATTTGCAGTTGTGCACGACTTCGAATAGGGGGTGTGGAAACCCGAACAAGTGATCTTGGGCAGGTGTAAAAACCCCAACAGTATGCGTCATATGCTGAAAATTATGCATTGAAACACTTATCAACTTCACCCATTAAATCTTTGAATTCCTATTATACAACTATATATGTATACGAGGGAAAGACATATTGATGTGCCTCAAGTGTGTACAAAATATGTGGTTAAAAACGACACCTTAAGGACATTAGGTTTTACCCTACGCAAGCGCACGTATTAATTGTATAATAGCAACAACTTGAGTAAGGGATATCGATCCCCCAAAGACTAATATTGTTCACTTTATCAGTTCAAAAACAATTAGTTATATTTCTGAAAAGTTGTTTTTTTTGGTGGTCGAAGACCAAATTAACTAAATTATTCTAAAAAGTAAAGTAAATTGGTTTGTGATTCAAGAGAGAGAAAAATTAGGGTTTTCATCGCTCCACTACTAACCGCATAACGTAATTCTATCAATGTAACAATTGTAAGAGGGCGATCTATAAACTGTGAATTAGGTCGTACCGCAAATAGCTACTGGATTGAGACAACCTATCTCATGACTGAACTGATTAGTACATGCCAATTAAATTACTCTAATCTACTCCTAATGCATGAAAATAAACTAAAGCATGTCTATATCAACTCGCGAAGGCATGGCCTGTGTCAACCTAGGATTTCAAGTTTTATTATCACCATTGTGTAAAAAATCATGAATTAAACTTCCGAGTTCAAGCCAATAGTGAATAATCATGATTGTGTAAAATAATATATTTATTCCATCTTAGACAAGAATTTAGAATAAATATAGAATTTTGTATCAAGAATAAAAATGGTCTCTTATCTACTACAATCATTACAGTATGATCACAGTTTCCCCTCGTTACAATTGAAAACAAATAAAAACTACATTACTTGGCTAGGGTTTTGCTAGAAAATCCTAGATACCGAGTTAGTTGATCATGGCTAAGGCGAACTACATTTTTGGTGTAGAATCGCCTTGCATAATCCTCCTCCCTGGATCTCTAGTTCTTGAATGGTTCCTCCTTCTGAATGGAATCTCCACACCTTGACGGCAACAACAAATCTGAATGTAAACGTAGAAGAACACTCTGAACGAACCCCTAATTCTAATGTAGAGCCTAGTATTTATAGACAAAGGTGGAGGCAAACCCTAAGTTCACCCTTTTTGGTAATTTCACCATCAATCCACCCAAACCCTACTCTCTGATGTATAATATGTGTTTTGCACGTACTTTGAGGTATAGGAGTTGTAAACGTATCATAGAATCAAAACGGGGGCAAATCAGACATTGCAGCATAAATTATAATATTCCTATCGTAGCTATGCCTTAGGTGTAGCCTGAGCGTAGAACTTCATTTTCTGGGCACTTTTGGCGTCTATAGGCGTAGGCTTGTGCGTAGGCTTTTTCATGAAAACTACTTTTCTCCGCAACTATGCCAAAATGACCATCTTGATTCCACGAAACTTTTTGTTTGAAGTGACGGCTTTGAAAATTCCATTTTTGCCCTATGAGAGCCATATTTGTCTCAGAAACACCTCTTTAACTCTCCTCTTGGATCGAAACGAACGTGTACTTGGTTAATTCACCAAAGTTAGCTATATTTCTTCATTAAACTACTAAACACATGCTTAAACACGCAAATGACATAAAAATACCAAATAATGGAATGAAATGACGTAACTATAGTGAGTTAAGGGGTCAAAATGCCTAACATTTGACACCTATCACATATATAGATTAATCTATAAGTAGCTTAATTTACATGAAAGGGGATAACATTAGCTTCAAGATTATTGATGTCACGTATAAAGGGTTTGAAAGTTTTCTTAGATATTGAAATTCAAGTGAAAATAAAATTAGCCACCACCAACTCTGGTTTGAATGTTTCAAAGGTTGTATTTTAGTCTGGACAAAGCTTCACAACATAAAGGAATCATTATTCTTTTATGCTCTTTCAACTTTCAAGCAACCAAAAGATATTTTCTTTAAAAGGGACTAGGATTGGTGGAAGAGTAAAAAGAGAAGAGTTTTAATCAGTTCCAATGGATTCGAGTAGGGAAACACTTTCAGGGATGAAGCTTGTAGCAAGAGTGAAAGGAAGGACAGTGAGTGAGAAAAATCACGCTCAAACCAATACCGAGAGGGAAAATTCAAAAACGAACATATATTGAGAGGTATTCAAATGAAAGTATGAGATTAATATAGGGAATCAATTTGGGAATTTTCTTTGTTTGATTTATTGTTGCAACAAACTTGAAATTCAATAGTATTGGGTGTCTATATCATAATTTGTTAAGCCCATGTCACAAAAGGGCCATTTAGTCTTTTCAATTTCGTATAAAGGTAACATTGTTAATCATGTGACAATCACATACTGAAATTCCGGTATCATATAGGTCAACGATACAAATATGGGATAATCTGCAGCAAAATTCAATACTTTAGGGGGTTTGTTGCAACTTTTATAGTTCAAGAGGGTTTGTTGCATGTTTGCCAATAGTTCAGGGGGTTTTTTTGCGTTTGACCCTATAATATAATATATTATAAAAAAATTTCTTTGTATACAAAAGTCTTGTTCATTTTCCATGTGTTATTTTGAGACAAAAGGAATGCTTAGGGCTTGAGGCCACCCCATTTTCTCCTCCTCATCAAGCTTTCTTCGACAACTTAGTTCACTCTCTTTTCCTGTTCTTCATTTTTTTTTGCCTCTCTCAATGTCTTTTTCTTTTCAATTTTCTTGTTCCTTGTTCTGCAATTTTTTTCTATTCTCCATTCTTTGGGAAAAAAAATTCCCTACTTCTTCTTCTTCTTTTCCATTCTCTGCAATTTTTCTTATTTTTAATCTTCTTATTTTTTCTTTTTATGTTTCTTATTATTATTCTTATATTTTTTTTCGTTCTTATTTTCTTCTTCTTCTCCATTATCTACCATTTTTTTCTTTATCTTTTTATTAGATTTTCTTCCTCTTTTTATTCTTCATTTTGCTTTTATTATTTGTTTCATCATCTATCTCTCTTTTCCATATTTGTTTTACTTTTTCCATTCTTCTTCTCCATTTTATTTCATAGTTTACCAATGTTTAGCTTACTGATGTTAAGAGTAAAATCATAATCTAATTATGTTTGGTAGAAACTCACTTTGATCAAATGCTTGGTTTGGAATTTAATGATTCAAATATATATTTTTTCTTCTTCTGCAATGTTTGTATTGCTAAATTGTATTGAGAACATGTCAAAGAGTATCTACATTTGTTGTGAATGTTGTAAAGATTCACGTATGTTGTTGCTTGTTAGCTTAGTCATGTTCAACCCTATTTGTATGGGACATGGATCCTCTCCAGGAGAGGATCCTATTCCAATATCCCGCAACCCTTAATCAAGGGCTAATAATGGGACACGTGTCCCACTAATTCCAACCACTCTTTTTTTAATATTCTCTCTCTAGAACTTTCCCTCTCTACAAATATACATATAGCTTACAAAAGTTACATTTTATCTCTCTCTCTCTCTCTACCACTTTCCCTTTCTACAAATAAATATAAAATGAAAATTATATATTAATATATTAACTGAAATTATATGAAAATGAAAATTAAATATATTAATATTTTAATCCAAATTATATATATAAAAAATAATGAATTAATTATACTCTCTCTATCACTTTGCATCTCTACAAATACATATATACATTACAAAAGTTACATTTTTTATCTCTCTCTCTAGTAATTATATAAAAATAAAAATAAAATATATATATATTAGAATAAATAAAATATATATATATAGTCACCTGATAAATAGAAAAATGAAAGAAGACAGAGAGTCTATTTTTTGAAACTTCTTCATTCCAAATGTTCATACTTTATAGTTGTAAGGCACAATTGTATAGTTAATTCATTATTTATATATATATATATATAATTTGGATTAAAATATTAATATATTTAATTTTAATTTTAATTTTTATATAATTTCGGTTAAAATATTAATATATAACTTTCATTTTATATTTATTTGTAGAGGGGGATATTGGTAGAGAGAGAAAGAAAAAAATGTAACTTTCGTAAGGTATATGTATATTTGTAGAGAGGGAAATTGTTAAAGAGAAAGAATATTAAAAAAATAGTAGTTGGAATTAGTGGGACACGTGTCCCATTATTGGGCCTTGATTAAGGATCGCGGATATTGGCAGAGGATCCTCTTCATCCGTGTGTTATTTTTGTTCTTCTTAAAATCTGATATTTAGCAATGTAATTGTATTTTATCATAAAAATTTACTGTATGCGTGTTATTCAATATGGTTTGCAGTTATACTTGCCCTATTAGATATGTCTAGTGAAGGTGTTATAAATCATCCGGAATGGAATTACTCCCATTTGGGAAATCCAAACGATACGAATGCACTTGTAACTTTTACTCAAACAATGCAAAATGAGGTGTTTATCGGGCTAAGCAACACTTGGCGTGGGGTACAAGAATGTGAGTTCATGCACAAGATGTCCATCAAGTGTTAGAGAAGAAATGAAAGACTACTTGAGTTGGAAAAATGAAGAAAAATAGCAAATGAACTTGTTACCTTGGGATGAGATTGATGATATTGATGGAGACGGAGAATATGACATCGAGATAGTTGGAAATCGAGAAAAAAGAGTAAGTAGTGAAGCTAATGCTAGTCTCAATTCATCAAAGAGACCAAAGTAATAAGGATCAATTTATTTGTATTTCATCCTAAACCAAAAATTATGGTACAATGAAGAAATGAGGGGAAGGTAAAACAAACAACTATTAACGAAGTATGCAAGAAAAAATTAAGAGGATGAGTATGTGTTGCTTTTGCAAGGTGGATATATGATGCATGAATTGCATTCAATGTTGTTAAATATGATAGCTTTGTTGAGGTGGTTGAAGCATTTGGACAATATGGTCCTGGTATGAAACCTCTTAGTTATCATGAAATAAGAGTTCCTTATATGAAGAAGGAATTGGAAAATACTAACAACCCAATGAGTGACCACATAAATAAGTGGTCAACATATGGATTCTCACTAATGGCAGATGGGAGGAAAAACAAGAGGGAAAGAACTTTGGTTAATTTATTGATAAATAGTCCAAGGGGAACCATGTTTATTGAATCGGTGGATACTTCGTCTTATTCAAAGGATGTCAAAAAGATGTTTAAATTACTTTAAAAACTTGAATTGTGCATTGGAGTGGAAAATGTTGTCCAAGTTGTTACGGATAGTGAATCAAGCAATAAATATGTATGTGAGAATGTCCAATGGTATATATTCCAATCATTATAATGATATTATTTCAATAGTTTTAAATTACTCAATTTCTAGGATATATGTTTGGATTTTTTTTTATTTTTTTTGTTTTAATAGGGAAGATGTTAGAGGCTCTCTACCCATATTTTTATTGAACACCATGTATGGCTCATTGCTTAGATTTGATCTTGGAAGACATTGAAAAAATACCAACTATTTCTCAAACATTGAAGAGGGCAATGGAATTCAATAGTTATGTTTATTTGCGCCCAAAGTTGGTGAACATTATGAGGCGCTTTACTCATAAAAGGGAGTTGCTTACACTGGCTAAGACTTGATTTGCTACTTGTTTCATTACATTATCAAGTATTCACAAGTAAAAGAATAACATGAGAAAGATGTTTAATTCTAAATAATGGAGTCGTAGTAAATGGGCTTAAGAGCAAACCGATAAAAGAATAGCTTCATATATTTTGATGCTTTCTTTTTGGAATAACATCGTCTTTAGCCTTACAGTTTCTTGTACTCTTGTTGGTGCCTTAAGATTAGTTGGTGGTGAGAGAAAGCCTCCCATGGGATGCGTTTATGAGGCTATGGATTAGGCCAAAGAAGCCATTGCAAAATCATTTGGAGAAAGAGAAGATAACTACAAAAAAAATTTCAAAATCATTGACAAGAGGTTGGAAGTTCAACTGCATTGCCCTTTGCATGTGGGGGGTTATTATTTGAACCCACGGTTCTTTTATTCAAACCCAAATATTGATGAAGATGCAGAGATTCCAAATGGTTTGTATGATAGTATAGCAAGATTAGTCCCAGACTCCAACGAGCAAGACAAAATTACTGATGGCCTATTTGATAGCGTCTTTGCTATTAGAGAGAGAAGTACACGAGCACCAGGTAAATTGTATTTAATTAATATTTCATTTACTAATTTCTTTACGTTATTTGGAAAGTAAAGTCAAATTAGTTAATTCACTCGTAAAGCTAAACACGTCGTTTCCCTTTCTTTTTAATAGCTGCTTGGTGAGAACAATATGGCAAGCCGACAAAACATCTCCAAATGTTTGCCATAAAGGATCTAAGCCTCACTTGTAGCACTTCTGGTTGTGAACGCAATTGGAATGTGTTTGAAAATGTAAGTATCTATAATTAGGTTAGTTAACTTTCTTATTGAATATTAAATTTTTAAGTTTTATGCTTACTAGTTAAAAGATGAATTTATTGTAGATTCATAACAAGAAAAGAAATAGGTTTGATCAAAAAAGTTTGAATGATTTAGTGTTCATCAAATACAATAGGGCTCTAAGGCAACGATATGATTCACGTGATGCTCTTGACCCTATTTTGCTCGATGACATTGATGCAAACAACGAGTGGTTAACGGGAAGGATGGATGATGATTCTGCAGCACAAGATGATCTAGTAGTTAATGATGATTGATTAAGATTGGTTGATGTTGCTACTGCTGTTATTATTAGAAAGGGTAGTAGGGAACGGTCTAGATCAAGAGCTAATTTGCATCCAGCAACAAAGGATGTAGTAAGCTCCTCTTCAAGTCGAGTTCCACTTGTGGATGTTGATGAGGATGAGGCAGATTCTGATGAGATGGAAGAAGATCTTGTGAACTATGAATCCTTAAATGATGGTCAAGATTATATTATGTTTTTTGATGATGAGGATGAAATTTAGTTCATTTGGTGTTGTCTTCTTAGGAATTCTTCTATATTTTTTCAGATTTTATTTCATTAAACTTATACATCTATCTATTGTACTTGGTATTTGGTTTAATTGTATTTCCTATCTTTGTGGTATTGTTTTGACTAGATTATGGAGTTAAGTAATTTACATGGCCTTTTTGTATATTTTTTGGGTGATTTTATTTCCTTCTTCAACTTGCACCTTACTTCAGTTAGCCTTGTGTGCCTCAGGCTCCTGGAGGCATTAGCGTCTTAGTGCACCTTGAGTCTTTAACAACTATGGTTGGAACAGTGTCCGTCATGATCAACTTGTGCTCTGTTACCAAATTAGTGCTTTTAATTTCAACATAATGGAATCAATAAAGGCTTCATGCAGAAAACACTAATAAGAAGAAAGACATTTTTCCAAGTTTTTGATATGCAATATTCATTCGGTGACGATACTACTTCTACATAATGTAGTGAAGTAAGCTTTTAATACATGAAATACTATTATGTGGTTGATATAGAAAAGTAGGTTACACATGTGAAGCAGCTCTGTCAAAGTAGTACTTTCATCAATCCTCCGAAGAAAATTGCAGGTATATAAGGGCCTGTTTGGGTAGGTGGTTTTGAGTTTGGTTTTGGTTTTGGTTTTGGTCTTTGATTTCAAGACCAAATCATGTTTGGTTGGTGGGTTTTGGACTTGGTTTTGAGTTTTTTAAAACCAACCACTAAAATCATGGTTTTGGCCTACCAATTTTGACTTTTTTTTTTCTCTCTATATATATATATGACCGAAAATATGAATTATTTTGATAAAAATAATATATAATATTTGGAAAAAAATATTTTTTTTCCCGAAAAAATAATTTTATTCCCAAAAAAACATTAATTTTCGGAAAAAAAATTAATTTTTCGGAAAAAAATTATTTTTCCCCATTTTATATCCTTTTTTTTTCTAAATTTTTAAATTTTTTCAGTATATAATAAAATTATTCAAAATTTTATATTTTTTTTGAATTATATATATTTTTTCGAATTTAAGATATATTATTTGAATTTTATATATAATTTTCACATTTTAAAATATTTTTTTCGATTATATATATATTTTTTGGAATAAAAAAAAATAAAAATGTCAAATGTTTTCGGGAATTTTAAATATTTTTTAATTATATATATATTTTCATTTTAATATTTTTTTTCCAATTTTATATATATTTTTTATATTTATATATTTTTAATACATATTAGTATATATATATAATTATACCAAGACCAAAACCAACTCCTTACCAAACATTATATATATGTTTTAGATTTACCTAAAATCACTCAAGATTATCAAAATCAAAATCACAAGACAAGACCAAAATCAAGTTCCCAAACGGCCCTAAGGGTTCTACATTCTGGTGTAACCATTATGTTACTAGATTGGTCCCTACAAGCATTGACAGATCTAGAAACTTAGGTGAAGGAGGAAATTAGAGTTTCTTTTTGTAATTAATTTCATTGGGGCCTTTAGTAATTTTAGTTGGGCCTCTCTTGTAATTTTAGAATTTTATAAACAAAATATATAAAAAGATAAAAAAAGTTAGTTGGGACATCCGCCCACTGGTCCTGAGTTGGATTCGTGCTCTTGTCTACAGGAGGCTTCCCATGAAAGTAGTCCAAGCTGCAGGCCATCGTGATGGGTTGTTTACAGAAACCATAGTTGATTAGGATGAACACTACATCTTTAGATTCCAATTATTTAGTGTCAACTTTGTCTGTAACTTTGTAAAGAGCTCTTAGAAACTCATAATACAAATATGATTTTAGAATTACAAAAGACATTTTAAATCATGCATTTTTATAAGTAAGTTTTTTTTTTTTTTTTTTTTTTTATAGTTTTTAAAAAGCTGAACCAAACAGATCTTTTATACAACATTCTAATTTTTCAGTTTTTTAGCTTACATAAAAAAAAGTTTTCAGATTACATAAATTTGTTTTTTTTTCCAAACAGACTCTAACATTCTTGCACACACACCTTTCATTTTGAAATAATATCATCTTATCTATCATGGTGACAATACCTCACACTATAGACTACCGTTAAACGCTTCTCTTCCCTCTCTATGCTGAAAAATAACCCACCCCAGTATAGTTTAACTTCTCTAGACATGTTGTCCAAGTTCCTTGGACTTGAGACGGTTCACTACCTATTAAACTGTTAGAATTTTTAATTGTATATATATTAAAAATTATTTTGCGATCCTATGCACAGTTTTATATAAAATATGATTGTAATGTGATTATTGATAATTAATGGGTTGAGATTATACTTGTCAGTTGTAGTTTAATTGACAAGTGTGACAATCATTGTTGGATTATGATTACTAATCATTTACCATATAGATTTTCATTATGGGAAGGGAAATTTTGGGTATTTGTTTATGAAAAAGCGTTTGCTCTTGTTGTTTCTCTATATAAGAGTTGTTATACTCTTATTTTTGCCACATCGACGTTCTACGCTTGCAGACAAGATTACAGAGAATTCTAAAGGTATCATATGTTTGTTGTTTTCGCAATTGAGGTATGCAGGATATTTTATTCTGCAATTTATAAATGTTCTTGATTTCTTTTATTGTTAAAAATTCAATAATTGATATCAGAGTCTGGTTAGAGGCTGGTAGACTAAATACACAATTTAAAAAAAAAAATCAAGAACAATCGGTGTATGTAAACTCATTACTTGGTTATATATATACACGATTGAACATATATTCGTGTATGCCTCATTTCATATCTGCAGTCATGTTTGTTTCTTTGTTATTAATTTATGGACATCATATAATCTGTTGTTGTGATAATATATATATCTGGGAAAATGATCAAAACTCTCTTATAGTTTAAAAATAGTGCAGAAAATCCTTCTAATGGTTTCTAAATCCTCCTAACATTTTCAAAATGTGCGAATATATCCTCTAATACACTTTTTCGGGTGCTTGAGATGAGAAATTATCAGCCTACCCCTTAATATTGTATTTGATATTTTTTAAAAAAGACTGAAATGGGAAAAGACATTTTAAACCTCGTGCAGAAACTGTCTTTGCAAGTGTGTATATTCTTGATTTTGAATGCATTGACTATTATTACTGATATTACAGGTAGTATAGCAAAAATCCAATTGCCCAAACCTTGTTGGGAGGTGGAAGAAGCAGAGATTCGTCCAGAATACCAGACGATTTCATGGGATTACGGGTGTTGGCGAAGAAGGTGCAGAGCGAATTCGGAAACTCCAATGATGTGGGTTCAAACTCAATCGATGTCGTTTCATCAGTTCCTGTGTTTGAGAGAGGAAGGTTCTATGAGGAGTACTCTGCCAGAAGGAAGAGAGGTTGAAGAGGAAAAAAGGGGACGACGACAAGAAGAAGAGTTAAGATCTGGGCGTTAAGGTTGTTGGATCAATGGCCAAGAGGAGGGACTCCAAAAAGATGGAGGGGTTGAGGCAATCTGTGCCTTGTACTCCGGCGACTGACCGGAGAGAAAATCCGAGCAGGTACTTGCTCAGAAGCACTACTAGGAAGGAAAATCAAAAACCCCCTTTGCCTCTCATTTCTGGCAAGTGTGTCAGTGCTGGAAGAAGCACAAGGGTTCTCAGAATATGAATGAGTTTTATGCATTTGGGTGATTTGGGTTTGTGTTACTTTTACTTGGTATGTATGTGGAGGTTGAGAATATTTGAGTTGCAGAGATGTTTTCTCCTAGATTTTGTGTGTTTTTGGTTGTGAAATTTGGAATCATATATATCGTCATGGCTTTAGATTAATTGATGGTATCTAGTTAGATCATGGGTAAGAGTGGAAATGTCCAGCCCAGCTGAGTCCATTTGTCATCAGGCCCATCAGAGCCCATCTGTCATCAGGTCCATCAGAGCCCATTTGTCATCAGACCCATCAAGCTTCTGGGCCAGCAAGCTTCCTATAAACCCAGTAATAAAGCCCATTTAGAAAATGTATATAAAGAGAATCCGAAAATTAATAAAGGGATTCGAAATAGTGTTGAACATTTTTATGTGTTTACACATTGGCGCCGTCTGTGGGAAGCCTGAGGAGTTCCTGATTTTTCAAATGCCTTTCGGTACCTGTAAAATCGCCTCCTTCTTCCCATCTCAAAAGGCTAAGTCTGTTTGATAGGCAAAAGACCTCCACCTCCAAAAAACCTCCACTCACTACCTCCCCGGACGAGAATGCCAGTCACTCGTTCACAGGTAGGCATTCTGCCCACTGAGGACAATCGTGCAGAGGATTCCCAGACCATGGAGCAAATTCTTCAACGCCTGGCGGCTGCTGAGGAACGCAGCGTGGCCTTGGAGAAGCAGAATGCAGAGCTCAGGGAGAGATTGGCTCCACCAGCAGCTGCCTTACCGGCAGTTACGCCTAACCCTCCGGTGGCGGCGATCGACCATTCTCTGAACCAACCTGAAGAGCACGCCGAATCTTCTCAGCGCTCAAGGAAGGCTCCAGCAGCCGACGAGTCTATAACCCCCCAGAAACTTCAAGCGATGATGGACGAGTTCCAAAAGAAAGTTCTCGGGGACTTGAGGTCCCGATCTACGGACGACATGGCCATCCAGGCGTCCACTGAATTGATACAGTCGCCCTTCGTTCAGGAAATAACCCAAGAGCCTTTCCCAAAGAAGTTCGTTATGCCACAATTCACCCCTTATGATGGCACAAGGGATCCCGAAGAGCACATATACCAGATTCATCAGAAAATGACCATGTACGCCGAGAACGAGTCCCTGCTATGTAAAGTGTTCTCCACAAGCCTCGCTGAGGCCGCCCTATTATGGTTTAGGAAGCAGCCACCCCGATCCATTGGCAGCTGGCAACAGTTGACCAGGCTCTTCATCGCCCAGTATTATGGAAACAAGAGACAGAAGAAAACCATATCCTGCCTTTTCACCATGATCCAGGAGAAAGGAGAGTCACTGAAAAGTTTTCTATCCCGATTCAACATCGAGTCCTCTTCTGTGGATAATTGTGACCAGCACTCTGCGGTTGAGGCATTCAGGATGACCCTCATTCTTGGAACAAAATTCCATCAATCTTTAGTGAAGCGCCCTCCATCGGACATTGGAGAACTAAACTCTAGGGCCCAGGGATACTTGAGAATTGAGGAGGAGAAAACTATCAGGCAAAGGAGATCAGCCTTTGTCGGCCTTGAAATCCAGTCCAAGGATCGATTGATCGATTGGAAGCGACTAACTCCACCGGGATCGTCAGCCCCAACGGGAATATCAGTCACAACGCCATCTAAACGACCCAGGTTAGAAGAAAGAATAACACCCCTGAAGGTTAGCCTTGCAAAGCTTTACCAGGAGAACAAAGCCAAAGGAATTTTCCAGCAACCCCCTACCATGCGACAACCACTTGACCAGAGGGATAAGACAAAACACTGCGCTTTCCATGGTGATTTCGGGCACATCACGAACGAATGCCGCAATCTAAGGCAACAGGTGGAGACGTTACTACTTCGCGGAGTACTTCGGGATTACGTCCAACGAGACAGGCCAAGAACCGATCAGCGTGCCCCCGGCGTCCCTCGAAACCCCTCGGATGCACAGCCGGTTAAAATCATCAACATGATTCATGGTGGCCCCCCACCCAAAGAGATCGAAGGATCGCGCCGAAGCTATCTACGGAAAGCCCACAAAATGAGAAAAGTCAACGAAATTAGTGAAGCCCGATACAAGGCTGAAGAAACTCACATCACTTTCTCGGTGTCGGACCTTCGGGGAGTCCAAACCCCGCATGAAGACCCTCTGGTTGTGACCCTAATGGTGGCCAACTGCCTTGTGAAAAGAGTCGTGATCGATCCTGGAAGCAGTGCCAACATCATCACCAAATGGGCTTTCGAAAAGCTCGAAATCAATCCATCTGAAATTATGACATCCCGATGCCCCATCGCAGGCTTTGACGGAAGGCAAATCGAACCGATTGGTGAAATTCAGTTACCTGTGTCTGCCGCTCATAGGACCCTGACCGAGACATTTGTTGTCGTGGACGCCAAACCTTCATACAATCTGCTTATGGGAAGGGGGTGGATTCACCGAATGCAAGGTGTACCTTCGACTCTTCACCAGGTCATGAGATGCTTGAGCCCTGACGGTACAGGCACCATTGATGTCAAGGGCGACCAAGTGGCCGCCAAGGAATGTTATTCGGTCACTCTGAAGGAGATCCGGAAGGTCCAGGCCCCAGGGGTACCCCGATCGAAGGAGCAAAGTTCATGCTCCAAATAGCAATTAAAGAATGGGGAGCCGGGCTCCCCAATTGTGGTTGAACCACTACAATCGGTCTGTGTCGTGCCCGACAACCCGGAAAAAGTTACTTTTGCAGGTATAACCCTCACCGATTCTGAATTTGAGGAACTAACACAATTGCTGCAGGACAACTCTGACGTCTTCGCATGGGAGCATACAGACATGCCGGGAATAGATCCCGATGTTTCACAGCACTCATTGCATGTTGACCCAAACGTCAGGCCAATAAGGCAAAAGCAAAGACGCATGGGGGCACATCGGAACCTAATTATAGCAGATGAGGTATCCAGACTGCTCCAGGCCGGCTTCATCCGGGAAGTCAGGTATCCCGAATGGCTTGCCAACGTCGTGGTTGTCCAAAAGAAAAACGGCAAATGGAGGGTTTGCGTTGATTTTACCGACTTGAACAAGGCATGCCCGAAGGACAGTTTTCCACTCCCAAAGATCGACCAGATGGTTGATGCTACTTCGGGCTATGACCGTCTAACTTTCCTGGATGCCTATTCAGGTTACAACCAAATAAAAATGAACCCGAAGGATGAGGAAAAGACTTCATTCATTACTGAAACAGGTACATACTGCTTTAAAGTTATGCCTTTCGGCCTGAAAAATGCAGGCGCTACTTTCCAGAGATTTGTCAACAAGATCTTTAAAGGTATGATGGGCACAGTAATCGAAGCCTACATTGACGATACTGTAGTCAAGAGCAGAAAGAAGGAGGACCACATCACTCACCTACGCCAAGTGTTCGCTACCCTCAGGTCCCATGGCATGAAACTTAATCCAGCAAAGTGTTCTTTTTGTGTATCATCTGGACAGTTCCTGGGACACATCGTGGACCGGACTGGTATCCAAGCCATCCCGACACAGGTCAAAGCTCTCATAGAAATGAAGGAGCCCCGAACACATAAAGACGTTCAAGTCTTGACGGGAAGAGTGGTAGCACTTAGCAGATTCATCTCACGACTCACTGATCGGTGCCGACCATTCTTTCAAGCAATAAAGGTGAAGAAGGGAGAGATCTGGGGTCAAGAACAATCGGAGGCCCTGGCGAGGTTAAAAGAGTACCTGACCATGCCCCCCATCCTGTCTACACCAACCCCGGATGAAGTCTTATACCTTTATTTAGCAGTATCCTCCGCTTCAACCAGCGCCGCCCTCATTAGAGAGGACGAGAACCTTCAAATGCCAATATTTTACACCAGCAAATCCTTGGCGGAGGCAGAAACTAGATACAACAGGCAGGAAAAACTAATTCTGTCACTGGTGAACGCCAAGAGAAGGCTAAGGCATTACTTTGAGGCCCACCCGATCGTTGTCCCAACAGCTACACCCCTACGGGTTATTATGTCGAAGCCTGACCTCTCAGGACAAATCTCTAAGTGGGCCATCGAATTGGGTATATATGATTTGACATACATACCCCGGGTTTCCATCAAAGGACAGGCTGTAGCGGACTTTTTGCTCGAGAGTGAGACTGAGGAGCCAGACCAGAACAGTGAACTGGATACATGGAAGATCTTTGTGGATGGATCAGCCAGCTCTTCCGGATCAGGAATTGGCCTGGAAGTTTTAACACCTGATGGGACACGCCTTCATATGTCGGTGCAGTTGCAGTTTCCGGCCACAAACAATGAGGCAGAGTATGAGGCCATCGTATCCGGTTTGAGGATAACCCGAAGCCTTAAGATTCAGTCCTTAGCAGTACACAGTGATTCTCAACTTGTTGTCCGTCAGATCAATGGAGAATACGAAACAAAGGACCCGATAATGAAGTTGTATCGAGCGCTAGTTTTGAAAGAGACAGAAAGTTTTCACAAAGTCACCTTTACCCAAATCCCCAGGAATGAAAACTCTGAAGCTGACCACCTAGCCAATCAAGCTTCCTCGGCCGGAGAGGATCTAACCCGGGTTGCACTGTTGGATTTTATTCAAAGGCCCAGCATTCAAGAGCCCGAACGAATAATGCTCATCCCATGGGAGCCCAGTTGGATGGATCCCCTGACAGATTACTTACGTAATGGAACTCTTCCCGAAAATAAAGCTGAAGCTCACAAGGTCAGGAGGAATTCGGCCCGGTACTCAATCATAAACGGGCAACTCTACCGAAAGTCCTTTTCCGGTCCCTACCTGAGATGTATCACACTGTCAGAATCTAGAGCAGTGATGCACGAGATTCACAGTGGGACTTGTGGAATCCACTCCGGTAGCAGGTCCCTTGCCCATAAGGTACTGTCTCAAGGGTACTTCTGGCCCTACCTGTCTCGGGATGCCGAGGAATACGTCCGAAGGGGCAAGCCCTGTCAAATGCACGGGGATGCTATCCATCGGCCACCTGAGTTCCTGCATCCCACTATAGTACCGCACCCATTCGCCCGGTGGGGAATGGATATAGTGGGACCTTTACCGAAAGCAATCCGGTCGAATGCGTACGTCCTTCTGGCAACCGACTATTTCACCAAATGGGTTGAAGCCGAAGCCTATCCCACCGTCAAAGGGAGTCACGTCGTCAAATTCATATGGACCAACATTATATGCAGATTTGGGCTACCAAGAACGATCATGATGGATAACGGAACAAACCTGGACAACAAGGAGGTTAGAGCATTCTTTGCCGAACATGGTATCAACCAGAACACGTCTTCCGTCGGCTACCCGCAAGGGAATGGGCAGGCGGAAAGGACAAATCGAACTATATTCAACACTCTGGCCAAAAAAATTGAAGAGGCCAAAGGGGCCTGGTTAGAGAAACTGCCCGAAGTTCTCTGGTCATACAGAACGACCCCCAGACAACCCACTGGAGAGACCCCTTTTGCCATGGCGTACGGTGCTGAAGCTGTGATTCTGACTGAGATCCGGGTTCCAACCCTCCGGAGCGAGGCCTGGGTCGAAGGACCAAGTAACCAGCATTTGGCTCAGAATCTTGATCTTCTGGATGAAAGAAGGGAGGCCGCCGGGATCAGGCTGGCCGCTTACCAACAGCAAGTCCGGAACCACTTCAATCAAAGAGTCAAAAGAAGAGAGTTCCAGATCGGAGACATGGTCCTTAGGCGCAAAATCGGGCTTGTAGGCAAGCTCAGGGAGCCTTGGGAGGGCCCGTACAACATCTCTGAAGTCATCGGTCGCGGAGCATACCGAGTCCGAAGGAATATTGATGGCGGAATGGAACCAAACTCCCAGAACGCCTCTCGCCTCAAGAGGTACTACCCTTGATGGGCCAAGTCATGTTTCCACTTGGATCTTTTTGTAAAAAGGCTACAGCAACTGGTCGGTAAAAATCATTATTATGATTATTATAAAATTTGCTGAAGAGCCCGAAGTCACAACACAGATCCTGAAGAGATCGTTGTTCCAAAAATAAACTAAGTGTTGCATTGACTTTCGCATGGCCTGAAGAGCCCGAAGTCACAACACAGATCCTGAAGAGATCATTGTTCCAAAAATAAACTAAGTGTTGCATTGACTTTCGCATGGCCTGAAGAGCCCGAAGTCACAACACAGATCCTGAAGAGATCGTTGTTCCAAAAATAAACTAAGTGTTGCATTGACTTTCGCATGGCCTGAAGAGCCCGAAGTCACAACACAGATCCTGAAGAGATCGTTGTTCCAAAAATAAACTAAGTGTTGCATTGACTTTCGCATGGCCTGAAGAGCCCGAAGTCACAACACAGATCCTGAAAAGATCATTGTTCCAAAAATAAACTAAGTGTTGCATTGACTTTCGCATGGCCTGAAGAGCCCGAAGTCACAACACAGATCCTGAAGAGATCGTTGGTCCAAAAATAAACTAAGTGTTGCATTGACTTTCGCATGGCCTGAAGAGCCCAAAGTCACAACACAGATCCTGAAGAGATCGTTGTTCCAAAAATAAACTAAGTGTTGCCTTGACTTTCGCATGGCCTGAAGAGCCCGAAGTCACAACACAGATCCTGAAGAGATCATTGTTCCAAAAATAAACTAAGTGTTGCATTGACTTTCGCATGGCCTGAAGAGCCCGAAGTCACAACACAGATCCTGAAGAGATCATTGTTCCAAAAATAAACTAAGTGTTGCATTGACTTTCGCATGGCCTGAAGAGCCCGAAGTCACAACACAGATCCTGAAGAAATCGTCGTTCCAAAAATAAACTAAGTGTTGCATTGACTTTCGCATGGCCTGAAGAGCCCGAAGTCACAACACAGACCCTGAAGATATCACAAAACTTTGAAAAAATAAACAAAGTAACCAAGAATCGTTATAACTGTAAAAGTCAAAAGTGAAATGGACAAAACCTATTATATCTCATTCAAAATGGGCCCCTGTGGCCAAGGCTTACAATGCATTTCATAAACAGTAAATACTAAAGGTCAACGCTGGTGCCCGATACATTTGGGTTCACTGAAACGATGGCCCCATCGGGAGCCGGAGGATCAGGAGGGGCGGTTATGCTCATTCCTGGGAGAGGCTTGGTCAGGAACTCGCAGAAACGAACGTCGTCTGGACCACCAACCGGATCGTCGTACGGAGGGGAGATGCCCAGACTCTCATCCAGCTCTTCCACCGAGGCAAAAGTCCTTTCTTCGACGGGTTTCTGCATGTCATTAAAGCATGACCTCCAACCAAACCCGATCCGGTATTGGGAGGTTTCGCAGAAACGCTTATACACTTCGTTCCCACCCCGGTGACACATCTCCACCACCGACCTCTCCGTGGCAAGGAGATTCTCCATCTCAGCCCTCTCCTCCAGGAGCTTCGAATTGGAAACCGTCAAGCTCTCATTATTAGCTTTCAGATTCCCATTCTCAGCCTTCAAGGCCTCCGTCTCAGCAAAGAGGGCCCGCCGAACTGCCTCCATTTCTTTAATTTTTTCTTGAGCCGCCCGAAGCTGTTACTCTGCATTGACTGCCCTTCTGGTCTGGACATCCAATTTTTCATTGGATATGGACAGTTGGTTGGCGACCTTCATCCGGGATTCCTCCTTCAGTCTCAGGAGCTCGTTGGAGTTCTTGAGCAACTTAGTGTCCTCCTCCATTTGTGCATTATAGGCCTATGTCAGGTAGAGCATCTGCCAAAAGGTTAAGTGTTAGCCTGATAAGAAAGTAAATAAAATATTAAATGCAGTTGAGAAATCAGCAGATTCAAACACTACCTTCATAGCAATCTCTGGACCTGTCAGAGCCAACTCCTCCCGATCGATGGTTCTCAGCCTCTTTCGGTCTATGGATGTCCAGATCTGAGATCCCATAGCCTGTAGGGCAGTGTCATTGTTAATCGTCGCATGCCCCGCAACCAGAAAGTCACCGCCCGGGAGTGTGATCTTTGGCGCCCAGGGCACGGGTAGCTCCGTTTCAGTTGCGGCCCCACTGTCATCCAGTACGATGGGAGATGATTGTGTCTCCGTTCGGGCCCTTACTGACCGTTCGGGTAGATTCTCCTCCGATCGGGGATGTCACGCCCCCGTCAGGCTCGTTTCCCCTTCAACCAACCGGAATTCAGGGACGGGAACATCCCCTGAGGATTGAGCAACCTCCTCTAATCCTTGAGGAGGAGTCTGGCCGGTTTGCACATTTCCCATTGGTGGAGATGGAGTTACCGGGCTATTCTCTACAGGAGGCGAGAGAACAGGACCAACCGGAGGGGTTAGAACACTTTGTGATCCCTGCCCGATCTGGATCTCACCAAGGGCTGAATTTGAGGCTTGAGGTCCAACTGCCCGCTTAGGCTTCTTCTTCAACACCGCCTGCGGGATCCTCAACATTTCTGTAGATAGGGCCTGCAAATTGGAACCTGTCAAGAAACTGGTACACATCCTCAAAGGCTGTCCCCAAATTTTCGATTTAAGCAATTCAAAACGGGTTCTGATATAATTTGAGGTTTTATATTCGTCGGGCGCTCCCAGAAACTCAAGCACATGGAGGCCTAACTTATCATTGCACTTATCACAATTGCATGCCCCCCTATGGAATGGCTTGAAAGAAGGGAAAAGGTGTTGGTTAAACTCGTTGGGGACTTTGAATCTGGATGAGCTTGGGAGTCTCCAACTCCCACTCACAAGGACCATCATTTCTTTCCACCCTTTATTGGATTTTTCAGTACCATCACAAATTTTCCTCCCACTAAGCGGAAAAAGGTTGTACCGGCCCCTGCACTCCTTCTGGACCTGTATTTTGTAACAGAACAAAAGTTCCGCCAGACCAAGGTCAAGTCCTAGATCCCGATTGATCATCAAGATCATGGCCAAGACCCGGAAGAAGTTAGGTCCCACCTGAAGTGGGGCCAAACCTAAGGTAGCTAAGACATAAAGGAAGAAGGGCTGGATCGGGAATCTAATGACCTGGAGGTGAAAGGCCAACAACAAAATCTGGTTATCCAAAACCCCCTCACCCTTCCTAAAATCATACTTTTAAGGATAATTTTTAATAATCACCCGATCGGGTACCCCGCATTTAACCCTCAACCTTTTTAATACCGACTCTACCCTGTTCATAGGGGGAATGGGATCGGCATAAAACTGATCTCCCGAAACCCCTGCAACCTGATTTCCGGCTGCTGCGACGTTCCGGTTAACTTCCGGTGGGCTAGGCACAGTTGTCCTAACCACCTCAACTGAGGGTGAACTGAGGGATACGTCCGGGTCTACAGGGGAAGGTAAATGGTCGCTACCCGACCGGGTATCATCACTATCAGACATTTCGAAAAGAAAGACGTTGAGATGGAAAGAAATAACTTACTCTAAGATGAATCCCGAAGGATTTCTGACGCTTTCCTGAGAGAGAAGGTGGACTCTGGCAACGATAAGTCAAGATCTCAAGTGCAGGGAGCTCTCTAGAATTTGTTAAACTGTGAAACGGAATGAATCAATAGCATTGCAGTCATTATTTATAGAAATCTCAGGGGCGCCTAAAAAGCCGTGCGCTCGGGAACCGAAGCGTCATCTCACTTCACGTGCGCCTCCACAGCCTCCCTTTTCGCCAACCGAGGCCACCCGGACCACGAATTTCAAACATTGCAATGATTGTACAACCGTCATATTAATTGCGTCAGTCACGTCACCCCAATCAGGGGTGATGTATCTCATCCCCACTCTGTATCCTTTTTAATGGGCCGGGAAGATAGACGACCCATCACAAAGGATAGGGCCTGTGTAAGAGTGGAAATGTCCAGCCCAGCTGAGTCCATCTGTCATCAGGCCCATCAGAGCCCATTTGTCATCAGGCCCATCAGAGCCCATTTGTCATCAGGCCCATCAAGCTTCTGGGCCAGCAAGCTTCCTATGAACCCAGTAATAAAGCCCATTTAGAAAATGTATATAAAGAGAATCCGAAAATTAATAAAGGGATTCGAAATAGTGTTGAACATTTTTATGTGTTTACATCATGCCTATGTTGTTGTGTACATTTTTGCTGAAGGAACACATCTTTCAATCATTATCATTGCCATGTGTGTGGCATTCTAGCAACATTGCTATCAAATCGACAATAGATTGTTATGGTATTGCTATAAAGGTGGTTTACTTGTTCAATGATTCAAAACAATAACGAAAAGGAGAGAAAGATAATTCCTGTATATATATAATGACTTATTTGGAAGAAGGGTAGAATGGTAAGTGGGTAAGGGCTTTTGGGCTTTTTAGAAAATTATACACCATGTGTAAGTCACGTGACATAATTCTGGCCACAGAACTGATCGAAAAAGTGTATTAGAGGGGATATTCACACATTTTGCAAAGGTTAGAGGGGCTTAGAAACCATTAGGGGGATTTTTTGCATAGTTTTAAAATTATAGGGGGGTTTTGAGCCATTTTCACACATATATATATATATATATATTGGAAACATATATATTATTCTCATGTGTACATATGACATAGAGATAATAGGGTTATCTGCGAAAACCCCCCTCTAGTTTGTGATTTTGTGCGAAAAACCTTCTTAGTTTAATTTTGTGTATATAAATTCATGAACTTCTAAGAAAGGTGTGCTTTTCCCCTTACCAGTTAGCGGCCGGCCATTTTTTTGTCGTGAGAATGTGAAATTCCTATACTACCATTTACACATGATATTTATAAATATGAAATTCCTATACTGCCCTTTACATATGATATTTATAAATATGAAATTCCTATATTACCCTTTGTTGGGTCTCGAACGATTAACTCCTTATAGTATCGATATAGTGCGATTAACCCAATGTAGTATTAAAAAGGGTTCATATTGCACTTGTTTTCCATTTACCGTCACCGAATGAGTTCAATGTCTAAAATAACCTTAATATATATATTTTTTAAAATAGATATTGTAAAATGACCATAAAATCACTTTTTTATATCACATGCCTTTGTACATATACATATAGGTGTGTGTCTCAAATCCATTACTCCAATTCTCTTTCCTCTAATGAAGACTTCATTCTCCAATCCCGAATAAACCTTGTTTTATATCCAATTGAGAATATTGAAAATACTATGACTGACACAAAAAAATTAAGAATAGAAGAGACAAATGAAGCAGAAGAAATGTTTGTTGTATTCACAATTGGAACCCTATAAAAGAATATATATATATAGAATAATTATTATTATTTACAAATCGGTTCTAGTTTTGATTTTTAAAAATCTAGTCGAATCCGTTATTGTTCGTATATATCTTAAAATAGTTATATTAATAATATTATATCAATGATATATAAATTTAAAGTTAATCAAAATATCTTATATCCATAACATATTATTTTAAACTAAATTATAATATTTTATTTTATACTAAATAATTATCTATCTATATTACTTATTAAAGTATTAATCATTTTTAATATTTAAGGATATACACACTATATCGATATTATAGGGGTTATACGACTATATCGATATTACAGGGGGTAATTGCTCACGACCTTTTAAAAATAAAATAAAATTATAATAAGGGTATTTTGAAAATTTTACATCTCCTATCATCGAAAAATGTGGGGTCCTTGAAAACAACAAGGTTTATACATACCTACCTCGCAATCTATGTTGCTAGATATATATACATCATAAAGTGTAACAGAAGTCAATGGAGGCATGGCGCTGGCGAGCAGCTCCTCTTGGCCATTTTTTGTGGTCGGCGGCGGCAACCACGATGTCTTATAGTTTCACTGTGGTTGGTGTCCTTTAGGCCCTGTTTTGTAATTGATGTTGGTACCAAGTTTTTGATTTTGGTACTGATCCATATTTGCTAAACTTGGTGTTGGTATTACTGTAACAAACCAAAAAGCACTGTAGCGTACCATATCTCACCATTTTTGGAACCATCAAAGTGGATGGTTTTGGATGGTGTGGGTACCGTAACACCCCATGTGCGGGCACTGTAGCAACTCATGTGCGGGTACTGTAGCAACTCATTAATATTAATACTAATATATTAATATATTAATATACTAATATTAATATTAATACTAATATATTAATATATTTTAATATTACAAAATTTTAATATCATATTATAATATTAAAATATATTAATATTAATATTAAAATATATTAATATATTAGTATTTGATTACAAACCCAAAAAATTAATATATTAATATTAATAAATTATAAATTTATTAATATTAAAATATATTTTTGGAAATTTAATATATTTTAATATTATAGTTTTATTATCTTTTCTAAAAATTAATATATTAATATATTTTAATATATTAATATTAAAATATATTTTTGGAAATTTAATATATTTTAATATTATAGTTTTATTATCTTTTCTAAAAATTAATATATATTAATATTAATATATTAAGATTAAAATATATTTTTTGAAATTTAATATATTTTAATATTATAATTTTATTATCTTTCCTAAAAATTAATATGTTAATATTATAAATTTTAATATTTATAAATAAAATGTGAAACCATTCCAAGTTACCAAACATAGTTTGGTTTCAGAATTTCAACTCATACCAGCTCTACCAAACATGGTTTGGTTTTTCAGCATCACTTTTTCTCACACTAAAACCATATGCACCAAACATGATTTGGAACCAAAATAAAATCACACCAAACCAAATCCAACTCAACCCAAACCAAAACAAAAAACTAACACCGCACCGCACCGTTACCAAACGCAACCTTAGGGAAGATGACCTTTAATGTGCTCTAATGGACTCATGGGCATTGGGCCTAATGGGTCTAGTTGAAATTAAATTGTTTTAGGCCCAATCAGTTGGTTATGTAAATTGATATCTTAATTCAATTTTTGGGCTGAGATCTCAATTTTGAACTCATGGGCATTGGGCCTAATGGGTCTAGTTGAAATTAAATTGTTTTAGGCCCTGGTTATGTAAATTGATATCTTAATTCAATTTTTGGGCTGAGATCTCAATTTTAATTCAATTAGTGGGTTGTTTTACTTTAATGGGCCAATTTGAACTAATGAATAGCATTATTAAAATCCATATAATTTTAAAAGATCCAAATTATGTAAAAGATCCAAATTTTTATATGATTTCGTTGGCTGTTGGGTCTAGGCAAGACTTTTATAATAATTTTAAAACCAAAGTTTTTTGTTAATTAATAGATAGTTAACATAAGTGGAGGAGGGCGATTCCCTGAGATTGTGAAGGGGAAGTGGTGATGGGGTAGTAGGCTTGCTAGTTTGCGCTTCTTTGCTAACTCTAGCATTTATTGCTAGGGTTTCACTTGTTTACTCCCTCTCTTTGCAATCATTTATTGCTTTATTGGTTAGGTTTTCTCATTTATTGTCTTGTTCATTTATTGTTAAACCTAGGGTTTTGCATTCTAATATGTAAACTCTATTAGGGTTTCTGGTTCATGGCTGAAAAGAGTTCGATACATATTTTTTCGGATGGTTCTTTAATGGCGGCTAGGGTTGATGAGCTTGAGTTGCTACGTGAACAAGTGCGCCATCTGCAGCAGGCAATTTCTAACCCTAATCAGTTGAGGGTTGAGACTTCTCCTAGTAATGAGGGAGATATTAATGCTGCTAGGGTTTCACAAAGAGCTTCTTCTAGGGCTTCACCAAGATGTCAAAGAACATCAGTTGGGGCTACTGAACATGAGATAACATCATAGGAGATGTTCCCTTCTCTCCCGTTGTGAAGTATTCAAAATACTGAAAATATGGGGGTACAACTAGTTCAAACATGGGCGCAAAGGCTACACAAGAGTGTGGAGGCTAGAAAGATGAAACTTCGTTATTTTCCTCTAAACAAAGATAATCTTACTGTGGCTTTTCTTCCTGCAGAAGTGGCACAAAATGGAGAATGGGATGAATGCTTATTTGGGTAATTCATTGATAAGAGGTTACCTTTTTTGATAGTTGAATCAATTGCAAAAAGATTATGGCTTAAAGAGGGTTTATGTGGTGTTCAAAGTTTGGAGAATAATTTCTTTCTTTTCAAATTTAGCTCCATTGCTCAAAGAGATGCTATTCTTGAGGGTAATACTTGGCACTTTGCCAATCATCTTATTATTTTGCAAAAGTGGAGGCTTAGTTTAATTCTCCAAACGGATGTTATCAAGTCTGTGCATGTTTGGTTGAAGTTATATGGTATTCCTCTTGATTACTAGAATGAAGATGCTTTAATTATTCTTGCTAATGTTGTGGGTAAACCTTTATATGTGGATGCCATGACTGATGTTAAGAAGAGGTTGGCTTATGCTAGGGTTTGTGTAGAGATGGAGGCACATTCAGAGTTTTTAAAGGGGTTTACTGCTCAGATGCATGATGGGGTTTGCTTTCAAGTTAAGGTTGAATACCAGTGGATGCCACAGAGGTGTGTGCATTGCCATATTTTTGGTCATAGCACAAACAAATTTTCTAAAAATACTGCTAAAGTGGATGTGCCAAAAACCAAAGTACAACACCAGGAATGGAGAATTGTTGGGAGAGTTAACAAGGAGAGTGTGGATATTGCTTCTGATACAGTTCATGTTCCAGAGATAATGCCTTTTGGAGGTGCTATTGAGTATTCTAAGAGTGATGTTATTGAGTTCTCTAAGACTAGGGAGGAAGATGTTCATCTATTGTCTCCTGAAGGTGCCTTTATTTCCAATAATTTTGTTGTCTTGCAAGAGGGGGGTATTGCAGATATTCTTGGTGAGGATGCAGGTTTGCTTGATCTTCAAGTTGATGTTGTTCATTCTACTATAAAGTCAGCTAAACCTGTTGAGGATCATGCTAAGGTTGTTGAGCAAAATGATAGTTTACAAGTGGTTGATGATGTTCATCCTAATACTGAGATAGTTGATCCTGTTATGGATAACACCAAGGTAACTGAGCCTAATGCTAATCCTTCGGAGCCAATGACTATTTCTACTTCTGAAACTCATCATGCTTCTAAAGTTTTGGATACTAAATCTCAGAAGGGGAAGGGTGGTGAAAAAAGTAAGTCAGTATTGCCAAGTACTGGGGGTTATAAAACTAGAAGAAGGGGTGCTTGATTTGCCAAGTGTGTGTATTGTATATTGGTTTTAATGATTTTTGGTATATGGAATATAAGGGGTTTGAATACCTCTAATAAGAAAACAGAGGTTAAAAGGGTGGTGAGAAGTAGATCTATGCCTCTTTTTTGTCTTGTTGAAACCAAGGTAAAGGAATGTCACGCTTCTAGGGTTTTACAGTGTATGTTCCCAGGTTGGGGCCTTATTCACAACTATGATTATGCTGAGAATGGTAGGATCTGGGTGTTTTGGGACATTGTTGTTCTTTCTGTTTCTACATTATTTAGCTCTAATCAGTTAGTTATTTGCTCTATTAAGAGTGTGGATGGCAAGCTAGATTGCATTGGTGGTTTTGTTTATAGTCTTAATGATAGTATTGGAAGGAGGTTTCTATGGAGGGATGTTTTACAGTATTCTCATTCATATTATCATATGCCTCTTTTCCTAGCTAGGGATTTTAATGCGTGGATGTACCATCATGAAATATTTGGTGACTCTACTCACTGGGATCCTAGTATGAGGGAGTTGGGTGATTGTCTTAATGTTACTTCTCATACTGATCTGAGGTATTCTAGGGTGAAATTCACTTGGTCGAATCATACATATTTTAGGAAGCTTGATAGGGTTGTGGTTAATTAGCTTTGGAATTCTATATTCTCCCTCTCTGAAGCTATTTTTGAGCCATGAGGAGTTTCAGATCATGCTATGATTGTTTTGAAGTTGGACTCTCCCAATTTGAAGTATGATGTTCCTTTTAGATTTAATAATCACTTGTTGAAGCACCCTCAGTTCATGCATACTGTTCAGCAAGTGTGGAATTGCAATGTGGCAAGCTCTTTAATCTTTCAAGTTACTCAGAAGTTGAGATTGCTGAAGACAGAATTGAAGAAACTTAATAGAACCTCTTATAATAATCTATCTCAGGAAACTGAGGATGCTAGGAATATTCTCCATGAGTTGCAATACAGTGTGGATGCTGATCCTAGTAATGACAGGTTGAAATCTCAGGAGAAAGAGGCTTTAGCTACTTATGTTCATTTGGTTGTTGCTGAAGAGTCTTAACACAAGCAAACTTCAAGGGTTAAGTGACTTCATTTGGGAGATAAAAATACTTCCTATTTTCATAAAGTGACCAATTATAAAAGAATAAGTAATAGTATTTTGTCTCTCATTTCTTCTGCTGGAGTGAGGTTGGAGGATCCTTTGTTAATTAAGGATGAGACTGTTGGGTATTATTCAAGGTTCCTTCAAGGAAGTTCTTATTCTGTTATGCCTGACCTGCAATAATATGTTGGTACACCTCTTTCTAAAGCTCATATTAATTATATTTCTAGACCTGTTACACCTAAAGAAATACAGGTGACTGTATTTTCTTTGAAGAATGATAAAGCTCCTGGTAGTGATGGTTATAATGCTACCTTTTTCAAGCATGCATGGCCTATTATAGAGGGAGATATCACCAAAGTTTTCTTCCATTCTGGGAGGCTTTTAAGGGAAGTTAATGCCACTATCATTTCTCTTGTTCCCAAGGTTGATAATCCTACATATGTTTATGATTTTAGGCCCATTTCACTCTGAAACACTCTCTATAAATGTATTACAAAGATAATTGCCAATAGAGTGAAGGGTTGCTTAGATTATTGTATTAGTAAGAATCAATGGGCTTTTGTTCCTAGTAGAGAAGCATTTCAGATAATATTATTTTAGCTCAGGAGTTGTTAAGGAATTATCATAAGCATGATAATGGGGGCAAAGATTGCTTTGAAAGTGGACTTGACAAAGGATTTTGACACATTATCTTGACAGTTTTTGGAAGTTACTCTTAGAACTTTTCACTTTCCTGATCATTTGGTGAGGCTGATTATGGTTTGTATCTCTACTCCTAGATTTTCAGTGAATATTAATGGTTCTCTTCAAGGATATTTTCCTAATTCTAGAGGTATTGGGCAAGGAGATCCTCTTTCTCCTTACCTGTTTGTCCTTGCTATGGGGGTTTTGACTGGGATTTTAAAGCATGAGGCCACTTTTCCTCTTTTCAATTACCACTGGAAATATGAAGCCATGCAGATCATAAGCCTTATGTTTGCTGATGATCTTATTATTTTCTCAAAAGGGGAGCTACAGCCCATTAATTGTATCATGCAAGCTGTTGACCATTTTAGTTCTCTCTCTGGCCTTTTTCCTAATCATGCTAAGAGTGTGGTATTTCATTCTAGTGTTCCAAAGGCTTCAAAGTATTTTATCTAGATTAGGGTCCAAGGTACTCTTCTTGTGAGGTATTTGGGGTTGCCACTGTTATCCATTAAGTTGAAAAAGGAGGATTGTCAATGTCTTCTATCAAGGATAACCTCCAGAATCAATAGTTGGTTAGCTAAGTTTCTTTCATTTGCAGGAAGGTTGCAATTGGTGAAAGTTGTGTTTTTCTCTACTCAGGTTTATTGAGCATCTTCCTTTATGCTTCCTAAGTCCATTTTTCATGATCTTACTTCTCTTCTTAAGAAGTTCCTCTGAACAGGCTCTAAGATGTGTAATGGTGGCTGGAAAGTTGCTTGGAAAACTGTTTGTTCTTCTAGAATTGAAGGGGGTTCGGGAGTTAATGATCTTGAAGAGTGGAACATGACAACTATGGCTAAGCATGTTTGGAGAATAGTTCAATATCAGAATAGGTGATTGTGGGCTATTTGGGTTCATCATTATCTTATTAAGAATAGGACTTTTTGGGCCATTCCAATTCCTCAGCAATGCTCATGGACTTGGAATAAAGTTCTTCAACTGAGACCTTTGATTCAGCCTCATATCAAGCTAGTGATTGGTGATGGTAGGAGTACATCTCTTTGGTATGATTCATGGCATCCTCAAGGCCCACTCACTAATCTGTTTTCTCATGCTATGATCCTCGATTCTGGTTTGGGAGTTAATGTCATTGTTAGCAGATTCATTAGCTCCACAGGTTGGCATTTTCCTGTTTTGAATTCCTCAGCTTGGCTTGCTTTCAAGGTCTTTTTTCCTTCTTCCATGCTGCCTAATCAACAAGTCTCTAATACTATTGAGTGGGTGCCTTCTAATGGCACTTTTACTATTTAATCTGCTTGGGAGGCTATTAGACAGAGATTTTCTCGCGTGGACTAGTTTGAGGCTGTTTGGTTTAAGCACCATGTTCCTAAACATAGCTTTCTGTTATGCATGGAGACTTTAAACAGAATTAATACTACGACTTTCCTTATTTCAATTGGTCTTATTCAGCAAGAAAATTATGTCTTTTGCAATCTCAGAATGGAAGATAGATCACCTTTGTTTTTTCAATGTGGGTTCACTAAGAGAATATGGTTGCAAGTGGTTCAAAAAGGTTTCAAACCTTGGCCTGATGATGATTGGGACAAGCTTATTCAATGGATCAGTACTTATTTGTGTGGGAAATCTTTGATAGCTACACTTAATAAGATGGCTTTTATAGCTTATGTGTATGAAGTTTGGTTGGAAAGAAATCTTGGGATCTTTCAGAATGAGTTTAAGTCTGCTGAGGATATTTACAAGAAGATAGTTAGTGATGTTAGGCTTACCCTTTTTCCTTTTCAGAAGTTTGCAGACATTGTTGAGAATCAGAGTTTATTACTGGCTTAGGACTTACTTGTTTTCTTGCTTTCAGGTGGTTAGTTTTGCATGCCTTGGAGGATGGTTTCTTGTTTAATTATGCTCTTGTTCCAGTTGCTGGTTTGTTGGGTCAGTGTTATGGCTACTGCAGATCAAGCTAAGAAGATTTCAAGTTTTGATAGGTTATAGCATGTGCTTGCTTTGGAGGGTTTCTATTGTTCCATGTATTGCTTCTTTTTGCCCTGTTAGATTGTGGGAGTGTGCTTGTTCTTGGAGCATGTTTGGTTCCTCATTTTCTATTTTTATATGGCATTTTGAGTGGTAGACTTTTGGTATACACCTCTTGGGGTATGCCCCATGGTAATTGTGTAAAGCTTTTGGCTTTGATCTAATATATTTCATCCTTAATACTCAAAATAATTTTTTTTTATTAATTAGATATTAATGGGTGTGAGCCAAATAATAGGTGTTTTTTTGGACCGAATGATAATAAAATATGTAAGTTCAATATGGATGATAAAGTATATGAGTCCAATATCAGTTAGTGGTTCCAGATAGGACCATGATTTGTTTAAACACGATTTTTTGAGCTGGACCATAACTAATTATTTAAATCTAGTTAAATAGATTTGATAATATTATGTGCATATTTATTATTATATTTGTTAATATGCATGATCATGTTTGCTTGTATTAAAGTTTATACTTGAAGTAAAGTTTATATTTATTTTATTTTTATTTGGGTTGTTGAAATATGTGCACATTAAAGAAATTAAGGAAATTGTTTGACCTAGTTTAGGTTTTCCTTGGTGTTTGAGAAGATCGGTAAATGGGTTGTTTTAAGGTAATAGCCGAAGTGGGTGATGTCTGTCAAAATGTGACACACTTATGGAGGTTATTATTTTTGAAATAGGTCTCACGGTACACTCGCTTACATTAGGGCATTCATTAAACCGAAAGATGATCAATGTCTTGGTGTGAGATAGGTGAGTAGAATAGTTGAGAGTGCTTGATTTAAAATTAGATAACCCTCTTACTAAAATGTAGTGGAAGTGTTTAGTGATATTTTAAGTATAATCAACTAGGTTTATGGCCAATTTAATCTCTGTTTAGTGGGTATATAATCTAAAATTATGCCAAAAGGTGATTTTTAGATGAGTTTACATGTTTCCTGCAAAGTGGATGATTTTGCACATAATAAAACTAGATCTGGCAAAATTAGGCATGACACAGTAACAGGACCCCATTTAAAAGGGTTAGGGTTGAGCATAAAAGGGTCAAGGGGTAAAAATGGTAGACTTGAACACGATACGAAATTTTCGGGTCGTATTTGGGTCAAATCTGTGTAACCCAAACACGACTCGAAATTAATTAATCGTGTCAAACAAGTTGGGTTGACATGTTTACTTGAACCCAACCCGTTTAAAAATTAAAATGGTAAATTAGAATATTATGGAAGGGTAACAATGTCATTTGATTAAAACATAAGAACCCGTCTTTTTTTTTATGTAGTGTCAGTTAGTTTTGTCTGGTGACAAGCTTAGAGAAGGAAACAGAAGATCACTTTTTTTCTCTTTTGTGTATAATCAAAAGAAGGAAACATTGTAAACTTGACTTATATTATATTGAAGTGATTTGTAATGTTATATTATTTATACTTATATTTTTGGATTCTCTCAACGGTTATGAGTGAAATCTTACAAAAAAATTATCTTTGTGACATGTCAAAGTTAATTAGATTTTTTTTAAACAGGTCAAAAATTTCGTGTCGGGTTGAACCCAACACGACCAATTTTTTAAACAGGTTACACAGATTGTGTCGTGTTACCTATTTAAATAACAGGTCGTGTTAGTGTTTAATATCTTCGACATGAATATTAATTATGTTGTGTTCGAATTGAGGCATTTCGTGTTTGGGTCGACACGAACACGACCCGATAACACGAATTCTCATCCTTAAGTATAACACTCTGATAAATTCAGCTTTAGACCCCAAAGCTCGAATAAAAATTTATTCACTAGAGTTGTGACAATTTATTTATATGTTGTTTCTTTTTGTGTGATTTAACATGTTTAAAAGTTATATGAATGCTTCCGCTATTTTAGAGATGACTTATAGGGATGGAACCATTTAATGGTTTATTTATAATGATTAGAGTTCAACTGTTGACATCATGTTAATTAATGTGGACCGCAGTTATTACCATATCCATAAGGTTTATCGGTGATTCTATTAATGAGGTTATTTGGGATAGTATTCTCGTATTTGATATTTTAGAGGGTTGTTTGATCTATCCAAGTAACAACTTATGGGCACCAAGAATGTCACGCCCCGATATTTCGCGAATAAAAAAAAAAAAAACCAAAGTCCGAAATATCTGGGAGTGAACGAAAATATGAAAGGAAACCCAAACCGGGGCAAAAATGATTTCCAAGAGTGGTAGGAATGCAATTTGAGTCAATGGGTTATTCTAGGTTAATAAAACGGATCATTTAATCATCAAACGTCCACCCAAGGGTAAAAATATCCAACCAACAGTAAAAATATCCAACCCGTGGTAAAAATATAATTTCAAAAATACAAGTCAATGTACATTAGTGGGATCGATCCTAAAATCTAGGATCCAAAAGAAAGATCAGCAACTAGTAAGCATGGGTGGGATCGATCCCAAGAGAAAAATCTACAATCCAGATTGCATAGGTGGGATCGATCCCAACATCTTGGATCGATCCCAAGTCCATAACAAAAAATGAAAACTTTTTAGATTTGCCCAATGGATTTTGGGATAGTTTTACGAGTTCGAAACGCATCCTCTTTGGTTCGAAATGACTACAACCTTCAAGTACTATGAATGACTATGTAGGGAAATTCCATACTCCAAATCAATAATCAATATTTATAACATGAAATGGAAACTATTTTACAAGATTAATAATAGAGTCTCAAAATATCCAATATATATGAAAATCTTCAAGGTCTTACAACTTCAAACCACCGCGTCTTAGCGCTTCCAAAATAAATCATTTTTTTCCGTGCTTAGGCGCTGCATTAAAGAGGGTACAAAATAAATACTCCGGCTAACACACTAGCCAAAATCATAAAGTACAAAATACATATGATTCTTCCCAAAATCTTCAAAATATAAGAAATAACAAAATTATATTATATGAACAACACGCCGCCACCAAAAACACGGCAACCACTTCAACAAATCACGAACCGATCTATGGATCACTGAGGGCGAAATCGTCACCATTCCAAACTCGGTCGTCCGAGTGGTACTGCTCCCAAACCCACGTGCATGCTTCTAGTCCTAGGTCGGTTCATTTGTCTCACATGACATGTGTGTCAATCCAGGACCCCAATCATACTCACAAACAATCCCCAAACATGCTATATACAATTCTCAAATATAATTAAAATAAATAACACAGAATCAATAGAGCATGGAAATGAATATGTAATGCTATGCTAATTCAACCCTAGACTCAAAGGGGTGACCGGGTATATTGTCGCCATAGTACTATCAACCACGATGAATCTATCAAATCGTGAAATAACACCGTGATCGGACCATATCCTCACACGCCTCCCTGATTTTCGGAATACTAGACTGCCGATAGCAAGAGACACTGCCTAGTCAGTTATTGCGACAACCTAAGGTTACACACAAGGTACAATGAGACATATTTTCGACACCAAATAAATCCAATGCTCATGGTGTGTTCAATAACAAAAATATGCCTAAATTATCAATTAATTCTCATATATCACAATTTAATGCTAATTTTCATAATAAACATGCTTTCATGCTTTCCAAGCAATAATAATAAAAAAATTATAATTCTCATTGTCCCACTTATCAACACAAATAACATCCATCAACATATAGTTATCAAGGGGACCTAATATCATGTTTCTAGGTTATGACCACTTCAAGTGTGTATCATCCAATACTCATTTTGACGCACACACCCATGATACCAAGAGGGAAAGCGGATTGTCAACCCTTACCTAGAGTCCAAGTTTCAAAGGCCCACGTGAAACGATAGAGGCCAAACAAGTGTTCACAAGAATCTCAACAAGCTCTTTCCAAAAATGAGTTCAAGACCACAAGAGAACTTCCCCAATCTATCAATAAATAATTAACAAGAACATGCTCATTTTAGGGTCTTTAGCAAGGATTTGGGTAAAAGAAAAAGCAAAGATCCCAAAAGTGAAACTAAAATTCCAACATAGGTGTAATTAGAATTTGGGAATAAAATCACATCAAGAATAGAAGAACTTACCCAAATGTTCTCAAGATGAAATCAAAAGAAAGCCAAGTACAAAGGAAACAAGAATCCCAAAACTCCCTTTAGAAGTGAGTTCACAAGCACAAAGTTTCTCCAACTATCAATGAACCAACAAGTGGAGAATAAGGTCACAAGGATGCATACAACAAGATTTAACAAGAATAGAAATCGAATTCAAGGATTTAGAGATAGATTGTCATGAATCTTGAAAACTAGGGTTTTGAAGGAAATGAGTTCAAGATATTAGTGAAACTTACCCAATCTCGACACCAAAATGAAGCTTGAATGACCCCCAACAAGTTGCTAGTTCAATTCCCCTTCAAATTCCAAGCATAAAATGGAGTTTTGGAGCAAAAATTGAGGTGGAAAAATGAGGGGGGAGGGGATGCACGAAATTTTGGAGGAGAAGGAAAGCTTGGGTCTTGTTTGCTTGAGTGAAATGAGTTCCTAATTCTCATAATTCTCATATATATGTAATGTAATTTTCCAACACTTAACCTTATGATCCAAGGGTTGTAAATGGAGTTGGAAGGAAAAACAAGTGTAGAGATCAACTAGGTTGTGACACATCACCACATCTAGAAATGTCTTGAAGAATATCTAACACAATACCAAGATTTGCCCTTTGATCAAATGGTGTAAAGAGAAGAGGAAATGGGTAGAGTTGAAAATTCACTTTTCTATCTTCTCAAAATTACCCAATCAATTTCATAGAAATTACTACAATGCCATGCTCTAGTAGCTAGAATTAGTAGGAGAACACTCGGGCAATTTTCTAGCAAACTCCACTAACAAGCTTACTCACAAAATTTATATACAATTACAAAAATATCCCTAAGTGCAAAAATTCCCGGAACTAATTTCTAAACTCTTTATTTTAAATACAAAGATTGGGAAAATTTTCGGAATCGAAATTGGGCTCTCCCGGGACCTACTTCCACCATACATTTTTTCTAGTGTCCCGGGCTACAAATAGTTCGATTTCTTAAAATAATTCAAAAACAATTTCAGTGTAATGCCCTACGTTTTCCTTTCTCCTTTCTGGAATTCTTTTCCAACAGTTAACGTTTTGTGACGTCACTTATTCACGACGTCTTGTGTAATATTGGTACGTGTAAATTTTTCACATTTACGTTTCGGACTTAGTGGGATGACTTCGTGGTAGTTCATTTCCGGCTTCGTGGATTTACCTTTCGTTGGTGACTACGTGGGTTTGTTGTGATGTTTTCTTGTTGATGCTTCGACAATCGTGTTCCGTGCTCGAACGTGTTACTTAGTTTATTGTAAACGTTGGTGTACCACTTATGTGATTATGTGTTTATGTTTATTTTTGGAACTTTCGGGAGTGAGGGGTATTCTCGGTATTTCACTTTTGTGGGAGTTGTTGAGGAAATATGAGAGTCTTCCTATGTGTTTTGGAGTATTTGGATGTGTCCCGGATTTTTTCGGAGTTTTTCGGTGTCATCTTGGGGCCTTGGAGCCTTTTTTTGCAATTGTTGTTTCAGGTCTACTGAGTACTCGATGTACAACTCGGTAGATTGTTTACCGAGTACTCGGCTATTAATCTACCAAGTACTCAAGGTACAACTCGGCAGTTTCCACAGATTGCCTATATAAGAAAGTGTTGACCTAAAAACATTTCATTTCTCTCATTTCTTCTCCAAACTCAGCCTACTCTATCCCATTTGGTTTTTTTCTCTATCTTTGCCTATATCATATATTTGGGCTTGGATTTTGGTTACGATTTCAACACGGAAGTTGGTCGTGGTAGTCTTGCCTTCGATTTGAGCCGTGGATCAGTAAGTGGTTTTCTCCTTTCCTTGTGGTTTGAGTCTTGATTCATTCTTTGGAGGCTATGGCGGAGCTTTTCACCGATTAGTTTATTCGGTTTCGGGTGAAAGCTAGGGTTTCATAGGCCTTGGTTGGTGGTTAGCTTGTTATGCATTTGAGGTAGGGGAAAACATCTCTAATCTCTCGTTCTTTGATTCGTGAGTGTGCGATTTTGTTTTTCGGGCTTTATAACCTTAGATATATTTTTGCTAACTGTAAATTTGAGAAATATGAAATTAGGGTTTATTGGTGTTTATGTGTTATAATCTATGTTTATGTTATCCTTGAAATAGGTATATGATATATGTTAGATGAGTTATGAGTTGTGGACTTTTGAAATGAAAATATACTTGGATGCATATATAAATGTATATAAGTATTGAGGTGTATATGTATAAGTGTAAGTATACATATATGATTTCGGGTGTTAGTAGTGTAGCCTTGATAGCGTAAGTAGTCTAGCTACCTTGGTTAGTGAATTGAGATGTGAAACTTAGAGTATTATTCTAGTTTCCCCATTCTTGTGAATTTTGAGGGTTCTATATTGAACATTAAACTTGTGTATGAAAATGAGTTAATGTGCATAATTGCTTTAATTGAGATAAAAACATGTTAAATTAAATATAATGTTATCTTTGTGTATTAAATGATAACTTGATAATTTGGAATCACGAATGGTGCATGAGAAAACATACTTGTTGATTTTTGCTTTAAATGAGATTTAAAAGCATGTTGAATGATTAATGGCATTCGTGTTAACATTTTGGAAATGTTGTCCAAAAATATGACGTGATACATATTTGTGTTGGTATATGATGCATTGAGATATAGTGCATATGGTGTTCACCTTTTGTATTGAGAATTTAATTAGTGTTGGTCTACATCCGTTTGTGAAATTTTGCGTGAGTAGACTTGTTCGGGATTGTCGTAACAACTGGCCAGGGGGTGCTTCTTGCTCCCATATAACTAATCTTTCGAGAAACGCAGACGGTAGGGGGAGGACTTGTCCAAATCCTATGTGCACGACTGCGTCATGTTTGACGTATTCCTTATTAAAAGTGAAAAGAGAGAAAAATCACTTGGGAAGAATCGGTACAATAAATCTACCTTCATTCATGAGAAATAAAAATGAAGTGTTAAAGAATGATCCGTTGACCCTTGGAGTTAGGGTGTGTGTGTACCACGAGGTATGTGAGTCACATTGCATTGAGTTGTCGTTATGTGATTTATGTTGGCATGTGGATCATGATATTATTTCATGTGATTAAGGAGCATGTTTAATGTGAATTTTATGATATAATTCATATGTTATTAAAATGCTCAAATTAAATTGGATAATGTGAAAATATGATTTGCATGTTATGTTTTAAATTATAACGTGATATGAATGCTTATACTTGTGGATATGTACTTATATACCCTAGGGTGGTGATATGAGTTGGTCTGATGACTTTCTTATGATAAGTAAAATCGGTAGTGGACTATGGAGTTAAGTGTGAATTGTGACTTTGAAAAGGTGGGTGATAATTGAGTAACCTTGGTTGGTAGTGGAGTATTGACCACTTGATATTTTTGCACCTTTGAGGGGTGTATGATCCTTGATAGTTTAGGATTTTGGTTGGCTAAGTAGTGATGACCATTTGATACTTCTTTTACATTTGAGGAATGTATCGTCTATTTTACTTTGAGGTTTGAATTTGATTAAGTGGGGTGAAGATTGATCCTAGTCACTTGGGTGGTAACTATTTCTTGATTCCGTAGAAATCTAAGAGAGGTGATATTACATGTGAATCGAGGTTTTAATAGATTGGAGGTGGTTTTAATTGAACCTAGTTAGTATCCGAATTTTGGCTACTAGGTCTCCCTTTTCATATCCTAAGAATATGAGTGTTCTTGAGGTGGTTTCCTTAACCACTTGGGTGGTTGAGATGAGTTATCATTTTGAGAATGAATTGAGTTCACGGTTGGGAATCGAGTTGTTAGATCATTTTCCCGGTTTTCTTAAAGTGTTGTCATGCTTGGACTTCCTTCTTCATTCTCCGTTCTTCTTAGTTCATGTTGGAGGTTAAGTCATTCCGCATGGTGTTGTAGATATTTCGGTGTGTTCGGGTTTAGCTCGGAGCCATCCGGTTTCGTTTCGGAGTTTTTCGGGTTCATTCCTTGACTTTGCATTCTGGGGGCCACCGAGTACTAGGTGATGATTCTACCGAGTGCTCGGTAAGTGCGTGAGTTTACGCACTTGCGCGCGAGCCTCATTTTTCGCCCAAGAGTTTTGGGTATTTCTAAAGCTACCGAGTACTCGGTGTACAACTCGGTGGAAGAGCCACCGAGTACTCGAAGCTTCCACCACCAAGTACTCGGTGTAAGAGCCACCGAGTACTCGAAGCTTCCACCACTAAGTACTCGATGTACAACTCGGTGGCACCAGTTTATGTACTTCTTGCAGCTTATTTTCGTTCTCTCCCTTGTGTTTTACCACTTTTCCTACTATGTTTGAGGCATTGATTAGTTGTCTTTAGGGATGAGTTTTTTTGAGTTGAATGATCGGCTTAGGTCCACCTTTCTTGAGTGTTGGTCACGACGTGATGCCAAGCCACTCCTTTGTATCATCATTTGATCTGTGGCGTTGGGAACGGATGTTGGGTTTCGTGGTTCCAGGACGTCATTTTTCCTTCTTTGTCCTCGGGGCGTCATAGGAATCCTTGAGTTGTGGTTGTTCGGTTAACTTGAGAGTGTATTCTCTCGGTATGCGTGTCTCATACCTTCCTTCATTTAGAGTCTCGGTTATGATGTGTGTGGCTTATTGCACATACGTAATGATGTTTCCTCGTCATGGGTGGATATTTCTCCATATTGACGTGATGTTCCAGTTATTCATTTGTTTAGCATTGGAATTTCCATTCCTTGCTTGGTTTCATGGTCATGTACGGCCATTCACCGGGGTAGTGTTTAAGTACCATTCCTGGTTGAGTAGTTAGCTTTCCTCGTCCTAAATGAGGGCGTTACTGATTGAATCTATCTCCTTGAGGATAGTATCAAGAGATTGATGTAGTGGCATGTGTAGTGCTATTGATATGAATAAGGTTCGCCTTTGTGAATAGGTGGATGTTGGTAGGTGTCAAATATTAATCATTTTGACCTCTTAACTCACTATTGTTATGTTTTTCATTTCATTATTTGGCATTTTTATTGTGTTTGCGTGTTACGACATGTTTCAGGAGCTTAATAAAGAAATTGAGCTAACTTCGGTGAATTAACTAAAGAGTATGTTCTTTCTATCCAATAGGAGAGTTAAAGAGGTAATCTGAGACAAAAATGGCTCCCAGAAGGCAAAAATGGCATTTTCAAAAGCCGTCATCTTCAGCAAAAAGTATCGTAGGTTCGAAACGGATGTTTTGGTGCATTTATAGAGAAAAGTGTTTTTCCACAAAATACCTACGCTTCTAGTTTCAAAAAGTGGCTGGAAATCACATTTCTATGCTTAGAGGTATGTTTGGGACCTATGCTTGAAGCGTAGGACCCCTACACTTGAAGCGTAGGTACAACAACTTTTTGGTGATTTTTCATGGATTTTTTCTGTTTCACCCCCAACTTAATTGGAAGACATGCATGCGACTCCAGACTTCTGTATACATGTATTTACACTTATATATATGAGAAGTTAGGATTTGCATGAGTTTTAGTGTGAAAAGACTGAAAAGGGCCTCTCTATGCTATTGCCTATATATAGAAGACCATACATCAAAGTTAGGTCTGTTGAGTTGGAGAGTTCAGTCGTGAGTTTTTGGAGGTTGTTCATTCATTCAGATTTGCTGCTATTGAGAGCCATATTCAAACCTAGAGATCCGAAGAAGAAGACTATGGAGAACATTTCTACATCAACGATGTAGTCACTATCTTCCATGGCCAACAAACTCAGTATCTAGGGTTTTCTAGCAAAACCTGAGCCAAGTAATGTAGTTCTTTCAGTATTTTTAATTCTAAAGAGGGGAAACTATTGACCATACTATGATGATTGTAGTAGTTAAGAGACCGTACTGATTTGCAATATAAAAGTATATGTTTATTCTAAATTCTTGTCTTAGATGGAATGAGTATGTAGTTTTGCACAATTATGATTATTCACTATGGGCTGGAACTCGGATGCTTAATCATGATTTTTTACACAATTGTGGTAATGAAACTTGAAACTCTAGGTTGACACAGGCCGTGACTTGGAGATTTAATAGACATGCTTTAGTTTATTTTCATGCATTAGGAGTAGATTAAAGTAGCATAATTGACATGCACTAGTTAGGTCAGTCATGAGACGAGTTGTCATGATCTGGTTGATGGTAGTCTTTTTTGGGGTCGTATTTAGCTATTTGTGGTACGACCTGATTCACATTTATGGATCGTCCTCTTACAAATTAATACATTGATGAACTATATTATGCGGTAAGTGGTGGAGTTATAAAAACCCTAGTTTTCTTTCTCATCTGAATCATAATTAATTTACTTTATTTTCTAAATAATTTTAGTTAAAATAGATAATTTGGTCTTTGACCACCCAAACAAACCATTTTCAGAAATATAATTCAGTGTTTTTAAATTATTAAAGTGAACAATCTTAGTCTCTGTGAGATCGATATCCCTTACTCAAGCCGCTTTGCTATTTTAAAATTGATACGTGCGCTTGCGTAGGGTAAAACCTAGAGTCGTTAAGGTGTTATTTTTAATCACATAGTTTTGCATACCTAAACTCGCATCAGATGTGTCGTATGTGTATTGTGTATATATACTTTGACGATGGTTATGTTGGTATGCGAGGACGTGAGAGTTTCCTTGGTATTAGCTATAGATGTTCCTTGTTATGGGCATCGTGGTGATTTTAGTTCCTTTGGAGCCTATGGTTATTATTGTGGCCACTAGAGTGATTGGCTATGTTACGACAGGGTATTGTGTACTTGGAATACGGTATATGAGTAGTGTAGACTACTAGTGTTGGATGATTGGTGGGTACGAGTTATAGTGTTCTTCTCTGAGGTTAGAACTACTTGTACTTATTTGTTGCCTCTATATATATGTATATACGTATATATATATATATGTATATAGATGTGCGTTTGCCATATGATGTTATAGTATGGTTGCATTATGTGCTAATTGCCCTTGATGATGCATGGTAGGGGACTAGAGAGATATGTTTCAGGGGTCTCGTATTGGCGTGAGTGCCATGTGGGACGATTGACCGACATAGGATAGATGCATGTACACGGGTTGGTTCGCACTGGACTTGGATGGTCGGGGGATGTGACGATTACGATTTCCTTTTTCCAACGGGGTTTGATGAGCTCACCCCGGCATTGGTTTGCCCTGGTGGTTTTGACCATTTTGCAGGTCTTGTTTCGGCTAGGGACTGTTTGCGGTGCAATGACACCTTTCTTTTGTTTCCTCGTTGCAGGTTCTGGATTTATCCAGAATGTTACGGATGTTGTTCGGGATTTGGGACGTTCATACGTAGTGTTGTTCCATTTTAGTTTCATTTGCTTGTCCCCTATATTGGGACCGTTGTTGTTTTATTCTTGGGAGCCAGTCTGTTGGCGCATCCCTTCCTTGTATTTGGTATCGTTTCATCGTTGTAGAGATGTATTCTTTCGGCACCTAGACGTGCCTTGTGTATCATTTGGTTTAGCTTCCGCTTAATTGTGTATGGAATTATTATTGTTAATAATATTCCATTCGATTTATGGTTATTGATAATCTTAGTTGGTCGCTCATTTTATGGATAACGACCCTGGATTCCTCGGATGTCCCGGTTCAGGAATCTTTGGAAATTCGGGGCATGACATTTCGGATGCTAAAACTCAAATATATAACACATTTAGAAGTAATTAATAACATTTAGAGCATTTAACTAAAATAAATAAATTCGCAAAAAATTTACTTGTAAAATTAAAGAAAATTACGGGACGTTACAAAGAAACAACCAAAGTATTATTATCCAACACGGCTTGTGTCAACAAGAGATGATGGAATTTGTTATAGTAAAGAATACGTCTATAAGATATGTAAGTTGGGGATAATTTGATGTTGTAGAGAGTTATATTTGAGGATTATCTGTTGGTCCATATGATAATAAATTCTCTACGTAGGCCTATAAGCTTTTCAAGTTGTTTATTGTTAATGAAATGTTAAAAGATAATGTTAACCAGTTATTAGCACTTTGTGTGATTAAAGATTAGTGACTCGAGGACATTAACCTAAGTCGAGTTGTTGTAAACAAAAATTCATCTCCAAAAATCTAGAAAACAAAATTGGACCAAACAAATAATTTTACTAATGATAAAATGATAAAATAAGTGGTACAATTCTTTGTGGTCGATTCTTAACAAATAAGAATCTTCCTCTGATTAAATCTCCTTGGAAATTCGGTGCAAAGGCTTCCAGAGCTTGATCTTGAACAGGGACTTGATGGTTGTTTGAGTTCTTTGGGTTTGAAGAGAACTTGATTTGTTGAAGGCCTTTGAAGAAGAACAGCACTGGTGTGGCATGTTTGTTGTTTTTCGTCTTAAAGAATTTTGGATGTTTGTTCAAAGTCTTTGAAAAGAACGGTACAGGTGTGACATGCTTGTTGCTCTTTCTCTTCAAGAACTTCGAAGATTTGTTGAAGGCCTTCAAGGAAAAATGGCACAGGTGTGGCGCACTTGTTGTCGTCCGTCTTCAAGGACTTTGGATGTTTATTGAGTTAGAGTTTTGGCAGAGCTTTGTTCTATCTATAGTTTATTATCCTTCTCTTGATTTCTCAAAAATGTGTTGGGTGGCCTTGTATTTATAGACCAAATGCGAGGTCTTAAATTTGGAAAGTACCCACCAATTATACTTAAAATCTCATAAAATAAAAGATATTTATTTCTTTATTATTTTCGAAAATAAATTCAAATTTAATTTTGAATTAAAAGCATGTAACTCAAACATCTGAGAATTTGACATGTGTCCATTTGTGAGACCCGTAATTGTCAATGAATTTGACTGAGACTTGTTGACTTAAGTCAATCGATCCAACGATGATTAAATGATCACAAAATTTATATGTCTACAAATTGCCCCCGCTTTAGAGCTTGGCTTCGTGCATGCTTGTCTTGCATGAGTAGACGGGCTTTGAAGGAATTTTCATCATATCATTTTTATTTTTATTTTTAAGAACACTAACCCATTTGAAACTATTTTTCTTTTTTTATTTCCATTTGTTTTGTCTTTTTTTTTTTTTTGAGAGAGACTTGCCCAATTGGAAATAAAAAAATCTTGTTTCTATTTCGTTTCTTTTCTTCTTTTTTTTCCAAGACTAGTGGAATTGGAAATCAAAAATCATGTTTCCATTTGTTTCGTTTTCTTTTTTTCCAAGACTAGTCCAATTGGAAATAAAAAAATCTTGTTTCTATTTGAGTATGAAAAACAAGTCAATAAATACACATAATTGTTCAACCCTAATGTCATCACTATCATCTCAAAAGCCGCCGCGGGTGAGTTTTTTTTTCTCTTTCTAAATATATATATATATATATATATATATATATATATATATATATATATATATATTTGTTGTTGTTGTTGTACATTCCCAAAGGAAATTCATGCACCAGAATGCCCATGCTGCATTATGGGAGTAGAAGAGGTGACCCAGGCTGTTGGTGTTGCTATTTCGGGTAGAAGACGCACCATCCGGGTTATTTATGGCATGAACAGTGGAACTGGCTGACTCATAGAGAATCTGGACACGCCATCAACATAAAGACACCATGCAACGGTGGCGGCTTCATCGGCAGCAAGTGAAGGCTTCAAGCGATGCGGCAATGAACAAGTTTCCATGTGGGTCATGCAGTGGCGGCTTCTTTGCAGTTTTAATTTCCTTGGGGAAACGTATATTTTTTTTTTGCACGTAACGGCGACCCGAAGTACCACTGACGTGCGGTGGAAATGGAGGCTCCATGATCATGGGCAACAAGGTACCATGCAAGAGCGTCGGTGGGAGACTCTATGATCAGTTCCATGCGTCAAGCTTTGCTCTAGGAATTTTGATTTGGGTATTCCTTTTTTTCTTGTTTGTTTATTTCTTTTCTTATGTAGAGGACGTCCTTGGATGTGGCCAACAACCTACAGTAGCAACGAGAACACGCCAATGACGAGGACCGGTGAAGCACCATTGGCGCAGTCGCGAATCAGAATAACGGTGCACCGATGACGAACCAAGACTCTATGATTGACGGAGAGTAGAGGCGCACGATCGGGTGAACTATCCGGGTCATGCAGTCGCATTTAAAGGAATCATCATGGCTTCGAGGAATGTTTTTTCTTCTATTCAACAGAGCCGAGCACACACATGAACCACTATAGGCCCCTCGTGAGGAGGAGAGCTGGTGAGGACGTCCTTGATGTGGACGATGACACAGCAGGTCGGTGGTGCCGACAGCGAGATCCCACAAGCGAAGCGTGAAGTTTTGTGGCGGCGAGGGCCCTCCTTCGTGTGTATGTGCCAGTGTGTCTGTGATGGTGTACGAGTGTGGTAGTTTGTGTGGACTTGGTGTGAGAGAGGGGAATTAGATTTGGGTCTTCCGTTGGTGTTTTTTTTTTCATTGTTGTCCCTCTACAACTTGTATCCATAGGTAGTCACATGGTGGAATTGAAAGCACAAGAAACTCTGAACGGAAGCTTTGATGCTGCTACATAGTTGGGAAACTAGAGAAAGCACCATAGTTGACGGCAAAGTGGAAGCTTCAATATGGAGCAGCAACGGGGAAAATTTCGAGATGATGAGCGGTGAGGGGCACGATGGAAAGATGATCACCGAAAGCTTCACCGACAGAGCCGGGACAAGAGATTTGATGATGGTAAAGGACGAGTACACAACCCTTGTGGTGTTGGTTGAGAGAATTGAAACACAATTGATTTATTGAAACTCAAATACAAAACCAAACACAGAGAATTTCTTCTACTCTGTTTCTCTCTTCACTCAATCCTTACTCTAGCTTCTATCTTACAACACTAAACATACACCTCTATTTATAGTCTTAATAGAACAACATAAAGTCTTTGAATTCAACAATCACATGTTAAACAAGTGTAGCAAAATTCAAAGTTAGGCAACCACCATTGTTGATTATTGAAAGCAGCTTCTAGATAGTCTTCAAAGGCTGCTTCTAGATACCTACTTGAGTTCCTTGGTTCATGCATCAAGTTTACAATTCAACATTCCCTTTTAAACTTGATGATCTGCATTCCCAACTTTAACTTCAATCTGTTGAAGATGTCTTGCTTCAATGGCTTTGTAAAAATATCTGCAATTTGATCATTCATCTTGCAAGATATTAATTCCATTTCTTTGTTTTGCACATGGTCCCTGATGGAATGATACCATGTATCAATATGCTTGCTTCGTTCATGGAAGACTGGATTCTTTGCAAGTGCAATTGCTGAACGATTATCAATGAAAATCTCTGTAGGTTTTTTTTATGGAAAACACAAATGCTCCAACACATTTCTCAACCAAATAGCATGACACACAGTTTAGTTGGCTGCTACGTATTCAGCTTCACATGATGATAGCGTTACTATTGGTTGTTTCTTAGATGACCATGTGAATGCTGTATCTCTAATGAAAAACACAAATCCAGTTGTGCTTTTTCTTTAATCTAAATCTCTACCCAATCATTATCTGAATAACAAGTGAATTTTAATTCATCAGTTGTGGTATATATCAAACCATCATTGATCGTACCTTTGATGTAGTGGAGTATTCTCTTTGCAACATTCAGATGTGAATGATCTGGTTCCTCCATATATCTGCTGATCAATCCAACTGCGTAGAATATATCTGGTCTGGTACAAGTCAGCTACCGAAGACTTCCAACTAAACTTTTGAAGTATGTTGGATCAACATTTCCTCCGCCTTCATTCTTTCTGAGTTCCACGCTGCTTTCCACCGGAGTTGATACTGAATTACTTGATTCCATTATGAACTTCTTGAGAATCTCCTTTGCATATCTACTTTGGCAGATCGAGATTCCTTCAGCATTCTGCTTCACTTCAATTCCAAGAAAGTGTGACATCAGACCTATGTTTGTCATCTCGAATTCTTGAATCATGGTTTTCTTGAATTCTTCAAACATGGATGAGTTGTTTCCTATGAAGATTAAATCATCAACAAACAGACCTGCAAATAGTATGCTTCTTTCTAGACCTTTCTTCAGGTACAATGCATGCTCATATGGACATTTCTCAAACCCATTATCATGGAAATACTTGTCAATTCTTGTATTCCATGCACGTGGAGCTTGCTTCAGTCCATAGAGAGCTTTCTTCAACCTGTACACCTTGTTTTCATGTCCATCATTTGTATATCCCAGCGGTTGTTCGACATAGATTTCTTCTTCTAGAAATCCGTTCAAAAATGCTAACTTCACATCAAGTTGGTACAACTTCCATCTATTCTGAGCAGCAATAGATATCATCAGCCTGATTGTTTCTAATTGGGCAACAGGAGCAAATACTTCACCATAGTCTAGTCCCTGTCTCTTTTTGTAGCCTTTTACAACCAGGTGAGCTTTGTATCTCTGAACTTCACCTTTTTCATTCTTCTTTGTCTTGTAGACCCATTTGTCTCTAATAGGCTTTTGACCTTTTGGTAGACTACACAGCTCCCAAGTGTCATTCTTCTCTATGGCCCTGATTTCTTCATCCATTGTTGACTTCCACTTCTTCTCTTGGATGGCTTATGTGAAGCTGACAGGATCACTATCTAGAAATAAGCATAGCAAATTCTGGTCTTGATCTTCTTCAGTGGTTTCATATAGTTCCCTCAGGCTTCTCACTTTTCTGGGTCTTTCACTTGATCTTTCATTTGGTGATGATGACGACAAACGATCATTTCTTGTCGGTACAGGAGATTGATGTGGTAGAATTTGCGGCTCCATTGCAGCTTCTTTTTCTACTTCTTCATCTTCTTCAAGTACAATCTCCTTGGTTTTTCCATTTTCATTCTGATCCCAGCTCCAAGTTTCATTTTCTTTAAAGATCACATCCCTGCTCATAATTACTTCCTTGGTGATGGTATTAAACAACTTATATCCCATTGTTCTTTCACCATAGTCGATAAAGATAAATTTCTGTCCTTTGTCGTCGAGCTTTGTTCTTCTGGCTTCTGAAATTTTAATGTAAACAATACACCCAAAAATTCTAAGGTGATTGACACTTGGCTTGTATGAAATCTAGGTTTCTTCAGGTGTCTTGAACTGGAGTCTTTTGGTTGGACACCTATTCCGCAGATAGACAACACAAGATACCGCTTCAGCCTAAAATTCCTTGGGCATTGACTTTCCTTTCAGCATACTTTTGACCATATCCAAGATCGTGTGATTCTTCCTTTCAGAAAAACCATTTAGCTGAGGTGTAGAGGATGGTGTTGTTTGCTGTCGGATGCCGTGCTCTTTGTAGTAATTATGGAATGGATTTGACATATATTCTCCTCATTGATCAGACCGCAACGTCTTGATATTTTGGTCGCTCTGCTTTTCAACAAGAGCTTTAAACTCTTGGAACATGTCAAATACTTTTGATTTATTCTACAAGAAGTACACCCATGTATTTCTGTTATAATCATCAGTAAAAGTAAGAAAATACATGCTTTGTCCATATGACATTGGCTTCAATAGACCACACACATCTGTATGAACGAGTTCCAACAGATTTGTTGATCGCCATTTGACTTCTTTAGCAAAGCTCAGTTTGTGATGTTTCCCAAGTACACAACATTCACATACTTCATTAGGATGGTTGATGTAGGGTAGTCCCTTCACCATTTGCTTGCTTGCGAGCAGATTCAGGCCCTCAAAGTTGAGAAATTCGTATCTCAAATGCCATAGCCAGTCCTTGTCTTCAACAACTGCATTTAGACACTTCGCTACATCATGCTGGATGTGAATAGGAAACATTATATTCTTTAACATCTTTATCCGGGCAATGAGATTTTCATTTGTATCTTTCATTGTTAGACACAAATCCTTCATGCTGATGTCGTAGCCTTTCTCCAGAAGCTGTCCGAGACTCAAAATATTGTTCTTCATATCTGGAACATAGTAAACATTGGATATGAAGTCATGTTCTCCATTCTTGAGCTTGATCAGAATATTGCTCTTTCCTTTTACTAGGATTTTTGTGAAATCACCAAATGAGACTTGCCCTTGCCTAGTCTCGTTAAGCTCGACAAACATGTGTCTGTTTCCACACATGTGATTGTTGGCTCCTGAATCTAGATACCATATACCTTCGTCATCGGTATTTTCATTTTGAGCCATCAACAACATTGATCTCGGCTCATTTTCTTCTTTCTCGGTAAAATTTACTTGTTCGCCTCCTTCAGCAATTGCCTTTCCTCTGCATTTGTTGTTGTAATGTCCATACTTGTTGTAGTTATAGCATTTCACAATGCTTTTATCATAATTCTGGCGATTATTGAAGTTGTTTCCACCACCTCGTCCTCGTCCTCTGAAAGATTGATTTCTTCCGCCTTGATTATTTTTTTCGGTATTGAAATTGGTTCTTCCACCACCGCCTCTGGATCCAACACCTCATCCTCGATAGCCACGACCTCTACCTTGACCTCTTTGTGAACTTCCCCATCGCTCTTCTTTATTTTTTTTAAATGTTAGATTTAACTGAGGAGCTTGCTCTAGAGTACCTGAGGTGTTCTTCTTGTTGATTCTTTGTTCGTGAATTTCTAGCGTGGCCAACAGCTCATCTATTGTCATTCCATCGAGGTCCTTTGATTATTCAATAGCAACAACTACATGCTCAAACTTTGAGTTGAAGGAGTGCATAATCTTTTCAAGCACACGAACATCTTCAATCTTGTCACCATATCTTCTGATTTGATTCACACTAGTCAATGTTCTGGTAAAGTACTTAGAAATTGACCTATGTCTTTCATTTGCAACAGTTCAAATTCACCCTTTAGAACTTGGAGTCGAATTTTAATTATTTTTTCAATTCCTCGATGTGTTTTTCGAAGAATTTCCCATGCTTGCTTGGCGGTGTTGACAGCTGAAATCTTGTCAAAACTTGTTTCATCAACACTTTGATAAAGCAGGTACAATGCCTTCTTATCCTTCTTTCGGGCTTCTTTGAGCATGGCCTTTTGGGTCTCGCTCAATCAATCTTCATTTTTTTTTGAAACTGGCTCGTCATAACCGGTCTCGATAAAGTCCCACAAATCTTGCGATGCAAGAAGAACTTTCATTTGGATAGACCAATTCTTATAATTAGTTTTATCCAAGCGCAGAAGCTGGGACTGGAAAAAGATGTCGGAGGATGCCATCGGACTTACTTAAGCACTTGAGATGCTTAGTTCTAAAAATAGGTGTTGAATCTGGTCAAACCAACTGCACGGTTGCATCCGGAGCATTCTGTTTAGTCAAAAACGACTCTTCGTTTGCTTAAATCAGAGTTAAAATGAACTCGAAACGGACAAAATACCAACGAGGGGCAAATTAGTAATTTTCCAAAAAATTTGGTGACGTGGCAGGTGATGTCATTGATGATATGGCACTATACTGACGTGGTAGGTGTGACGTGGCAGCTGACATGGCAACTGACGTGGCGAGAGGATGACATCACTGCTGATGTGGTAGGCGCGTGGCTGCGCGTGGGGAACACGCGCGTCCAGAGGTTGAAGATGACTTGGCGTGTGGGCTTCACTCGCCTATCTTGTGGTGGAACATGCGGCATTTTTTGGATGCGTTCTCTTCGGTGATATGTTTCTGGAGAAACGGAGAAGCTATATCTTTGTTTAAACTTTTGGTTTGAGCACCGGTGTGTCACAAATAGAGCTTTGAAACTTCGACTATATTTTTGAGAAAACTTTTCTAGGTTTCTCCAAACTTCACTAACTTGGCTCTGATTCCACTAATGATGGTAAATGACGGGTACACAACACTTGTGGTGTTGGTTGAGAAAATTGAAACACAATTTATTTATTGAAACTCAAATACAAAACTAAACACAATGAATTTCTTATACTCTATTTCTCTCTTCACTCAATCCTTACTCTAGCTTCTATCTTATAACACTAAACATACACCTCTATTTATAGCCTCAATAGAACAATATAGAGTCTTTGAATTCAACAATCATATGTTAAACAAGTGTAGCAAAATTCAAATTTAGGCAGCCACCATTGTTGATTATTGAAAGCAGCTTCTAGATAGTCTTTAAAGGCTGCTTTTAGATACCTACTTGAATTCCTTAGTTCATGCATCAAGTTTACAATTCAATAAGATTCACTGACCAACAACATGGTGGAAGCGTCAAGCATACAGAGTGATGAAGAAAGTCATCCCTTAGCAATGAAGAGAGACACCATGGTTGATCGTTGCTACCGAGGCTCCATGCCGTAGCAGTGAGGTTGTAGAGCGAGGACCGGAAAGACCATGCGACAACAAATCGGAAGCGAAGCGGTGAACCAAACTAACCACGAACATAATATTTCATGTTCTATTTATTTATTTATTTATTGCACTTTTTTTTTCTTCCAAACTCCTTGCATTCTTCCCCCATTTATTTTCAAATTTTTTTTTTTAACGTTCCAGTTCTCTACTATAAAGGAAGAAGCTATCATTCGTGATGTCAAGTGTATCGCCAGGGCTCTCATTCGATTACTGGAGAGGAAAAGGTGGCAAGTAGCTGTTCGGTGGTAGGATCAACATCGATAATGGAACTGTGTTGTGTTGAGGATGTCCAAGTGGTGGAACTGGTAGGGATCACTATACAACCTTGACCAGAGAAAGCTTCAAGAGGTGCCGCTAAATGAAGTTTCTATGATGGATTTGATAAGGCAACATGCAGTAGCAACTGGAGATCTAGAGATCACGTGATTGACGACAAGATGGTTGAGATTCGACCGCAAACAAAGTCTCCATGAGGTCGTTACTTGCTCTCTTATTCCAAAGGGCTGTTTTTAGGCATGACTTCTTTCTCCATCCTTTTATATATATATAAATATATTTCAAAATTTGTTTTTGCAAAGGATGACTGAATTCGGAACAAATTTCCAAATTACCTACGTACCCTTAATAGGGATCAAGTCAATCGCGTAATTCAAAAAAAAAAATTCCAAGTAGCATTCACTGTTTTAACTCATGTGAGCTAGGAGTATCATGCAGTTTAGACTCGCAATTAGGACCGTTTTGTGAGCTTCGGTTATTTTTCTTCCCATTGGCAATTAGAACATTGTTCGGTCATATCCCAATCCAAGAAATCTTTATGAAGTTTTTTGCGCTCAGGAGTTTGTGTTTTTTTGCGAGTGTGATCATTTATCACGATTCTTTGACTTGATGCCCCCCTCTGACTTAGCCCATCCATATGAACTCGGTGAAGTGGCATAATGTGTTTCTTGGTACAGGTCTTTAAAGACTACATGCACTTGTAAAGCAGGATGTAGTTACTTCATCGTCCGAGCTTAAAAGTATATTTTCTTCCTCACCAGACTCAATATCTTCATTTTCAAAGTCATCGAGCACATCAGGAAAATATTTTCTGGACTATGACTTGTTATGCTAAGCTCTATATCATGGGCTCGAGTAACAAGTTCTTCAAATGTGCATGGCTTAATTCCTTGTAAGATGTACAAATTTTCCCAATGCATGCCTTGTATACACATTTCAATTGCAGAGAGTTCAGAAAGATGATCTTTATATTCAATACTTATAGCTTGCCATCGGTTAATGTAATCAACCACAGGCTTATCACTCTTTTGTTTAGTGTCAGTGAGTTCTAGCATGCTCACTGTTCTGCGAGTATTGTAGAATCGATTGAGAAATTCAGATTTCATCTGGTCCCAACTGTTGATTGATTCAGCTTCTAGGTCAGTGTACCAATCAAAATCATTTCCCTTTAAGGAAAGAACGAATCGCTTCACCAAAATATCATTCTCTGTTTCGGCATTATTACAAGTCTCCACAAAATGAGCAATGTGTTGCTTAGGATTGTCTTTCCTGTCAAATTATTGTAACTTAGGGGGTTGGTATCCTTATGGAATCTTTATGATGTCAATTCGCTTAGTGTATAGCTTTAAATACATGAGAGTATTCCGACTTACTCCACCATATTGTGATCTAATTGTATTAGAGATCATGTCTTGCAGTTGTTGGACAGATAAAGAGCCCACCGAATGAGCGAAATAGGTTTGGTTTGCCCCCTGCTCAAATGTGGCTATGTGTTGATCATTGTCTTTCATGGCTACTTGTGGTGTAAAACCAAGAGGGTGAGTAGGTCCTTGACTTGACTCGCCTGAATTTTGGGTCTCAAGCTTATTCATGAGTGATGCGATTTGTTGATATTTCTCTTCAACAATTTTGGTGAGCTTTTTGATGGCATGACTCATATTAAATATTTATTCTTTTATTGATGTTGTATCAATCATCATGACTTGCATATTGGTTGTGTGTGAATGACTTTGGTAGTTTGAGTACTCTGGATTCAAACCTTTTGGAGTCCCTGGAGAAGCTCTTGATTGTGATCATGTTTTTGAGTTGTACTTAGAAATAGAGTGTGATGCTTTACTTTTGGGAGAACATTATTCAGTAATGGGGGAAGCTTCCTTAGAGTTCATCGCATTGATTTTCCTTGTTCTCAAAGACTCAAGAGTGATGAATGGTTGTCTTTTTGTACTTTCAGGTGGCGTTAGGTCAACCACCCTTCTTTCCTCACCTTGTGCCAATGAAACGAGTGCCTTTTTCTTCTGGCAGGTTATTGCACCTGTAGAAGTGCTACTATTAGTTGATGAAATAACAACATTCTTAACAACAATTGTAGTTAAGGCTTTGCGAGTTGTGGAAGTGATTATGTTCTTGCCACCATTCTTTGACCTTTGCACAAGCTGAGCATTCTTGGGAACCATTGGTGTGGTCAAGGTAAGATTGGATGAATGATTAAGAAGATAAAGATGAGAGGCAAAGAGGTCCCACCGGGCGTGCCAAAAATTTGTAAACAAAATTTCGTCTCCGAAAAGCTAGAAAACAAAATAGGACCAAACAAATAACTTTACTAATGATAAAATGATAAAATAAGTGGTACAATTCTCTGTGGTCGATTCTTAACAAATAAGAATCTTTCTCTAATTAAATCTCCTTGGAAATTCGGTGCAAGGGCTTCTAGAGCTTGATCTTTAACCGAGACTTGATGGTTGTTTGAGTTCTTTGGGTTTGAAGAGAACTTGATTTGTTGAAGGCCTTTGAAGAAGAACGGTACCAGTGTGGCATGCTTGTTGTTCTTTGTCTTAAAGAATTTCGGATGTTTGTTGAAAGTATTTGAGAAGAATGGCACAGGTGTGACGTGTTTGTTGTTCTTTGTCTTCAAGAACTTCAAAGATTTGTTGAAGGCCTTTGAGGAAGAATGACACAGATCTGGCGCGCTTGTTGTTCTTCGTCTTCAAGGACTTCAGATGTTTGTTAACTTGGAGTTTTGGCAGAGCTTTGTTTTGTCTGTAGTTTATTCTCCTTCTCTTAATTCCTTCAAAATGTGTTGGGTGGCCTTGTATTTATATACCAAATATGGGGTCTTAAATTTGGAAAGTACCCACCAATTATACTTAAAAATCCCATAAAATAAAATATATTTATTTCTTTACTATTTTTGGGAATAAATTCAAATTTAATTTTGAATTAAAAACATGTAACTCAAACATCTAAGAATTTGACACGTGTCCATTTGTGGGACCCGTAATTGTCAATAAATTTGACTGAGACTTATTGACTTAAGTCAATCGATCCAACAGTGATTAAATGATCAAAAACTTTATGTGTCTACAGTTGTATTGTTGTAAAAAAATCACAATGAGAAAGGAAAACAAGAAAAGGAAATAACATCAAAATAAAGGATCAAAATGTGCGTTTATTAGTGAGGATTCCTCTATATTATATAGCATAGGATATTGGGACATATCTCACAAAAAAGACTTGAATACTTGGTTAATGATGAAATTATTTGACCACTTGATTTTCAGACTATGACCTGTGTGTTGACTAGCGGTGCAGAAATAATAAGAGATCTCCATCGTTGATATAGAATCACCCTCCATGGTCTTCTTCTCCGGATCTCTAGATCTTGAATGGCTCCCTCATTTGAATGATGAAAATCTCCAGCAATTTATGATATGAGAGCTCTGAAAATTATGTATTAGGAGTCCCCTATATCTGCTCCACATCTTGGTAATTTGTGGGACTCATAATTATTAATGAATTTGACTGAGACTTATTGACTTAAGTCAATCGATCCAACGGTGATTAAATGATCACAAAATTTATGTGTCTACAGTTGTATTGTTGTAAAAAAACACAATGAGAAAAGAAAACAAGAAAAGGAAAGAACGTCAAAATAAAGGATCAAAATGTGCGTTTATTAGTGAGGATTCCTCTATATTATAGCATATGAGATTGGGACATATCTCACAAAAAAGACTTAAATACTTGGTCAATGATGAAATTATTTGACCACTTGATTTTCAGACTATGACCTATGTGTTGACTAGTGGTGCAGAAATAATAAGAGATCTGCATCGTTAATGTAGAATCGCCCTCCATGGTCTTCTTCTCCGGATCTCTAGGTCTTGAATGGCCCCCTCCTTTGATTGATGAAAATCTCCAGCAATTTATGTTATGAGAGCTCTGAAAATTACGTATTAGGAGTCCCCTAGATCTACTCCACACCTTCGTAATTTTAAAAAGAGATATGAAGAGTCCTAGTTCAACTATACTTGCGTAATTTTCCAATTAGAATTCCTCTTTGTATGTTCATCTTGCAATTAGGAGTGAATCTACCCAATTTTGGTAAAAATATACATCATACACGTTCTAGGATGTCTTGGAGTGCACACATAGTCAGTCCAGGAAAAAACAGATCAATTCGGGTCAAATTGGGATTTCTGGCCGAATCTGCAGTTCTCTTATTTTTCCTATAGACACGCCTCACTTTTTTACTCATAAATCTTCCTACACACTCTGACTAATCTTTTGTTAGCTCGTTGGAAAGCTGACTTCAAGATCTTGAATTTAGAAACAAGAATCATTCAATTTAAAGTTGGTTTGACTGAGTTATGATCGTTTAAAGTTGACTGTTATTTTTACCTGCGCGAACCAATGTGAGCCCACCCCTACTCCTAGATGTAGCCATGTTTAAAGTTGACTGTTGGTTTGAGGATGGTGATTATAGTGGAAGTTTAGGACATCGTGTTATCTCTTTTACAAAAGAACAATCTTCAGTGTTTGTTCCCAGTGATATTGATTTTATTGGACCCTCTTCGGTGCTTCCAGTTAGAGATTTTAGCCCTATTCTTCTGATTAATCCACCTACACAACCTCCTCATACTATTCCTGATCGTGTTCCTGAGCCTGTTCAACTTAGGAGATCCTCATGAGTTCGGAGGCCTGTTATACCAGATGATTTTGAGGTTGATGTTAGTGAGCATGAGGACCCCACATCTTTTAATGAGGCTATGAGGAGTCATAGGCGTTCTGATTGGATGAATGTCATGCATGATGAAATACAATCTATGGATATCAATAAAATGTGGGAGCTTGTTGATTAACCTGAGCATCGGAAGGCGATGGACTGTAAATAAGTCTACAAGACCAAAAGGGATTCACAGGGAAAAGTTGATCGATATAAAGCTAGGTTAGTGGCTAAAGGTTTCAAGCAAAAAACATGGATTGATCTCTTAGAAACTTTCTCTCTTGTTTTTTCAAAGGATTCCTTAAGGATTATTCTTACTATTGTCGCACATTATAATCTTGATTTGCATCAGATGGATATCAAAACAACTTTCCTTCATGAAGATCTTGAAGAGGAGATTTACATGTCTCAACCTTAACTTTCGTTGTTAAGGGACAAGAGCACCGGGTATGTAAGTGGAAGAAATCTATTTATGGAATCAAGCAAGCTTCAAGATAGTGGTATTTGAAGTTTGATAAAGTGATTACCAGTTATGATTTTAAAGAGAATGTTTACCTCAAGGTTAGTGGGAGTCATTTTGTTATCCTTATTCTTTATGTTGATGATATATTATTGGCTATCAATAACATCCATGCAATACATGATACTAAGAAGTTTCTGTCAAGTCAATTTAATATGAAAGACATGGTAATGTAAGGTATATTATTGTCATTAGGATTCATAGAGATCGCAGGGCAAACATACTTGGTTTATCTCAAAAAGCATATATTGAAAAGGCGTTAAAACTTTTCAATATAGTGAATTGTTATCTTGAGAGGTTATAGTTGGTAAAGGAGATATATTCTCAAAAGATCAATGTCCCAAGAATGAGGTTGAAATAAGTCAAGTTGATATCAAGGAATATGCATCTGCAGTTGGAAATTTAATACTCCCTTCGTCCCAAATTATAGGTCCATTTTGGGGAATTCAACTTTTTAAGAAGATGACTTTTGTTGTAGTGTTAGTGAATGAAATACCAACTTTACCCATGGTCCCACCATAGGGATGTGATGGTTTATAGTGTATATGTCTTATAACTTTAATGTTTGGAGATTAAATTGGTAAATTGACTAAATAAAGTGTTTTGACTTTTTAAAAGTAAAAACTTATTTTGGGACAAGGAAAAGAAGAAAAGTGGACACTTATTTTGGGACGGAGAGAGTATATGTCATGACATGCATTAGGCCTCACATCAGTTATGTGGTTGGGATACTTAGAAGATTTCAGCAAAATTCGGGTATTGTTCATTGGACAACAGTGAAGAAGGTTTTGAGGTACCTACAAAGAATCAAGGAGTTCATGTTGACTTACAAGAAATCAGATTACCCAGATAGTTGGTTATTCTAATTCGAACTATGCTGGTTGTTCTGAGAGTATTAAGTCTAGTTCTGGTTTTATGTTCTTGTTGGCACATGGAGTTGTTTCATGGAGAAGCTCTAAGCAATCTATTATCACTGATTCTACTATGTACGCAGAGTTGGTCAATTGTTATGAGGCAACAAAACATGCCATGTGGTTGACGCATTTTGTTGTGGATTTGAAGGTTATGGACTCCATACACAAGCCTTTGGTACCTTTTTTGTGACAATGAGACTGTCACAAAGTATGTGAAGAACAGTAAAATGAGCAAGCACAATAAGCACATTGATCTAAAATATTTTTTCGTATGTAAGAACGTAAGTGAAGTACTATTGTGGTTCCCTACATAACTACTGGGGAAAAGATTGTCGATCCTCTCACTAAAGGACTACAACCTAAAGCTTTTGAAGAACACATGATCCAGATGGATATTCGCGAGTCATTATGCCATGATGTTTGATGTTCTATTTTATGATTAGCTGCTTTATAGCTATTTTTTATGCCCCTTTGTGGTGACATTTATTTGTTCCCTTATCCCTTGAGATGTTATTTATTTGCATGCAATATGAAGTTATGATGCATCATTATATATATGATTGTTTATCTGCTAGCAGGGTTGTCTGTGAGTGATATGTCACTCTGGATGTTGTTTGAACTAGATGTGAGATTGCCACCACATCAATGAGTTCGAACATACTTATTAAAGTTTACTTGTGGGAGTATTTTTACTCCATGAGGATAGCTTGGGCTAGCTATGGGATTGACACCATATTGATAAACCCTCGCACTAAATAGAAGGTTGGCGGTTTGCAATAATATGTTCAGGTGACATAATGTGATTATATGAAAAAGGACGGATAGTGAGATGTGCGTTTGGACCACATAGAGTTTGTGCATCTCATGAAATGCAGTTTTGCTCAAATCCTTGTGTTGACACCACTTTTGAGCCAATGTAGGAAGAGCAAGGAGCTATGATGGAACCAAAATTTGGAATTCAAGACCGAATCTGAACCAGAAATATATGAGAAAATGGGCCGGGTGTTGTTTCAATTGGGCTGAAAATGTGGGTTTTTGTTAAATAATGGTGAACTGGAGAAAGAAGCTTAAAGTTTGAAATAGACTGGTTGATCAAGTTTGGCCGATCAGGACGAGAAAATTATGAAGAGTTAAGAGACTACTGTTTGGATTGTATTATAAGTCTATGAAAATGGTTTGATAAGTTTAGAGTTAGGAAGTAGTTATCTTTTATTTATTTTATTCATTTATTTCTAGTTTATCTTTAGGATAGTTCCATTATAAATAATGTACGTATACCTCTGTTACAGAGGTCCACAACCAATACAAAAATTTATCTTTTGATTCAATAGCTTCGTATATTTTACTTTTCTGCAAAATTTATTTTATTAGTCCATTCACATTCTTGTCTTGCAATTTTCATTATTTTTCATTCCAGTTTATCGTAGTTAATTTCTTGGTTATCGAAAGTCCTCTTCATTGAGGGAGAAGAATCTATACACACGAGTTTTGTTCTCTCTCGTGTATTTCACCTAATTTGCAAAATCTGTTCTAAAATAGACGATAAGTTGTTCGTCTTGAACCGTTTGAGCCACGTCACTGGTTATGGCACGTCCGTGATTTATGTAAAATATATTCAACTTAATTCTTCGGCCGATTTATTTTTAGCATGAACATTTTTTGGCACGCCCGGTGGGACTCCACTAGGTGATTGAGAAATTTAATAGTAAGTCATGCTGCCGAGAACAAGAAGTACCCAAAATGATGATCTGGGTTTGCTGAATCCTGATGGGATTGAACAACGGGATGACGAGTTTATCGGCAATGAGGAAGAAGAAGAGATTGAAATGGCCAACTCATTTGTTGGTAAGAAACAAATGGATCTAATTTAGTGCATGCGTAGGATGGATATGATGGAGGCAGAGTCGGCCCAGGCAAGGGAAATGGAGGCTTAAATTCAGGCTCAAATTCATGAACTAAGGGCCAGATTGTTGGCTATGGAAAAGAAGCCGGCTGACGGGTCACATGCTACTTCAGTTCCTTATCTGCCTGGAAATACCGGCGCATCAACGTCGATATCGCAACCGGGTTTTGTGAGAAATTCAGAAATTAGTAGGATACCCCGCAGCCAATGGTGTACCACCAATGGGTGGTAATGGGTTTCCGCAGAGAGATAGTTCAAACTTGGGGGGCAGCAATAACCGAAGTCCTCATTATGTATCGCCGGTGCCGGTGTATCTAACCAACGGAGGTACGTCGCTGCCGATTAGGAATGCCCCTGTTTGGGATGAGCCTCGAGGGGCAATGGACATGGGACAGATAATTGATTTAATACAGTAAGAGATGGGGCAAGGGTATCACCGTACGCAACGACCAGTTTATAGGAAGCCATACCGGAGCAGATTGATTCGGTCGAATTCCCAAGGAATTTTAAGTTTCCAGAATTGGTGACTTTTAGTGGAGAGGGTATACAGTCCACTATTGACCATATCGGTCGGTTCACAGTAAAATGTGGCGAGGCAAGCAGTAAGCCTTCTCTTAAAATGCGCTTGTTCCCTAATTCTTTAACTGGCCCGGCATTTTCGTGGTATATAAAATTACCACCAAACTCAATATTCACATGGGAACAAATGGAAGAGCAATTTCATGCCCAATTTTACCGTACTAAAATCGAGGTGACTTTAGCCGACATCTCACGGCTTTATCAGTTACCTAGAGAGTCGGTGGAAACGTTCGTAGCACGTTTTCGAAAGGCTCGGATGCGATGTAGAATGGCTTTACCAGAGACTGAATATGTACGTCTAGCTTTAAATGGTTTAGAGTTGGAGATGAGGAAAAGGTTTGAGGGTATGTAATTTCGGGATTTGTTCGAATTAGCCAATCGAGCCACTTGATATGAATCCTTGTTAACGGAGGAAAAAGAGCGTAAAATGTCTTCTAAAGGGACTTATTTTAGAGACCCAAATTATGAGGTGTTTGCCATAGAAACGGACTGTGAGGAATTGGAAGTGGACGTGGCAGAGATAGTCTTTAAAAAGTCTTATACATGTGAAGCTCTTACAAAGCCTAAGCCAATTACAAATTCTCAAAAGACTCCTTCAACAATGGGAAAGAAAGGAGTAGCAGAAACAAACAGGAGTTATAGTTTCCATATAACTAAAACAGAGCAGATATTTGATCACTTGGTTTTGGATAAGCAAGTTACTTTTCCCAAAGGGCATAAAATTCCTGCTTCCACTGAAATTAAGGGGAAAGAATATTGTAAGTATCACAATTCTTGGAATCATTCTACTAATAAATGTTTTGTGTTCCGTAATGTTTTGCAGAAAGCAATCGACGACGGGATGCTGAACTTTCTAGATCAGAAAAAACAACCAGAAGGGATGGGTGTCGATGGTGATCCATTTTTGAAGATCATGAATTCTAACATGATTACGTTGATTGACAAGGATGAACCACAAAACGCAATTGATTCGTTAAGGGCTGAATTGGAAAGTTTGAAGCAACAACTCAGAAAAACACAATAAAAGATTCGGAAACTAGGGGAATACCCGGAGCTGAAAAATGGCGAGATAGGTCTTTTTAAAGAAACAAGCCGTGATACCCAAGTTGTTAGATCAGGAGCGATCTAGAGAAAGGTGGTTTCCGATTGAGGGACGGTTTCAAAGAAATACAGTTCGCGAATTGGTAAGAGAAAGACGGATTTCGGCACATGATCGGCTCGGGGAAAGGCGAGTTCCAGGCCGATATGTAGAGAGCAGGAGACCAGCGAATACGTTCATGGAACGAAGAGTAATGTTCGGCCAGTTGGGCTGAGCTCATTTTAAAAGAGCCCCCCTTCCCAAGCTCAGATATGGGTTGAAAGCAGTAGAATAAACGAACGACATGTTCAGATGGTTCAGCTGCCTTTAGTGCAAGATGACAGATGGACTAGAGTGGTTCATCCAAAATTTACAGCCCCATCTATCCAAAGAGAGGTTGCTGAGGGGCAAGAAACAAAGACCCAGAAGCGTAGAAGGCAAAGGAAAGAGACCGAAGTGCGTCACCAAAATTTACGAAGCCCTAAAAAATAAGTTAGAGAAGTAACACCCGAGGTAGATGTTTCTTTTGAGAAAGGAATGCATGGAAAATCAGATGATGAAAGTAGTGATTCAGATAAAGAACCTTGGCACGTGACAAAATATAGGATAAGATTTGGGAGTTTCCCGAAGACAGCGATTTGTAATATGGTTTGTGTTCTCCCTAGAGAATTCCAAGCCACAAACGCACACCTCGAAGAGGGAGAGGCAGACTTTAATGAGAACGACTTGGGGAATAATGAGATAGTTGAGGTCTCGGCAAGTGCAGAAAAGGTAGCTGAGAGTAGACTTGGGGTGTCCAGTTTGGTTTCTGAAGTCAGTAAAGATATAGAATGTAGTATAAAAGGGGCCAAAGGAATTTCGGCGACGTCAAAGGGAGTTTCCGAAACTCAAGTGGGTGTTAAGAAATCAGTTGTTATTGAATCAGAAGGGGACACCGAAACTAACCTTCAAGTTGTTGGGCCAGTCAAAAAAGGTGAGATTAGAGGTGCTGAAATCGATTTCAATTGGAAAGAAGCAGCTAAGGTTATTTTCGAGAAGCCGACATTATCAATGACACAGCAGTTACGGCCACTACATGTAACAGTGTGGGTTGAGGGACAGCCTATCGACCGGGTATTGGTTGATAATGGTTCAGTATTGAATGTGGTTCCAACAACAACATTGAAAATACTTGGAAATAATATGAAAGATGTGATACCAACAGACGTGGCCGTAAACGGGTTTAACGGTGGCTCTACAACGACAAAGGGGATATTGCCGCTCGAAATAACCATTGGAGGTAAGACGACTTTTACACTTTTTTTCATTATTGAAACCACAATATCATATAGGTTGTTATTGGGGCGATATTAGATTCACACGAACATGTGTATACCATCATCCTTGCACCAAATGTTGATTTTTTGGAATGGAGATGAAGTAAAAATAGTCAAGGCTGATAATAAACCATTTATAGCAAATGTTTATGCGGCTAAGGCAATTTTGTATGAAGATACATTTGTGCCTATTCGTTTTGAAGGCGTAGATAAAAATGGTAGGCATTTAAAGGAATTGGAATTAAAAAAGTTAGTGTCAGAATCGATAAGGTCGACTGTTACTGTGTCCGGCCCTTTTGCAATAAGTGAAGAATCTTATGAATAGTGAAAAGAAAGAAATTGCCAAGCAGCAGGCTTGTCGAGCCGCTTGCATATGGTTAAAGGCATATTTAGCATAAAAAAGGTTGGGCCGTGAAGAATTGGTAGATGATTTTGCTCTAGCATGTGTAACTGAAGTAGAAGAAATACAGGAAGTTGTGGATGCTGTTCAACTTGAAGATTTGGAGGCAGCACTAGCAAAAATGGACGATTTGAAGGCAGAGGTTCAAGACCCACTTCTAGAAATAAATTTGGGAGAAGTGGGGGAGTCTAGGCCAATATATGTCAGGGCTTTGTTGGAGCCAGGATTTCAAAAGGATTTAGTTAAATTGTTAAAGAATATCGTTCTTGTTTTGCGTGGGATTACACTGAAATGCCAGGATTAGATCGGGGATTGGTTGAACACCGATTACCGATTAAAGAAGGGTTCAAGCCTTATAAGCAACCACCAAGGAGGATGTCACAAGAAGTAATTTCAAAAATTAAGGAGGAGATTGAGAGGTTGTTAAAAGCAGGATTTATACGAACGGCGCGATACGTGGATTGGTTATCCAATATTATGCCGGTAGTCAAGAAGAATGGGAAGCTACGGGTTTGTGTTAATTTTCGCAACTTGAACACTGTAACACCAAAGGATGAGTATCCCATGCTTGCAGCCGATCAATTAATTGATGCGAACATAAAACATAAAATAATGTCATTCATGGATGGTCATTCGGGGTACAATCAAATTTATATCGCAGAGGAGGATATAACAAGAACAACTTTTCGGTGTCCAGGTGCAGTTGGAACTTTCGAATGGGTGGTGATGCCTTTCGGTTTGAAGAACGCTGGCGCTACTTATCAACGGGTGATGAATTCAATTTTTCATGACATGATAGGCCAGTTCATGGAGGTATATATAGATGATGTGGTGGTTAAGTCAGAAACCCAGTAGCAACATTTAAAGCAATTGGAGAAGGCTTTTGACAGGATGTTCTTCCACAAGCTAAAAATAAACTCGATAAAGTGTGCTTTCGGAGTTGCGGCCGGTAATTTCCTTGGGTTTTTAGTACATTAAAGAACACTTGAGATAGACCAGAATAAGGCAAAGGCTATTATGGCAGCTAAAACACCTAGAAGCAAGAAGGAATTGCAGAGGTTTTTGGGTCAAGTTGGATATTTGAGACGTTTTATTGCTAATTTATCCGGAAAGACGAGAATTTTTTCTCCACTTTTGAAATTAAAACCTGGAGAAGAGTTTGAATGGAAGGAAGAACATCAGATTGCATTTGAGATGTTGCAACATTATTTGACCCAACCACCAGTTCTAATGTCGCCGCGGAAGAAGATGCCTTTGAAGCTATATCTGTCGGCGGCAGAGGAGTCAATTGGAAGCTTGTTGGCTCAAAATAATGAGTCCGCACACGAGCAAGCAATTTATTATTTGAGCCGAGCTTTGACGTCGGTAGAATGCCGCTACACCTCAATTGAGAAATTGTGTTTGTGTCTGTACCATTCTACTATGAAGTTAAGAGTTTATATGTTACCGGTAGAGGTGTTTGTAATTTTCCAGACCGATTTAATTAAGTTTATGTTATCTAAACCATTAATTATCGGGCGAATTTGTAAGTGGGCTTTGGCGCTTATGGAGTTTAATTTTATGTACTAGCCTCAGAAATCGGTCAAGGGACATGTGTTGGTTGAATTTTTGGCCGACCACCCGTCGGTCGACTGTGATGTTTTCATTCATGACAAATTAGAGTTGAATACTATCTTTGTGCAGCCTTGGATACTTGAATTTGATGGGTCAAGTACAAAGGATGGGGCTGGAGCAGGAGTAGTAGTTCGAACTCCTACGGGACGAGCTACTACCTTTTCTTTTTTCCTTGATTTCCCATATAAAAATAATCAAGCTAAGTATGAAGCTTTGATTGTTGGGTTGGAAATTTTATTAGAGCTCAATGTCAAGGATGTACATGTAATGGGTGATTCGAACCTTGTGTTGAGCCAAGTGGCTGATGAGTTTCAGTGTCTAAGTTGGCAAGTTAGGCCTTTTCATTCTATGGCCTCCCAGCTGTTGCAGCAGTTCAATACAGTCAAGTTAGAGCACCGACCAAGGATGATGAATAAAAAGGCGAACGATTTGGCACAGGTCACTTCGGGAATAAGAGTACCAAATGGGTTGATGGAAGAATATGTGGTGATCAAGAGAAGAAGCCTACCTGCAGCTAAGGAAAAAAATACATGGATAGCTGAATCATTTGCAGTAGACGTTATAGAGGTGGTAAAAGATGATTGGCGCTATCCCATTTTCCGTTTTCTTAAAAATCTTAATGGAATAGTGGAAAATAATTTGAAGCGAAAGGCATTGGGGTATGTGATTTTAGGTAATGAGTTGTATAAAAGAGGAGTAGAAGATGATATATTGTTGATGTGTATTAGTAAGGAAGAGGCTATTCGGGTGATGGCCGAGGTGCATGAGGGGACTTGTGGAGCACATCAGGCCGACATAAAGATGAGATGGTTAATTCGGCGATATGGATACCATTGAAGAGGGATTCGGAAAGATTGCATGGAATATACTAGGGGGTGCGAGGCCTATCAAAAACATGGGCCGATCCAATGGGTTCCGGCTGTTGAATTACAAGTGATCGTAAAACCATGACCATTCAGCGGATGGGAGATGGATATAATTGGGAAAATTCATCCACCTTCATCTAAGAGGCATCATTGGATTTTGTTGGCCACCGATTATTTTACAAAAATGGGTTGAAGCGGTGGCATACAAATCTATAAATCAAGATAAAGTCGTAGATTTTATTGAGCAACATATTTTTCATCGGTTTGGTTTGCCGGAAACAATAGTAGCCGATAACGGGTCGGTTTTTAGAGGGGAAAAAGTGATGGAATATTGCAATAATGTGAGAGTGAAAATGACGGCTTCAATGTCGTATTATGCACAAGGGAATGGTCAGGCCGAGGCTTCAAATAAAGTCATTATTGAAATCATTGAAAAAATGGTTGAAGAGAATCCAAGACAGTGGCATGATAAACTTTCAGAGGCATTATGGGCATACCGAAATTCAAGACGAACAAGCACGGGAACAACTCTGTTTCATTTAGTGTTTGGGCATGATGTCGTTTTGCCAGTAGAGATGAATGTACGGTCTGCTCAATTAGCATTTCAACATGGTTTATCTCCAGTTGATTATTTTGAAGCAATGCTTGCCGAGTTAGAAGATATGGGTGAGGAAAGGTTGTAGGCATTGGATCACTTGATGGCACATAAAAAGAGGTTTGTTCGGGCTTATAATAAACGGGTTCGTTCAAAAGTTTTTTCAGAAGGAGAACTAGTATGGAAGAAGGGTTTGCCATTGGGGAAAATTAATCGAGAAATGGGAAAATGGTCGCCGAATTGGGAAGGCCCGTTTGAAGCCCATGAAATGTTGAAAGGTGGTGCTTATAGATTACGAGATATTGCTGGGAAAGAGCATCCGAGGCCGATAAATGGGAAGTTTTTGAAGTCCTATCAACCGTCATTGCATGAGCAATGGAATTCGGCCTCTGAATGAGTAACCGGAAAATAAGAAAATATCAGAAGGGTTTACTTCTTTACTGTCCTTTATATAGTTTTAGTTTTAGTTTGTTTATTCATTAGTTTTAATTTGTTTCAGGTATGAAGTAGTTTTTTTAGTAATCAGTAGCAATAGCTTTAGATAGGAATAGGCTTTGATAAAACATCATAAGATAATTTGCAGTTCAAAATAGGAGTTTCTACAAAACAAATAGAAGAAGATGGATTCCAGGTTGTTTTCATATATCTCTGATAAAATACTAACATTCTAAATGTTATCTTGAAAATCATTTTTGAGCTTGGCCCACAGGGATTGAAGTCGATCAAGTTCAACGACAGCTTGGACTTTTTTCGGCTCAAAAGTCTGGAGAGCCAGATTGGTAACTTGAAGTTGAGAGGCTGCGACAGTACCCTTGTTTTGCAGCTCAGCAACTTTGTCAGTATAAAGCTTCTTTTCGGCTTGAGTATTGAGGAGAGCTTGAAGAAGGCGGGCCTCTTCTTCTTCTAAGGAAATCTATCTAGGCTCGATGGCTTCATATTCGGCTCGAACTAGAGAGACTTCCCGAATGTTTAGATTCTTTTGTTCACAAAGCTGGTCGATGTCATAAACAACTTTGGTGAACAAAGGAATTGAACTGGCCATTTCAACAAGGCTGGAGCGAATGGTAGGGATCAATGCCATCAATTCAGGCCCGAGATCAGAGCAGCTCTAGAGATCGGCAAGAAGCTTTAGGAGATCATCGAGGATTGTTGGGAAGCTGAGGAGGTCGGTGCTAAAAATCTCCGTAATACGGGTTTGAGGGTAGCAAAGCACAAACCCGAACTTGAGCTCGAAGTTGTAGCAACACCTACAATGGGGGCAGAGCTACCATGGCCTAGATTATCTAAAAAACTCTGGAAAGCTGAGATTGGAGTTGGAATAGGCGAAAGTGAAGCTTGAAAAGGAAACAAGTTGTCAAATTCGGACGAGTTAGTTGGCCTTCTCAAAAGGCTTAAATAAATCACGTAAATTCGGCTAACAAATGAAAGCCGAAATTGAAGTATGTAAAATACAAATGGCCGAAGTTTGTTGAAAAGAGAGGGAGGTTACCATTTGAAGCGATGTCGGGGTTACGGAAGAGCCTGGATTTGACGAGCTTGTCATTGTGGTGAGGTTAATCGACAATTTAGAAGAGGAGGCAGTGGCGTCCTGCTGAGATTTGTTTTTTAGAATTATGAAACAGTGGGACGAATTTAATTGAGCATAAAATTTAAGCATAAGAAATTACCAGGAAGATGTGAGTCTCAGTAGTCGCGATCAATTTAGAGGGAGAAGGAACTTCTATTCGAAGGTCGCCCGAAGTAATAGAAAAGTCTCCAACCGAGTCAGGCGTGGGCATGGGGTCGAAGCCGACTCTGGATGGAGACGTTTGAAAAAATTCATTTTTTGCTTCGGCGGCAAACATATCAGAATACTCGAGAGATTGGTCAGAAGAAGATGAAGATGTTGAGTTCGCCGAGTCCTAAAAAGGAAATATGTGTATAAGAGCAGTAGATGAGAAAATAAAGAGTGCTTCATAAATAAATATACCTCATGAGTTTGAGCTATTTTTGAGCAGCTCCTAAGCAGCCGAGAACTTGAGGGAACGACATCTCGGGGCCGTTTGTGTTTCGGCTTCGGCGTTCCAGGAATTTTTCGTTTGGACTAAAGTAAATATCAAAACTGAGAGTTTAGGATTGAAGTATAAAATAAAGAAGCAGGATTGGAGAGATTTATTTTTATACCTTGGGAGACATGATGGGCAAAGCTTTCGAGCGATCATCAGACGAGTCGTCAGAAAGATTATCAACGCCATCAAGATCAATGATTTCTGAAGAGGTCTTGGTTTGAAAATTGGCCAAGAGGCGTGTAGAGCGATGACGAGTAGAAGTGGGAATCACTGGGGTGGAACGATGGCGAGTTGTAGTCGGAGCCACAGGTGAGGAGGTTGTCGAAACCGGCAAGTCGATGTTTGGTACATGCCGAAAGATGTTAGTCACAAATTTAAATTTTTATATATAAAAAGAGGGATTGAAGAAAGTCGATAGGAATAAATTTACCAGAGGTTGGCAACTCCGGGCAATGTACGTTTCCCACCAAGAGATAAAGTCAGAGGATGAGGAAGGAAAGGATTGCGAGAACCGGGAAATTTTCGCCTTAGCCTCTTGGAAAAGTCGTGTAACCGCCAATACTTGTTCTTTTGCGTTAAAGATCACACGCTTGTCAAAATGTTTGTTGGAGGTAAAAGAAGGCGGAATTGGTACCAATTGCACAAAACCAAATTGACGAGCCCATTGACTCGGGTTGTAATGCTCAACACCAGAACGACGATGTTTGGCGTCAATTTTGGCTAAACCAAAGTGAAGATCACGGGCAATTAAGCAATGGGCACAACAATCCCAAAAGGCATCATGCTCTTCGAGGGAAGAGGAAATAGTGGGTGTTTTGAGCCATTCGGGGCATTGGTCACAATTCAAAAATGGCATCCATTGCGCCAAGGGACGTTTTTGACATGATGAGTAAAAGAAAGAAAAACAGTCATGGGGTGAATGGTTTTTGGGAGCAGCAGTAGTGTATGCAAAGGAGGTCAAGGGGAAGTCGGGATCATGTTTAATTGATGGACTTAGCTCAGGAAAATAAATTTACAACCACATTTGAAATAACCATATTGGACCCCCGAAGCGAGTAAATGATGAAAACATTAGATCATTAAGCGATAAGTATAAGCAAACACAAAAGGAGCAAGCGCCATCTTGCGGCCTTGCGATAATGCAACAGCTAAGGGGATCAAGTCTTTTGTTACCTGAATGGCAGGGACGCACAGCAGGCATCGCGTTAGCCATAGAAGGAGAAAGGCGACGTGTTCAGATTCATGAACGGCCCCAGTTTTCTTTTGAGAATCGATAAAACTGAAGTAGGTCACCCCTGCTAATTTGGCGCCCACGGTTTTGTCGAAGCAGAACGAAGAAGAGGATTCAGAATCAAGAATTAGGCAGTTGATTTCCTCACCTGCAATGGGAAGGCCGGTTAGATAGCATACGTCCCGAAGAGTCGGAGAAATCATCCCACATTCAAGATGAAGAGAATTCGTTGTGGGCGACCACATCGTCATTGCCGAACTGATTAGGTTTCTGTCTGGTTCAAAAGACATGGTGAGCTTGCTCAATTGAATAGTGTCGAAGATTTCTTGGGTACGCCATTGATGCTCAAAAATTGGAGTTAATCGGTCGACCCATTCTTGCCATAATTTCCAGGGTTGTTGCCAATTTCGTAGGTTGAAGCTAGAAGGGTTTCGGACAGGCGAATAGTCGATTAGTTTGAGAAATGGGAGCTATTTCTCGGCCATTGGGTAGAGATGATCCAATTCTACCGGGAAGGAGCTTGTAAAGGCCGACCCTATACCGGTAGCACCATTTAGAGGTATGAAGGTCAAAAAATTTGTATTGTCGAGATGGGATAAGGAATTTGGACAAGGGCGTTGTGAGAATCGACCTCAAGTTTAGGGGTTTCGTAGAATTGAACGACTTTAAGAGCCATGAGCGAAGAGATGAGTTAGGATTTGATCGCAAAAGGGGAAATGAAATTGGGGTTTCGGTTTGATGGTTTGAAGAGGATTGAAGTTATAGGGTTATGTATATACGTATATATGAGTATATATGTATATATATAGCTGGTTTGTGGTGCAATTCGAAAAAGTTTGAAGAGGGTTTGAGATGAGACGTTTGGTTGTCGATTGGAGAATGAGTATAATGATATAGATATATATTCGTATATGTATGTATGTGTATATATGCGAATGTAGGTATATGATAAGAGGTGGATGATGGAAATGGGTAATGGAGAAGTGGTGTTAGTGGTTGATGAGTGGGTGCCAAAAACGAGGGGGAAGTGGAGAAGTCTCACTTAAGCTTTGTTTGGTTGTTTCAGTGGTTGAAGGAAATAACTGTATTGGCATCAATTCAAGCGCGAAAATAATTTCAACTGCCATAATTCGAAAATATGTTGTTAAAATTAGGGGGCAAATGTTGACACCACTTTTGAGCCAATGTAGGAAAGAGCAAGGAGCTATGATGGAGCCGAAATTTGTTATTCAAGACCGAATCTGAACCAGAAATATATGAGAAAATGGGCCGGGTGTTGTTTCAGTTGGGCTGAAAATGTGGGTTTTTGTTAAATAATGGTGAACCGGAGAAAGAAGCTTAAAGTTTGAAATGGACTGGTTGATCAAGTTTGGCCGATCAGGAAGAGAAAATTATGAAGAGTTAAAAGACTACTGTTTGGATTGTATTATAAGTCTATGGAAATGGTTTGATAAGTTTAGAGTTAGGAAGTAGTTATCTTTTATTTATTTTATTCATTTATTTCTAGTTTATCTTTAGGATAGTTCCATTATAAATAATGTACGTATACCTCTGTTACAGAGGTCCACAACCAATACAAAAATTTATCTTTTGATTCAATAGCTTCGTCTATTTTACTTTTCTGCAAAATTTATTTTATCAGTCTATTTACATTCCTGTCTTGCAATTTTCATTATTTTTCATTCCAGTTTATCGTAGTTAATTTCTTGGTTACCGAAAGTCCTCTTCATTGAGGCAGAAGAATCTATACACACGAGTTTTGTTCTCTCTCGTGTATTTCGCCTGATTTGCAAAATCTGTACTAAAAGAGACGATAAGTTGTTCGTCTTGAACCGTTTGAGCCACGTCACCGGTTCTGGCACGCCCGTGATTTATGTAAAATATATTCGGCTTAATTCTTCGGCCGATTTATTTTTAGCGTGAACACCTTTTATGGAATCGATTTTGTGACCATGGAACTATTTAAACTAACATGTTACTTGTCTACGCGTTCATGATCCACTATTGAGGAAATCTATGGAGGAGAGTTTCAACCCATTGGTTTCAATAATTGTGTTTTTCAAAAAAAATTATATCAGTGGTCACTCGACTTTCCTAAGGTAAAGTATTGCAATCCATAGTGTCGTTTTCTAAAATTTTAGGTGCATGGATCAAGTGGGAGATTGTTAGAATTTTTAATTATATATATATATATATATTAAAAATTATTTTATGGTCTTATGCGCAGTTTTATATAAAATATGATTGTAATGTGATTATTGATAAATTAATGGGTTGTGGTCTAATTGGCAAGTGTGACAGTCACTGTTGTATTATAATTACTAATCCTTTACCATCTAGGTTTCCATGATGGGAAGAGAAACCCTAGGTGTTTGTTTGTCGAGAGGTCATCCCCCGTTGGATTATGATTACTAATCTTTTACCATTTAGGTTTCCATGATGTGAAGGGAAACCCTAAGCGTTTGTTTGTGGAAAGGTCGTCCACCTTGTTTCTTTGTATAAGAGTTGTTATACTATTATTTTTGCCCCATCAACTAGAAATAGAAAGACGGGGTAGAACGTTCTATCCTTGCGGGCATGATTACATAGGAGTGCTAAAGATATCTTACAGTTGTTGTTTTTCGCAATTGAGATATGTAGGATATTTTATTCTGCAATTTATAAATGTTCTTGAATTCTTTTATTGTTAAAAATCCAACATAAACACCATGGATGGGGGAAAAATAAGAGTATAACAACTAACTGCATTATTAAGAAGATTCCATGGTTAGGACCTGATCTCAAGAAGACTGGGGCAAGGGTTGTTTGGGCAGCAGTGTACAAGCCCAAAAGTGAGCATGGTCTGGACCTCCCCAAGCTGGAGATTACTAATAAGGCAGCGCTTTCTGGACAATCAAAAATTTTCTATCTTCCTCACGCACTTGGAGAAAGCTATTCTAATCACTACAAGAAAAGTGTGTCAATAGTGACACACTGAAACTGTTTGCCACTGTAACACAAAAATTGATTTTTCCGTCTAGGATATTTAAAATGTAAGGATGGCTTTTAATACCATACAGCCTAAAAACCTTTTAATGGCAATTACATGTCCACCGCTAAGTTGCCGCCACTCAAGGCTATAGCTGTGATTTTAAAGTTTTTAGTGGCGGTTGCAAGGAAATTACTGAAGCATCGAGGAATGGGATTGTACACAAATCTGGATTGATCATTGGCTTAACTGTAGCATCTTATTTCAAACAGAATTTATGAGTAGTATTCTAGCAATGGTTCATCCAATCAACTCAAAACAAAGTAGTTTCAATGACTAGTTCCTGGGCATTCCCTCCAAAACATGTCCTACTAGAAATGGAATGGAATAAAGCTGAGAATGAAAAGGGATTAAGAGTGTAGTGGAATGGTCATTCTCGTTTTATTGTTTGGTTAGAGCATCACGAAATATAAAATATAATGGTTTTTTGTAATTATGTTGGATAATGGAATGCCCCTTCCATTAGTTTAGTTATGGAATGCATTTTCATGCAATTCCCAGCGTAAAATCCATACCAGACAAAAGAATCAATTCCATTCATGCATACCAAACGCGACGAAAATGGATTCGAGCCGCGACACAACCAACCAGTGTCATATCTGTTCATTGCTACCTGAAAGTCATTCCAATTTATTGTTTGTTTCAGATTTTGTTTCCCACATATGGAGATTCATTCAACACAAGTGACAATATCAGATACATATATGTGCGTGCATCCATTAATGCTACATATTAGTGTTCAGCATTGCAATGTATAATATTAGTGCTCCACATTTTCATGCCCAATATCAATGACCTTTGCTACTATTACACTATAACATACATTGACACTTGCAAATTCAATCTTATTAGAAATATTACATGTTGCATTGTTCTTAAACAAAATACACTAGCTGTAAACAAACTCATTGAGTCTTGAAGGGCTCGTATGCCTTGAGATCCTGAGTGAGTCCTTGTATGGACCCTGCAGCAGCAACAAGTGACACCACCAAGCAAGTGTAGCTCAGGATTTTGAGCCATATCCATGTGAAGGAGTACTTGGGTATTTTCGTCTGCGCAATGTGCATCTCTATCGGGAAATACACCGTCAACGGATAGAAAGAGGCTGCGCCGATTAGTCCCAAGAAGTCGTTGAAGAAGGGGAATATCATGGCCACCACTGCTGTCACTATAACGTAGGTCGATCTCAACACCAGCCTCAAGAAGTTGAAGTGGAAACTTCCCAAAAACGGAATGGGAAAGCCGTGCTCTGCGGTCACAAATTTGCTGTCCGGCCAACGCTTGTAGCACCGACCCTCCACAAATGCGAATAAAGGCTGGCAGAAAACCTGTGGGTAGTTCAGAATCAGTTAAACGCGACTCATTAGTCTTATTCATCATGTTTGCTGAAAATAATATCCGTGCCGTGTTTGGAATCACTGAATCGACAGTTTAGATTTGTAGCTATAGAGAAGAAGAAAGTATATTTCTGTATAAATCAAAGTTTTCCCAATTTTGTTTCCACAACGCTAATTCAGTGCTTCATAAAGCGGAGTTCATTTATCGAAGTACATGGATATCTAACCGTTGAAGAGGTTAAACATTTTATATATTGAAGATAAATTGAAGTTTTACTCTTATGAGAAAAAAGGTAAAATAACACTCATCTATTATAATATAGTGCACATAATTCCCTTTAACCCCTGAGATAAATTGTGAAAAACAAATATTCCAGTGAAATAAAAATTACATATGTAGATGAGAAACTTAAAATTACATTGCACTACAATGAAAACGAGAATGTATATAATGGTAACATGTTCCATTTTCGATTTAGTTGTACGGTAGTCTTACATTTTGGATCATTAAAGTGAATGTGTTCCATGTGTGTATGCATTCATGTTACATGGGTATTGCATTCTCGATGTAGTGTGTTGCGTTGTGGTTGAAAAATATTACACAAAAGACGGAAGATTTGTTTACCTGGTAAGCGCAAATAAGGTGGACAGCAATGCAGACATTCGCGAAGTCGATTAGCCAAAAGGGTTCGTAGAAACCGAATCCAGTGAGGAAATTCCCGGGTGCATTATTGCCAAAAGCTGCATAGCCAGCGCAACCACAGAGCATATAGAACATGGTTGTGGTTGAAACTCCAGCAAGAGAGGCCTTTTTCATCACTTTGTTCTCAGCTGGATGTGATTTCAGTGTGTCCTACCATATATTAGAGCTCCAAATTCAACTCATGCAACTAGATGCAAAACAATAACTTCCAAACATCTGAATTACATATGATTATATATGTATATAATCACTGTCATATGTAGTAGAAATTGATAAAAGCATCAAATTTTTATTGAGACAAAAGAGAATTTTAAGTAAAGTGACAGAGGTGGTGTATATCGAGATCAGGGGCAGAGCCAGTATTCAGACTTGGGGGGACCGACCTATAGATCATTTTAATTTTATAAAAAAATTATATTTTAAATACAAAATATTCAATTATTGATTAGATACACACAAAAATATTAGGAGTTAAGTTTTTACCTAAATGTTTATATGTATAAAAAAGAAACTTAAATCTCATCATATGATAAAAATGGTCAAAACAAAAAAACTTGCGAACCCGTGCAATGTCATGTAAGGAATTAATCAAATAAATACATATTACAACAGTAATATTATACATCCGTCTATATCATAAAAATCTATTTTTTTATGATGAATAGGCAATCCAAGTTATGCACTTACATAATCAAATCAATAACATAGAAAATTGAAGTAGTGGTCATCAAGCTTTTTCTAAGTATATTTTATTTCTCAATTAGGACTTCAAAGAGGGGTTTTTTTTTTTTTTAATTATGCAATTTTGAGGGAAATGTTTGCCTCAGGCCATGTAAAAGAAACTTTTTTTCAATAAGTGATATGATTCAATAAAACAATTACACATGTCCTTAAAAATATAACCATAATTGCTTTTCAAATTTTTAGAACTAAGCAAATCCATGATTATTAGTAGATTCTGAAACTTATGAAAATGTTTCCAAAATTTTAGTACACATAATTTTTTTCTGGACCATATCATTAAAAGAATTTCCTTTTACATGGCTTGGACAAGTATTATTATATGACTTAGATACTTTTTTTTATTTAATTTTAGATATTTAAGTAGGGCATCAAAATAAAATTTTATTTTCTTATTTTATAAATTATTGGGTCACAAATTATTTTTGGGCTTTGTAAGGTATTTTGAGGAGAGGAGGAGCCAATTAAACATAATAGGCTATTTATATTAGAATATTTAAGTAGTAGTAAAAAAAATTTAAATGTGTTCCGACTTTTAAATTATGCATCACAACTTTTACACAAATAGTATTGACCTTCCTCTACACAAGCCTATCAACAATTATGGCAATATAGCTATCAAGGCCGGCGCACTGAGATTCTTAAAATTTTGAGAGGTGCTAAGCTAAAATGCGAGATTATAGATCAGACGTCTATTGGGCTTAAATTCTTAATGAATGTATGAAATTTTATTAATATTTAAAGTTTTTGTTGGGGCCTATAAGGATAAATATATATATATATATATATATATATATATATATATATATATATATATATATATATATATATATATATATATATTATCGAAAATGATCTATTACTCATCGATGAGGAAGAAATTCATACTCATTTACGATAACGAATTAATATGTGTACCATTTAAAATTTAAGAATCATATCTATTGATTATTGTAATAAATGAATATGAGTTTTCTAAGCAAGAGAACATTACTCATATAACTTATATGTTATATACATATATTTAAATGTCCTTCAACTCTTTCCAAAATAGAGGCACTAGGCGACTTCCTTGGCCGCCTAAGCCAAGGCCAACCTTGAGATGTATATTTTCTTAAGACTATAAATGTCACACGGCTCTATTGTATACATATATATGTGTTCTATTATATACATATATATGTTATATTTATTGTGTAAAGAGAGTGATTTTGGGATATGTTATATTTATTGTGTAAAGAGAGTGATTTTGGGGCTCATCTCATAAATCACTATGGCCCGTGCAATTCCTCCAAAATTTCTTGGAGGCAGACTCATGATTTCCTTTAGTGGGTTGGTATTGACCCAAAATAAATTCTTTTTATCAAGATATCTTTGGGTTGACCTACATGAATAGATCAAGCCTATCCATGAGAAATCTTGTGTTGTATTGACATCATGATATAAGAATCAATCACAAAAAGAGAGAAAGGGATGGTAGACACGAAAAGGTAAAAGCATGTATAGTACTAAAATATGTGCTTTCAATTCTTTGTGAAAGTGCCAAATTCAATGGCCCAAAATCTCAACTTTTGTGGTCCATCAATTCAATGGCCCACAAGGAATCATTTGAAAAACCCACTAATGTATAATAATAAATTCTTAGAAAATAATAATAATAATAATAAATTAATTAATGAACCCACTCTTAATTGATTAATTAAGCATAAAAAGTTATTGTATAGCCTTAGTAGCATTAATTATAAATCAATGAATAATCCAATTGGGATTAATAATTTTGTGTCTAGGCCTAACATTTTGTAGTTAAAATATGGTAATTGCCTATCTGGTCGGTGTGGGCACGTGGTAGCACGTTGTCTAGCTTACACAAATCCATTCTTTTAATATGATAATGAAACCTTATTCATCCAATCATTGCTAAATATATTCTCTCATATGCATGATTTTGGTGGGATTCTTTTATATACGAGTTCATATCAACATCATGGTTCGCATGTATGCAATTTAATTGTCTTGATACTAATTATAAATAGGGAATGGATATTAGTGTTATGTAACAATATCAATATTTTAAAAAGTGTTACAAATTAAATGATACATCGAATCATTTATATGCCTAAATGAACGAGTTAAACAAAAAAAAAATCAAAATTAAAATAAAATCTTACTTGATTTGAAGGCGTCAAATTAATTATTCCATATGTCCCAATTTATAAGATCATTTTGGGGAATCCAACTTTTTAAGATGTTGTATTAGTAGTGAATGAAATACCAGTTTTATTTTTGATCTCACTATAGTGATGTGATAGTTTATTGTGTAGATAATTTATAATTTTAATACATGAAGGGTAAGTTAGTAAAATGACATGATAAAATGCTAGACTTTTCAAAATAGACACGTATTTTGGGATGAGTAATTAAAACACTTCTTTGTAGCTTATAAATAGACTAAGATTAATCAAATTAATTAGGAAATATCACATGTAATATATATTTGATTTGAAGGGAGACATGGTTAACATAATATGTTCCTTCTTTCCATGGCAAGGAGTCAAAGAGAGGTGTACTATATGTGGAGTGAAGGCATGAAAGTAACAGTATGCCATCTTGACATTAATGAAATAAGGCACGCACTTCAACCATGTATCATATACCTATATATATTGTACATGAATAAATATGTATGCATGTATGAAGTGAGTGATGAGAAATAATTGATATATATATGTATGTATTTAAAAATGTATAGGGTAATTATAAATACCTGTATCTCGATGAGGACTGTGGAGTAAGCATAAGCGAATGCAATGTCTCCAAGGGCTTGGAATGTTCTCCAAACCTTTTCTGAGCCTGACACGTCCACCCCTACTGTCACCCCTGTTAGGCTTGTCCTTACATGCCCATCCTCACGTCCTTCACATGCATGGACCACATCATCCATATAATTACTACATTTTCATTATTATACCAACTACAACATTAAATATTTCTCCAAAAAATACAATATTAAATCGAAGTACTCAATTAATTACATACTTTTACACAAATAGTTGTGACCTGTTTTATATGAGTTACAAAAAGTAATAGAAAATTCTATAATTAAATAATTTTATGTGAGTGAAGGCTGATATTATTACATCAATTTTATTTACAGAAAATAAAACCGTTTTATAGCAAGATTTTGTTTAAAATTACCTGCAACTTTGGCTATGGAGAGTCCGAGACCTATAGAAGAGTAGGCAAAAGACATAACAGCTGCTAAAATGGAGAGCCATGAGAGCTTGTGAAAGTTTGGTATTTGACTCAGAATTAACTGAATGACCGCGAATATTGTCATAAATGGATAGTTTGATATGGAGCACTTCACATCATGGCCATTCTTGTGGAAACAATTTGACCTTTTAACGGCCCTGATTCATCAACACAAACAATACCATATATCAATTCACTGAGAAAAGGGTAAAGTACTCAAAACATTGTGCGTATAACATCCAATAATTTCAAAATATGTGTATTAGCACATATTTTTTAGGAACAAATGCTTAAAATCCCCTGTAATATGGATATAGCGCGTATAACATCCATTAATTTTAAAACCTGTGTTTTGGCACCTACTTTTTTGGAACAAGTGCTTAAAACATCCCTATAATATAAATATCGTGTTTATAACACTCATTAATTTAAAATTGTGTATATTTTTATTTTGAAGTAAGATTTATATATACTATCAAAGAAAATGCCTAAGTCATACAAATAAAAAAGTGTGCAATCACTCCAATTGTATAATTTTTCTTAATTTCATGAGTTTCTAAATTAAAATTAATTATCTATTTTTTGTATCATATATTTTTATAAGGAACAAACATTGATTTTCCATATTAAAATTTCAAAAATATGTCAACAATTATTTTGGTATTAATTAAACAAACGATTTTTTTTTTTGGTAAATAAACTCACATAATTTCTCAAATAAGTTGGTAAAAATTTATTTACTACCATTTTTTTTGTTTAAATAATTTAAGAATATATATATATATAAATGGGATCAATGCAATCAATGGTGGATATCGTGAAAAATACGACTAAAATCAATTTCAATAAATATATATATATTTTAAAATTAAACTTCAATAAATATTTTATTTTTATTTTTTTCTAAAATAAAAAATAAATGTGCAAATTGCCTTCAGAATAGTTCAAATTTTTAACCATTTATACTATCCATACAGTGCATTTAACCCCCTGTGGTTCTATTTGCCCCCTAATCTTTTAATATAGTGTGAGAAAAGTAGAACCACAAAGGTGTTATACGCACTGTATGCATACCATAGGAGGTTAAAAGCTCACGATCCTGAGAAAATATAAATGATAGTAATTTATATACATTATTTACTCCAACAACTTCAAAATTCAAATATACATGTATATAGAGAGGGGTCCATTGACGAAATTTGTTCTCTCCGCTAATGTCGTCCAATATACTTTGAACATGTGATTAAATCGTTTTAAAAAAGATGATAAATATAAAATTCATAAAAATAATAATTAGTGTCTATTTTTTTATAATAAATTTTTTTTGATCACGTGTTCAAATTGTATTTTACCACATCAGTGGAAATAATAATTAGTGTCTATTTTTTTATAATAAATTTTTTTTGATCACGTGTTCAAATTGTATTTTACCACATCAGTGGGAGGACGAATTTCGTCCTACACTGTATTGTTCTTAATTAAATTGCTTACTTCACTTGGGGAAAAAATAGCAATTTATATACATTATTTGTCCCAAAAACTATAAAACTCAAATATATACATATATATATATATATATATATATATATATATACACGAGTATATATATAGAGAGAGAGGTCCATTGATTAATTGCTTACACCATACTGATAGATGCAGTTATTGTATATCCAATTGTAATCCCTATGAGGTTACCATACTGAGCTATACCGCATAGCTGGACCTTCACACCTCCTGAGGAAAACAACAGACAAAAGTCCCATTAAATATTATATGACGCTTTCAATAATTATAGCTAAAGTAGGTCAAACAACCTCATTTATGTATTCTCAACTATGCATGAAAAATCAATGAATTTCATAAAATCAAATATTTTTCATAATACTACATGTATCTATTTAATGTCGCACAACTACTTTTTCGTAGGTGTCATTTCAATAAATGTTTACACGATAATTGTGTATGTCACACACAAGCCAATTGTGACACCTCATTATTTGGAATTGAATTTAAAAACATGAATTGCTGTTTTGAAAAAAATAAAATTTGAAGTTAATCAGATATATTACTGCTTTACAAAATCCATGAATGGATTTGATGAAATTTGATAACTAACAATTAATTTATTTTTATCTTACCGAAAATACCTTTAATTAATTATATACATACTCTAAGACATTTTTCTACACAAATATTTTTCTTATAACCGAATTTTTATTTATTCCAAAACCCAATTTTATAAATTATTTTTCATTTCAATCCAATACCTTTTCCAATTATAATTTGGGTAAATAGCTTAAACCCCCCCTCAATTTTACTCTCTTTCCCTACTATACCCCCTCAACTATGAAATGAGCTTAGAACCCCCTAAAGTTTCATAAAATGTTGCACCATGGGCTTGCCTTCAATTTTTTTTACCCTTTTACCCTCTAAACTTTTTGTATTTCCACCTTACCTTTAATTCTATCCTTACTATTATATTTTTTAATTCTTTATATTACAAAAATATTATTTATTTAAGTTTGAATATTAATTATGCCATTTACCTTTAATGTATTAGACTAAATATACTCTCAAATGTTAAAAAAAATTTTCATAAAAAAATCATATTTTTTAAAACAATTCGAAAAATATATACTTTTGACGAATCATATATATATATATATATATTCCGAAACATATATCATTTTCCAATATATATATTCCAAAATATACATATTTTTTCAAAAAATAATTTTTTTGAAGGTTTGATTTCACTAAACCCTCTTATATTATTGATGGTAGTTTATGTATTATGACTCAAAATCATATTTTGGAACATAATATATATTTTTCTCAAAAAAATTATTTTTCGGAAAAAATTCATATTTTTGAAAATAATATATATTTTTCTCAATAAAAAATATTTTTCAGAAAAAAATCATATTTTGGAACATGATATATATTTTTCCCAAAACAATTATTTTTCGGAAAAAATTCATATTTTTTAAAAGAATTCGGAAAAGATTTATTTTTAACGAATTATATATATATTCCGAAATATATATATTTTGTTCAAAATATATATATTGTTTTCATAAATTGGATTTATTTATGAATATATTAATTAGGATTGAGTTTTATGATTTAAAACAAACTAAAATTTAATACCTAGTTAATTGATTTACAAATAAAATAATTAGAATTTATTAAAAAACAAATTTACATTTGAGAGTATATTTATTCTAATACATTAAAGGTAAATGGCATAATTAATATTGTAACTAAAAGAAATAATATTTTTGTAATTTAAAGAATTAAGAAATATAATAGTAAGGATATGATTAAAGGTAAGGTGGAAATACAAAAAATTTGGAGGGTAAAAGGGTAAAACATTTTGAGGGCAAACCCCATGTTGCAAGAAAATGAAAGTTAAGGGGGGTATAATTAATTGAAGGGGTATAGTAGAGAAAGAGAAGAAAGTTGAGGGGTATTTTTAGCTATTTACCCCTTATAATTTCAAATCCAGAAGAATTTTAATTTCGAACAAAGTGAAAGGGTAGTATAGTAATTGTAACACGTTGCAATAAATGTAATAAGAAAACTGAAATGAAATGGAATTAAATACCCAAGTGAGCCCTAACAACTTCCATGTAAGTGTAGTTTCTCTTGCCGGTGACGGGGTCCGGTGACCGGTAACAGTCGGCAAGGAGTGTAGAAGTGAAGTACGTGATGAGAGAGAAGGCTATGAGCACCGCAGGCCCAGCCACCCAACCCAACTGGGCTATGGCCCACGCTAGAGATAGCACTCCCGACCCAATCACAGCGGTTATTATATGTGCACTTGCAGTTAACAATGTCCCTGAAAATGTAAATTAAAAAATCATTACAAAAATTCATGTATAGGCATATATATATATGTATGTATGTTATGTACCAGTTCGTTTGTCACGGCCATCCTCATCGAAGTTCTTGCCCACATGACCGTTTTCTAGAATCCCCGGGGCTTGTTCAATGAACATGCTGTTTTTAGCCATTCTCCTCTCTACTCTCTCTCTCTCTCTCTATCTATATATATATATGTGTGTGTGTGTGTGTGTGTGTGTGTGTGTAGAGAGAGCGGAAATGAATTGGGGTAACGAGGGGATTTTAAGGTGTTGGGAAACACTAGGTGGGTATGAGGGGGAGTGGTAGAATGAGGGTACTCTTATAGTTGAAGGGGTGTGTGGGCTTGGTTTTTGGAATTGATTGTTAAAGAGAAAAATATTTATTTGGGACCCACTAGCAATTAAAAAAAAATGCACAAGATTCGAATAAAATAATAGGTGAATGGTGCAAAAGATCCTATGATTTGAAAAATGTTACTAATAAATTTATAAGAAAATATATTGGCCCTTAGATTATTTTTCTAGCTCCGCCCTTGCTTGTATCCCTCTATCTTTTGTTTTTAATTTTTATTACTATGTAGATAAGTAATTATTATTATTATTAATACTATTATATAAGGGAAATTTAATTAAAATAATAAAAATATGAATCACGTCTTGTGAATAATTCGATCAAATTTGTTTGTGATAAAAGCGGTAAGTTACTTTTTAATCGTATCAAACTTCTTTATACAATTATATTTAAAAAGTAAATTATAAACGGAAAAAAAAAATTGGACATATTTCGGATATTAAAATATTGGATAATGTTTTAAATATATATTTTTTAAATTTTAAAAGTGAACTATAAACAATAAAAAAAATCAAACATATTTCGCACATTAAAAATTCGGATAATGCCCGAAATATTATTTTTTTATTAAATTTAAAAAATGAACTATAAACAAAAATATATATATATATATTCGGACATAATCCATTCATTTATTTTGCTACTTTTAAAATTATATTTTAATTGAAATTTGTTTTTAAACAAATACAACAAAGTCTCTAACCATTAAAATAATATGTACATATATATAATTATTTATTATTAACTTAATTTTAAAATTAAATATATATTCAAGAAGGATATTTTGTTAAGGGAATAAGTGTATTTTTGGTATTTGGGAAAAAATGATGGCATGTGTAAGTCAAAAAATGAACAAAATTTTGTCTCTTGTCGTAGGGGGTCAATCTGCACACTTTTGGAATAGTAGTGGAGTTTATCTCCACAAAATGAACTTGAGTGAGGTTTTCTACACATTTTTCAAAGCATAGGGGATTTTGCGCCATTCACCCATAAAATAATTGTTACAATTTTTACTTTTCATGCATTTACTAATTTTTGTATACTTTTTTTGATAGAAACAAACTGATCCAGAAAAAGAAATCTTCAGAATCTATTTCATTTACTTCTCTTTATAATTTATAACAAATTATATGGATATATACTGTATATAGAAATAGAGTAATTATATATAGGTGCAAAAGGATTACTACAATATACATATTATAAATAACAATAATATTAATAACACTTTTTTTCAATATATTTGACTACTTTGCAAATAACATTTAATAAACTTGGATAAGGATCCAAATTAAAATAGGATACATTAAAATGTTTGGAGAGCCAACTTTAACTATTCTAAGATTTTAAAACTCGTAATTAATACCATAAATAGATATCTTTAATAGGAGAAATTATTTATTACAACGGTTAGATTACATGCTCTAAATATTATTACAAATATAAATAAACTTCTCAACGGGTCGGATTCAGATCGGATCTAGTTAAATCCATATTCGATTTGTTAATAAATCAGACTGTCAGATTCGGATCATAATTGGATTATCGAATTCTTTTGCTTTTCCATGACCGACTAATCGGATTCGGATTAAAATCCGGTCCATTAACAAGTCAATGATAGGGATGGCAAAACATTGGATCTGATCTGAATCTGATAATTCAACGGATTTTACTTAATTAATTCATAATCGAATTTCTTCATTATCAGATATTTGATCCGATAATCCAATACAGTTATCAAATTAAATAAATACAAAGGAATAATTCATTCACATTCATAGAGATAGGGGACATAATTCACATGGATATAGCAACTCTCGCTTGGGCTACTTTAATGCTAGTCTTTATAAAATTACTTAGGAGATGATGGAAAATAGCCTGAAGAGAAGTGAATAGGTTTTTATCGATTTAATGATCAATTAAAATTATTTGTGAAATACTCAATTATAATCAGTCACGAAACCTTAATTTTCTAACCAGTTTAATCAAGCAATGATGAATATAAGTGCGGAAAATAAATCCCGAGGCGACACAGAGATTTTTACATGCAAAATCCTTGGAAACGTTCCAAGGAAAAAACCACGGGTATCACCGATACACTATGAATCGAAGAATTTGTACAGACTCTATGAAAATAGGACTTACAATAGCTCTGATTTGCCGTTTTCCACTTAACATCTGAAAGTCTTGATCCACTTGCGCTCCACGAAGCTCTCGCTCTGATCTCCGTACTCTAACGACTCCACTTCTCAACGGGTCAATTTCCCATGAAGCTTCTAGCTCCGATCTCCGTACTCCGACAGTTCCATTTCTCAACGGATCAATTTCCCACGAAACTTCTCGCTCCGATCTCCGTACTCCGACGGCTCCGTTTCTCAATGGATCAATGCAAACACATTACAATTTGTGGTGTGATGATTTTACAGCAACCACATCATTCAATTTTGCATAAAGTCTCAAACGATGAAGCCCAAATGAATAACCGTTAAAAACTAGAGAAACATTTGACATAAAATGATCAAGCAATCTATTTTTCTCTCTCTCTGTAAACGGATCTGATCTATGAAATAATCGCAGAGATCTCATAAATGTCACACCAAAATATGTATTAATCCCTTCTATTTATAGAGAAAAAAGTCTTATTTTAAGTAGACTTGTATCCTTTTTAAACTATGATTCTTCCCTTGTGTGGTCATCTTTTAATTATGAGTGAATCTGCCCAATTTTGATGTAAATATACTTTATACACATGCTAGGAGGTCTTGGAGTGTAGCCCAAGTCATAATAGGTCACAACAAGTGGAATTGCTTTAGGCTGAATGCGTAGGATAGTGTGTACCCATGTGCGTTGGTGTGCGTAAAATTCCACTTTCTAGCTACTTTTCAACACTATATTCGTCGACTTGCGTATAAAAAATCCAAAAATTGACTTTTGTACATTTCTTTGTATTTTCAAACACCATGTGTTCCTTTGGCATGCATACAAATATATAAACCTTGTATAATGTTTGTTTTACCATTCATGATGCGTTTTATGGTTCAACTTTGTTTCCACTTCATTTCTCTTGTATTATTTACTACTTTAAGCTTGATTTGAGTTTGATGAAGCTTGTTGATGCCTTTTTTACGTCTTTGCTTGACCACTTCAATTTTCCTAAACCTACCGGACCTCATAATTCACTCAACATAGTTATTGTATAAAACATGCTAAAAATAAACAATACTAACAAGTGTTCTTACAATCTCCCCCTTGGCATTCTGAGACAAAATCATGTTTTACAAAGATATCCTCGCGAACAACAACATAACATCTATACCTATGAACACACCCACAAACATAGACATAGACTATTACATTACTCTCATGACGATTTACCAATCATGCAACCACAACATTAAACAATATACCGTGAAAAGCAAGTGTAGAAGGTATAAACCAATATAATGATCATAAGAATAACACAACATCAATGGAATCATAATGATCATCATAGTATAAAATACTCCTTCTTCCCCTGAGAATATATTCCCCCTAAATCAAAAACACTATCCCCCTAACGAAATATTTCTCCCCCTTTTTTACACTGAAATGACAAGCAAAGGAGACCAATATACACAATTTAGAGAGATGTAGGGAAGTACTCAAATATCACTTCAAGATATAGGACTCTAACAGACCATATCCAAATTCTAAGGTAAACACAAATCTCTACAATGCATGACCCTAATACTAATGTATGAATGCAAAATGTCATGAATAAACACAAAAAATATTTTTGTTTTAGAAATATGTGAGCAAGGCGGTAGAAATAACGAACTAATCATTAACACATCATATTCTCAATTTAAGTGTTCACATTCACTATTCAATCCATTCCAAAATAAGTGTTCCAATTGAAAAGTCAATGCTCTTTATTTGGTGAATTTACCAATTTAGCATTCAAGCATTCAAGTTATAAAATATTTAAACTACAAACATCACATCATTTGGTGCGACCACGAGAAAATTTAATTTTTCATTCACTATCACACCAATAAAATTCATCATCTTAAAAAGTTGGATTTCTCAAAAGGGACTTATAATTTAGGACAGAGGGAGTATGATATTTGTTTTTGTTATTTTTGTCATAATGAATACATGAACCTATAAGCTACAATTCACGATGATGTACCAATTTTAGGAAAAATAATGTAATGTGTTCCTAGAATGATATATATGAAGACATTTAATCTAAAGAGAACATGACACTAAATTTTCTAAAACTCGTATGTTTTTTAAAATCTAATGGTTTCGTAGAGATATCTGTCAACTGAAAATTTGTGGATATAAACTTTAAACCTTTCTCATATCAAAGTTTAGGAACAATGCAATAATCATTATCTAATGAGCGATCTCCTTTCATAACACAATGTAACTCACATTTCCTAATCCATGTCTATTTAATTTTTGGAGCTCTATTTGCCAGCCTAGACAAATTTTTCACATCTTCACTCCACACTTGAATTTAATCTTCAACATTGGTCATTTTTGTGTTCTATGTTTCCTCTTTGATTTCAACGTCTTTCCTCTTAACATTGAACACAAGAGTTGAATATGACATTTTACTCCAAAGTGATGACATACAGGAATAAACCTTTGAAAATCATTGCTCAAACCCTTATGATATTTAGAGGTAAAGAGAGGCTTACTCTCAACTTGTTTTCTCACATAAGATTGAGTATTAGAATTCTTGTTAGAATTACCTTGAAAAGAACTAGATGATACTTGGGATGCCTTAACAAATGTCGTTTTGGAAACGATGTTTGAATTACTCGTTGTTTCTTTGAATCACAACCCCTTTGTATTTCATGCAGATTTTCCTACACTCAACATATGATCAAGCTTTAGAGTTCCACCAGACCATTTATGGATAGTTAAGTTAACATCCTTCAATTCCTTTTCCAAATCCTCAATTTTCGTAGATTTATCAAACACTTCCGATCTTAGAGTGATTAATTCCTTATTGACACCATCTACACTCTTCAAAGCTTCACTCCTTTTTTCTTCAGACTTAACCAATTTCTTAGACAATTAAGCTTTTTGAGTCTGCATGAGATTTAAGGTCTAAGAACTATTGGTTAATTTGTCTCTTAGGGAGTATCTTTCTTTGTCACCATTCCAAAGTTTAACCATTAATTAATGGTGAACTTTGCTAAGTTGTGTGGACTTTCGAATTACTTATTGTAACCAGTTTGAAGTGATTCCTCACAATCTACATCACTCTCATAATCTTCATCCCCAGACATAGAACTTTTTCAACTTTATCAATATGAGATGTAAACACCGTGAAGTTCTCAATCCTATCTGCTGACTCAGACTCAGCAGAATTACTAGTTGATTCATCATCCCAAGTGACAGCTAGGCCTTTCTTCCTTTTTAAATTGTTTGCGAAATCAACAGCCATGTAACCATAGCCTTGTTACTGAAAATATTGAGGTTTCTTCTTTTTATGATCAAACTTATCACTCTGAGATTGAGATTTATTTTTATTTTTAAAATCATTTGATTTATCTCCAAATTTTCATCTTTTAGTCAGTCCATGACAATAAGAAGATTTTAAAAACTTATTAAACCACTTAAAGAACATGTCATCATCTTTTAGACTCATCTTCTTAGGGGGATTAGCATACATCTCCATCTCATAAGACTTTAGGCTTCCAGCCAACTCTTCAAGCTTAATTTCCTTAAAGTTCATTATTTCAGAGATGACAGTAGCCTTAGAATGAAATCGTTCAGGTAGAGACCTAAGAATGTTCTTCACTATGATAGTCTCAAGAATAGGCTCACATAGATTGTAACTACTAGTTACAATGTCCGTTAGTCTAGCCTCAAAATTAGCATAAAATTCATCATCTTCCATCCTAAGATGTTCAAACCGTGAATTCAACAGTTGAAGTCCATTCATGAGTAACTTGAAGAATATCCCATGCTTCTTTGACAATCTTGTACGTAGAAATTATTCTAAACTCACTCGCAGTCACAACATTGAATAATGCACACAAAGCTTTTGAGTTCTAATTCACACTATTCAATTTAGCAAAAGTCCATTCACTCGATGGTTTTGGTTTTGGTTTATTCGAAGTCTCATCCATCACAGTGGTAGGTGAGTATCTTACCTCTACGACAAGCCAGCTCTCTCATTAAAATCTTTCAGGAACACTCCCATCCTTGATTTCCAGTAGGTGTAATTCGAGCCATCAAATAAAGGGGACCTAGATACATACCATTCTTCACGAGGTACATCCATCTCCTAAGTTCAGGATACAACCCTAGGTAGTTAACCTAAATCAGGATAACCACGCTTTGATACCAATTAAAATTACCTAGGAGATGATGGAAAATAGCCTAGAGGGGGTGAATAGACTTTTTTATCGATTTGATGATCAATTAAAATTATTTGTGAAATATTTAAATTTAATCAGTCATAAAACCCTAATTCTCTAACCAGTTTAGTCAAGAAATAACGAATATAAGTGCAAAAAATAAATCATGAGACGACACAGAGATTTTTACGTGCAAAAACCTTGGAAAAGTTTCAAGAAAAAAATCACGGGTATCACTGATACCGATGCACTATGAACCAAAGAATTTGTACAGACTCTATGAAAACATGACTTTCAATAGCTCTGATTTGCTGTTATCCACTCGACGTCTGAAAGTATTGATCTACTCATGCTCCACGAAGCAATCGTTCCGATCTCCGTACTCTGACGGCTCCGATTCTCAACGGATCAATTTCCCACGAGGCTTTTCGCTCCAATCTCCATACTCCGACTCTCGGTTTCTCAACGAATCAATGCAAACACGTTGCAATTGGTGGTGTGATAATTTTACAACAACTGGATCATTCAATTGTGCATAAAGATCACAAATATTAAAGCCCAATTGAATAATCGCTAAAACCTAGAGAAACCCTTGATATAGAATGATCAAGCAATCTCTTTTTCTCTCTCTGCAAACGGATCTGATCTATGAAATAATCGCAGAGATCTCACAAAATTCACACCAAAATCTATAGTAATCCCTCATATTTATAGAGAGAGGAATCCTATTTTAAGTAGACTTGTATCCTTTTGAAACTGGATTCTTCCCTTGTGTGGTCTTCTTTTAATTAGGAGTGAATCTAACCAATTTTTGTGTAAATATACCTTATATACGTGCTAGGAGGTCTTGGTGTGTATCCCAAGTCGTAATATTTCACAACAAGTGGAATTGCTTTAGGATGAATTCTACGGGTCGGTGCCCTACACATATGCGTAGCATTCCCAACGCATATGCCTAGGCCAGTGCATACCCATGTCCGCTGGTGTGCGTAAAATCCCACGTTCTAGCCATTTTTCAACACTGTATTTGTTGTTTGCATACCAAAAATCCAAAAATTGACTTTTTGCATTTCTTGGTATTTTCGAACGCCGTTTGTTCCTTTGGCACGCGTACCAATATATAATAATATAAAACCTTGTATAATGTCCATTTTTCCATTCATGATATGTTTTATGGTTCAACTTTGCTTCCACTTCATTTCTCTTATATTATTTGCTACTTTAAGTTTGATTTGAGTTTGACGAAACTTGTCAATTCCTTTTTGACGCATTTGCTTAACCACTTCAATTTTCCTAAACCTACCCGATCTCATAATTCATTCAACATGATTATTGTCTAAAACACACCAAAAAATAAACATTACTAATAAGTTTTCTTACACTTTACATTTTCCCTTTCACTGAAGTGCTAATAATTAAGTTGAGAAATCAAACTGTAGATAATTTTAGATTTTTCTAGAATCAGTAATACCAAATTATCAATCAATACATATAACACATGTCCATGAAAAATATGAAAAGCAAAAAGCAAAAAAAAAAAATGGGACATTATTAAGTATACTACATTTACTACTCAATAATATATAAATTTAAAGTACAAAAATTGAAACACTGAAATTATTCACACTTTTAATAGTAGTATAGATGATCAATTATTAGTAATAAATAATAAAATAATTAACAATTAATATTTATATATAGGGTTTGTTTTTTAAAAGATCAACTTATATTAAGAAAAATAAATAGGCCAAAAGCCTTACAACACTCCTAGGGCATCCCCTAGATCATAAAAGTAAAAATACACAAAAGTGGCCATGCGGAAACCAAATATCCACCAAAGGAAAAAAGCCACAGAACCAACACACAAATAATAACAATACACATGAGTGATAGGTGTCAAATATTAGATATTTTGACCCCTTAACTCACTATGGTTACGTTCTTTCATTATATTATTTGGTATTTTTATTGCATTTGCGTGTTAAAGCATGTTTCAGGAGCTTAATAAAGAAATGGAGCTAACTTCGGTGAATTAACTGAAGACTGTGTTATTTTTATCTAATAGGAGAGTCAAAGAGGCAGTCTGAGACAAAAATGACTCCCGGAGGGCAAAAATAACATTTCCAGAAGTCGTCATCTTCAGCAAAAAGTATCGTGGGTTCAAGAAAATCGTTTTGGTGCATTCACGGAGAAAAGTGATTTTACATAAAATACCTACGCTTTTGCCTCCACTTTCAGTTTCAAAAGTGGCTGGAAATCACATTTCTACACTTGGACCTATGCTTGGAGGTACGCTTGGGACCTACGCTTGAACCGTAGGCCTGCTACACTTGAAGCGTAAGTGCAGTAACTTTTTGTGGTTTTTTGATGGATTTAGTCTATTTCACCCCTGGTTTAATTGGAAGATGTGCATGCGACTCCAGACCTCTATATACATGTATATACGTTTATATATATGAGAAGTTAGGATTTGCATGAAGTTGAGAGTGAAAAGATTAAAAAGGGCCTCTCCATACCATTGCCTATATATATACGATCATATATCAAAGTTCTAGTTCTGGTGCTTGTTATGGTACATGTTGGGGTTGGTTTTGGTGAGACGTTCATTCAGACTTGTGCTGTTGAGAGCCATATTCAAACCTAGAGATCCGAAAAAGAAGATTATGGAGATAGTTTCTACATCATCGATGCGTTCACCTTCCACCTTGGCTAACTAACTCGGTATCTAGGGTTTTCTAGCAAAACCCTAGCCAAGTAAAGTAGTTCGTTCATTGTTTTTAATTGTAACGAGGGGAAACTGTTGACCATACTATGATGATTGTAATAGTTAAGAAACCGTACTGATTTGCAATATAAAATTATGTGTTTATTCTAAATTCTTGTCTTAGATGGAATGAATGTATTATTTTGCACAACTATGATTATTCAATATGACCAGGAACTCGGATGCTCAATCATGGTTTTCTGCACAATGGTGATAATGAAACTTAAAACCCTAGGTTGACACAGGCCGTGCCTTGGCGATTTAATATAGACATGCTTTAGTTTATTCTCATGCATTAGGAGTAGATTAGAGTATCATAATTGGCATGTTGCAATAGAGAAAAGATAAGTTGTCGTATGTCATTTACTATGCTAGTAGGACTCTGAATAAAGCTCAGATGAACTACAAAACTACCGAGAAGGAGTTGATGGTAATTGTCTTTGCCTTAGATAAATTCCGATCATATTTATTGGGCGCCAAGGTTGTTGTTTACTCGGATCATGCCGCTATGAGGCATTTGCTGATGAAGAAAGACTCTAAGCCCCGACTGATTCAGTGGATTCTATTGCTACAAGAATTTGACCTAGAAATCAAAGATAAGAAGGGTAGAGAATGTTGTTGCGGATCATTTGTCAAGGATTATTTTCGAATCCATAAAGGAAATTACTCCTCTTAAGGATTCTTTCTCGGGTGAACATTTGTTCAATGTAGTTGTGGTGGAACAAATACCATGGTATGCTGACATTGTCAATTATAAAGCCACTGTTTGAATCCCAAAAGGATAGTCTAAGAATGAGAAAGATCGATTCTTCAGCTAAGTCAAATTCTATATCTTGGATAATCCGCGTTTGTACAAGTATTGCTTTAATCAGATTATCAGAAAATGCGTCCCCGAGAGTGAGGTGCAAAGCATACTGACATTTTGTCTCACGTTGGAGTGTGAAGGAGTTTTCGGAGCTTAGAAGACAGCCCACAAGGTGCTACAGAGTGGATTTTACTAGCCTTCCATATTCAAGGATGCTTTTGAGTTTTGCAAGGCATGTCTGTGATGTCAAAAGCTTGGATCCATATATCGACGAGACATGATGCCTTTAACCCCAATTTTGATCATATAATTATTTAATGTGTGGGGTATTGATTTCATGGGACCATTTTCGAAAGCAAATAAAAAGGAGTACATACTTGTGGTGGTTGATTATGTTTCAAAATGGGTAGAAGTGATAGTCACCAAACGTGTTGTCCATGACGTGGTGGAATAATTTGTAAAGTCAAACATTTTCTCATGATTTGGTATGCCACGAGTTTTGATCAGTGATGGTAGAAGTCATTTTGGCAACCAGTTTCTTCCTACTCTGTGTAAGAAGTATGGTGTCACTCATACAATTGGTACGCCATATCACCCCCAATCATAAGGTCAAGTGGAGGTTTCTAACAGGGAGATTAAAAATATTTTGGAAAAGACTGTGCGTCCGGATTTGAAGGAATGGCCACGAAGGCTAAATGATGCATTTTGGGCATATAGGACTGCGTTTAAAACACCAATTGGTATGTCACCATATCATCTTGTGTATGGTAAAGCGTGCCATCTCCCTGTAGAGTTGGAACACCGAGCATATTGGGCTATTCAAAGACTGAATTTTGATATAAATAAAATCGGTGCACAGCGGAAACTCTAACTTCAAGAGCTTAAGGAGTTGAGAAATAATGCGTACGAAAACTCTCAAATTTATATGACTCGAACAAAATCATTTCATGATAAACATATTAGAAATAATTTTTTTGAGCCCGGCCAAAAGGCCTGGTTGTTTAATTTAAGACTCAAGTTGTTTCCCGGTAAGCTCCAATCGACATGGGATGGGCCATACAAGATTATGAAGGTTTTCCCCTATAGAGTCGTGGAGCTCGATGATCCTGACATTGGAAAGAAGTTTGTCGTGAATGGGCATAGATTGAAGCACTACATAGACGTGTAACCAGCTGAGTGTGTGGTAGAAACGATCAATCTAACTGAACCACCACCCGAGCTAGATAAGCTTGATCCAGAGTATTGAAAGGTAGCAACGTCGCACCAACGACGTTAAATATTGGTACTAGGTGAAGAAGAATAACTTTTAAACCTAGTTTATAATTGTAGATGGTAATTTAGACATTTCAGTATTTAAGATCGAGTTTGTAAAAGCGAGTCGCGAGGCCATCATCATTTGAGTAGGAAGTGTAAATTAGGCCTAGGAAGCATTGAGAATGGATGGGGTTGAAAACGGAATTTGAAGACGAAGAAAAAAAAATTTTGGGCCATGGGGACATACACTTCAAGCGTAGGTCCATCTACGATTCAAGCGTAGCTACGGGCCTGTTATAAAACAGACCAACAGGCCCGTTAGGCAGTTTTCCCCTCAATTTCATTCAAACTTCTAGCTCTCACTCAATTCTCCACCAATCCTTATGAGGTTTATTTCTACTATTTATTCATCCAGTTCTTCATCATTCCTTGCCGGCGGATCGTCAGATTAGTTGGTGATTCATCCGGATTCGCGTGAAGAGCTTGAAAAGTCTCCGAAACTTAATTTTTGGAAAATCATCGTTTCTTTTAATTCGATAAGTTTTGTTCCATTATTTTGATTTCATATGACTTATTTAACTATTCTAAACTAGTATTGACGAACGAGTCCGATCAGAATCGTGTTTTGATCCATTTTCTAAAAAGTTGAGTTTTTCGACTTTGAAAGCGGATTAAATATCGAATTTTTTGGACGACGGCTTGTTTAATCGTCATATTTGGTATATTGAGATATAGTTTGAGTTTTATTCCGTGTCCGGTTCCTTATAACGTTCTTTTCAAAAATTCCCTATTGTAGGCATGGCACAGACCAAGTTGTCGGCGAGATGAGTGGCTTAGGATGCAGTTGTGGCTGATCCACTGGTGCGACACAGGTCAAGATCATCATCTCCTATACCATCCCTTATTCACCGCCGAAGTACACGCGCCAGGAGACCACAGTATGTCGACTCGGCATTCTCGTCTTCCTAATCTTTTGAGGCGGAGATGCCAGAGAGCTCTACACAGGGACGCGACATCATTTTGACACATGGTCGACTTATTATGGACCCAGTTGCTCCTCAGGCACCATCACCGCCACATGTGCCTGAGCCGCATGCTGAGGAGATGGAGGAGGATACTGAGAGTGATAGTGTGAGGCAAGGGGATGATGCCGAGTAGGAGGATGAAATCGATTAGGGTGATTATCGAGCAGATGAGGGGTATCAGAGCCGCCAATGGAGGGTAACCCCAGAGTTTTTACTATATTCTTACCTATGCCCCGGACAACATCGATTGCGAATTTACTATACTGGGTGATCTGGAAGGGGTATCATCAGCAGCGTACATACTTATTACAGATATTTGAGGGATTACAGCATGTCCCCGCTTGGACGATCGGCTGATTGAGGGCCCGACGTTTATTACCTATTCTTGCTCCAGCTACTCCTCATATTTGTGAATATATGATCCGGGAGTTCTGGCTACACATGCGCCATTTCAATAGGGGGATGAGACTATGGACAGTGGTTCAAGGTACTGAGATTGAGATTACTCCCCAGATTATTGCTGAGGCGTGGGGCATTCAGGACGAGTGTCCACCCGAACTAGCTCCTGAGTTCCCACCTATGCCCGAGATACTCCCATATATTTCTGAGATTGTTATACTTTATATTGCAGGGCAGTAGGCTGATACACATCGGAACTGCACAAAAAGGTGAACTATCACCCGATGCTTTGGTTTTGGGATGTGATAGTTCGATCCCAGATTCTTCCGCACAACCATACAACCATGTGTTATGCGTCATTTTTGGCCCTCCACTATGCTTTTGAGTTCGGGAGGTGGATTTATATCCCACTGATTTTGTAGGAGGGCCTATATACACATTATATCCATTTGCGCAAGGAGACCAAGGTTGGTCAGCGTCTATTTCTCATTTGATTCTCGTGCTTAGTGATGAAGCTTATAATGGATGTCGAAATTGATATGGATACGAGTGAGCGGAATAAATTCAGAGAGGTTACCCCGTATGCCATTGGGATGTGGACTGGTGTCTAAACCCGGTTGTATGGAGATGCAATTATGAGGCGGAGACCAGGGCTCGGTATATTACCAGCCCTAGATGCACAAGCCTATGAGTAGGCTGATGATGATGGTCAGGATGTTGAGGTTGTTGATGATGCTGAGATGCCACAGATACCGACTGCTGAAGAGGAGGTTGTGTTGCTAGAGGCACCTGCGGGTGGTACTGTTACTCTGTCCCAGGCTCAGTTTGATGCTCTTATAGCATGGATGCAGGGGCTAGAGCAAACATTGGGAGAGGAGAGAGGCTCGGCAACAGGAGACAGTGCACCGTCAGTGAGATCAGAGGCGGTTATTTCATAGGTTTAACTATATGAGTTAGCATATGGGGGTGCAGATTCCACCCACACCACCGACCTCTGATGATAAGGCTTAATATAGTTTTAGTTAGGTTTTTGTTTTATTTTTATATCATTTTTATATACATTGGAGATAAATTGTCAAGTGGATTGTTTTGTATAGGGCTTTATGAGACCGCTTGGATGATTATTTTCTAAATTTTTTCGTTATTTTCTTAGTTTATAAAATAGAAGTTTTATGATCAATCGTATTGAGTTGGATATATCCCCGGATTTTTATGCTTATTTTAAATGTGTTGATAGTTTGAATTCTTTCAAAATTTTATATTGCACTATGTGGACATTTGTGCATTTAAGTTTAGGGGTGTATATGTGTTGGATTGATCGGAAGAGTGTATTTAAAAAAATATATTGTTCAGGCCAAGCCTACGCTTGAAGCATAGGGTATCATGAGGTAGTATTTTGATATTTGAAATTTTGACCCGTTTGCGGGGTGTTTTGGCCTGTTTTGTATCTGTACTTATATTAGGATTTGTTTAAGTTATTTTTAGGATTTTTTGTAAATTTTCTGTAGACTTTCTAGAGTAATCCTAATTTGACAAGGAAAAGGAATAGAAGTACAAATTGGAGTTGGATTATTCATTGTTTATATTCTCCTAGTTAACCAAGGGTTTTAAATCCTTTTTCTTCTCTGATTCTACATCATCCATTTATAAATACATCCATAGAGTAGACACAATTCACAATTCTCAAGAGTTGAGCATTAAAGTTAGATAGTCATATTTTATTCTTCTTTTATTCTTTCTATCTCAAGGGTGTTAGTATGGATAATGCTATTGAAGATTATTCTGACCCGAAGGAATTCATAGAAGGTACAGAACCATATGTGGATATGAAGAGCATGAATGAAGGAGTTACAAGTCGGAATGGAAGCCGAACCACACCGAAATCGTTTTTGAATTTCAGATTGCAATTTGAAGAAATATTTCGTCCAGAGAGGATGAACCAAGTATTAATTGCACCCGGGAGGAAACTCCTTAAGGAATGAGGATTAAAAGGTTTAGAAAAACCGTCGGGAGAAAAGGTGTATCTGAGCTTGGTCTAAAAATTCTATGAAAATATGACGATTTCGGGACCGATAGGATTTGAGGTTATGAAGGCTAAAGTGACTCAGTTGAGTGCTCCTATTGTAATAGGAAGGAAAAGTATTACTGATGCGTGAAATATATCAATCAGTACTCCGGCAAACTTACAAGGAATATTGAAGGAACATCCTCAAGTATGGCCACATACGGATGAAGAGATGGTTCGAGAATTATGTGCAGTATTAGATCCAGGAGATAGGATATGTGATAATTGGTGGTTGAAGTCGGATCTTCTTTATTTGGATTGTGTCATTTTTGCTCCACTTCAGCCTAATAATCGGACTAGTGCAAGGGATCATACTATGCTTAGAACCTTGTATGCCCTAACTCATGGGTATGAAGTGTGTGTTCCAACATTGATCATGGCAGAGATGTCAATTGCTCGAGCGATTGTCAGTAGACAGTGGGCGGATGCTTATAAATTTAAACATTATCTTCTATACCTGTTTATATTATCGAAGATCATTGCAGAGCCATTGGGTGATAGGATGAAGAAGCTGGATGAGATACGGTGGACAAATGAAGATGTATTCGGAGGAAGATTTGGAAAAGTTGAAAGAGACTGCAGACTGCCAGATATGGTTGAAAAACGCGCATAAAATGATGAAGAAGAGGAGGAAGATTAGTGTTTAGGTTTAGATTTAGGATTTTTGTTTGTGTTTTATTTTATTTTATTTCATAGGATTGTAGGCCCTTAAGGCCAAATCAAAAATAAAATTTATTTATTATTTATTTTTTAAATAGAAAAAAAAAAGAATCTTTAATTCCTTGAAAACATGTGTTCATTTCTGGATATTTATGATGAAATTTCTTTTCGCTTTCTATGATTGGGTATTTGTGTTTTGTTGATTATATTTACAGGTGATCCAAATCAAGTTTGGGGGAGGGGATTCATGTTTTACTTTGGAATCCAGAATTTAGCTTTAAGGGTAACTATATATGTTCTCCTATATTATTTTTTACCATGAGGACATGGTCTGATTTAAGTTTGCGGGGCAGGGTATAGTATTACAAACAATGAAAATTTTCGGAAAATTTTAAATGCAATTTTTTGTTTTCACGCATGAATGTTTTACGTTACAATCTGATTGAGTTTGAGTAGATGATGCATAAGTAGTATGTGATGTGATATTCTCATTCATGAGAGTAATGATTAAATCGAGTTATTAAAGTGATGTGGTTGTACATGGGTGAGTGAATGAGTGAAATTGAAATTAAGAAGGACGAGTTTGACCTATAAGCACAAACAGACATTCACTATGGGAAATAGGTTGATCTTTGACTATGAAGTTGAAAATAATAATTTTGCCACAATAAAAGGGGAGAAGGGGAGATGTTATGGTTGAAATGGAGTAAATTGAAAAATATTATTTTGAGAAAACAAAATGCAAAAAATAGTTCTTCGATCTGAGTAACCGGGTCTTGGTATCACCAATATCACTGTTCGCGTTTAAAGGGGAGAAAACTAATTAGCATAAATCCCAACGAAGAAGCTCGAGCCCAGTTGGTTGGGATTACAAATCCTCGATGGAAAGTCTAGAAACCTAGAAAGACAAAAAGGGATGAAAAGTGGAAAGATGGAAAGAGTACATTTTTACTAAAAATGGCAAAGTTTGATCAATGAAGTAGGAGAAAAGAAACTGAAATATCGTAGTTGAGTGTTCACAAAATCATGGAAGGTTGTCTAGATTTATAATAGAAAGTAGCGAAATCGTTCACTTTAGTGGGAAATATTCATGACACGAAGCTCGATATAATTGTTGTTCGGTAGTGAGTGAGAGTATTTGCATCCATGTTGTTTTTTGCATTGTATGACGACTTAATTAATTTGTGTGTGAACTCATGATGGTGTGACTACAGAGAACTGAGATGTTTGTAGGTATCATCACTGGAAACCTTCACGAGACTTCACTCATCCACTAGGGGTAACCTAGGGGTTTAAAAGGCTTGTTACACGTGTTAAGTGTAATCGTCGACCCTCACGAAAACAAAGGATTAGGTTGGATTAGTTAGATTAAAAAGATCATCACAAGAAAAGTTCCCTGAGTTTATTGCTAAGGGACTAGCAATGTGTAAGCTTGAGGCTGTGATAAGTGTCAAATATTAAACATTTTGACCCCTTAACTCACTATTGTTATGTTCTTTCATTCCATTATTTGGTATTTTTATTGCGTTTGCGTGTTAAAGCATATTTCAGGAGCTTAATGAAGAAATGGAGCTAATTTTGGTGAATTAACTGAAGAGTGTGTTCTTTCTATCCAATAGGAGATTCAAAGAGGCAGTCCGAGACAAAAATGACTCCCGAAGGGTAAAAATGGCATTTCCGGAAGCCGCCATCTTCAGCAAAAAGAATTGTGGGTTCAAGACGGTTGTTTTGGTGCATTCATGGAGAAAAGTGATTTTCCATAAAATGCCTACGCTTTCAGTTTCAAAACGTGGCTGGAAATCACATTTCTATGCTTGGACCTACGCTTGGGACCTACCCTTGAAGCGTAAGCCTGCTACGCTTGAAGCGTAAGTGCGGCAAATTTTTGTGGTTTTTCGAATGATTTTGTTTGTTTCACCCCTGGTTCAATTGGAAGACGTCCCTGCGACTCCAGACCTCTATATACATGTATATACGCTTA